>CM046960.1:32967896-34217896 GCA_025698475.1 Gossypium anomalum | reverse complement strand
TGTGTGAGTAGGCCATGTGATCAATTTAATTTTTAAAAATTAGGTGCAGGGTTCACACAGCCAAGACACACGCCTGTGTTCTAGGCCGTAAAGCACACATGGCGAAGACACATGCCCGTGTCTTTGCCCGTGTGTCCAATTTTGAGCATTTTGTTTCTCGAATTTAAGATGCAGGTGACACACGGCCTAACTACACGCCTATGTACCAAGCCGTGTGTCACACACGGTCTAGACACACGCCCGTGTGGACAAAATAAAGCCATTTCTAGCTTCATTTTTCACCCAAAGTTTTACCAATATCCTGCACCAAAACTTACATCCAAATACCAACTAATCCAAGCATTATTTCAAGACCAATTCAAGCATTTGATTCAAGCAATTTTTAACATCTAAATATGGTATAACATAACATACACATATGTTTATAATCTTACCTTGGTTTAACCAAGGCATTAACATCATTTGACTACATACACTTAACATAACACATGTGTGTTTATCGTAATAACTTACTTTACAATACCAAAATAAACCATTACTAGTCATTCCAATGGCTAGGTTACAAACATCATTTTCAAGCCACTAATGACCAAGTATCCTATACATGCCATTATATCAAAATGATTTTTACTATATATACCCAAAATAAGCTAATGGATAGTGTGATGATGCTCCAACTAATCTCCAACCTTAGCAAGCTTTCGAGCACTATAAAACGGGGAAAATAAAACTAAATAAGCATTACATGCATAGTAAGTTCGTATAACAAGAATAAAAACTTACCAATTTACATTTATTAACATTAAGCATTCAATAACATGTTTTTTCATCAATTTGGCAAATTTACCTATACACATACACTCAATCAAACGAGTTAATTACATTAATATTCACATAAACATCAAGTAAGCATAGATGAGCTCATCATACTATATTCTTTCAAGACATCATTCATTTCGTCTCATAATTCTCATATCATATCAAGTATTTTATCCATTGAATCATTGAAATTCTGATGGATATTTAAACAGTACGCTCAAGGGGTACAATTTAACAACCTGCCCATTCATATTCAGGAGTACCCATGAGGGCACTAAATAAAAAAGCACACTCTCGAGCCTCATAACATATAACAAGATTACCATTCCAGGCTAAATCCTTTTTGTAATATGCTCAGAAGAGTTCAATTAGGATTACCAGTCCAGGCAAATCCTAATTGTAACATATGCTCGAAAGGGATTACATCAGGATTACCAGTCCTAGCTAAATCCCGTCATCAACAATGCAAGACCTCATTTAGTAAGGAAATGTTGTTTATCCATCGAAATCCAATATTCAAACGGAATTTAACCCTTTTCAAACAATCTCGAGCATGTAATCATTTCTTATGTTATAACACTCAAATTATATCACATAAATATAAAACACATTCCATACAACACAACATTAAATTTATCATATTTACAAGATCAATTAAGTTACACGAACTTACCTCGACACTTGTTTGCGTATATAAATCTACTAATCCGAAACATTTTCTTTTCCTCGATCTAGCTTCGAATTTGTGTTATCCAGATCTATATAAATGAATTTATGCATCATTTTATCACATTTGACATTCAAGTACTCAATTTACATCCTAGGTAAAATTACCATTTTCCCCCAACTTTTCCATAAATTCCAATTTCGTCCTTAGGCCCGGAAAAATAAAATTTATGCAATTTGCCCCTATTCCAAGCCTAACCAAAATTTCACTATAAAATTTATAGCACACGCATTCTATAAAATTTAAAATTTTTCTTCAATTTTCACAACTTTACATTTTAGTCCCTAAATCATGTTTTCATCAAAAATCACTTTGTAAAAGTTGTTTATCTATCAACAACCTTTCATTTCCTACCATAAATTTCAAATTTTCAGCATATTCATCCATGACCTAATTTTCATACTTTGATTACTTTTCAAATCGATCCCCCAAATAGATAGATTAAGCTATCCCGGTTTTAAAAATATCAAAATTACTAAAAACGGGACAAGAAAACTTACCCAATTAAGCCAAGAAAGTTTCTTCTCTCTCTCCTAGGGTTTCCATGTATTTTTGGGATGAAGATGGCATAAAATAAAATGATATTTCTTTTATCATCTTTTAATTAATTAAATTAATTCAATTTCCAATTTTTCCATGGATGAGTCACCAAAAATATCTACATACTTTTCTTGAATGGTCTAATTATCATATAAGGACCACAAGTTTTAAATTCCATAGCTATTTAATCCTTCTAGCTACTAGAATTTAACATTTTCATTTTATGCAATTTGGTCCTCGTAATTAAACACATAATCAGTAAAATTTTCTTATCAGAATTTTCACATGATATTTCTAACATAATATGGATCATGTAATGAAATTAAAATAAATTTTAATTTTGGCTCGGATTTGTGGTCCTGAAACCACTATTCCAATTCCACTGAAAATTGGGTTGTTACAACTCTCCCCCCTTAAGGATTTTCGTCCTCGAAAATCTTACTAGTAAAAAGATTTGGGTATTGCTTCCTCATAGCATCCTCCAGTTCCCAGGTAACTTCTTCTATACCGTGTCGTTGCGAAAGAACTTTTACTAATGCTACCTTTTTATTTCTTAACTCTTTTATTTCACGTGCTAGAATTTTGATCGGTTCTTCACTGTAAGTCATATCAGGTTGAATCTTAACTTCTGTTTGAGAAATAACATGTGAAGGATCCGATCGATACCATTGTAACATAGACACATGAAAGATATTATGAATACGATCAAGTTCTGGTGGTAAGGCTAACCGATATGCAACAGGTCCAATTCTTTCTATAATCTGATATGGCCCAATGAACCGTCGACTTAGTTTTCCTTTACGACCAAACCGAAGAACTTTCTTCCATGGAGATACTTTCAAGAATATTTTGTGACCGACATGAAATGCTATTTCTTTTCATTCAAGATCTACATAAGACTTTTGATGATCAGAGGTTGCTTTCAAACTGTCCCAAATTACTTTCATTTTTTCCTCGATTTCACGGACTAAGCCAACTCCGTGTAACTTTTTCTCACCGAGTTCTGTCTAATACAATGGAATTCTACATTTGCAACCATACAAAACTTTATACAGTGCCATTTTGATGCTGGACTGATAACTGTTATTGTAAGCAAATTCAACTAAAGGTAAATATCTTTCTCAGTTACCTTCAAACTCAAGTATACAACACCGAAGCATATCTTCCAAAATTTGTATAACACGTTCAAATTGACCATCTATCTATGGATGAAATGCAGTGCTAAAGTGTAACTGAGTACCCAGAGCTTCTTGCAATTTGCTCTAGAATCGAGATGGAAACCGAGGGTCTCTATCTGAAATAATGGAGACAGGCACTCCATGTAATCTGACAATCTCAGAGACATATAATTCAGCCTATCTATCCAAAGAATAATCCATACGTACTGGAATAAAGTGTGTAGACTTTGTCAACCGATCAACAACCACCTAAATGGCATCTCTCTTCTTTGGAGATAGGGGTAATCCTAATACAAAGTCCATGGTAATTCTTTCCCATTTCCATTTTGGTATCGTAACTGGTTGTAATAGTCCAGAAGGCAACTGATGTTTAGCTTTTACTTGTTGACATATCAAACATTTAGATACAAACTTAGAAATATCTCGTTTCATTCCCGACCACCAGTACATCTTTTTTTAGATCATTATACATTTTATTACTACCAAGATGAATAGACATTTTACCATTATGAGCTTCATTCAAAATCTTCTGTACTAGTTCTAAACTTTTCGGTACACATACCCTGTCTCTGAATAACAAACAACCATCAATCTCGATCTGAAATTCTGAGGTGGGAGTCTATTCACTTTGTATCCATTTTGCTTGCAACTTACTATCTTTTTTCTAAGCTTCAGAAATCTGCTGCAAAAACGTTAGTCTAGCTTTTAACTCAGCTATAATTCAACCATCATCTGATAATGACAATCGAGTATTCATTACTCACAAAGTATATAGGGATTTTCTACTCAGAGCATCAGTAACTACATTGGCTTTTCTCGGATGATAATTAATAACCAGATCATAATCTTTCAGTAATTCAAGCCACCTGTACTGTCTCAAATTTAAATCTTTTTGTGACATCAAATATTTCAAACTTTTATGATCAGTGAATAAGTGACATTTTTCACCAAACAGGTAATGCTACCAGATTTTCAATGCAAACACAATGGTTGCCAATTCAAGATCATGTGTCGGGTACTTTCTTTCATGTGATTTTAGCTACCTTGAAGCATAGGTTATTACTTTACCTTCTTGCATCAAAACACAGCCTAAGCCATTCAATGACGCATCACTATAAATTATAAATTCCTTACCTGATTCAGGCTGAACTAACACTGGTTCTTCTGTCAATAACGTTTTCAATCTATCAAAACTTTGCTGACATTTATTAGACCATTCAAATTTCACATTTTTCTGCAATAAATGGGTCATTGGAGAAGCTATCATTGAGAACCCTTTTACAAACCTTCGATAATACCCAGCCAGTCCCAGAAAACTTTGGACTTTTGACACATTCTTAGGTGGCTTCTAGTTAACAATAGCTGAAATTTTATTCGGATCCACCCTGACACCTTCAGTAGATACTATATGCCCAAGAAAACTAACTTCCCATAGCTAAAATTCGCATTTATTGAATTTGGCATACAATTGTTTCTCACGCAAAGTTTGCAACACTATTCTCAAATGCTCAGTATGTTCGTTTTCATCTTAGGAGTAAACCAAAATATCATCTATATATACATCCACAAACCTGTCTAAATATGGTCTAAAAATTCTGTTCATCAGATCCATAAACACTGTAGGTGCATTTTTCAAACAGAATGGCATCACAAGAAACTCATAGTGCCTGTATCTGGTTCTAAAAGTTGTCTTGGGTACATCTGAATCTTTTACCCGTAACTGATAATAGCCAGAACGGAGATCAATCTTTGAAAATACAGTGGCACATTTTAACCGGTCAAACATGTCATCAATACGAGGCAATGGATACTTGTTCTTTATTATAACTTTGTTGAGTTGTCTGTAATCAATGCATAGCCTCAACGATCCATCTTTCTTTTTTACAAACAGAACCGACACACCCCAATGTGAGAAACTAGGTCGAGCAAAACTTCTATCAATCAATTCTTGTAATGTGCTTTCAACTCTTTTAATTCAGTAAGAGCCATTCTGTAAGGTACTATAGATATCAGAGTTGCTCCCAGATACAAGATCTATAGAGAATTCCACTTCTCTAACCGGTGGTAAACCAAGTAACTCTTCTGGAAATACATCAGGAAATTCACAAACAACCGGCATTGACTGAATCTTCGAGTCAGATACTTTAGTATCCAGTACATATGCAAGGTAACCATCATAACCCTTTCTGACATACTTTTTGTAACACCCTTTACCCGTATCTGATACCGGGATAGGGTTTGAGGTGTTACCAAACTTAAACGTACACAATTTCTTAAAATCGGGCCATAAAATTTCATTTAAATTAAAACATTCAATCACATGCATAATTCCCCTTACTCGAGCTACCGAGGCTCTAAACATGCATTAAAGGCAGTTTGGGACTAAATTGAGAACTTTGGAAAGTTTTGGGAAAACTTAGAAAAATTTTCATGAAACAGGGTCACACGCCCGTGTGGACACAGGAACATGCCCATGTGTCTTCAACACACCCGTGTCCTCAGACCGTGTAACTCTCTGTTTATGACGTCAGCAAAATGAATTGAACCATACGGCTAGGCCCAACGCCTATGTGCTAGGCCGTGTCCTCCACACGGCTGAGACACATGGCCGTCTGTCTGCCCGTGTGGCTAGCACTTAGGCTATTTTCAAAGCCTTTTTGTTACCATTAATGCCTCACATACTTAAATATATTATAGACACATATAATGTAGCATCAAGTAAATGATTAAACATCCTCCATTAAGACTCAATTGTAACATTCATATGTCATCATACATGTTTTTTGCATACTCATTTTATGTAATATCCCGAATTAGGGCCTAATCAGAATAGTGGTTTCGTGACCAGAAATCCGTGATAGAGATAATTATTTTATAATTATTTTGATGTTTATGATATGATTGCATGATTGTGTGAAAATTTCATGATGAAATTCTATGCATAAAGTGCTTAAGTTGAGATTAGGGACTAAATCGAATAATTTGCAAAACTTGCATTCTAGAAGATTTTAGTATGAAATTGTTTTGGAATATTAATGAGGAGGCCTTAAATAGCAATTTGACTAATTTCTAAGTCTATGGACAAAAACTGGACATGGATGGAATTTTTGAAAAGTTTAGTAGTAAGGGCATTTTGGTCATTTAGTTATTAAAATGAATTAAAAACAAAATTAAAAGCCAATTTTTATCCATCTTCTTCATTAGGCCGAAATTTCAAGGGTTCTCCATAGCTAGGGTTTGTTTCAAGCTTCCAAGCTCCATAGTAAGTGATTTCAAGCCCTGTTTTTAATGTTCTTTATATTTTTGAAATCTCGATAGCTCGATTTAGCTTATGCTAGCAATAATTCAACCTAGGGTTCGTATTTGGAAAAATACCCATAGGTGAAATTTCTATATTTTCGTGTTTTATGGTAGAATATGAGGTTTTAAATTATCTTAGACAACCTGTGCTACTCGGTTTTAAGTGAAAACGAGAAAAATGGCTTAATCGGTAAAAATACCTAATAGTCATAAGTACATGTTAGAGTGAGAATTTAATGTTTCCATAGAAGAGAAAAATGATCAGCATGTCATAAAACATAAGAATAAGGGATGAAGTTTAATTCCCGAGCCTAGGGGCAAAAGTGTAATTATGCAAAAGTTTAGGGGCAAAAATGTAATTTTGCCAAGGTTTGTATTAAATGCTGTTTTGATGAATGTATGTATTAAATAAGATTAATTTGGCATTATAGATCAAGAGAAATGAGATTCAAGTCGTGATAGAGGGAAAAACAAAGTTTACGAGGAATAGGCTCGATTGTTAATATTTTGTACCGGGGTAAGTTCATGTGTAAATGTAGTAACATAATTGTCATTTTAATTAACTTAATGATATTTATATGATATGATGATTATTATTATGAAATATTATGCTTTGTGGTTATTGTTGAGTAATATGCAAATTATTTTTACTACTTGATAAATATGAATTTCTACCGAGTGTCGGTTTCGATATTTCAGGGAAGACGGCAAAGATATGTGATCGAGGAAAAAGCCCTTTTGAACCTTGGGAGTAGATTAGAATACAAGTGACATGTCACTAGGATGGTTGAGTGCCGAACTCGTTGAGTTGAGTTCGAGTTCGTGAGATGTAACTAGGCATCCGAGCTCGTTGAGTTGAGTCCGAGCTCACTTATGGATGCGAACGCCCGAGCTCGTTGAGTTGAGTCCGAGTTCACTTATGGGCGGGTTACATGGTAGCTTGGCTACACATAAGTTCCATGAGCTATTGAGTTTGTCTAGTCTGCGGGTATGGCTCTTATGTTCATGAGATCCGCGTATTCGAATTATATTCCGATGTGTTCAACGGGTGAATCTTAAGTGAATAAAAAGAAGGCTAAAATGAAGGTGACATGTTGGTAAGTGTGGTAAATGAGAAAATTTGATGGGTATGTGCTTAAACCCTTGGGTTGAGAACTTGGTATGATGAAATCATAGAAAGATATTAAATACAAATGAAACATGAATGTCTTGGTGTTGTTTATGCAAATAATATTTTTGTGGGATTGTGTGATTATGTTACTTGCTATTTGCATGTGAACTTACTAAGCATTTGTGCTTACTCCCTCCTTTTCTTTCATTGTAGTTTTGACAAGCTGGCTTGAGAATCGGGATAGGTCGAAGACTCGTTCACACTATCCGAAGACTTAAATTGGTAAAATGGCTTGTATACTTTGAATGTGGCATGTATAGCACTATACTCACTTTGTGTAAACGATCTTATGATATGGTTATGGTTTGGTAAGAAAAGGGTTTGTAAATGATTAGCCATTGGAATGGCCTAAGTCATATTTGATGTTATGTATGTTTAAAATGATATTTAGTCCATGAAAATCCTTAGTAAAGTGAAATTTGCCACAAAATAGAATCTGGCAGCAGCAGTGATGTAAATTTGAAAAATCACTAAAAATAGTAGAAATGGAATTAAATGATGAGTAAGTTATTAAATTGAAGATTAATGAGTCTATTTTCATATGGATTGAACAAAACAGGTATATGAATTATATTTTACAAGATATTTGAATTTTTGTGAAACAGGGCCAGAGTGATTTCTGCATCCCCTGTTCTGACTTTAAAAATTCATAATAAATTGTAAATAAATAATTAGAAGTCATGCTTTATATGTACAGATTTCTTATTGAGTCTAGTTTTGATAGAAACAAACGTCATAGACATTGAAATTCTGTACAGAGAGATATCTGATTCGTAATACACAGAGGTCAGAGCAGTCGAACCCTAAAATAGGGGAGAACTTAACTAATAAACTGTACTAATTGGCTTGACCAAAAATTATAGAAAAAATTAGTAAATGGATATATGAGTCTAATTTCAGGTAAAATTTACGGAATTGGATTTTAAGTTTCAGAACTCGAGATATGAATTTTTAAGCAACTGTGATGCAGATTGCTAGCTTGACTGGAAATTTAAAAAAAAATAAATCGTTTGAGCGGTTTAAGTAATGAATTAAGTCTGTTAACACCTCGTGTTCGAATCCAGCGACGGTCTCGGGTACGGGGTGCTTACATTTTATACCAAGTCTAAACACACCAATTCACAATCAATTGAACGTGTCATTTTGATTATCACTTATGCACTTATACCATGCTTGCCTCAGTCATTCCACACCAATTTCATGTTCAAGCATTATTAACTTATTGCCATATCACACTTTTATTCTCTAATTATAACCACTCTGTTTGGTCATAAGACATTCATCAAGCATACATACCGTAATACTAACCAATCATATCAAACAAATATAATCACATGACCACATCATAAGGCATCAATACATAGCTTGGATAAATAGGCTTACAAGCCATGACCATCATAAGCCACATCTCATGGCTATATACATGATGAAATTCACTCTTTTAATCATTACAATAATTAAAACATTCTATAATTCAAAATTTGACAAAATGACCTTTTTGCCCTTAGTGTTTACGAAAATTACGATTTTACCTTTAGGCTTGTAAATTGATTTTTATCGAATTTCCTCCTTTATCCAGCCTAGCCAAATTCTTTTTATAACTATAGCAACTCACAATTTCAATTATTTCACACATTTACAACTTATTTTACAAATTTTACAAAATAGCCCTTTTTAGGTGTTTTCAAGCAAACTCTTTTCACAAAAGTTGTTTATTACACAGCCATGACTCATTTTCTTCCATAAAAATTCAGCAAACAACATGAGTATTATCATGGCAAAACCCTAGACTCTCAACCTTTTTGCAAAATAGTTTCTTCATTAGCTAGCCTATGCTACAAGGGTCCCAAAAGTACAAAAATCATCAAGAAAAGTTATGAAAATTACTTACTTGCAAGAGGATAACCTAGCTGAAATTTCAAAGCTTCAAAAAACCCCCTCTTTGCTGGTATTTTCAGTGGAGAAAGAGATGAGAATAAGATGATATCATTCTCTCTTTATTTTATTTTATTTTTAGTCAAATAAGCCACCGAATTCCACCTAACTTTGAAAATTGTCTTATCTTTGTCTCTATGGCCGGCTAGCCTATATTTAAGGGTCTATTTGCACTTTAAAGACCTCCAATTATGGTTCTCTAGCTATTTAACACATTTAGCTTGCAAAACAAAACTTTTGCTCTTTATGCGGTTTAGTCCTTTTTCTCAATTAAGTTCACAATTGCTAAAATTAATTCACCAAAATTTTCATGTACTTATATAATCATGATATGACACATAAAATAATATTAAAAACAATTTCTCCAGCGTCGGAATAGTAGTTCTAAAACCACTGTTCTGACTAAGCCCAAAATTGAGCTTTTACAATTCTCCCCCCTTTAGGGATTTGCGTCCCCGAAAATATTACCAGAAAAGTGGTTTTGGTATTCACATAAACTCCACTATCTCATAATCATTTCTAATGAACTTTTACTCAAGCTATGCTTAACTCTTAGCTCTTTAATTTATCAAACTAAAGTCATGAGCAATTCTTCGCCATATGCCACATCAACTGAATCTTGATCTCTATCCGCTTAAAGAGAACTAGCATACTAAGAAATTTGACAATCTCGGAGATACATGATTCTATTGATCTGTTAAGCGAACATTCAACACATACTGAAATGGTTTGCAGATTTCATCAAACATTTAGCAACAAACCACAAAACATTTTTCTCTTTCAAGATAAGAATAATCCTGATAACAATCCATGTATTCAAACACAAAGATTAGAAATTTCGAGTTCCAAACTCGAGCACCAATACATCACTCTAGTGAGTTTTCCTGCAAGCTCTCTGTATAGACTCTGGATTTTCTACCCAAGCACTTGCAACCACATTTTTCTTTACTCAAAGATCATACAATAACTAACTCAATTCGTCTACGTTATCTCAAACTCAGATCTGGCTACAACATCAGATACTTTGAGCTATCACATTGCCTTTTTGTCTTATAGCACCTCGTAAACCATCTGACTACATATCGCTGGAAACCCAGAAGTCTCTGCCCAATGTAGGCTAAACCAATTCAAAGGCTTCGGTTAACAATGTTCTCGTCTATTCAAAGCTTTACTAATATGCAATAGACCGTTCAACTTCCACAAGGCGATAACTTTATCATTCATAACAACTTTAAATCATACCAAATTCTGCTAGATAATATACACTTTTCATTCAGACTAACCGTCTTTTACCCGTACAAATAATTGAATTTTATTCCCAGACATAAATATCTCATTTAATCTTTCAAAAAATAACCAATACCGATTGAACAACCAAGTCGGTCTTAATCATCAATAAATGACATTTCAAGAAATCCTAGATAAAAAAATCCAAGATACAATATCATAATGAAAGACCCAAAACAACGCTCATAAGGAAAATATGAAGGATCTCGATAATTCCTCAGAGAAAAGAAGCCCAGAAGAATACTTCAATCCAACCCACTGGAATTAAATGCAACAAGGATAACATACCTTCCCATATATGTATCGAATAGAACACCAATTAGAAGAAACAGAATTATAACATCATGTGTATTTTCTCATAAAGTCCCAATAGATGAAATGTAATAGAATGCTAGAGAGAAATAGAGCAATACAGGTTATATACCAATCGGACTATCAATACTTTCATCTATACATCATGATTAGAAAACATTCCTATAGAACAAGGATTTTATCAGAAGTGCAATAGCCATAGGAATAATCCCAATAATAATTAAACTTATAAAATAGCTCAGAAGAAGCTGCCGAAATATGTTCAGCCATAACTGTTACACTTAGATATCTTACCCTTCAAATATTATTCCCTCAACTATTTCTGTCATCACAAATCCCATATTATTCTTTTCACTGAAGAAAATAAGTTCAGAAGGAATTTTGATTACTACATTCTTTCAACATTGTGTCTGAATAAGTCGATTTACCAAAGTTAAGTTCTTCTCTCATTGTGATGTTTCGTAAACCAAATAATCTTTAAATTAATCTGATACCTTTCTAGTTCTGTCTTTACTTATCAACTCATTCACAAATTCTAACCATATTTATAATCATTCTATAGCGGAACTCTTTGGTTTCACACTTGTGAGCTTATCCCACAGATCTCATAAAATCCTTTATAAACACCACTTTGGTAAGGGGGTGGGGTTGTAAGGTCCCTAACTCGTCCCTCATACGCATATGCATATAACACTATTTCATCATCATAATAACAGTTTCACAAGCATACCATTCATTTCAGGAAAAATTATCATTCATATTTGTATTTCACAATTTTCTGATTATCTTATTCACTCAAGTTCACTTATGCACACATTCTACTAATTTTGAGTAAATTCACTAATCACATGCACTTAATCAAACAAGTCAAGCACAAAACATCATAGGAAGATCAAACAAATATAGGTGAGCTTATCATAAAATGAACTTTCATATCATACCTCATCACGTACATATCATAAACTCTTATTCATACCTTTCCGATCTTCAACTTATTATATTGGTATTTTACTCAAATACTTTAGTACCACTATCAACTTGGTCAGACGTAACTTGGTTGGAGAGTTCCTCTGTCTAAACAAGATTGTTCTCATTCACGTCGGGAGACATCACATTATAAAAAATTTGTGGCATGTATAGCTAGACTCTTACACGTGCTAGGTTAGTCTGAGAACCAACTAAACTATAGCTTTGATACCGCTAAATGTAACACCTTACCCGTATCTGATGCCGGGACAGGGTTTGAGGCGTTACCAGACTTAAATGTACACAATTTCTTGAAATCAGGCCATAAAATTTCATTTAAATTAAAACATTCAATCACATGCATAATGCCCCTTACTCGAGCTACCAAGGCTCTAAACATGCATTAAAGGCGGTTTGGGACTAAACTAAGAACTTTGGAAAGTTTTGGGAAAACTTAGAAAAATTTTCATGAAACAGGGTCACACGCCCGTGTGGACACAGGAACACGCCCGTATCCTCAGACCGTGTAACTCCCTATTTATGACGTTAGCAAAATGAATTGAACCACACGGCCAGGCCACATGCCCGTGTGTTAGGCCGTGTCCTCCATATGACTAAGACACATGGCCGTCTCTCTGCCCGTGTGGCTAGAAATTAGGCTATTTTCCAAGCCTTTTTGTTACCATTAATACCTCACATACTTAAATACATTATAGACACATATAATGTAGCATCAAGTAAATGATTAAACATCCTCCATTAAGACTCAGTTGTAACATTCATATGTCATCATACATGTGTTTTTCATACTCATTTTATACCAAGTCTAAACACACCAATTCACAATCAATTGAACGTGTCATTTTGATTATCACTTATGCACTTATACCATGCTTGCCTCAGTCATTCCACACCAATTTCATGTTCAAGCATTATTGAATTATTGCCATATCACACTTTTATTCTCTGATTATAACCACTCTGTTTGGTCATAAGACATTCATCAAGCATACATACCGTAATACTAACCATTCATATCAAACAAATATAATCACATGACCACATCACAAGGCATCAATACATAGCTTGGATAAATAGGCTTACAAGCCATGACCATCATAAGCCACATCTCATGGCTATATACAATGTACTAATATAAGCCAACATCTTGGCCAAATCATAAGAACACATATTAATAACTAAGTCCCTATACATGCCACTCACTTGAAGATGTTTAAGATTCATCAATACCCCGAAAGTGATGGCTTAATAGTGTGATACTGCCTCTGACGATCTCCAACCCCGAGCTAACTTGACAACACTAAAAGAAATGGAAAGGAGAGGGGTAAGCTTTATAGCTTAGTAAATCCATATGAAAATATTGAGCAATTTATTAACATGTTTTTACCAAATTCTTACAACATGTTCTCATTGTAACACAATCGAATTTACACACAATTCCACTATTTGCTCATGCTCCAGTCAAGCTTTCTACTTGAATCATAGTTGCTAAAATATTTATAACTTGAACTACAAAACTCTAAATTAAGATCCGTTAATTTTCCTTGAAACTAGACTCATATATCTTCTTACCATAAATTTTTTAGAATTTTTGGCCAAGTCAATAAGTACAATTTATTCTTCAAATTTACCTCTATTCTGCTATTTGATAGCTTCGGCCTTTTTTTACTAAAATTCATTTATCTCTTAGTACGGGATTTGGATGGTGTTCCCATCTATTTCTCTTGAAATTAAACTCATTAAGGATTTATTCATATAAATTCTAACCCATAATTATTCTTGTAAATTTTTTAGTGATTTACCAAATTCATGACAGGGGATTTCAAAATCGTTCTGCCTCTGTCTTACACAAATTCAATTATATCATAATATGAAATTCTTTTGCTTACACTGTTACCTTTATAAGAAACTAGACTCGATAAGTTTTAATTCCATATTTTATTCAATCTCTAACTCACTTTCCACTATTTTTGGTGTTTTTTCAAAGTCGGACTACTGCTACTGTCCAAAACTGTTTTAGTGCAATATGATGATAACTATCATAAGTTCATTTTCAACTAGTCATGAACTCACCACTTCCATGTTCAACTACCCAAAGACATAATATCATAACCATAAAGATTATTCATCATTCAAGCCTTTTTGCATTCTTATCATATGTTCACATATATATACATATACATAAACTTTCTCACTATAAGTCATTCTTCATCAAGGCATTGCTCATGAGTTTAGCGTAAATACTTGTACTCACTCGTAGTATATCACATAACCATACCTTCTTTAACATGCCCTCCTTGGATCTTTCATCACATTATCCGTTGCATTACCCATTGAACATTCGGAATACTATTGGATACACAGGACGTTTGCACCTAAGTGCCATGTAAGTAGCCAGAGCTACCTCATACTATGTAATGCTCGCATTTTGAGCTACTCACGGGCCTATTCATCAGTTAGTACCCGGACCCTATAGCACTGTCATGTAACGCCCGCTCATTGAGCTACTCATGGGTCGTACACAAAGTCAGCACCCAGATCCATATAGCGTTGACATGAAATGCTCGCTCAACGAGTTACTCACGGGTTTGGTCACGAAGTCAATACCCGGACCCACCTTACATATAATATCTATCTCATGAACTCAGACTCACACATGAGTTTAGACCACCTAATTTCTCATGACTTACCTTTTGTATCCTATACTATTTCCGAGGTTCAACAGAATTTCATATCTAACCTGATGTTGTCGCACTTGTTCATAATGTAGGTTACTCTTATATCACATTATTTATACTTCCATGGTATCAAGTAAGATCATGATACATGATAACAATAAAACATTTAAACATATATATATATATATATCAACTATTTCATATATCACTTGTCATTTATCATCATTTTCTTGCATTTCATGTAACATTCTTCCATGTCATATTGCCACATCATGAACACCATTCCATCAACTTTTCCAATGTATTCAATCATACAATTTATGCAATAATAGTAAAGAATTACAATTCAAACATAACATTGCATTATTATTATCATACGAAATTACCTCGAATTCGAGCACGGCTAATTATCTCATTTTAGTCCATGATCTCGTACTTTCTGATTTAAGCTCAAATCTCGATTTTCTTGATCTAACATGATGAAATTCACTCTTTTAATCATTACAATAATTAAAACATTCTATAATTCACAATTTGGCAAAATGACCATTTTGCCTTAGTCTTTACAAAAATTACAATTTTGCCCTTAGGCTCGTAAATTGATTTTTATCGAATTTCCTCCTTTACCCAGCCTGGCTGAATTCTTTTTATAACTATAGCAACTCACAATTTCAATTATTTCACACATTTACAACTTATTTTACAAACTTTACAAAATAGCCCTTTTTAGGTGTTTTCAAGCAAACTCTTTTCACAAAAGTTGTTTATTACACAACCATGACTCATTTTCTTCCATAAAAATTCAGCAAACAACTTGAGTATTCACATGGCAAAACCCTAGACTCTCAACCGTTTTGCAAAAATAGTCCCCTCATTAGCTAGCCTATGCTACAAGGGTCCCAAAAGTACAAAAATCATCAAGAAAAGTTATGAAAATTACTTACTTGCAAGAGGATAACCTAGCTGAAATTTTAAAGCTTCAAAAAACCCCCTATTTGCTGGTATTTTTGGTGGAGAAAGAGATGAGAAGAAGATGATATCATTCCCTCTTTATTTTATTTTATTTTTAGTCAAATAAGCTACCAAATTCCACCTAACTTTGAAAATTGTCTTATCTTTGTCTCTATGGCTGGCCTGCCTATATTTAAGGGTCTATTTGCACTTTAAAGACCTCAAATTATGGTTCTCTAGCTATTTAACACATTTAGCTTGCAAAACAAAACTTTTTCCCTTTATATGATTTAGTCTTTTTTCTCAATTAAGTTCACAATCGCTAAAATTAATTCACCAAAATTTTCATGTACTTATATAATCATGCTATGACACATAAAATAAAATTAAAAATAATTTCTCCGGCTCGGAATAGTGGTTTCAAAACCACTGTTCCCACTAAGCCCAAAATCAGGCTGTTACACTTTTGTGCTGATATTGCTGAAATCACATTGGGTAATCCATCCAGTTTATCAGATTCAACATGAAGTAATTCACCACTCTGACATTTCAATATAATATATTTCTGCTTACAATTCACCACTGCATTATAGTGGGTTAACCAATCCATTCCTAAAATCACATCAAATTCATCAAATGGCAATAATATCAAGTCAACCAAAAAGCAATAACCTTTTACCATCAACGAACATTTTTTACAGACTTTATCCATCATAACACACTGGCCCAGGGGGTTTGAAACTTTAACCACAAATTCAGTGAAAATGAGGTTCGATAGTGTGGTGATGATCCTTGACGATCCCCGAGCTTGTAGTAGCTTCGATATCTATAAAACAATGCAAACACACACAAAGTAAGCTTTCAAAAGCTTAGTAAGCTCGTACTAAAATCATCAACAGTATATAAAACATAAAACATCAACACATAAGTATTTACAAATTCTCAATTCATCTATCAAATCTATACCAACATAATCCATAAGTTCATACCAATTCAATGAACTTCACATACATAATATCGTCTACCACATAGGTATCATACATACCTGAATCTTCCCGTACTTATTCACTTTCAATCTCACCTCTCGTTTGACTATTTTAAGACTTTCCATAAATTATTTGTACTTTAAACATCCTTACACTTAGTGCTATAAAGGTTAGCTGAAGCTAGAACGATTCCGCACACTTAGTGCCATCTCAATTAATCGAAGCTAAGTCGGTATCGCACACTTAGTGCCTCATATAGCCGAAGCTAGTTTAAATCACACACTTAGTGCCAAATACTATTAATTTATCGTCTTATTCATCCAAACCAAACATATATACAATCTATGTATAATCAAAACATCAAAATATACTTAACATCATGTTTTAAGTACGAACTTACCTCGTACTCGGAATTATCGACTCGGGCTGTTTACTCTACAATCTTCAACTTCCCTCTATCTAAATCTGAATTCCTCATTTCTTGATCGATATGTATTCAAAATTAACCCTTTTATTTAATAAATCATTCAAACCAATCCACATACACACAATTAGGGTATTTTGCAAAATAGCCCTGATATTTTCACATTTCGACACTTTAGTCCCTAATTCACAAAATCAAAAAATACACTTAATTTGAATATCCTCATGCTTGGTTGAATTCTCCTAGTACTCATACTAGTCTATGCATTTCATTTATTTCACATTTTAGTCCCTCAAAATAACATTTTTATAATTTACCCCAAATTACTCAATTTCATCAAAAATTTAAAGACAAAACATGTAAACCCAACATCAAGCTTTCATAATTCATCAACTAACATCACAAAGCTCATAGTTTCATCAATGGCACATTTCAAAATCATCACCAAAATTAGAAATTGAGGCATGGGTTTGATAGTATACAAAACAATGATTACAAAAACGTAGAAATTATCAAAAACCGATCAAAACACATACCTTAATTATCAAAAATAGTAGCCGAACCCTAGCTTTGCTTTTCTCTTTTATTTTATTTTCAATTTCGGTGGATGAATACACAAATTAACATGCTTTTATGCTTTTTTATTAATATTAACAAATAATCTAAATGACAATTTTGCCCTTTTATTAAACCATTATAAATTCACATATATTAAGGCTATAAATGTCCATTACACATGTAATTGGCATAATAACCACATAAGGACCTTTCAGTTATAAAGCCAAGTCAAATAAGCACTTTTAACAAACAACAGGTAACTTTTACATTTTACGCGATTAGGTTCTTTTATCAAATTAAACACAAACGATTAAATTTTGAGACAACACTTTCACACATGCTAATTCACACATCATAAGCACGAAAAATAATAATAAATTATTTATCTGACTCGAATTTGTGGTCCCAAAACCATTATGCTGACTAGGGTCAAAATCGGACTGTTACAATTCTCCCTCTTAGGGATTTTCGTCACCAAAAATCTTACCGTTAAATAGACTCGGATATTGTTGCCTCATAACATCTTCAGGCTCCCACGTAGCCTCTTCAATACCATGTCGATGCTACATCACTTTAATTAATGAAATTTTCTTATTTCGCAGTTCTTTAACCTCGCGAGCTACGATACAAATTGGTTTTTCTTCGTTAGTCATATCAGACTAAATTTCAACCTCAAATGGAGGAATCACATGCGAAGGATCAAATCTGTATCGTCGAAGCATCGATACGTGAAACACAATATGAATCTTTTCTAATTCTGGTGGCAATAATAATCTATACGCGACCAGCCTAATACGCTCAATAATTTCATACGACTCGATGAATCTCGGACTCAATTTGCCTTTTCTACTGAACCGAAGTACTTTCTTCCACGGAGACACTTTCAAAAACACTTTATCGCCAATTTCAAACTCAATATCTTTTCTTTTCAAATCTGCATAAGATATCTGACGATCGGAAGCTGCTTTTAAATTATCTCGAATCACTTTTACTTTCTGTTTAGTCTCTTTTATCAAATCAACCCTATGAATCTTATTTTTGCTGAGTTCCATCCAATACAAAGGTGTACAGCATTTGCGACCATATAAAGCTTCGTAGGGTGCCATTTTAATGCTCGATTGAAAACTGTTATTATAAGTGAATTCAATCAATGGTAGGTATTGTTCCCACGTACCTTCAAACTCAAGAATGCAACATCTCAACATATCCTCGAGTATCTGAATAATCCGCTCGGATTGACCGTCCATGTGCATATGAAGAGCAATACTAATGTGCAATTTAGTACCTGGAACACTTTGTAACTTCTTCCAAAATCATGATGTAAATCTCGGATCTCTGTCTGACACTATAGACAATGGTACACCATGCAATCTCACGAAATCAGAAATGTATAACTCAACTAATTTATCAAGCGAGTAATCAGATCGAATCGGAATAAAATGAGCTGATTTCATCAAACGATCAACTACAACCTAGATTGCATCTTTCTTTCTTGGAGATAAGGGCAAACCCGAAACAAAGTCCATGGTTACTCGATCCCATTTCCACTCTGGAACCATAATCCATTGTAACAATCCTGATGGTACCTGATGTTCTGCTTTAACTTGCTGACAGATCAAACATTTAGAAACAAATTTAGAGATATCTCTTTTTATTCTAGACCACCGATAATGCTATTTCAAATCATTATACATTTCCGTACTACCCAGATGCACAGATAAATGACTACTGTGAGCTTCACTCAAAATCATCTGAATTAACTCTGGATTTCTCGGGACACAAATTCAATCTTGAAATCACAAACAAACATCTTCGTCAACTCTAAATTCTAAATCAGACTCTACATCACACTGAATTCGTTTAGCTAAAATCTCATTATCAATCTTCTAAGCTTCGATAATCTGCTGTAAAAACAAAGGTCTCACTTTTAATTCAGCTAAAACTGAACCATCATCGGACAGAACTAAATGAGCATTCATCGCACGCAGAGTAAACAATGATTTTCGACTCAAAGCATCAACAATGATATTTGCTTTACCTGGATGATAATCAATCACAAGTTCGTAGTCTTTTAGCAATTCAAGCCATTTTTTCTATCGTAGATTCAAATCTTTCTGAGATTAAATACTTCAAACTCTTATGATCAGAATACACGTGACATTTCTCACCGAACAGATAGTGACGCCAAATCTTTAAAGCAAACACAATTACAGATAATTCAAGATCGTATGTCAGATAGTTCTTTTCGTGTGGCTTCAACTGTCTTGAAGCATAAGCAATGACTTTGCCTTCTTGCATCAAAACATATCCCAAACCAATCAATGAAGCATCACTGTAGATCACAAATTCTTTACCCAATTCAAGTTGTACCAATATTGAAGCTTCAGTCAACAAGGTTTTCAACTGATCAAAGCTGAGTCAACAAGGTTTTCAACTGATCAAAGTTGTTTTAACACTTTTCGGACCACTCAAACTTCACATCTTTCTGTGGTAGTTTTTTCAACGGAGTCGCAATCATCAAAAAACCTTTCACGAATCTTCTATAGTAACCAGCAAGCCCTAGAAAATTGCGAACTTTAGAGACATTCCTCGGAGGTTTCCAATCCAAAATAGCTTAAATTTTGCTCGAATCAACTCGGATACCAGATGCTGATACAATATGACCCAGAAAACCAACTTCTCTTAACCAAAATTCACATTTACTGAATTTTGCATACAACTGTTTATCTAGCAGAGTCTGTAACACTATTCTCAGATGCTCGGCATGTTCGAATTCATCACGTGAATAAATTAATATGTCATCAATGAATACAACAACAAATTGATCTAAATACGGTCTGAAAATTCTATTCATCAAATCAATAAAGATAGCAGGTGCGTTAGTCAATCCGAAAGGCATAACTAAGAATTCATAGTGATCATACCTCGTTCTGAAAGTAGTTTTTGGAATGTTTGAGTCTTTCACTCGCAACTGATAATAGCCTGATCTCAAATCTATTTTTGAAAACATAGCAGCTCCTTTCAACTGGTCAAACAAATCATCAATCCGGGGCAGAGGATACTTATTCTTGATAGTCACTTTATTCAACTGACGATAATCGATACACATTCTCATCGTACCATCTTTCTTTTTCACAAATAGAACCGGAGCACCCCAAGGTGAGAAACTCAGTCTAGCAAACCCTCTATCGGTCAACTCTTGCAACTGAGACTTTAATTTTTTTAGTTCGGTCAGAGCCATTCTGTATGAAGCTACCAAAATTGGAGTAGTACCAGGTACCAACTCAATACCAAATTCTACTTCTCTAACCGAAGGTAATCTCAAAAGTTTTTCAGGAAATACATCAGAGAACTCACACAAAACAGGTACTGATTCAACTTTCTTTTCTGACACTCTTGAATCAATCACATATGTAAAATAGGCTTCACAACCCTTTCTTACAATACTTAAAGCTTTCATCGAAGATATCACAGTAGGCAATCCATTCAAATCACTAGATTCAATTCTGACTATTTCACCATTCTTGCATCTCAAATCAATAGTTTTTCGTTTGCAGTTCACAACAGCATCATGCAAAGTTAACCAATCCATACCCAGAATTATATCAAATTCATCAAAAGGTAACAACATCAGATTAGCCAGAAAACAAGTGTCTCGAAACATTAACAAAAAATTCTTGTAGACTTTATCAACCAAAACACATCTGCCTAGGGGGTTCGAAACTTTAATTACAAATTCAGTAGACTCTACAGGCAAAATCTTACTATTCACTAAATTCATACATATATACGAATGTGTTGATCCAGGATCTATCAAAGCAATCACAGAGGTATCATAATGAGTAAATGTACCAATAATCACGTCTGGCGATGAAGCTTCCTCGCGAGTTCAGATAGCATAGGCTCTGGCAGGTACACGAGCCTCAGATCTAATAGCTGTGTCTTTTGTTCCTCTTTGACTACTACTTACATTTCCTGTGTTTCTAGGAGGTCTACCATGAGAAGCCTTACCACTTTGCCTCGGATTCTGAACATTATCTTTTTCGGCTAAATCTGGGCAATCTTTTATAAAATAATTTCTTGAACCACAACTATAACAAGCTCGGTTATTACTTTTTCCCCAGCATTCACCGAAATGTCATCTTCCACATTAATCAAACTTAGGCTTTTCATTCTTTACATTATCAACACTGGCAACAGACGTAGCTGAAGATTTGAAATTTGATTGCGATCTAGCACGATCCTTGTTCAAATGTCCCGTACTAGTCTTTGAACGACTACTATCATCTATAAACTTCTTTGATCCAGATTGAAATGATGTTCCCGATGATCTCTTTCGTACCTCTCTAGCTTCAAAATCAGCTTTTCTTTTCTCTTTCCTAAGATCTTCAGCTTTACGTGCTCATTCCACAAGTACAACGAATTCTTTGATTTCTAGAATCCCAACTAACAAACGAATATCCTCGTTCAAACCATTTTCAAATCTTTTTCACATTATTGCTTTCATAGATACACATTCACGAGCATATTGACTCAGCCTTACAAATTCTCGCTCATATTCTGTGATAGACATACGGCCTTGTTTAAGCTCGAGAAACCCTTTGCATTTTTTATCAATGAATCTCTGACTGATATATTTCTTTCAAAATTCAGCTTGGAAGAAATCCCAAGTAACTCAGTCACTAGGAACCACAGACGTCAAAGTTTTCCACAAATGGTACGCCGTATCTCTCAGAAGTGAAATGGCACATTTTATACATTCCTCGGGATTCAAAGACAATTCCTCGAATACTCGTATTGTATTCTCTAACCAGAACTCGACTCTTTCAGTATCATCGTTTGTTGTAGTTCGAAACTCTTCAACCCCATATTTTTTAATCTTATCGACTGGTGGTCTACTTAACTATACTGGATTCACTAGGGGCATAACAGGAGCTTGAGGAGAATTAACAGGGGGTAGAGGTTGTTGTACAGCCAGATTGGTTCTAATATATTGGGTGAACCAATCATTCATCATTTGATAGAAGACTTGTCTAGCCTCACCATCACGGCTACTCGTAACTGGTCGAGAATCAGCTCGTACCGTCCCTTTGTGCGGGAGCAGGTACATTGCTTTTAACATCATTTGCTACGGCTCTTTCGGGATCCATTTGCTATATAAAAGCACATTTCAATGTCAGGATTCATCACACTATCACAGTTCATAAATATGGTATGTATAGCAAGACTCATAAACACCACGGTAGTCCTGGAACTGACTAAACCATAGCTTTGATACCAATAAAATGTAACACCCCTAACTTGTAACCGTTGCCGGAATAGGTTAAGAGGCATTACTTAACCCGCAACACAATTCAGAATAATTGAATATCAAATACCAATTCATTACAGTAAATGACATTCATTCACATTCATTAAGAACATAAAATTGAGCATACGATACTTAAACGTACGTTTGGGACTAAATTGATAACATATAAAAGTTACAAAACTTATAAAAAATTTTCAACCTTTAAAAGGTCACACGCCCGTGTGAACAGGCCGTGCCCGTGCATCTAAGCCATGACAAAATAGGGCATAGCTACTGTCTTGCCCACACGGCTACAAGACAGCCCGTGTGCCTTGGCCATGGTTGAACCTGACGTGGGCCACACGGCTAGCCACACGCCCGTGTGCCTTGGTCGTGCTCGGGCCTAACTTACAATTGTAGGGTACCCCAGGGGACACACGGCCGTGCAATATAGCCATGTGTGAGACACACGACCGTACAACATAGCCGTGTGTGAGACACACGCCCGTGTCTCTACCCGTGTGGACAAAAAAATAGGCCATTTGAATAGTCGATTTGCCACCCCAATTTGGGTCAAACTACAAGCAAAGAAATAAGCATATTTGCACCACCATTTCAACCAATTTTTATGCTAAAACATTCATCATTCATAACATAACAATATCAACCATTTTCTTACTCATAGACATTACCAATTCATGCCAAACCTAAGGTAAGATCATGCCAAAACATTTCCTTCCATACATCATTCAATCTCATGCTAAACTTACCTAAAACTTACCAACATTTACCATTTCTTTTGTCAAACTAAAACATACCACAATTGCACATTAACATCACATACTATAAGCCATTATCAACTATGAGTTTAAACACCAACTAGCCAAATCACATGGCTAAGTATATACATCACAAAACATAATCCCACAACTACTAGCCTATACATGCCATACTTCAAAAATATACATTTTCAAAAGTACCAAAATGAGGTTCGATAGTGTGGTGACGATCCTTGACGATCCCTGAGCTTGCAGTAGCTTCGATATCTATAAAACAATGCAAACACACACAAAGTAAGGTTTCAAAAGCTTAGTAAGCTCGTACTAAAATCATCAACAGTATATAAAACATAAAACATCAACACATAAGTATTTACAAATTCTCAATTCATCTATCAAATCTATACCAACATAATCCACATGTTCATACCAAGTCAATGAACTTTACATACATAATATCGTCTACCATATAGGTATCGTACATACCTGAATCTTCCCGTACTTATTCACTTTCATTCTAACCTCTCGTTTGAATATTTTAAGACTTTCCATAAATTATTCGTACTTTAAACATCCACGCACTTAGTGCTATAAAGGTTAACCAAAGCTAGAATGATTCTGCACACTTAGTGCCATCTCAATTAATCGAAGCTAAGTTGACATCGCACACTTAGTACCTCATATAGCCGAAGCTAGTTTAAATCGCACACTTAGTGCCAAATACTATTGACTTATCATCGTATTCATCCAAACCAAACATATATACAATCTATGTATAATCAAAACATCAAAATATACTTAACATCATGTTTTAAGTACGAACTTACCTCGTACTCGAAATTGTCGACTCGGACTATTTAATCTACAATCTTCGACTTCCCTCGGTCTAAGTCTGAATTCCTCTTTTCTTGATCTATATGTATTCAAAATTAATCTTTTTATTCACTAAATCATTCAAACTAATCCATATACACACAATTAGGGTATTTTGCAAAATAGCCCTCACATTTCGACACTTTAGTCCCTAATTCACAAAATCACAAAATACACTTAATTTGAATATACTCATGCTTGGCCGAATTCTCCTAGTACTCATACTAGTCCATACATTTCATTTATTTCATATTTTAGTCACTCAAAATAACATTTTTACAATTTAGCCTAAATTACTCAATTTCATCAAAAATTCAAAGACAAAACATGTAAACCCAACATCGAGCTTTCATAATTCATCAACTAACATCACAAAGCTCATAGTTTTATCAATGGTACATTTCAAAATCATCACCAAAATCAGAAATTGAGGCATAAGTTCGATAGTATACAAAACAACGATTGCAAAAACGTAGAAATTATCAAAAACCGATCAAAACACATACCTTAATCACCAAAAATAGTAGTTGAACCCTAGCTTAGCTTTCCTCTTTTATTTTCTTTTCAATTTCAGTGGATAAACACACAAATTAACATGTTTTTATGCTTTTTTTTATTAATATTAACATATAATCTAAATGACAATTTTGCCCTTTTATTAAACCATTATAAATTCAAATATATTAAGTCTATAAATGTCCATTACACATGTAATTGGCATAATAACCACATAAGGACCTTTCAGTTATAAAGCCAATTCAAATAAGCACTTTTAACAAACAACAGGTAACTTTTACATTTCGCGCGATTAGGTCCTTTTATCTAATTAAACACACAAACGATTAAATTTTGAGACGAAACTTTCACACATGCTAATTCACATATCATAAGCACAAAAAATAATATTTAATTATTTATCTGACTCGAATTTGTGGTCCCAAAACCACTATTTCAAGTAGGGTCAAAATCGGACTGTTACAACACATGCATGTGTTCTAGGCCGTGTAGCACACATGGCTAAGACACACGCCCGTGTCTCTGCCTGTGTGTTCAATTTTGAGCATTCTGTTTCTCGAATTTAAGATGCAGGGGACACACGGACTAACTACATGTCCACGTACCAAGTCGTGTGTCACACACGGTCTAGACACACGCCCGTGTGTCTACCCGCGTGGACAAAATAAAGCCATTTCTAGCTTTAGTTTTCACCCAAAATTTTACTAATATCTTGCACCAAAACTTACATCCAAATACCAACCAATCCAAGCTTTATTTCAAGACGAATTTATGCATTTAATTCAAGCAATTTTTAACATCTAAATATGGTATAACATAACATACACATATGTTTATAATCTTACCTTGGTTTAACCTAGGCATTAACATCATTTGACCACATACACTTAACATAACACATGTGTGTTTATCATAATAACTTACTTTATAATACCAAAATAAACCATTACTAGCCAGTCTTACAAACATCATTTTCAAGCCATTAATGACCAAGTATCCTATACATTCCATTATATCAAAATGATTTTTACTATATATACCCAAAATAAGCTAGTGGATAGTGTAATGATGCTCCAACTGATCTCCAACATTCGCGAGCTTTTGAGTACTATAAAACAGGGAAAATAAAACTAAATAAGCACTACATGCTTAGTAAGTTCATATAACAGGAATTAAAACTTACCAATTTACATTTATTAACATTAAGCATTCAATAACATGCTTTTTCATCAATTTGGAAAATTTACCTATACACGTACACTCAATCAAACAAGTTAGTTACATTAATGTTCACATAAACATCAAGTAAGCATAGATGAGCTCATCATACATATTCTTTCAAGACGTCATTCATTTCGTCTCATAATTATCATATCATGTCAAGTATTTTATCTGTTGAATCATTGACATTTCGATGGATATTTAAACAGTACACTCAAGGGGTACTATTTAACAACCTACCCATTCATATTCAGGAGTACCCATTAGGGTATTAAATCGAAAAGCACACTCTCGAGCCTTATAACATATAACAGGATTACCATTCCAGGCTAAATCCTTTTTGTAATATGCTCAGAAGAGTTAATTTAAGATTACCAGTCCAGGCTAAATCCTAATTGTAACATATGCTCGAGATGGATTATATCGAGATTACTACCAGCTAAATCTAAATCAAGAACAATGCAAGACCTCATTCAGTAAGGAAATTTCGTTTATCCATCGAAATACAATATTCAAACAGAATTTAGTCATTTTCATACAATCTCAAGCATGTAATAATTTCTTATGTTATAACATTCAAATTAACTCACATAAATATAAAACACATTCCATACAGCACAACATTAAATTTATCATATTTACAAGATCAATTAAGTTACACGAACTTACCTCGACACTTATTCGCGTATATAAATCTACTAATCTGAAACTTTCTCTTTTCCTCGATCTAGCTTCGAATTTGTGTTATCCAGATTTATATAAATGAATTTCTTCATCAATTTATCACATTTCACATTCAAGTGGACTCAATTTACATCCTAAGCAAAATTACCATTTTGCCCCTAACTTTTCCATAAATTCCAATTTTGTCCCTAAGCTCGAAAAAATAAAATTTATGCAATTTACCCCCTATTCCAAGCCTAACCAAAATTTCACTATAAAATTTACAGGACATACATTCTATAAAATTCAGAATTTTTCTTCAATTTTCACAACTTTACATTTTAGTTCCTAAATCATGTTTTCATCAAAAATCACTTTGTAAAAGTTGTTTATCTATCAACAACCTTTCATTTCCTACCATAAATTTCAAATTTTCAGCATATTCACCAATGTCATAATTTCCATACTTTGATAAATTTTCAAATCAATCCCCCAAATAGATAGATTAAGCTATCCCAATTTCAAAAATACCAAAATTACTAAAAGCAAGATAAGAAAACTTACCCAATTAAGCCAAGAAAGTCTCTTCTCTCTCTCTTAGGGTTTCCATGTATTTTGGGGATGAAGATGACATAAAATAAAATGATATTTCTTTTATCATCTTTTAATTAATTAAATTAATTTAATTTCCAATTTAGTTCTTGCCCTTTTTCTAAATTTCCATGGATGAGTCACCAAAAATATCTTCATGCTTTTCTTTAATGGTCTAATCACCATATAAGGACCTCAAGTTTTGAATTCCATAGCTATTTAATCCTTCTAGTTACTAGAATTTAACTTTTGCATTTTATGCGATTTGGTCCTTCTCGTAATTAAACACATAATCGGTAAAATTTTCTTATCAAAATTTTCACATGACATTTCTAACATAATACGGACCATGTAATGAAATTAAAATAGATTTTATTTTTGGCTCAGATTTGTGGTCCCGAAACCACTATTCTGATTTCACTGAAAATTGGGTTGTTACACTTGTGATGTTGATATGTTTAATTTAATTAATATGGCTTAAATTTAATTCATGTTAGGCTGATTGCATTTCGTCCACTTGAGTTATTAAAATTATGTTTGTGTTGTTATAGGTCCTGGTAAAATGTTTGATTAAGTAAAACCATGACTAAGTTATTATTGCATTATAATTGTAAAGTGACTAATGAATTAATTATTTAAATGTGTTGAAATTGTAATTAATTGACACAATACTTAATTAGTGCATGTTTAATCTTCTAAGGTAGCTGAGGGTTAAATTAGCGACGGTATTAGACAATACATTAGCCTTGCATAACTTGCAAGATTATTGTGATTAAACTGTTTCAAGGTAGGAATGCATTGTTAGCTCACTTATTCTTTTATGTGCTTATGAGATTAGTCAATTTAATAGGTATGTATGAGCAGTAGTTAGCAAATTACTGAGTTTCTGTGAATTTATTCGTAACAACATGAACATGAGTTTGATAATTCTAAGTTAAGAAATGTAATTAATCTAACATAATTATGTCATCTTGATTAAAATCAATTTTGAAATCGTGCATTGGAACTTTAATTTCTATTTTATTTTAATTTTACTTAGTTAAACTTTAGTTTTTAATCACTTCCTCAAAATTAAAATATTTTTCTTTACCAAAGTGTTTTAATTGCATTCATAAATAATTCTTTTCAAAGTCCCTGTGGGTACAATAACTCGACATTTACTTGTCACTTTATTACTTGTTGCGATTGTGTATACTTGCACATTTTTATCGTTCCACAAAAACTAATCATTCATAACATGATAGGATTTTATGGGACTTAATAGATAACCATCAACCTTTCTATAAGATTATACACTTTTCAATCTACTTTCTTTTCATTACGTTCCTAATGCTTATCATAAGCCTAAACAAAATTTCCAATTCCCAACTTAGTGTATTTATCCATGATCTAGGTATATTTGTAACATCCCATGTTCGGCGCTGGAATAGGGTACGAGGAATTACCGATGTAACGCCCCAAATTTTGGGCCTAGAAGTATTAGGTTTTGAGAAAAGGGAGCTGTTAGAAGGCGGCACATAAATATTTAGTTGTGCAAGAAAGTGACACAAATTA
This sequence comes from Gossypium anomalum, assembly GCA_025698475.1. Lineage (NCBI taxonomy): Eukaryota > Viridiplantae > Streptophyta > Magnoliopsida > Malvales > Malvaceae > Gossypium > Gossypium anomalum. Next base: position 34,188,556 of record CM046960.1, on the reverse strand, counting down.
CATGTTTGCTTTACTGGCTTAGTGATTTGGGTGTCCTTGGGAGTGTTAGAGAAGCCTGGGTTCAAGTCTTGGCCTTTGCAGAATTTTTAAATTAGCTCCTAAATGAATCTGGACTCTAGTACATATGCGCTTGTTTTAAGTCACAAAAGGCCTTGTGGTCTAATGGCAAGGTGGCGTGTAAAGGAACCTTGAGGTCTGAGTTTCAAGCGTTGGCATAGCACAAATGAGGTATTTATTTTGCAGCTTGGTTCGACCAGTGGTTGTGTTGCAGTAAAATTCTGATGGATGAGTGGTAGAGTGATAAGTGGAGGATATCAAGGAGTAAATTGTGGAGAGGATTGGGGAGAGATTTGTGGAGAGAAATTAGGAGTTTGATGAATGTGGGGATGTGGGTGCCATTTGGCATCTCTAGTTCAGCATTGGGAAAAAAACTGACCATTTTCGGTATTTGTGAGTGTTTTGGAAGAGGGTTCTTTCTCCTTTTTGCAAATGCTAGCCGAATTCCTTTAGTTAATTTTGGCATTTGGTTATTTTGGGTTTGTGCCTCTCGTGACATTGTTCTTCTTTTAGTCATTTCTCATTCTCTATCGAACATTATTCTTTTTCTTTCTCTACTCTCTTGACATTGCCGAACACATCGTCCTAATTTTCCCCATTATTCTTTCAACTTTCTTTCATAGCCAACTTTTTTTCTTCTTCCCCCTTCATTTATTTTTCTCCCTTCTTCTTCTGTTATGCTTCTAAACTGAAAGTTATTCTTCTTTATTCTTTCTCAAGCAGTTGCGTAATGGTTGGCCGAATATTATTCTTCTCTAGTATTGGTAAATCATTTTGGTCTGCAAGTGTTCTGACGAATCGGTAAGTGTCCGGTTATCTAACAAATTTGTTTCTTTTGTCTTCTTCTAAAAATCGAATACTCCTTCTCTTAGTATTCTGTGATTTCCAAATGGTGACTCATTCCCCTTAATGTGTGTTCGTTGTTTTTAGGTGAGGAGTGAAAGTGCAAAAATTCTCTAGCTACCGAAACCCTATCACCCACTAATCGATTAAGGTAATTTCAGTACCCTGCCTTATGGGCATAGGTCGAATGGCCCTATTTTTCTGTAAGGTTATTATTCATGAGTTTAAGCCTTAACTGTAATCGATTCCACCTATTAAGATCTTTTGTTATCGCAGTTTCTCAGCAAAGAAAGGAGTGATCGATTTAAACTACAATCTAAAGGAACAAGTCATAGTTCGTACAACTGAGGTTTATAGTATTGTCTTCTTAGGTTAAGTGTTTTAAATACTGATAAATGATGGACTGATTGTATGTGAGGACGGTTGTAGGTTAGGCGCTTAAGGAGTTTGAAGTGGTTGCGTAAAAAGGTATGCAATCTTACACCAATCTGTTACTGACAAAAGCTAAAAAGGTGTGTAACCTCACCCTTCCTTACTATAAATCGGTAAAAGTCAAAAAGTCGATGTGTCGAAACTACGACATTTGAGGCCTCATGAACGTTCGATCGCTCGTGGGGTAAACCAAGCCCACAAATCATGGGTGATAGACTATAAAGGCCACCACGAGCGTTTTTGTGGACTTGGGCTGTTATGGGCCACGTTGGGCCGAAATGGGCCGTGTGGACCAAATGGGCTCGTGGGCCCCACATAGATTAAATCCACGGTAAGTGATAAATATTGGACTAGGCTATGTAGGTCACATAGCCGTAACTGAATTTGGGCTAAATGGGCCACACGAGCGTGTAGGCCCACTTGGGCCGAGTAATGGGCCTTGGGCCCATTTACACCGTTATGATCATTTAGGTTATCTGTGTCGCTCGAGGCGACTGTAGACCTTCAGAGAGGTCGTTGTCTGAGCTGAAACCCCAAAATAGGTAAAATGATCGTAATGCCCCTATAGGGTAAAATGACCGTAGTACCTTTGTATGGTAAAATGACGATTATGCCCTTATGTTCTGTATGAGTGATGTGCTTATGATTTACATATATGATTGTACTGAGTATGACTTTGCATACACGTAATATTTATGACATGACATATTGCATGGGGTTGGGATTTTGCTATGAAAGAAGTACTGTTACTGGTGGCTATGCCACAATTACTGATACTGGTGGCTTTGCCACATGTATCGCTTTTTAGCGGCTATCTTTGCATTATTACTCTTGCGCCTTTGCTTTGCGATATTGAATATCTTGGTTGGGTGGGTCGATTTATATCCCCACATGGTGTGTTCGTTGGTACGGGTAGTGTGCTGGCTGGATCTGGGTGGGATGCATAATTGCATTACACTGTACTGATACTTTATTGGGCTTAGGCCCACACTGTTACTGTATAGGGCTAAGGCCCAAACTGTACTGATACTAAATAGGGCTCAGGCCCAGACTATTACTGCATGCACTATTTTCTATTTAACTGATTGAGGGTTACACACTGAGTTTTCGTAAACTCACTCGTTCTTTTTAACTCTACAGGTAATCCCTAGCCTTAGACGATTTGGTGCTACGAGGGACTTGGAGGTGGCCACACTACTACTGTGTCTTGTGTTTGACTTTATTTAATTTAAATTTCACTTTTAGGTTTTTACTTTTGTAATAAGGTCGTTTGTGGGTTTTAATTTTAATTGGGCTTTGGGCTATATACTTTTAAACTGCTAGTCTAGGTAAAGATGAGCTTTTCAAACAATTACCATTTTCTAAAACACGCGTTTTAATCTTCATCGACTTAAAAAGCTTCCGCGTTTTTAAGTCAATTTAATATAACACTGATTGTTAATAAGGTAAACGTTTTGACGAGAACTTTCATTAAGTAATAATAAAAGGATTTAAATTCAGTAATAGATTTTTACCGAAAAGATCGATTTTCGAAAAACACTTCTATGTGACACGCTAGATTTGGGCATAACGTCTAGGCCGGGTTTGGGGTGCTACAACTGGAACATACACATGCAGTCATACAAAATCGAGACATAATTTTTACATCCAAATTAAACTTTTCAATTTTCATCACTAAGTCCCTAATATGGATCTAACAAGGCCAAAACATACTATGGAAGCGGTCTAGGACTAAACCGAGAACTTTGGAAAACATTAAAAAATTTCTTGAAAATAGGGGCATACGCCCATGTCCAAGGCCATGTCCTTCACACAACAATTCACATGCCACATTTTCCATACTTAGTCATTACATACTCATTCAACCAACTCATGCCTCTCACAAAATGCATCATCATAACATATAACTTAACTAATATTAGCCAACATCGATGGCCTTATACAAAATGAGTTATCAAATATTAAAGGCCAACACTTTAGGCCAAATCAATTATGACATATAACAAAATAACCAAGTCCTCTATACATGACATAATTCAAAATATGAATTTCAAAATATCAAAAGAATGATGATAGTGTGGATGGATCTCCGACAATCTCCGTACCCCGAGCTAGCTTGGTGACACTATAAAATAAGGGAAAAGAGAGGGGAGTAAGCATATAGCTTAGTAAGTAGGAATGTAAATAATAAACAAATTATTAAAATACTTTTATAAATCCTCAAATTATGTTTTCAAAATAATACAATCATAACTACACATAGATCCACTATTTACTCAAGTTCAAAACAAGCTATCTATTCGAGTCATAGTCACTAAATTATTTGTATCTAAAGCTATGGAACTCCAAATTAAGATTTGCTAATTTTTCCAGAAACTAGACTTGCATATATTCCTACCATAAAATTTTCAAAATTTTTTGGTTTAGCCAATAAGTACAATTTATTCGTTAAAGTCACCTATGTTTCACTGTCTGACAGTTCCAACCCCTCTTCACTAAAAATTAATTATCTCCTCAAACGGATTTGGATGATGTTCTTGTTTGTCTATTTTAAAAATAAACTCATTAAGGATTTTAAGCATATAAATTATAACCCATAATTATTTTTTTTACAATTTTTAATGATTTTCCCAAATTAGAACAGGGGATTCCAAAATCATTCTAACTCTGTCTCACAAAAATTTAAATATCTCATAATATGAAATTATTTTGCTTACATCATTTCCTTTAAATGAAAATAGACTCCAAAAGATTTAATTTCATATCTTATTCAACCTCTAATTTGATTTCTACCATTTTTGGTGATTTTTCAAAATCACACAATTGCTGCTGTTCAAAACTATTTTATTACTAAATTTCACTCTTTTTAATGTTTTCTTTGTAGTAACTTTCATTGTAACACTTACTCCATATCAGTCTTACCAAAGTTCGATAATATATCGAGCACGTTGCTCATAAGTTTACACATACGTACCTGCACTTATTCATCACATAGTTATATTCAATTACACCTAGTCATTTCCCGTTGAACACATTAGAATAATAACGTATACCCGGTGGCCTGCACATAGTACCACCCTTGTAGTCAAAGCTACCTTCTTCACAAAGTGGCCTTCACATAGTATCACACTTGTAACCAAAGCTATCTTTCTTCATAAAGTGGCCTTCACATAGTACCACCCTTGTGACCAAGCTATCTCTTCTCAAAGTGGCCTTCACATGGTACCACACTTGAGTCACTAGTGACATGTCACTTGTATCCTATTATGTTCCTAATGTTCAACCGAGAAATTTCTCACTTTTCAATCTTGTCAATTTCATTCAATATTCAGCCACATTTCATGAAACATAATAAAATGTGATAACGTAAGTAAAAACGATGCATTATTTACATACAAACTTACCTCAGTGCAAAATATGACGAATTTACAATTTAGTCCACAACCTTTTCCTTTCCCCGATCAAGGTCAATTCCCCATCTTTCTTGATCTATAATAACACATTTAACTCATTTAATACTCACATTATTCAATTTAGTCCAAAAATACACTATGGAAAAATTACATTTTTGCCCCTAAAGTGTCACATATTTACAATTTTGCCCCTAGGCTCGTAAGATGAAAAGCACTTATTTTTCTTAAATCCTAAGCCTATACGATTCATATTCCCTCTTATAGCAGCTCACATTTTTCACTAAATCACATTTTCTACACATAATTTTATAACTTTTACAAATAGGTCCTTTGATGCAATTTCTTCAAAAATCACTTAGTAAAAGTTGTTTACCACACCCCCAAACTTTCATATTCTTCCATAAAACATCAAAACACATGCATTTCATCCATGGGTAAATTTTTTAAACACAAACCCTAGCTCAAAATAATGGTGGAAATAGCTAAATCAAGCTATGAGGATCTCAAAAATGTAAAGAACATTAAAAACGAGGCTAAAATGGACTTACAATCGAGCTTGGAAGCTTGAAAAACCCTATCTATCTTCTTCATGTGAAATTCTACCAAAGGGTTGAAGATGGACAAAAATTGGCTTTTAATTTTGTTTTTAATTCATTTTAATTACCAAATGACCAAATTACCCTTAATGAAAAACTTTAGAAATATACCAAACCATGTCCATTTTTGTCCACCAACTTAACCAATGGTCTAATTACTATTTAAAGACCTCCAATTTAAAATTTCATAACAATTGGACACCTCTAACATGTAGAACTCAACTTTTACACTTTTTACAATTTAGTCATTTTGACTAAATTGAGTGCCCAAATGTCAAAATTTTCGAGCGAAATTTTCACAAAAAAATTCCATAAAATTGTAGACCATAAAAATATAATAAAAATAAACTTTATTATTTCAAATTTGTGGTCCCGAAACCACTGTTCCGACTAGACCCCAAATTGGGCTGTTACATATTTATCCATAGCATACGTAAACTTCTCACATATAGTACATCATTCAAACTCATTACTCTCTTTTCATAAAATTTCATTTCAACTATGAATTTACCATTTCATTACCTTTCCTTACCCGTTTCATATGCATAACACACAAGATATACGCATAATATCAACCATGACTACAAACTAGTGCATTTAAACATAGTTCTTTTGGAATCAACTACATGATAAACCATTTCATAAGAAATTACATACTTTAATTTATACTACCTTTTCATGTACCAAAGTATATTACCAATTGAACACTTGTCAGTTTGATGCATTTCCTTAAGACTAAGCATGATATAATCTAATTATATGCTTGGCACAAGCCTAAGCACATCAACAACACATGTTAGCATACTTGAACATAATTCATGTGAACTTAAAATAAATAACCATTATACTTGAGCATGATCCAATTGGATTTATCATCTTCTATTACGAATTATGTTTTCCATGCGTCACCATTTCAATGAGTTTCATACATACATGTCTTGGTTCATAGTGAACACTTAGCATTTCCTTTGCATAACACATAAGAGATAAACATAACATTTACCATAGCCACAAGCTAGTGATTAAACACATATCTTAGCAATATCATCATATTGAACTCATACTTTCCATAATTATGAATATACATACTTCATACATTTTCATAATATCAAAGTGAATTTCATCGTACCTTTGTGAAGCTTACAAAAAGTGTGCTAAACGATGGTCGAAACCATTCCTTTTCATTAATCGATGGTCGTCACCATCCCTTTTCATAGTTGATGGTTGTCACCATCTCTTTTCATAATTGATGGTTGTCACCATCCCTTTTCATAGTTGATAGTTGTTACCATCACTTTTCATAGTTGATAGTCAAAACTATCCCTTTTCATATTCGATGGTCGTCACCATTCCTTTTCATAATTGATGGTCGTCACTATCCGTTTTCATAGTTTATAGTTGAAACTATCCATTTTCATATTCGATGCTCGTTGATACTTCATTGGATTTTTCTGTTGAGGAATGATGTGATAACATAACATGATAGCATTTAAAACAACAATTTAAAATACTATTTAAACGTATGAAACTTACCTGGCTAAATTGCATAAATGAAAAAGTATAGGAGCATTTTGGTAATGTTCTATTCTCCTCGATTTTTCACTCGACCTTTATCATGCAAAGCTTCAACCATGGCCGAACCTCAAAGTCTTTAATAATGGCTTTCTTCTCCCCAAATTTGGTGGAAGAAGAATTAGAAAAGAAGATAGCTTTTATTTTTATTTAATTTAATTTATCAAATTACCATTTTAACCTTGGTTAATAATTAAATAAAAAACCAAATTCATGTCCATTCTAGTCCACTAACTCCTTAAATGGTTTAATTACCATTTAAGTCCACCAAATCTGCTCAGGCTAAGTGCCCTCCACAACAATTAACCACCATTGATAAGCCTCATCTCGTAACAAAGACACTACACCCCTCAAATTCTGTGCAGGAGTGCAGTCAATATCATTCATAATGTGCTTGGTGGCCTCTAACGGCCCTCAGAGTGTAGTCAATACCATTCAACCAAAGTCATTCAATTATCAACCCTCGACCCTCAGGTCCAGAATGGGTCTCAACGACCCCTCTAACACACGTAGCATGGCTTAAGACAATGCATCGTCCCCAACCGTCGGTGTCTAAGACCCCGTCCAATAGTATGAGTACCATTAATCTCGTTGGTGTCCATATTACACATAATACCTATAGAGGATGCTTAGTTTGAGCTCTTTCTCAATGCCCCTAAGTACCATGTCCATGATTACCGCGCAGACTTATAATATCAGTTTATCTACAAATGTCAAAAGTTTACAAATCAATTCGAAGTTCTTATCAGATGTCTTATAACAATTCATATCAGAATAATTTTCAGTGTTGTTACAGTCTTTAACTAAAGCAAGTAAGTTTAGTCACTATGATGTTTTCTAGCTAAACAGAATAACTAAGCAGAAGTACTTATAGGTTAAGCGTTAGAGAATCGGTCTGTCACAAAATCAATTTCAGAGTTAATCTAAAAAATATTTTATTCAAAAACACTTTTCATGAAAACGAAAACCCAAAAATCACAACCTCAGTTTTGCAACCTGACTTTGATACCACTAAATATAACGCCCCATACCCGACCTAGACGTTATGGCCAAATCTGAAGAGTTATAATAACCATTTTTGAAAATGTCATTTTAGAGTTACTTAGAAACCAAACAATTCAAAGTCATTTAAATAGACATAAGTAAATCATGTAAATCTGATCTCTAGAACAACAATTTGAAGAATTTGTAACAATATAAGTTCAGATAAACCAATAAAATAACCACATGAAAGCAACTGAGCTCCAGCTACACCAACCAACCTAAGTCTGAGGGTTGCCTGACATCCAAACATATAGATCAAGTGAGTTTAAAACTCAGTGTGTAACACACATAAATAATTAAACAGAATGATATCATACATACTTTCAGTCAATTCTCAGAATTATAATCAGAAACAAAATAGAGTATAACAGGTATGGATGCAAAGCATATTAGATTCAGATGCAGAGTCTTAACCCCCATCCGCTACACACCATATAGGATATCAAGTACCCTTCCACCGCATGGTGACCATATGTCACGTTTCAGAATAATTGTAGACTAGCTGCCAGATCGGAATGCGATAACCGCCAGAATTATATATATATATGGCTTAGCTACCAGAATTGACAGATAATTAAACTTCTCACACTTCCTCCTTTAACACAACCCATCCCAATGAAAATACAAAGCTAACAAATATCAAAGTCATATATATAGTGATACAAATTCAAATCATATCTACTTAATAGATATCATATCAAATATACTTACAGATAACAGATTATACAATATGTAACATCCCAGTTTAGACCTTAGTTGGAATAGTGGTTTCGGGACCACAAATTTGAATTAAAAAAATATTTGAATATTATTTTCCGTGCTTATGATATGTGAATTGGCATGTGTGAAAGTTTCGTATGAAAATTTAATTATTTGTGTGCTTAATTTGATAAAAGGACCTAATTGCGTAAAGTTAAAGTGCCTATTTGTTATGGCTTATTAATTGGAGGTCTTTATGTTGTATTAAGACCATTATATGTTAGTGGAATTTATGTTTGGCATTTTGGTAAATAGAATTATTTTTAAAGGGTGGTTAGGTAATTAAATAATAAAGGTTAATATAATAAAACAAAGTGAAATTGATGGCCATTTTATCATCTTTTATGGCCGAATGAAGCATGGGAGAAAGCTAAAATAACCAAAATAAGGTTTTCATAGTCAGCACCTTGAAGTTCAATTAGGTATGTGATTTTTGATCGGTTTTTGATAATTTCTACGTTTTTGTAATCGTTGCTTAGTATACTATCAAGCCCATGTCTCAATTTTTGATTTTGATGATGATTTTGAAATGTGCTATTGATGAAATTGTGAGCTTTGTGAATTTTAATGTTAGTAAATGAAAGATATGTTTTGGGTTAGCATGTTTTGTCTTTGAATTTTTGATAAATTTGACTATTTTAGGCTAAATTGTGAAAATGAGAAATTGAGGGACTAAATTATGAAACAAATGAAATATATGGTCTTATATGAAGTGTAGGAATATTCAGCCAAGCATTGATTGAATTGAATTATGCATATTTTGTGTTTTGTGAAATAGGGACTAAATTATGAAAATGTGATATATTACGGGTAAAAGTGTAATTAGCCCATTTATGTGTTTTTAGATTAATTTGATTGAATATATGATTAAATAAGTTGAATTTGTATTGAATTAGACCAAGCAATGAGAAAATCAGATTTGGATCAGGGAAAATCAAAAATAATCGAATAGTCGTTCCGGTCCATTCGTGTCTGTACGAGGTAAGTTCATAAGTAAATAAATGTTATTAAATTGAAATGTATGTGCGTTATATGTGCTAAATTAAGTTGTAAAGGAATATGATTGTGAAGTTGAAGTATATAAAATGAGAATTGAATTTGAGGTACTAAGTGTGTGATAAATGAAATAACTACGGCTATTAAAATGGCGCTAAGTGTGCGAGATTATAACAGCATTGGCTGAGTGATTGGCACTAAGTGTGCGATACAATTATAGCTTCAGCTAATTAATTGGCATGAAGTGTGCGAGTTCGTTGAATGATCAAGGACGATCGAATGAATTAGTGTTTCAAGCATTGAAGTGATAAATGTGATAGATAAGAACGTAAAGGTACAGGTATGTGATTGATGATGTTAAGTATGAAGTAGATGAAAATTTATGTAAATGAATGATGAAATGAGTTGGATTGAATAGCATTATTAATGCTATTTATAAGATTAAAGATGTGAAATGAAAGTAAGTATGGCTTTGAATAAGGATGAGTAATATAATGTGTTATATATACTCGTTATATGAAATTGTGGTGTATGTTTCCGATATGAGATTTACGAAATATGAAACATGGTTTTGATGTATGATTACTTGGTTTGAAAAATGAACAGATAATGAAATTAAAATGGTTGAGTTGGTTATATGGTTAATGTATGCGAATTTGGTTTATGTGAATTAGGAAATTATAGATGTTCGAGTTTGGAAGTGTTTATAAAGAAGTTGATATAACTTTATATATGATTTGTATAAATGACAATGGTTTGGTTGGTGATGAAATGAATATGTGCGATCTTGACTTATATGATTAAGTTAACGATTGTTAATCGAATTTGAAAGCATGGTTATACGCTCATTGATAAATAAGTTAAGCGAATTATTTAATGTGGTTACATGAATTTACGAGTATAATAAAGGTATTTGTGATTGAGAATTGTTAATTTTGGTTTAGTGATATTGGTTATAAATATCATTGAGATGATTTATTTACTTATGGCTTACCAAGCTTTCAAAGCTTACTCTGTGTGTTTTTCCTATGTTTATAGAGTTTCAGAGACTTGCTCGGGTTGGAAGTCGTAGGAGATCTCAACACACTATCCGGTTATCGCTTCGGTAAATAAAAGTTTTGAGTATTGGTTATGTGGCATGTATAGGCTAGAAGATTATGAATATGTATTGTAATGATTATATTTAGCCATGTGATTTGGCTTGATTATGTTTGAACTTATGATTTGACTTTGGTATATGATATGTGAGGCAATAGTAGTATGTTTGATGTGTTTATGAATGGCCAAAGAAATTGGTCAAATTGGTAAGTTCTTAAATTGTGTTTATCTAGAGTAAAGGTAAGATTATGGCATGGGACTTAATGATAGATATTAAGGTTATAAATTATATGTTTTGGTATGTATTTGGCTTATGGAATGTTATGAATTTGTATGTGTTTCAAACATGAAATATGTAATAGCCCGTTTTTAGGGTCAATCGAAACAGTGGTTTCGGGGCCACCAAATCCAACGAGTAGGTTTGTAAATATTATATTTAATATTTACGAGTTAATTGTGATTTTAAAAATGTTTTTGATATTGTGATTTTTGTTTTATAAGCAATTTATTAAGTTCAAGTGGTATGACCCTAAGGTCAAGTGGGTTTATAAAATGAGGTATCGGAACCTCGTTTCTATAAACCAAGTCATAAATATTTTTATAAATATTTACGAAGTGGCAATAAGATGGTATTAAAGTTTCGTTGAAAAATTTTATCGTTTCGATAGTAAATTAAGCAAAAAGGACTAAATCGCGTAAAGTTTAAAACTTGTGTGCTATTAGTTAAGGTGTCTAATAGCTTTGGTTTATTAAAGTGAAAGTCCTTATAAGGATATTAGACCATTTTTATGTTAATGGATGATAGTGGAAGGGTAGTTGGAGTAGTTTTAAATGTTTTTAAAGGTTAATATTGTAAAATAGTTAATAAGTGTTTTAATAAATAAAACAAAATAAAAATTTGGCTTCATTCTCATCATCTATTACCGAAAGTTAAAAGAAAAAGAAGCCATTGAAGCTTCAAAGTATTCGGCCATTGCATGTTAAATTGGTAAGTCCATTTTGACTCGGTTTTTAGTAATTTTTACGTTTTTCTAGCTAGCCCGTACCTCTAATTTTAAAATTGTTAAAGTATTTGGATGATGCCATTATTGAATGTTTGAGTATCTTTATGTTTAATGATAGAAAATAAATCTTTGATGTTAGATTAATGAGTTTTGTTAAGTGAATTTTGGTAAAAATGTCAATTTTGGATTAAATTATGAAGAAGTTGAAATATTACTGGCAAAAATATAATTTTGCCATAAAGTGAATTATGGGCTGTTTTGATACTATGAACATTCAATTAAGCTTAATTCTGGTTAAAAATGGTTAAATTGCATGTTTTGAGCTTAGGGACTAAATTGAATAAAAGTAAAACTTTAGGGGCAATTTTGTAAAAAGTCAAAAATGACCAAATTGTATGAAATGAAGTGTTTTACTGTCTAAATTAATATACTGAATGAAATTATTAATTTAGATCAAGATCGGGTGGAAAATCAAAGAAAATAGGAAAATTACTAAAATGCCCCTAAATTTTGGTATCTCTACAATTTAGCCAGGTAAGTTCGTATGCAATAAGCATTGTTAAATTTATGCTTCTAATGCTTTAATATTGTATAAATTGTATATACGTGAATATTTTAATGTCTGACGACATATCGACTAAATGTGGCACTTAGTGTGCGGGGCAATCAAATATGGCACTCAGTGTACGAAATATTGAGAATGACACTTAGTGTGTGAGATATTGAGAATGACACTTAGTGTGCGAAATATCGAATGATTCAAAGGGCAATTATAAATTGTGATTGAATGATTAAATCAAGCAAAGTGAACAGATATACATGCTATATTATGTGAATTGTTTATGAGACAACTTTATAATGGTGATATTCGGGCTTTGAGCCTAGCAAGCCTTGTGCTGATGAATTAAATCGGGCTTATGCCTAGCAGGCTTATTGTCTGTGTATAAAATCAGACTTTGAGTCTAGCAGGCCTTGTGCCGGTGTGAGATACAGGCTTAGGCCTAGTAGGCTTTATGCCGGTGAATTATTATAAGTTTATGCCTAAAATATTTATTGTTGATATGGTAGTTGAATACGTTAAACGAGCTAAAATGATCAGGTATGTGATAATTGATTACCTATTTGAAAATAAGATAAGTATATGTGCAAAGAATGTATTGTGATGTATGTGGAAATGAAATATGATTATGTGCCAATGAAACATAAATGAATGAATAAGATGTGATTTGTAAAGTTGCATATGTGAAATTTTTCAAATGCTATATGAATGAAAAGTGAATTTGATTATAAATGATCATACGAGATTCATATGAGAAAGATATATGATTAAATGCGTTATTTCCCATAATGTGTTCATTTGGCTATATGATAGTGTGAAAGGGTTGATGTATGAAAATTTAATTGAATAAGTTTGTGAAAGTTAAAGTTGGTTAAGTGAGTGAGTATAATATTGAATGATGATAATTTGATATGAGAACATGTTATAAATTTAGAAAGGTTGTGTGAGATAGCATATTATGTTTACGGCATTATAATGAAAGTATTTGTTATGTTAAGTTTATTAAGATACAAGCTTACTAAGCTTAAAAGCTTACTCTGTGTTTTCTTTTTCCTATGTTTATAGATTTTCAGAGATTTGCTCGGGTTGAAAGTCAACTGAGAGCGTATCACACTATCCGATTATTGATTTACGGTATTTTTACACTTTGGAGCTTGGTTTATGGCATGTATAGGCTAGTGTTAAGAAGATATGTCTTGAATTGTGATTTTGGCCATGTGATTTGGCTTGTAAATGTTGGTGTGTATTGGCCATTTAAGTTGGCCTAAAGCATGTGTTTGATAAATGACATATTTGATGTATATAACGCTTTTGTGTTGGCATAGTTTAGTATGAAGTATAGATGATGAATTGATATGTTTGAGAAGCATGATTTAGGTGATGAAAGATTGAGAAAAATGCATAAGAAAGATAGGTAAAATTATTGATAATGATATGTTGCTTTGGATATGTTTAAGGTTGAGTTTTGAGTAGTGGTTTGGATTGTGATATAATTGCTTGATTTGTATATGAATTTGGCATGTTGTGATTGCTTCTGTGTGTATTGAAATGGCATGAAGTGTGGTGTTTAAGTATGCTTGTAGAGGGTGAGAAATGTTGCTTTATCCAAGCCTATTTTCACTCCACACGGCCGAGCACACGGGCATGTGGCTCTACCAGGTGTGACACATGGCCTTGGAACACGACCGTATGTCCCCTAGGGTAGCCCTTCGAATTAAAGTTAGTTTACCCTCCAGTTTTGACACGGCCTAGCACACAGCTTGAACACGGGCGTGTGAAAGGAACATGGGCTAGACACACGAGTGTGTGGTCTGGCCGTGTGATCAAGTCAGTATGTATGCTCTGTTTGGCCACGATTTAGTCACACGGGTGTGTCTGAGACCGTGTGAGGCACACGGCCTGTTCACACGAGCGTGTGACCCATGCAGTGAGAAAAATTTTCTAAGTTTTGTAAAGTTTTCTCGAGTTATCAGTTTAGTCCCGAACCTCTTTTAAGCATGTTTTAAGGTATCGTAGAACCTTATAAGGGACAATATGGATGAATGTATAAAAGTTTTAAATTGTATGTAAGTATTGTTGTGAAATGTGACTGAATGATTTGATGTAAGTCCGGTAATGCCTCGTGCCCTATTCCGGTGTCAGTTACGGGTAAGGGTTGTTACAAAATATGTGGTTAATGAATTGGTATAGATGGTGTATGTTTTGGTTGTGAAATGGTTGAAATTTGATGTGCGATTGTGCCTATTTGATTATTGTAGAGAGGACCCTTAATGGGTGGAAAATTGGTCTTGTAAATGGCCTATTTTTTCCCACACGGGCAGGGACACGAACGTGTTCTCAGCCATGTTACTCAATGGCCTTTTCAAAGTGAGCCTGAGCAGACCACACGGTCACACACACGGGCGTGTGCTAGGCCGTGTGGCCAAGTCAGTTTTGAGCATGAGTTATACACACTGGCGTGAGACTAGTCGTGTGACCCAAGTCAAGCTCGACCACGGCCAAGGCACACGAGCGTGTCTTGTGGCCATGTGAACAAATCAGTATGTATGCCCTGTTTTGACACGGCCTAGACACACGGGCGTGTCTAATGCCGTGTAAGGCACACGGCCTGTTCACGCGGGCGTGTGACCTGTATAACTTTGAAAATTGTTTAAGTTTTGGAAAAATTTTGAATGTGTTCAATTTAGTCCCGACCCCTTTTTAATGCATGTTTAAGGTCTCGATGACTTATATAAGGGACTCTATATTGATGTTTGATCTCTGATGTTATGATGTTTATGAAATGGATGTTAAATGTTTTGATTTGTCTGGTAATGCCTTTAACCCTAATCCGGTAACGGATACGGGTTAGGGGTGTTACACAATATCAGATCATTAGATATCAAGTTTTATAGCTTATTTCAGATCATGTGAACCCTATAGAAGACTTACGTTCGACCCGAACAAAGTTTACAACCCTAGGAAAATTTTAGAATCTTGGCCCACACGCCTATGTGGATTCATACGGCCTACATAGCTGGCCCGTGTAGCCCACATAACCTAGAACACGATCGTGTGACCCAAGTCATAGAGTTACACTACCTGAAAAACGTCCCTATGACTCAAGTCAAAGAGTTACATGGTCTAGACACACGCCCATGTCATTCGCCCTTGTGACTCAAAATCAAAATAGTCTCTAACACGATCTGTACACATGGTCATGTCACACGCTCATGTGACCCAAGTTAGTGTCTTATATGGCCTACCACATGGCCTGGCACATGGCCTTGTGGTGTCAACAGCCATGGGTTCTGACTTTCGCTATTCCCAAAATTGTTGGATTTTCGTTACACACTTAATACGGGTTTGACGTAGAACCAACAGAGATGATCCTGAAACCTAAAAACGTCATTACACTGACCAATCAAACAAATTAATCAAACCAATTCGCTACACTAACAATCAAAATTGAAACTACGTCGAAGCACTTTGACTCAAAGACTCGAAACAAAAACTAATGCTTACCCTCACACGAAAATAGCAATACGAGAGTTAGAACACTAGAGGATCTTGATTCGCAACCCCTTCACCTGAGAGAGAACCAATTGAACACTTAAACGAAGAAATTGAATGAAACCGTAGAAAAACCCAATTTTGACAAATAACGAGCAAAAACAAACATTATCAAAAATTCACAGCAGAACTTACGCTATTAACCCTTCAATCACACAAAAACAACACAATTTCCTTAACAAATCAACAACAAGATCAACAGAGGAAGAAAAGTAAAATACCATAAATGAAAAAAAAATGGAAATGAAAAAAAAAAGTGAAAGGAATTTTAACAGAAATAAAGGAAATTTAATTACCTTAAGATAGAATAATTTTTGTAAAATAACATAAAATATTTTCTCATAACTTTCGCAATGAATTGAACACAAGACCAAATGGTATATAGGCACTTATCCACTAAACCACTAAGCTCATCGTTGGCATAAGTTTAAGTAGAATTAATCTTAAGTCGAAAGTTCAAGAGTAAGGGTTGGTTCAAAACAAGTAGCATAATTTCCAAAACTGGGACTTGAACCCTGGACTTCATTCACATAAATAGGACACTTAACCACTGAAGTAGATATTTAATTAAGACATAATTTAACGAACTAAAGTCAAATTTTGGGGCATTACAACTACCTCCACCAACAACAACAATAACTACTACTACTACCACTACAAATTTATAACAATGTAAGTAAAAACAGTTGTATAATAAATTTATAAAATATTGACATAAAAATCAAATATAGCTTTAGTTAAAACGATATAGTTAAATGAGTGAATCTTATTGTATTTCATATTCAAATCCCATTATATGTATGTATTTTTTGAAATTTATATAAAAATATAAAAAATACAAAAATATCATACGTTTTGCAAGCACTTAGTTCAACGACTTACCAAAGAAGAGGTACAATAGAGGTGATTCGTGATGATGCCATGAAACCCCAAATGAACGTGGCAGCTACATCATGACGAGCACGCATGGAACATCACGATGATTTCTCCAAGTTATACAATCGCGTTTTTTGCTTCAAGCATGACTGTTTCTCCCAGATGGACTCTGATTATTCTAGGGATATTTTAGTACGACTAGAAATCTAATCTAATCCTATTTAAAGGGGACATTATATCCCTGTTTTGTTATGTCAATCAACAAGGGCTTTTCTTGAGGACAGCAAGATGTAGTCGAATATAATTTTTTGTAAGAGTTTCATTGTAACTATGGAGAGAATTATGTTCTCGTATTATGACTTTATTTTTTGGGTTTGGGATTGTACGTTTGGCGACCTCCAAATGTGTGAACATTTAAAGTAAAAATCGTGCAAATAGAAATAAATATTTAACTGTAGTATCTGCAAGCGTATAGTTCAAATTGTAATATAAAGGTGTTACAACGGAACACCGGTAAGTATTTTGAGGATCATACCTAAGGGATTGCATATTAGAGAAATTATTATTAAATTAATTACAGAAAATAATTACTAATCTAATTAAGTTACGAATTAGTAGTGTTAATCCAAATTAAAATATTAATTAAACTAATTAAAATAATTAACCTAACTAACCTAACGAATTTTTTTATTCCTAGTGTCAACGATACGAGCCTCTAGCCTATGATCGATTAAATCTTTAATTATCTAATTAAATAACAAATTATCCTCGATTTAGTTATTTATCACCCTTAGCTAAGAGTGCCCTTTCGACCTCTTTTTCACTAATGATTACCATCGAAGTCACCCTTCCGGTCTGTTTCTAGGCATACGGATATCCTCCTGGTCTCACCATTTGGCACAAGTTATATATGATAAGGTACCGTTTCGATCTCACCTATCTAGATATTCTATTAGGGGCGTCACTCCCTAATAAACTAAGTACTTTTGAATAACAACCAATTTCAGATAAATAATCATTTTAATAATCGAATCATGCAAGATATAAGTAAAGCACAATAATCTATTCTAATATTCATACAAACATTAATTGGTCAGATTAACGAAAGATAAATAAAAGAAGAGAAAAGAATAGAAGAGATAAGAGAGTGCTCATGAATAACTATATTGAACCGAAGGTTCTAAACAATCTCCGCTCACAAATGTCTTCACATCGAAATAGGATCTTCCGACTACGGAAGAATAAAAGAAAACTAAAACTAAAGAACTGAAGAAAGAATAATGTCTTTAGAAATCTATGTGTTTGATAAATGGATGGATCTCCTAAGTTTTGTATAGAAGCCTCTTATTTATAGGCTAAAATATGTAAACTTTATGCCTGATATGCCCCCCGATACTAATAAATGCTTAATATCAAATGATATCTTCTACTACTTGCAAAATAAGGCTTTTGATGTCATCCCACGCACAAGCTGTTGTCATCACATTGGGATGCCAAGGATTACCTCGTCGGGATGTCACCTTGTCAAGACATGGAAGCCATTCTCGTTGGATGTCGCTCGTAATTCAGACCTGGGCTGCTTCACAGCTATTGTATCACACCACAGGATGCTTGTGTTGTGCCACGACCTTCATTCTTTGTAGTCGTAGACCCAAAATGACTTCATGTACACTTAATTAACCTATTAGAACTTCTTGAGGCCTAAATCGGTATACCAGGTCATTGATACATAAAAAATGCATAAAAACGCTTGTTTTATTAACTTTTACTACTATCCTACTAACTAATAAAAATGGAATAATTAATATTAAAAGTGCTAGAAAACATGCTCTTTAAGTGTGTAAATATACTAAAATTACTACTACACTTGACGTTAGATCAACGTTTAATACTTTTAAGTTTATTTTCTCCATACTGTACTCTCGTTTGTTTACTCATTTAGTGAAAAGTTTATCCTCCTTTGCTCGTGTTTTTTATCCTCTCCAGAGGAGCTTTCCACATAAATATTTGTGTGTTTGATCTTTTCTATTTTACTTGTTTGTTGCTTCGGGTCAATCCCCAATAACTGGTTTCAGAGCGTGGTTCAATTTTTGCATTCAACCTATTCCAAGATGGCAGTGACAAGATTTGATATTAAAAAGTTTGACAGAATTGCAAATTTTAGTTTGTGACAAGGTTGGATAAAAACAATACTGGTTTAAAACTATTTGAAAAAGGTCGTTACAGTGAAGAAGCCCGCGAACATGGATTTTTCAAAATGGAAATAGCTTGATGAAAAAGCTCTATATGCAATTCAACTATGCCTCGTGAATAATGTATTACAGGACGTTCTGATGGACAAAATAGCATTCGTCTTATGGAGGAAACTGGAAGCCTTGTATATGAAAAATCTCTAGCCAACAAGTTAGCTCTAAAACAACATTTATACACATCCAGGATGGTCAAATGCCATACTCAATTATCTTTTATGCTCTAAAATTTAATGAAATCTAGGATTAAATAGAATGGATCGGTGAATTATTGGGCTACACTGGGAAATTCAGAAATTTTAGTGGTTGAATTGTGATTAGTTGGATCTCAATTCTGGTTTAGTTAGTTTGGGATCGACTATTTCCTTAATGGGAGACAAAATAACTAGTAGTGAATGGGTAACATAGACTAAGGAGACCATACAAACTTTGGATATATATATGTATGCGATGAAAGGAAAGAATTCTCTTAAATTAACAAGTAATCTCCCTTTCGTTTACAACTCCTTCCTCGATTACTTCGAAGAGGAAGAAAAACAAATTCAAGAAATCTTTTTGCATAAGGAAGTAAACATGATATTCGAGTCTGAGAATAAGAGAATTAGAGAAGTTGGTACGTCTTAAGCCTCTCTGTACTCATGGATTAGAAGAAAGAGAAGTGAAAAATCTCAAAAAGTTTCAATAAAATTAAGGATTATAGGTTTCCAGGTTTGAAATACCTTCGAATTGACCAGTAAATGGTTATTATGCTTAGTTTCTAGGATGAAGGAGGCTCTAGCATTTGGAAAAGCTAAGTTTTCATGGATAAAAGAAGTAAGGTGAGTCTCTGTACTCAACTTTTGGGTAATCGTTGATGTTGTGTTGTTTCCTTGAACCACATCCATGTTTGCTCTAAGTTGTGTCTAAAACCATAGTTGTGCATGAGTATGAAGAATAAGTAAGTTGTATATGCATATTGTTTCAATTTTATTTATAGAATCTATGGAGCGACACCACAACAATAGTATTAGACAGGTCCTTTGAGGCAACATTGTGGAAATGATTATCAGGTCTTTTGGGGCTACACCTCAGAAGAGGTTTGATGATTCCTCGAAATCTGGAGTCCACTAGGACATTAAATATGGGATTCATAATGTGTAAGATCATATCTAGGCTACAGCATCAAAGGGAATCTTCCAGGACATTAAACATGGGTTCATATTGTGTAGGACCATAGTTTGGTTATGGGATCAGATAAAGTCTTCCAAAATGTTGAAATAGAAAGCTGACAGGGCAAGGAAAGGGAGATCGTTGTATGAGTCAAACGGAGAGTAGCATAATCGAAAAAAATTGGCGTGACTGAGAATGCGAGCATATGAAATAGTCCAAGGGCACACCAAATTACGAAAACAAGAAAGGCGGGTAAAAATGTCTGAAAATACACTTAAGATGTTGATGAGGGATTCTGCCAAATTGTTATGATAAAGAAACTAGAATATGCAACTCTTAACAATGTAGAAGAAAAAAGAGGGATAACTATGTTGAGGTATGAAGTATCTATGGGTATGAGTCCGCTGGTTTTTGGCTAGTAAATCAGAATTTGGGATGACAATAAGATGATTAAGCAGAACCTAAGCCTAAGGGTCTACAGGTAAAAGATAGCCAAAGACTGGTAAGTCCACCGACATTCACTTGGAAATAATTGTCACTAGTATAGACTACCAAAAATCTACAAAGGGGAAAGATGTTTGACTCGAACTATGAAATGTAGGATAGACCACAGGGGCTAACAGAAGATGAAGTCCACCAAGGGCTACCTTGGGCGGACAGTTTACCAAAAAGTAACAAAGGGTATGGTTCGTTAGGAACTAACTCTAAATTTCAATTTTCCAAAAGATTAAAACAAGGTGAACTAATAACTTAGAGCTAGGTTGCAAAGTACAAATCCGCCAAGATGATGAAGCGTCTAGTCAGTTAGCTTATCATCCTGTTTAGAATTGTGAATTTGGACTGGAGGTTGCATTAAGGTGGGAAATCCTAAGTTTAATCTAGTATTGGAAGAACGGATCAAGGTAAGGATCTGAATTTCAGGAGAATATAAGTAGAAGACAGTCAATGGTAGGCAACGAACTTTATATCCAAGTGTAAGGTTAAATGTGAGAGTTAATCTTGTTACAAAAGGAATCTAGGATAAGGTGGAATCAGGTCGGGACCATAAAGAACCGTTACTGTAAAGAACGTGCTTGTGTCTAAGATAGAAAATAAGTCCGCCAGTGGTGAGCTACAGAAAAGGGCATAACGTCGACCACGCCAGCTAAATCTACGGAAAGGCAAAGGATAGACAGGGAGTTTGAAATCTTTGCTTTATATTTCATTTCTTAAAGATTACGAAATATTTTTTTTGCACTGTTTCACAGAATATCACTAAGTTTATTTAAACTTAGGAATTTACTGCATGTTTGTAGGATAAATGTTTGATTTGGAAATCAAGTGGAGGGACCACGCTAGGCACAACCAAATTTAAGGGTTAAGCATGGAATTCGTTCATGTGTATAGAGGGGCTCCCTTAGAGGCCACACCTCGGGGATTAGGTTGAATGTAACAATTTTAAAATTTTAATTTAGATTGTAAAAACCGCTAAGATTGTTAAGGAAATAAACTTTTAAAAGTTATATTTCTTAATATAACAGGGTCAAAACACTTGAAAAAATTATTCTAGAAGTTTTGGTAGGTTATTAGGTCATTTGTGACATTCGATACCTAATTTTGGTGATTGGATTGAGTATACGGTGTTAAACCGAAGATGAGTCCATTAGGGCTCATATCAGTGAGTTCGTTACCCTTCCAAATGACTTAAATAATGTTGAAGTAGATAGAAGCGATGAGGATTAGACTTTGTTGTTGTTATGTTTTTTTCCTTCTTCTTGCAAAACTTTCAGAGAAATCTTGATTTATGAGAGAGATAATCTCTCGTTCGAAGACATGAAGGGAAATTTGCTGAGCAAGGATAAACTCAATAACAAGTTAGGCTCAAATAAAAAGTTAGACGAGCAAGTCTCGATTCTAGTTGCAAAGGGAAAACAACAATATAGAAAGTCAGATCGAAGCAAGTCCAGGGCAAGATCAAAATCCAAGAACCGCGACAAACAATGTGGCTATTGCAAGAAGATGAGCCATATTAAAACAGAATGTTGCAAACTTCAGAATAAAAAAAAGGATGTCGAAAATAACGGGAAAGGAAAGTAGAAAGCCGAAGTTGCTAATGCTATGTAGCCGAGGACAGAGGTGATGACTTCTTGTTGGTGTCTATAAGCGAAAGCTCCAAGCTCACATCCAAATGGATCCTTGATTCAGGGTGCTCTTACCACATGTGTCCCAATAGGGACTGGTTCTCCACATACAGTTTAGTTAAAGGTAGAGTTGTGCTAATGGGGAATAACTCTCCACGTAAGATAACTGGGATTGGAACAGTACAAATCAAGATGCATGATGGAATTGTTTGGACACTATTAGATGTCAGGCATGTGCCTAATTTAAAGAAAAATCTCATCTTATTGGAATCTTAGACTTGAATGGCTGCAGGATTATTATTGAGTCAAACAGCTTAAAAGTTTCTTATGGAGCTCTCGTTGTGATGAGAGGATAGAAGAAGGGCAACCTATACATTCTGAAAGGGTCGATGGTGATTGGTGCGATTGTAATTATCAAAGAAGAGCTGAAATCGTTGCCACATCGCGATGAAAACCAACCTGATGTTGCGACGACACGATGTGATTCTTTCTCCATAGATTCAGATTCAACCAAACTTTGGCACATCCGATTTAGTCATATGAGCATGAAAGGTATGAAACATTGTGTAAAATAGGTCTTCTAAAAGACACTAGAGTTGGAAAGTTAGGTTTCTGTGAGCACTACACTTATGGGAAGTACACACGAGTAAGTTTTTATTCAACAGTGCACAAAATAAAAGGGACTCTTGACTCTTAACATCTCAAAAGGAGGTTATAAATATTTTCTAACTTTTATTAATGACCACTCTAGAAAGGTTTGGGTTTATTTTTTGAAATAGAAGAACGAAGTCTTTGGAATCTTCAAGCAGTGGAAAACTCTATTAGAAAAACAAACCAAAAAGTCCATAAAGTAGTTGAGAACAAACAATGATCTCAAATTCTATTCATTAGAGTATAATGATTAATGCAAACAGAAAGCAATAAAAAGACATCACACCATTATAGGTACTTCGCAACAGAATGGAGTTGTTGAAAGGATGAACAGAAATTTCCTCAAAAAGGTCTGATGTATGTTTTCTAACACAGGTTCAGGGAAAGAGTTCTAGGCTGAAGTCGTAAACTTGACAATTCATTTGGCAAACTTGTAACGCCCTAAAAGTATGGGGTCTGTAATTTTGCTTAGCGTTGCATAAATTCCATGTTTGCTTAAATGATTAGTTGACTTAGGTGTGTTTGGAGGTGTCTGACTAGTCCTAGATTCAAGCCTCGGCTTTTATAGCATTTTCTGTTTTGCTATTGGAAGAACCTAAGCACTGGTACTTAAGCTTGATAAATAAAGGCGTCGGAATGTGAGCACAAGGAAGCTTTGTGGCCTGGTGGCTTGTGGCATGCTTTGGCTTTAGTGAGGGTTGGGGTTCAAATCTCATGTGCGACAAGGGATGTTATTTTGCTACTTAGGGGTGGCAAGAGGTTGTGGTGAATTCGAACTCTACTATATGGGAGTTTGAATTGGTCTTGGTTGTTGGGAGAGGATTATGGAGAGATAGGGGGAGTGATTTGTGGAGATTTTCAAGGAGTTGGTGGGGAAGAGTGTTGTACCCGAACTATGCAACTTGTAGGAGCAAAATGGGTTAGAGGAACTCATTTTGGCATTTCGGCATTTTGGTTTTGGTGTAGGAGCCGAATTTTGCTTATTCTATTCTTCGGGCTTTTGCTCTTTTGGTTCATCTTGGGTATTACCTTTCCTTGTGCTGAATCTTCCCTCTCTTCTTAGCCTTAGCCGATTGTTTTTTTCCCAAATACCTTTCCTTTCCATTTTATCTTGCTACACTCCACTTTGGCCAATTAATTCCACTTCTTTCCTCACCCATTCGTTTGGTTTAGCCTAACACCTTCTTGGTCTTTACTCATCTCCTACTTTCTCTTGGTTTGCATTTTATTTCTTCAAGCCTTAGCCGAATACTCTCATATCTAACCAAAACTCTCCCTGCTGGACTAAGGTAAGTTTACTCTTGGATTGTCGAACCCCTAGCAATAGCCGAACTTTGTTATGGTTTCATCTGTTTGTGTGTTGTGGCTATGCCACTTCTCCTTCTTTTCTCATATTATGTTAGACTCCTTTTTTTTAACCTCTTTCTTTTATCATTTTTGTTAGGGGCGTGTTCTTGCCTTTGGGTGCTAATCGGTAGTGGTTGTTGGGGGTTAGGCCGAATATTACTGCCCTCCTCTTCTAGCCTTCGTTTCAGTAAGAGACTTATAAGGTTAAGTGATTTATAATAAGGTTGTATAAAAAGTGAACTTCAATGCAGCGTGTGGCCATTAGGAAGGGGTGATTGGAGATTGAAGGGTTTTGAAACGTACTTGGAAATCAAGGTGAGCGTCATGCATTGATGAGATTTATGAGTTTATAGTCGGGTAGCTAACTCAAATATTTGAGAACTGACAAGGGATCACTAACATGGTTTTAGGTTGGGTGCGCAAAGTTCGACGTGTTTCTCTCTAAAGAGGTGTGTAACTGTACGCCATTCTTGTTACTGGTCAAAAGCTGAAAAGCCGGCATTTGCGATCTCGCGAGTATGTGAATGCTCGTGAGATGTTTCTATCCACAGGCTTTAGGCGACACCGCGAGCGCTTTCGTGTGTTTGGGCCATTATGGGTCACTTGGGTCGAGTAATGGGCCTTAGGCCCACATACACTATTTTAGTCCCACGGGCGATCTGAGCCGTTCGTAATAATCTCTATAATGCTAGTGGTAGGGTAATTAATGGGTGATTGACATTTGCATGACCGGTTATGAGTGTGATATACTGCTTGCATATTACTTATGTCATGATTTCTATATTGGGGTGGGTTGTGATATGAAGGAAGTATTGTACTGGTGACTACATCACATATGCTATTACTGGTGGCTTGCCATCAAGATCTTTATTATTAGCACCGTTTGCGTTCTCATCGATTTTGTGGCGGCTTGGTCGCGATATTGGTGTCTTTGGTTGAATGGGTCGATAGATATCCCCACAGGTGTGTTGGTTGGTACGGGTGGTGTGCTGGATGGTTATGGGATAGGTTGCATCTTGCACTATACTGCTACTATAATAGGGCTTGGCCCAGCCTGTACTGAAACCATATTGCTCACTGTTTGATTGTACTGGGGTTTACACACTGAGTTTACGTAAACTCACCCCATTTCTAACTGTACAGGTGATCCTTAAGCTGAATGGTTTGGAGCCGCGAGGGACTCGGTGGTAGCCACACTACTAGTTAATGTTTCTGTTTACTCCATTTTCAATTAGACTTCGCTTTAGGTTTTGATTTATGTAATAAGGCCGTTAGAGGGTTTAAATTTTAATTTGGATTATTATTTCTTACGCTAAACTGCTAGTCTAGGAAGATACGAGTTTTCAAAATGGCATATTTTCCCTAAGAAACACGAGCTTCCAACGACAAATCTTTTAAATGCTTTCGCGATTTTTAAACGATGAACTATACTTAACTTTGGCAAACTAATCGGTAAACGTTTTGACGAGAGTTCTAATTAAATAGTAATTAAAAGGGTTTAGATTCATTATCAGATTTCTACTCTAAGGGTCAAGTTTTGAAAAGTAATATGATATGACACACCAGATTCGGTCGTAATATCTAGGCCGGGTTTCGGGTGTTACATTTAGTGGTATCAGAGCCAGGTTACAAAACTCAACTGTGGTGTGGGTATCTAAGATTGGGGGTTTTTTTTTAAATTTTAATTTTCAACGGTACTTGATTTGTTTTCAAATAATGACACTGAAAGTGTGGCACACTGAGTCTCCAGTGCCAAATCTGTAAGTTTTCTATTGATATTCACCATTATAAGTAATAGTGTTATACTGGGAATCTATCATGGATGATAGCATTAAATCTCTGGTTAGAGTAAACTGAGACTGTAGAAGACTGATATTGCACCTCGATATGCGGAAACAAAACTTTAAATATTGTTTATCATAAAATATCTCTTAATAAACTGAAATTATAAATTGATAGCATAAAATTTTTAAGTACAGATAAAGCGAATATCGATATGAGCACTAGAGGTACTCGTGGAAGGGGTACACGAGGCCAGGGTAGAGGCCGGGGTGGTGCTGGGGCTGGGTCTTCAGCGTCAGGTCACATGCCTGCTGAGGGGACACTAGCTTCACCAGTAACCGAGACTGGGTCTCATGATCGAGCAATTAGGGATGATGCCTTGTCTCAGGCAATGCTGCGAGTTCTTGAAAGGGTTGCTGGAGCGAGTACGGGATCTGTGGCCCGGGGGTCTATTTCTGAGCGACTCCGGTCCAATGGGGCAGAAATTTTTAGGGGTGTTTCTGGGGTAGCCCCGAACGTGGCAGAATATTGGTTAGAGGCTACAGAGCGGATAATGGATGATCTAGATTGTACCGTGGAGCAGAAATTGAAGGTGGTAGTGTTGTTGCTGCGAGATGAGGCTTACCAATGGTGGCTCACTGTAAGGGAAGGTACACAAGCTGACCGTCTAACATGGGATTTCTTTAAGGCGTCCTTTCAAGGGAAGTATGTGGGTGCAAGTTATGTGGACGCCTGAAAGAAGGAATTCCTAAACTTGACTCAAGGGAATAGGACTGTGGCGGCATATGAGGCGGAGTTTCTGCGGCTGAGTCGTTATGCTCATGGGATAGTTGCGATAGAATACGAACACTGTGTGCGTTTTGAGGATGGCCTTCGTGATGAGTTACGGGTTCTGATAGCTCCGTAGAGGGAGCGGGATTTTGCTGCTCTTGTTGAGAAAGCAAAGATTGTGGAGGTCGTGAAGCACTCTGAGCGCTAAAATCGGGAGAGAGATAGGGGCAGAAGTAAAAGGGATTTTGGGTCCTCAGGTTCAGCGGGTAAACCTGATAAGAGAGTCAGGTTTGATGGGCCAGTCCGAGCTGGAGATCCTGTGGTTGCTTCGAGACCGCAGCCCTATGCTGATTGTGGAAGGTCTCATTTGGGTGAATGCTGGAAAAGGATTGGGGCGTGTTTCAGATGTGGGTCATAGAGCATCAAGTTAGGACTTGCCCTCAAAGGCCTACTCAGATGCATGCTACAAGACAGGTCATGATCAGCCTGGGAGAGGTGGTCCGCCGCCGAGAGGACGTGGACAGGCCAGAGGAGGAAATAGGTTTGGACGATGACATGGAACATCGGGCAGGGGCACCGGTAATACTGAGGCGAGACAACCAGCTTTGGTCTATGCCGCTCGCCGTCGAGAGGATGGTGACGCCCCTAATGTCATAACCGGTACATTTTTTATTTATAATCTGCCATATGTTGCTTTAATTGACATTGGATCTACGCATTTGTATGTTGCGTGCACTGTGTCTGAGTTGTGGGGTATTCAGTTTGAGAACACTGCGAGTGAAATGACGGTCTTGAGTCCGCTAGGGCATTCGGTTAGGGTGGATAAGTTGTTCAAGAACGTGCCTTTGAAAGTTCAAGGGGTCGTTTTTCCTGCAAATTTAATGGAACTGCCATTCGGGGAATTTGATATTATTTTTGGAATGGATTGGCTAGTGAAGCATCGTGCGAAGTTGGACTGTGCAGCTAAACGATTGGTGTTGAAGACTTCAGAGGATGAGGAGGTAATCGTGATAGGGGAGCGAAGAGATTTCTTGTCTAATGTGGTATCGGCGTTAAGAGCCGAGAAGCTGGTTCGCAAGGGGTGTGAAACCTTCCTGGCCTATGTTATCAATCCTGAGATTAAAAGCCTCTCTGTTGAGGATGTCAAAAATGTTAAGGAGTTTTCAGATGTCTTTCCAGAAGAGCTTCTGGGTTTACCCCCAGACCTTGAGGTCAAATTCAGAATTGAGCTTCTACCAGGAACAGCTCTAGTGTCCATCGCCCCTTACAGGATGGCACCAAAGGAGTTAGTAGAGTTAAAGGCTCAAATTCAAGAGTTGTTAGATCGGGGATTCATTCGATCGAATGTGTCTCCGTGGGGGGCACCGGTATTGTTTGTAAAGAAAAAGGATGGGTCCATGCGCATGTGCATTGACTACCGTCAACTGAATAAGCTGACAATCAAGAATAAGTACTCTTTGCCGAGGATTGATGATTTATTTGATCAGTTCCGAGGAGCTACGGTGTTCTCCAAAATAGACCTTCGGTCTGGGTACCATTAGTTAAAGGTTAAGGAAGCTGATGTGTATAAGACAGCGTTTAGGACTCGTTATGGTCATTACGAGTTTCTAGTAATGCCGTTTGGGTTAACGAATGCACCAGCTGCTTTCATGGATATGATGAACCGAGTATTTCAACTTTATCTAGATCGGTTCATAGTAGTGTTCATAGACGATATTTTAGTGTATTCGAAAACCAAGGAGGAGCATGACGAACATTTGCGAATTATTCTTCAAATTCTGAGACAAAAGCAGTTGTACGTAAAATTCAGTAAGTGTGAGTTTTGGTTGCGAGAGGTGACATTTCTGGGTCACGTGTTGTCTGCCGAAGGGATTAGGGTCGACCCTCGTAAAGTTGAAGCTGTTTTGGGTTGGAAACCACCAAAGACTGTATCTGAGATTCAAAGTTTTCTGGGTTTAGCTGGGTATTACAGACGCTTTGTGGAAGGGTTTTCGGTGATAGCCGCACCTTTGACTAAATTGTTGCGCAAAGGGGTGCCGTTTGTTTGGTTGGATAAGCAGGAAGAGAGTTTTGAGAGGTTGAAAAAAGTCTTAACGGAGGCTCCTATTTTGATTCAGTCGGAGTCTGGGAAGGAATTTACTGTTTACAGTGATGCATCACATGTTGGTTTAGGTTGCATGTTGATGCAGGAAGGGAAGGTGGTTGCTTATGCGTCGCGGCAGCTCAAACCTCATCAGGCAAATTATCCCACTCATGATTTGGAGTTGGCAGTAGTGGTTTTTGCATTAAAAATTTGGAGGCATTATTTATATGGGGAAAGAACGATTATTTTTACGGACCATAAAAGCCTCAGGTATCTCCTCTCTCAGAAGGAGTTGAATCTTAGACAACGAAGATGGGTTGAGTTGCTTAAAGATTACGACTGTTCAATTGAGTACCACCCAGGCAAGGCAAATGTGGTAGCTGACGCACTGAGCCGTAGAGTTGTCTCTGATTTAAGAGCAATGTTTGCTCGCCTTAGCTTGTTCGATGATGGTAGCTTGTTAGCTGAACTGCAAGTGAGGCCGTCTTGGATTAATCAAATTAAGGAGAAACAGTTGTTGGATGAGTCGCCAGTTCCTCGTTTTCAGCAAGTGGAAAAAGGTGAGACTTCAGATTTTGGACTGAATGGGGAAGGGGTATTATGTTTTCATGGTAGAGTGTGTATACCAAGGGATTCTAGTCTGAGGCAGTCTATTCTACGTGAGGCGCATGGTAGTCCTTATGCCATGCATCCCGGTGGGAACAAGCTATATCGAGATCCTTGTGAGTTGTATTGGTGGCCTGGGTTGAAACGCGAAGTTACCGATTATATAAGTAAGTGCTTGACGTGCCAGCGGGTTAAGGTTGAGCATTAGTTACCTTCTGGATTATTGCAGCAAGTTCAAATCCCACTCTAGAAGTGGGAGAGGGTGACCATGGATTTTGTAAGTGGGTTACCCTTTACACCTTCTAAGAAGGATTCGTTTGGGTAATTGTGGACTGACTGACTAAAACTGCTCATTTTATACCAGTCCGCACTGATTATTCATTACAGAATTTGGCCAAGTTATATGTGGCTGAGATTGTAAGACTTCATGGTGTGCTGGCTTCTATCATATCTGACAGGGATCCTAGATTCACATCTCGGTTCTGGAAGAAGTTGCATGAGGCTTTGGGTATACGACTGGATTTCAGTACTGCATTTCATCCTCAGACGGATGGGCAATCTGAGAGGGTAATTCAGATATTGGAAGACATGTTAAGAGGTTGTGTTTTGGATTTCAAGGGTAGCTAGGAGGATTATTTACTGTTGGTGGAGTTTGCGTATAACAGCAGCTACCAGTCCAGTATTCGAATGGCACCATACGAAGCGTTATATGGTTGTAGGTGTCGTACTCCCACTTGTTGGACTGAACTGGGTGAGCGACGTGTTTTGGGGCCAGAGCTAATCGCTGATACTGAGGATAAGGTAAAGTTGATTCGAGATCATTTGAAGGAGGTGTTTGATAGGCAGAAGTCCTATGCAGACTTGAAGCTTAAAGAGATCGAATACTCTGTGGGGAATTATGCCTTTCTTAAGGTATCACCATGGAAGAAAATTTTGATGTTTGGACGGAAGGGCAAGCTGAGCTCTAGATTTACTGGGCCTTATCAGATACTTAGGCGGGTAGGACTGGTCGCTTATCAACTTGAGTTGCCTCCGGAGTTGGAAAGAAGTCATGACGTGTTCCACGTTTCCATGCTTAGACGGAACCGATCTGATCCCTCACATGTTATGTCGGTTGAAGAAATTGAAGTTAGGCCTGATCTAACCATTGAGGAAGAACCTGTGCAAATATTAAAGCGTGACGTTAAAGAATTGAGGAAGAAGTCTGTTCCACTTGTCAAAGTACTGTGGCAAAATCACGGCACGGAAGAGGCCACTTGGGAACCGGAAGAGACGATACGGCATCAATATCCTCATTTATTTTAACTAGGTAAATTTCGAGGCCGAAATTTCTTTAAGGGGTTAAAATTGTAACGCCCCAAAAAGTATGGGGTCTATAATTTTGCTTAGCGTTGCATAAATTCCATGTTTGCTTAAATGATTAGTTGACTTAGGTGTGTTTGGAGGTGTCTGAGTAGTCCTAGATTCAAGCCTCGGCTTTTATAGCATTTTCCGTTTTGCTATTAGAAGAACCTGAGCACTGGTACTTAGGCTTGATAAATAAAGGCGCCAGAATGTAAGCACAAGGAAGCTTTGTGGCCTGGTGGCTTGTGGCATGCTTTGGCTTTAGTGAGGGCTGGGGTTCGAATCTCATGTGCGGCAAGGGATGTTATTTTGCTGCTTGGGAGTGGCAAGAGGTTGTGGTGAACTCGAGCTCTACTATATGGGAGTTTGAATTGGTCTTGGTTGTTGGGAGAGGATTATGGAGAGATAGGGGGAGTGATTTGTGGAGATTTTCAAAGAGTTGGTGGGGAGGAGTGTTGTAGCCGAACTATGCAACTTGTAGGAGCAAAATGGGTTAGAGGAACTCATTTGGCATTTCGGCATTTTGGTTTTGGTGTAGGAGCCGAATTTTGCTTATTTTATTCTTCGGGTTTTTGCTCTTTTGGTTCATCTTGGGTATTACTTTTCCTTGTGCCGAATCTTCCCTCTCTTCTCAGCCTTAGCCGATTGTTGTTTTCCCAAATACCTCTCCTTTCCATTTTATCTTGCTACACTTCACTTTGGCCGATTAATTCCACTTCTTTCCTCACCCAGTCATTTGGTTTAGCCTAACATCTTCTTGGTCTTTACTCATATCCTACTTGCTCTTGGTTTGCGTTTTATTTCTTAAAGCCTTAGCTGAATACTCTCATATCTAACCGAAACCCTCCCTGCTGGACTAAGGTAAGTTTACTCTTGGATTGTCGAATCCATAGCAATAGCCGAACTTTGCTATGGTTTCATTTGTTTGTGTGTTGTGGCTATACCACTTCTCCTTCTTTTGTCATATTATGTTAGACTCCTTTTCTTTAACCTCTTTCTTTTATCTGTTTCGCTAGGGGCGTGTTCTTGGCTTTGGGCGCTAATCGGTAGTGGTTGTTGGGGGTTGGGCCGAATATTACTGCCCTCCTCTTCTAGTCTTCGTTTCGGTAAGAGACTTATGAGGTTAAGTGATTTATAATAAGGTTGTATAACAAGTGAACTTTAATGCAGCGTGTGGCCATCAAGAAGGGGTGATTGGAGGTTGAAGGGTTTTGAAACGTACTTGGAATATCAAGGTGAGCGTCATGCATTGATGAGATTTATGAGTTTATAGTTGGGTAGCTAACTCAAATATTTGAGAACTGACAAGGGATCACTAACATGGTTTTAGGTTGGGTGCGCAAAGTTTGACGTGTTTCTCCCAAAAAAGGTGTGTAACTGTACGCCATTCTTGTTACTGGTCAAAAGCCGAAAAGTCGGCATTTGTGATCTCGTGAGTGTGCGAACGCTCACGAGATGTTTTGATCCACAAGCTTTGGGAGACACCGCGAGCACTTTCATGGGTTCGGGCTATTATGGGTCACTTGGGCCGAGTAATGGGCCTTAGGCCCACATACACTGTTTTAGTCCCACGGGCGGTCTGAGCCATTCGTAATGATCTCTATAATGCTAGCGGTAGGTTAATTAATAGGTGATTGACATTTGTATGACCGGTTATGAATGTGATATACTGCTTGCATATTACTTATGTCATGATTTCTGCATTGGGGTGGGTTATGATATGAAGGAAGTACTGTACTGGTGACTACGTCACATATGCTATTACTGGTGGCTTGCCACACTTACTGTTATTAGCAGCTACGCTGCGTTACTGATTTTGCTGGCAGCTTGGCTGCGATATAGGTGTGCTGGTTGGGTGGGTCGATAGATATCCCCACAGGTCTGTTGGCTGGTACGGGTGGTGTGCTGGATTGTTATGAGATGGGTTGCATCTTGCACTGTACTGCTACTGTAATAGGGCTTGGCCCAGACTGTACTAAAATTGTATTGCTCACTGTTTGATTGTACTGGGGTTTACACACTGAGTTAACGTAAAATCACCACGTTTCTAACTGTGCAGGTGATCCTTAAGCTGAATGGTTTGGAGCTGCGAGGGACTCGGTTGCGGCCACACTACTATTTAATGTTTCTGTTTACATCATTTGCAATTAGACTTTGCTTTGGGTTTTGATTTATGTAATAAGGCCGTTGGAGGGTTTAAATTTTAATTTGGATTATTATTTCTTACGCTAAACTGCTAGTCCAGGAAGATACAAGTTTTCAAAATGGCATGTTTTCCCTAAGAAACACGAGCTTCCAATGACAAAGTTTTTAAATGCTTCCGCGGTTTTTAAACGATGAACTATACTTAACTTTGGTAAACTAATCGGTAAACGTTTTGACGAGAGTTCTAATTAAATAGTAATTAAAAGGGTTTAGATTCATTATCAGATTTCTACTCTAAGGGTCAAGTTTTGAAAAGCAATATGATGTGACACGCCAGATTCGGTCGTAATGTCTAGGCCGGGTTTGGGGTGTTACATTTAGTGATCTCCCCATCGAGCAATGAATGGTAAAGTTCCAGATGAGTTATGGTCAGGTAATCCTCCCAATTATTCTAACGTTAGATTTTTTTGTTGTCCTACTTATGCAAAAGTTAGTTAGGGAAAACTTGAACCAAGGGTCATGAAGTGCATATTTTTGGGATTCTCTTCCGGTATGAAAGGTATAAATTTATAGTGCCCAGAAACAAACAAAACCATTGTTAGAAGAGATGTTACATTTGGTGGAAATGATATGTTTCATTTAGAAGAAGGTTCGCCTAGAACTATCTTCTTACAAGAGTCTTAAAAGCCAAATACTGTAATCATCACCCCTTTGGATCTATTAAGCCCAAACCTCTTAATTCCTGGGCTTGGGAAGGTATTCTCCAAGGAAGGGATATTTGCATCCAGGGGAAAGATGTCCAACTTTGGGAAGATAGAAATTCATGGATCAACACAAACATAAATTTCCCCCTGTTTGGCACTCTCAAACCTTCTGATTTTGGTATTGAAGTCCAATCATGTCTCTACCCTCATATTAACAACTAGATTAGAGGAAGTCATTAAATTTACTTGACCCTAATTGAGCCTCTAACCTTCTTAGTAAAACTCTCTCCATTTAGGGCAGTGAAAACAAAATTGTCTACAAAATTCGATTATAATAGTATTTTTTTTCTGTCAAGAAAGCATATACCGTTAAGTATTAGTTGGGTTCAAAGGCCGCCACACTTCTAGCCTTCCAAATTGCTTGGACCAATCTTTGGCAACTCAAACTTCTCTACAAAATGATCATTTTCCTTTGGAAAATTTTCAATAATTTCCTCTCTACTAAGACCTCATCTTAAGAAGATTATCTCTTAATGATAATCTATGTTGTTTCTACAAGACCCACAGGGAAACTATGGAACACCTTTTCTTTGATTGAAATTTTTCTAGGATTTTTTTGTTTGGTTCTCCTCTTACTCTCCACTATAATTCCCTCAATGTTTCCTCATTATCCAATTGGTTTTTCCAATAGCTCCTGATACGAGTTGCAAGGCCCAAAATCAGGCTCATGAACGTGATGGCTCAAATTTCCTCATGACCCAATAACGAGGTCGAAGGCCAAGAAAATCTGAACAAGATTGAATGAGACCATCCAAGACTTCGTTACCAAGGCCCTAGATGCACATACGGCCGAAAAAGAAAATCAAGATTCACTTTCTTATTTTCAAGAAAATCAAGAAATCGCATCTTGGTCTGATTTTTTTGTTTTAGAACTTCAAGAATTAAGAAAATCAAGATTTCAAATCTTGTAAATCTTGGTCCAAGAAACCGAATCTTGCAGCCAAGGCACATTGGTTTTCATGTATGAGCTTGAACGAGCCAATTTCGAGAGTAAACGGATCACAAAACCAAGTTCTTGAAAAAATGGCCCATTAAAGATGTATACAAACCCATCCTGAAGTTTGGAAAATAATTTAATTGATCATCAGGTCAAATTATCAATGTGGCCCAAGTTGTAAAATATTTAAACTATAGGTCCAATTTTATTTTAATAGGTGGATCGTCATGTAAAAATTCAGCCCAAGGAGCCCATTTAATTCCTTTGGCCGAATTCCCATTAAAAGTCCACACTTAGAATTATTTTGTTTTTTTTTTGTTTGATGAGTTGTCATGTTAGTTATTCCATTAGGGATAGGAAAACTTATTTTGGGGGCCTATAAGTAGCATGGTCGTTCACCCTTATAGAGAAAACAATTGATTTTTGTTTTTAAGTTAATAATAATTCTCTTTGAGTTTTTTCTTCAAGAATTGCTCTTGAGTTTATTTTAGAAGTTGTTTTAACAATCTTTTAGGTTATGGAAATCATCTTCAAGCTTTTTCTTACCAAGATCTCTTTCTTGGAGGGAGAATTAGAGCCACTAAAAGGAGTTGTGGATTCTTAATGTTTCCAAGGCTTCTTAGGATGTCATCTTCTCTTTTCTAGCCTTAATTTACCATTTCTTATTTATTTTAATTTAATTCTTGTTGTTTTAGCTTGTTGATTTTATTGATTTTCGTTCTAGGTTAAAAATTGATTCAAGAGAGACATTCTCCAATCTTGTTCCATCAAGAAACACATCAAAATTAGGAGTTTTAATATTTTCTTACTGTTTCAAATATTCTTACACAAAACAGTTTGCTTTTGTCTTTAAAATCACTTCTAACAAATTTGTTTTATGTTTTGTTTGCCAAACCTGGTTGAGGCATTTTCTTGAGATCCAAGAACGGTTTCTTTCCATCCAAGAAACCCTAATTTGATTTCTATTGGACTTCTTACCAGCCAATTCATATTTTTTTTGTTTTAATTTCATTTGATTATCCTTTGTGATAACTAATTTATTTTTGTTGTTTCTCATTTCTGTTTACGTTCGTCTAAAGATCTAAGATACATCTGCAACTTAGACAAGCTACGATTTTGTTCTGTACACGTGCCTTATCAGCTCTAATCTAATAACAACATTACTCATGACTTAAGGAGGTTTTACACCATTGTGGCTTGTACTCTCTGAATCATTTGGGAATCAAAGAATGAGCTCATTTTCTAAAAAGGCGATCCCAACCTAGCAAGTATAGTCAGAAGGATTTATGATCTCCACTAATCTATTCTAAGCGCTTATCCCTTTGACACTTCTTAGGCCTCTCAATCAAGAGCCCAAACATCTATTATTGCTCGAGAATTACTCACTTTTTGGACTCTTTCCTTATGCATTTCTCATGATAGCCAAAATGGCATTATTGGTGGAGCTGCAATTGCTTAGGATTTTAGAGGCTCTCAGATTTTGTCCATCCAAAACTTTAAATTTGCAAACAAACTTCAGGCTAGACTTCTTGTCCTGCACTCTATACTTTTGGCTCTTAAAGCTCAGTATTGGTTCTTGTAGGCTTCTTGGCAATGACAAAAAAAATGGAAGAACATTATACTAATGTTATAGGGTTAGACCTTTCATCTCGTAATCTGTGCGGCCTTAGGCGATTTCTTCTCTTCAAATGTGTCTAAGTCAACCTAACACTTTCAAAGTGATAATTCTTGTAGAAATTCTCTAAGGTACCGAAAAATGTAGTGGAAGCAACTTGAAAAGAAAAGAGCAACAAGAGAGTTGAAAAGCCACAAGGAAACGATGCACGCCCAGTGTTTGAGTAAATGCTCTCAATATATTCTTAACTCAAGAATAGCCAAATACAATGGGATGATTACAAATGAAAGGGAAGACCTCTATTTATAATTGACTCAAAAACCAATGGTACAAAGTGGCCTACATCGACGATCAAGATTAGAACCTATCTACAATTGAGAGTCTTAAGGGATTTAAACTCTATACAATCTTATCCCTTTAGTATTTATCTTATTCACACCAATAACTCTAGTTTGACTGGAGTGTTTCATTGGGCCACCAAGGCTTCAAGTAGATAGGCTTCTCCATGGATTCCATGAGTCGAATCAGTTTAAGAGGGTCAAATGTGTAACACCCCCTAACCCCTATCCGTCGTCGAAACAGGGTTATAGAGCATTACCAGATAATTTAGAATAAATACTAATTAAATCCATCCAAATTAAACTCATTTAACCAATTCTAATTTCATACCAAAGCATACTATTTTATAGTTTTAATATAACATATAAACCTATATTTATATATGCATCCATTAACATTTTATGACATATTTTACAACATCTTCCAAAATGACAATACAAACATCCTAGGTACATGCCTTTACCAAAAAGAAAATGTACTTCACCACTTTGAGTTCGGGATCGGCTCTGGATGCTGATTCAACGATCTCACTTTAACCTAACCTACACACGGAAACAAATCGTACGCTGAGTATAAAACTCAGTGGTATATCTATAATCCGAATACTTATTAAACAAAAATATATAATGTTTAAATACATATTTACACATAACAAAAATCATTCAACAATTAATCAATTTCACAAACACATCATTCATAACACTTTCAATTATCATATCTTCTACTCCAATCTCATAGTTGCTATTCAATAGCATTTCACAATAAAATACTCAATTCAATTTCAATATCAATATCAATATCCATTTCATGAATCCATGATTCATGCAATTTCATACATTTCAATTACATATTTCATTTCATTGTTCATTCTAATCCATATTAAATATCATTCAATATCAATCAATTTGGCCAATTCATTTATTTGCCCCTGTTAACATGACTCGGACTTTGATAGATACACGGATCCAACCAAAACATACCAATACAGCACTCAGTGCCTCATCGGCCATGCCGAAGTAAAACAATACGATACTCAATACCTCATTGGATTTATCCGAAGCAATAATAATACGACACATAGTGCCTCATCGACTCGAAGTCGAAGTATCCCTATACACTTTCAATCCTATGACATGCCAACTATATCCGACTTAGCCCGACATTGTTAACAGGGTATTCAATTCACTTTCAATTTTCTATCAATACATATTTCAATTCAATAATCCATACATATTCACAATTCCAATTCAAATATTCACACATACTCACAATTCAATGCAATACCACAATATCAACACTTACCTAAATTTTCACTTACCGTACAAATCATTAATAAATAAATTAAATAATTATTAAATTCGGATTATAGAAATACAAACCGTATTTTTTGAGCTAATCTTCGTTGACTTCTTTCTTTCCGTTCTTAGCCGACGTCTCCAGCTCGACGTTAGCTACGAAAATCGAAACAATTAAAATTTATCAATACACTACAATTTAGCATTGAATATTTCAATTTATATACAACTTTTTCTTTAATTCCAATTTAGTCCTGAAATCAAACTAACTATTTTCTTGCAAAACTAATTTCATATCTCAATTCAATTTCCACTTTAATCTAATTTCAACTCCCTAATTTCACCATAAAACATTAATTTTGAATTTCTTTCAATTTAGTCCCTACTATATAAAACTTATTATTTACTTTACAATTCAATCTTTTTCTCAATTCAAACTTGAAATTCTATCAATTCAAACCCTAATTCTTCAAATAATTCAACATAAATTACATCTAAAAATCCACTAACTTTCAAAATTTCCACATAAATCAAGTAATAATTTGTTCTAGGATTCCAAAAACATCAAAATTATAAGAAAATGGGCTATATTGACTTACCACTTAAGCTTGAAACCTTAAAACCCTATTTTTCCTTTATTTTTCTTTCCATTTTTCTTTCTCTCTTTTCTCCCCTGTTTTTCGTTCCCAATTTTGTTTGTTCTTTCTTTTTGTTTTCTTTATTTATTTGTTTAATTCTAATAATAATATAATAATATAATATTAATATAATATATTTACTTAAATAATAAGTAAATATATATATGTATTAAAAATGTATGCATATTTTTATTACACATGTACATTATTATTACCATACAATTGTATTAATTTGATATATTTATTTATTTAGTAATTATTATATTTTATTATATTTTATACTTAAATATTAAGTATTTACTTTTATAATTATTTTAAACTTATGTACATTATTTGTACAAATGTACTTCATTGTTACCATATACTTATATTTACTTTTTACTATACAAGTGTTACTTATGGCTTATTTTCTCATTTAATCCCTCAACTTTTCTTTAATCTATAATTAAACTTTCACACTTTATTCAATTTAATCCTTATACTTAATTAACATTAATTCAAGCTAATTCTCCTAACTAATACCTATTTAACAACACAACTAACTTCGTAAATATTTTTAATAAATATTTACGAATCTATTTTACGAAAATGGAGACCCGAAAATACACTTTTCCGGCAACCATAAATTTCGGTCATTACAAAATGAGCTCATTTTATGAGACGTTCTGTGTGTAATGGCCACGAGCTTTAATCTGCGGCTCGTGACACTAGGACGCAATAAAACAAGATGGAAACACCAACAAGCATTTAAAAATGGCAGCTAGCTCCTCCAATTTGTTACCATCCAACAACAGCCAATGAACAATTGCTAACTATGCAAAGAAGCAAAACAATAGACAACATAGGCATCAAAATCTTTTATTAGCCATAATCCTTTCTGGCTTTGTACCAAAAGCAATAATAATAATTCAAAGTTAAAAAGGACGGACCTGGATCATTAAATTTTTTTTTCTAAAACTAATCAATACGAGAAATGTTAGAAAAGCATGTGAGTTGTTTTTATTGGGACTTAACTACCAAATCAGACAATCAATAATAATTGTTAGTAAGAATGAATACTCCCAACCAATTCCAACCTACTATGTCTAATTTATATGTAGCATTTACTAATGTAGGATGCGGTATTATTTTAATTTTTTTGGATATAAAAATGTTTTTTTATAAATAAAGATTTTCTATTCATTTACATTTTCGATTTCACTTGAATTGGAGTGCTGAATGGAACAGTTTTATTTCTAAAATTTAAACTCAAATCAAAATAATGTTAAATCGTTGAATATTTCCTGAATTAGATTCGACTTGTTTCGTTTTATTTAGTAAAAATAAATTTAATTGTTCATTTTAAGTTTATATTTGAGTTTGAATTGAAATTTTAATTATTAAAATAAAAAATTGTTTGAATTAAGTATTATTTGAGTTGGAATCAATTCGGTGGCAAAAATACTTCTATTAACTTATAGTTTTTATTAGTATTACATTCAAGGACTGAATTTTTCTCTTATAAAGAGAATCAATAATAACTTTCAAATTTGCTTTTTTTTTTTCTTGAATGGCTTGTCACATATTATTCTTTACGCTTGGGGTGTTTGGTTCAACTCACATTTTTAAGGGTAATGCTAGATTCCGAAATTATATTAATCTTTCATTCCCAACAATGTTAAGGTAGTGTTTGAAAAGTCACCTAGTAATTGGATTTGAGTATAATTGTTTGTAGGTTTAATTCACGATTTGCCCCCGAAGTATCCTCGCTTTCCCGCTTTGGTACATAAACTTTTTTTCCCAATTTGGTACCTAAAGTATCATTCCGTTATAGTTTTCAGTCCATTTTCGTAAGACCCATTAAAAAAATGATGGCCAATCAGATCACGCCACTTTTCGTTGTCTTTTTCATTTTATAATATAATATAATATAATTTTAATTTTAATTTTTTATTAAAAATGTATATTATATTATTCATTGATTTACTTAATTATTAATTTCCCTAAACTGAGCAAGGCAATTTGTTGCACTGTTACGGATGCATCTGTTGGACAAACCTATGCACATCGTAGGGTGCACAAAAGTTCATAGGGTGCACGGAAGTGGAACAGCAGAAGATGATGTTTAAGGGAATTAGTATTTTTATGCTATTAGGAATGGGTTTTATTATTATTTTATTTAGAAAGTATTAAAGATTTTAATTATGGATATTTCTTATTTTCTTAGAAGTCTTTCCTTAGTAGAATTACTTTCTTAGCAAGTTTTTAAATTTCAATTGAACTCTGTAATCTCTATTTAAGAGAGATTTTGGAAGTGAAGAGTCAGATGAGATTAAACCATTTTTATGAGATTTAAGAACTCTTTAGTCAGTCTTAAGCTATGGAATCCCCTTTGACAAGTTCCACCTGTTTAACATAGGTCGTTCACGAGGAAGAGGTACAAATCAAGGCAAAAGCCCTGACAAGACAGATGGATTGTATGTGCATTGTTTGGTGATAAAATCCATCAATTTGGACCATAACAACTTGGTATCACAGCTAGAAACAATGAGCTATTTTGTTATGAGAGAGGAGTTG
Source organism: Gossypium anomalum (assembly GCA_025698475.1). NCBI lineage: Eukaryota > Viridiplantae > Streptophyta > Magnoliopsida > Malvales > Malvaceae > Gossypium > Gossypium anomalum. Next base: position 34,147,364 of record CM046960.1, on the reverse strand, counting down.
GATCCATTTAAAGCAAGAATAGATTTGAAGATCAATTAGTTCATGCTGCAAATGAGGGAATTGATGGTTTCCAATCAGAATTTTGATAAAGGAAAAGGAGTTGGCAGCAGTAATAGTAGTTTTGACAGAAAGGAAGGTCTACTAGAGAAATAGGAAAATCGATTAGAGACAATTATAAGATGCGGTGTAGTTCCACGATCCAATAAGTTGGATTTTACAACTTCGAATGGGACAAAAAACCCTCTAATTTGATTGCATCAATGCAAGAAGTTAGAGGACATACGAAATAGACAAAGTGAGTCTAACTGCTTTTAACTTGATAGGAGTGGCACAATTGTTGTATTATCAAATGGAGCAGGAAGAACCTAATCTTTTTTTAAACGCATTCAAAGAATATTATACTCCACAATTTGGACCACTACTATGTGAGAACCCTTTAAGGAGATTAGCAAAGTTGAATCAAACAAGACCAGCAGAAGACCGTCTTTGCCAATTTCAAGAGTTGTTAGCCCTTATAGATTCCATGAGGTCAAACCAACAAATTAATTTGTTTACTACAGGGTTATTAGATTCAATTTGAATAGAAGTGGAGATGTAGAAACCTGAAAACTTCATTCAAGCGATGAATTTGGCAAGAACCTTTAAGACAAAATATCAACTGACTCAAGTAGCAGACTGCGAAGGACTCCTTGGAAAAATTTGGGACCCAATTCGGGAACAGTATCAACTACAACTGTTACAAACATTAACTTTGAAGGCAGCGTTGCACTGGAAAAGGGGCCCTATGATAGTAAAGTAAACCCACCAATTTTAAAAAGATTGAATCGCGTGGAGATGGCTGAAAAAAGGTTTAAAGGTCTTTGTTATAATTGTGATGAACCTTATGGGATGGGACATCAATATAAAAGCTTATTTTGATTAGAAGTAGAAGACGAAAATGGCCCTGGTCTAAATCTAGAAAAAGACAAGGAACCAAAAATCTCGCTACATACGGTCACTAGTACACAATATCCTCAAACTATACAATTACGAGCCATATTACAAGTTTGTCTCATTTTGGAATTAGTTGATTCTGACAGTACTCGTAACTTTACCAGTGTCACTGTGTCCAACACTTGGAACTACCAATCCAAGCTCAATCTGGGTTACGAGTAATAGTGGCAAAGAGAGAAAAGGTCACCAGCTCAAGAATTTGCCCAGAGGTAACATTTACAATTGACAATAATTCTCTTGAGATCGATTTTGATGTTTTATTAGAAACAAAGAAGTTGCAGACTTTGAGGCCAGTAGTGTGAGATTTTTTTGGCTCTTAATATGAAATTCACATTGGGGGAAAACTGATCACGCTACAAGGTGATCAAAAATCACTAGAGTTTATATACATTACGTACAAGAGACAACAGATTCACGTCAAGAGTTGGATAAGTTCTTAAAAAATTCAACGACCTATTCTGAGAGCCAACAAGACTACCACATATCGATAATTGTAACCATAAGATTTGTTTAAAATATGGAGCCCAACCCATGCTGGTTTGACCTTATAAATATTCGCACCTAAATAAAGATGAGATAGAATGACAATGTGAATAGATGTTGCAATAAGGCATCATTCGCCCTAGCTACTTGCATTTCTCTTCCCTAATGTTATTAGTTCAAAAGCTTGACAAAACATGGAGGTTTTATGTTGATTATTATAAGCTCTTTACTAAAACAATCAAAGACAAATTTCTGTTGCCAGTGGTAGATGAGTTACATAGGGTAAAATACTTCACCAAATTAGATTTTCGATCCTATTATCATCAGATTCACATGGATCCTAATGATATTGAGAAAAAGGCATTTCTTACCCATCATGGTCACTTTGAATTCTCAGTAATGTTGTTTGGGTTGACTAATCCCCCATCGACATTTCAGGCCCTTATGAATGCAGTATTTTGTAAGCATTTTCGCCACATCGCTCTTGTAGTCGTTGATGATATTTTGATTTATATTTAAACATGGCATGAATATTTTCATCATATCCGAGTTATTTTTGAATTATTTAGAGCTCACCATCTTTGTTTAGAGAGATCTAAATACTTTTTTGGGGAATCCCAATTGGCATATCTAGGACATGTTGTTTCTACGATATGTGTTCTGGTTAACACAAGCAAAGTTCAATCAATTGTTGTTTGGCCTTAACCGCAATTCGTAACTGCTTGACGAGTTTTTCTTAGGCAAGCTGGGTATTATTGCAAATTCATTCGAGAATATGACACAATTGCAACACCTCTCACATAGATGTTCAAACAAAATTCCTTTAAATGGATCGATGAAGCTTTGATTACTTTTGACAACCTTAAAAAGGCTTTGGTTAGTGCTCCAGTATTGCAATTTCTAAATTTTGATAATGAATTTATGGTGGAATGTGACACTTCAAGAATAGGTGTAGGGGTTGTCTTACAACAAAAGGGACATCTCATTACTTTCTTCACTCATAAGATAGCCAAAAGACATATAAAATTACTAGCATGTGAGTGGGAGTTGATTGGTTTGGCAAAGAAAATGTAACATTAACAACCATATGTATGGGGGTGACACTTCTTGATCAGAACTAACCATTATAGCCTCAAGTACTTATTAGAACATAGGTTAACAACATCATTGCAATAGCGTTGGATTAATAAGTCACTTGGTTTTGATTTTCGAGTGGAATATAAAGTAGGAAGCTTTAACAAAGCTTTTGATGCATTATCTAGTCACAAAGAGTTTAAGGGCATGTTGTGTGCAATTAGCCAACCATGAGTAGCACTCTTGGATATGATCGGACAAGAAATCCAAGACAACTACACTTTATGACAGTTACATGAATACATTGAATGTGGGAAAGTGTGTGACTCAGGGTTAGTGCATGACAGGATGATTCTTTATAAAGACTGATTTTTTTTATTATCAACTTATCTTTTGGTTTCTTCGGTCTTATTAGGTTTTTATGATATGACACATGAAGGCATATAGAAAACTTTACAACGAGTGCACCAAGACTTCTAGTAGAAAGGAATAAAATTGGTTGTTACTGATTATAGTAGCTTGCTTGATGTGTCAACGAACATTTAAGCCCAGCAGGTTTGTTACAGTCATTACAATTACTGACTAAAATATGGGTTGATGTCTCCATGGACTTTAACAATTTTATTGGTAGCAGTGGATCAATTCTCAAAGCATACACATTTCATACCTATGGCACATCCATACAGGACAACAAGTGTGGCAAGCTTATTTTTTGAACAAATCATGTGATTACATGAGATATCGGAATCAATTTTATAAGATCGACATGTGGTGTTTACCAGTAAGTTTTGGAAAGAGCTTTTCCAATTGCAAGGAATTAACTTAACATTCTCTTCAGCCTATCATCCTTAAACCAATGGTCAAACTGAAGTCATTAATTGAACTGTTGAGATGTATTTGATGTGTTTGGTGGGGGATCGACCAAAGTACTGGATAGATTGGATTCCAGGGGTCGGATATTGTTATAACGCTTCATTTCATATGACATTAGGTACTTCCCTTTACAAGTTATTTTATGGTCATAAGTTGCCTCGCTTGTTGTCTTATGAAATCGATACCCTAAAATTTGATGATGTCGATCAAGCCCTATTAGACCGTGATGAGGCCTTACAAGTAATTCGATTACATCTTCAACAATCACAACATTTTATGAAGATTTACTATGATAAGGGATATCGCTACATTGATTATGTACCTGGTTCTTTGGTGTGGTTACATTTGCACCTACATTCACAAAAATCAATTCCAAGTAAATGTTGACACAAGCTTGCTTCTAAGTTCTATAGGTCATTTCGAGTACTATGCAATATTAGGACAGTTGTTTTTCAATTGTACTTGTCGACTGGTTCTAAAATCCATAATGTATTCTAGGTCTCTCTACTCACACCTTTTCATGGAGAACCAACAACAACCATGACCAGCTCACCTCCTACACTAGGTGAACAAGTTCTTCCAACTCCTACCACAATTCTTGTGCTCGACTCAATCATGGCAAATGGGAAGTTTTAGTGCAATGGATTGGTCCAATTGACACCGGCACCACTTGGGAGAATGCCCAAGAATTTTGAAACTCCTATCCGACTATCGAGCTTGAGGACAAGCTCTTTTTCCACAAAGAGGGTAATGTGACAGATGCATTTTTCAGACAAACCTATGTCGTCGTAGGGTGCGCGAAAGTGGAAAAATAACAAATTATGTTTAAGGGAATTAGTATTTTTATGCTATTAAGAATTAGTTTTATTATTATTTTATTATACAAGTATTAAATTATTATTTTTAGAAGTTTTTCCTTAGTAGGATTACTTTCTTAATAAGTCTTTTAATTTCAATTGAACTTTGTAATCTCTATTTAAAAGAGACTTGGGAAGTGAATAATATAAAGGATATTAACAAGATTCAATACTTTCTAACAAGTCTTAAGGTTTGGAATTCCCTTCGACAAGTTCCACTTGTTCAATATAGGTCATTCGTGAGGAAGAGATTAAAATCAGGGAAAGAGCCTTGACAAGACAGACAAATTGCCTATGAATCATCCAGTGACAAGATCTATCACTCGGGACCATAGCATGCACCATCACTATCTCTCTAATGATCTTCTCCGAAAAATATCACCACCAAACTCTTCCCCTGTCTCTCCTCTACTCAAATATCCATTTGATTTTCTTACTAAATCGAATAAAATCCATGGGTTTACTAAATTTACTTACGAAGTTCAAACGCTCCGATCTCTTACATTGATTGTTGCAAGGGTTCAGGATGCCGATAGTATTCTCCCCTCGCTAGTCTCTTTTTTCACCATTTGGATTCTCAAACGGAGACTTAGAGCCCACTAAACCCGAAAACGCAAACCCAAATAAGATGGGTTTTCTTTAGACCTGCTCATGGGCTAGGCGGCCCGGCCCGAAGGCCCGCCCGAAATGTTGGAGGGTTTGGACAAAAATATAGGCCCGAAAAATGGGCTTGGACAAAAAATAAGGCCCGTTTAAAAAATGGGTCGGGCCTTGGGTAAGGCATTTTTGGCCCGGGCCCGGCCCGGCCCGAATTCACTAAATGACAAAAAAATCTACTTTTTTTTTTGTTTTTGAATGTTATTTTCTTGTTGTTTTCTCCTTATTTTGGTACAATTTTACTATTATGTTGCTACTATTTTGTTGTTATTGTTTAGATATTGTATAAAACTTATTTTATTGTTAATTTTGTTATTATTTTAAAAGCATTTGTTAATTTTATTATTATTTTAGAGGCATTTGCTTGTTAAGTTGTATCTATCTTAGTGTTATTTAAGTCTACATATTTTTTAAAATTTATTTTTAATTTGTTGAGAAATATTTATTTTGATTTTTTAGTATTTTTAATGTATTATATATATTTAAAAATTATATAAAAATAATATAAAAATTAATACGGGCGGGCCGAGCCGGGCCCGAGTTTTAGTATTTTTATCCGGGTCGGGCTTAGGTAAAATTTTAAGCCTATTTTTTGGGGCCGGCCCTGCCCGAGCCCAATAAACGGGCCTAATTTTTTAGTTGAGCCTGGCTCGGCCCATGAGCACCTCTAATTTTCTTCTTTGTGTTGATTTTTTCTTTTTTTGGTTTTCTTGTTTCAGCAACAAGAAGGTGTTAGCTAGCCTTAGCAATTGAGGATTTGACAAAAATAAAGCATATGGAAAATTGGATTATACTTTCTTCTTCTAATGAAAATCTTCTTATTCAAGGTGTAACCCAAATTTTTTAATTAAAAAAATTAATTATTTAATGGAATTATTGGGGTTTTATCTTTTGGTGTTAGGATGATGATAAAGGAGAAGGATTTGATATTGAAAATTACCCAAATGAAGATGAAGAATTTATCAGATGAGATGAATTCTGATGTTGAAGAAAAAGATAAAAGATCAAGAATTACCCAAATGATTCTTAATTTTTAGTTAAAAATATTTAATTTTTGTAATACTTTTTTAGGTTTTCATGATTTTTTAGATTTTTATTTTTTTATATTTTAAAATGCTTATATATATTTAATAAAAATTATATATATATTTTTTAAATAAAGACATGTGGAAACCACAGGTTAGGTGAGATGCAAAAAATTTCTCCTACTTTAACCATTGTAATTAGTAAGTCCTACCAATTTGGGTGTATTTGAAACACGCCAATTTGACTTTACAATTCTGAGGGGAGGGTACACTCAAATCCAATTTAAAAAAAAAATTTTAATACAAGTTATAAAAATTATATTATAAGCATGAATAGGTATAAGTGTTTGGGGTGATTATAGTCAAAATTTTCTTATATTATAAATCCTAAAAATTTATATTATAAAAATCATTTGTATTTTTTATAAAGTTATAACAAAAAGTTATATTATTTAGATCTTAAAAAAGTTTTAAAGTAATGGTAAAAAAGTTTTATAACATATAATAAAAGTGTTATAATATATATTTTTATAAAAATCTACGTTCCAAAAGTATTAATATAACTTATTCATATGTCCATGCTATATTACAAATTGACATACGTATTCATAAAAAAAAATGTTATAACTTTTTCTTATCATAATTTATTTATAAAAAATAACTTTCTAGAGTTATACAAAATTATGTTATATATAAAAAGTATTATGATAATTATTGCACAGTTTATAAAACCTTTTTTATAAAGGTTATATATTATAAAATTTATATTATTTTAACTTATTTTATATATTATAAAAAAGAATATAACCTAACATTTATCTTTCTCTCAATAAAGTTTATATAAGTTTTTTTTATAATTAAATATACATATTTGGACTATGAACTCAAATATTATAATGTCAATGTTAATTATTCAAATGCAAAAAAGTTTCCTTACACCATATCATGGAGTATGATACAATTTGAGAGAATGGTGTCAGACACAAGCATCATAGACAGCTTGCAAACTCTATAATTTAAGGCTATGAAATGTAGTTGAGAAGACATTTGATGTTTTAAAAATATATTTTCGGTATTAACAACATCACCTTAGTATAGCATAAAAAAATAATGACGGATCGTATTAGCATGTTGCATATTTCATAATTTGAATCATAGGTAGAATTGAAATGATACATACATCAAATAGTACATGGAAAAAATGGATCTTGATAATATTAATGATGCGTATTCAAATTCAGTTGACAATGAACTTGGTCAAATACTAACAAATGATGATAAAGAACACATGTTAAATATTAAAGAATGAATAACTAAACAAATATGCTCTAGAATAATTAGATAAAAATTACATATGATTTTTATTTTTCTTTTATTTTCTATTAGTGATCATATCATCGACTACCTTTTTAGACTAATATAATATATATGATGATTTGATTTTAATTTTTGTTACTTGTTTAGAAATTATTTTTAACATACTAATATTTTTTTGTAACTGTATAACTACAATTTATAATACTAAATATAACTTAAAAACTTATAATGTAATTACTTGGATAATAATTACACTTTTATCAATTATTTTGTATTGTACAAACAATCCTAAAATTAAAAATCTCAATTTTAGCAATCTTAAGTTACTTTGGTAATGCAAGATTTTTAACCATTTTTTTCTTTTTTTTAATCACTTTGATTAATTTTACTTAACCTAAGATAAAATGATAATAATTAGTCAATCAAATATTTTTAGTTGTTTAATACATCCTTCAAGTAGAATTTTAATTATATCTTTATTATTATTTTATATTTGAGGAAATTAACAAATCCATCAACAATAACTGCAGTTGAATGCATGAGAAAAAAATACAAAAAAACTCACTGTAAAATCCTGTTATTAACAGTACTGAAACTCCCTTTCCCGGACTTCATAGCTTTCCGTAAATCACCCAAACTGACATCGGCGCACGTAAGCACCGCCCTCTCTGTCACCCTACCCCCGTCATTCACCGTCGCGTTCTTCAAACTTCCCCACCGGGAAACCCTTCGGCGGCCGTCAATCTCACAAACTACCAACTCCTTTGGCTCTTCGGGGTTGTATATGTATAAAACATCACCCGTTAAACTTATTTTTATTGAGCTTAAACTTGCATGTTCCCCTTTCAGCTTTTCCACTAACTCTTTTGGCATCGCTCCGATTTCCGTAAATAACTCAAATGATTCACCCTTTAGTTCCCAGATTTTGATGTCTTTAACATTCTCGGAATTTCCGAGTAACCCCAACATGATCAAGTTGTCCCCGGATATTCCAATAACTGAAAAGTAAATGTTCGGATCATGTCGGAGATCGAACGGACCTAACCAGATCCTGGATATCGGGTCAAAGGAACACGTAATGCCTGAAGCTTGTTCCATAGCATATAATGTTTTTGTATTGGCGGCGATAGAGAGCCACATGGAAGCTGCAGAGTGTTCGAAGATTGCCGGCATTGACTCACAGGTGTCCCATTTGCGAGTTTCGAGGTCGTAGATTTCCAACTGAGAGTGGATCATCTTCGAAATCACAGGCGCCACCAGCGACGACGATGTGACGGCGGTCCAGAATAGCGACAACGGGGTCGGTCCGCCACACGAGGGGTGGGTCAGCTTGGTGCCAAGTCAAATGGAGAGGGTCGAAAGAGAAGGAGAATTTCGAGATAGACAACATGTAAAGCAGCGTGGAGTTGGATGAACGGAGATCCGAGACGTATTCGACGGGTGGGTCGTGGTTAATTCGGAGCCAAAGGTTGGAGCGCGGGTCGTAAGCGACGGAGGAGGCGGCGGTGGTGTAAGGAGGGCGTGAGGTCTGAGAGTGGACAATGAGCCATGGTTTGGGCTTGTTGAAGTGGCGGAGAGAGGAGAAGAGGGCGCGGTTCCATGATTTGGAAAGGTGGCAAACAGGAACCAGATGGATAAGCGGAACATGACAGAAAATCGATTCTAAGACATCTCCACGAATGATGTCGGATTCAGATTGAACTTCTTCATGTTCTTTGTTCATCGTTGGTGGCGACTTTCGAGGATTTAGGCGGTTTATTAATAAAGGATGGAGAAACTCAAAAGGGTTGTATTTATTTTGTTATTAACCATTGATGAACCTTTTTGGCAAAAAAAAAGAAAAAAGAAAAGAAGAAAAACACTAATGATTAACCTTTTAATTTATCATTATTTATTAATGAACCATGTTAATACTTATCCATAACATTAAAAAAGTCCCACGTACCTTTTTTTTTTTTTTTGTTATTTAGTAGACTCCATTAGCTCCATAACATAAATTAATACTAATAGGGTATCTTACTAAAAAAATCTCATTTCTAATATTATTTACAGAAATGGGTCATTTAAAATATTATTTATCGGAATGGGCCAAAAAACTTAAAATGCGTCAACGTGGAAGCATTTTAAGAAGAAATTTCAAAAAAGCGCTTTCTCGTGAGAGCGCTTTTGTCATGTCAGCAAAAACGCGCTAATTTGGAAGTGCTTTTGCTGACATGGCAAAAGAGGGCTTACTGGGCGCATTTTTGCCCGTGTTTTTGCCCCAACAATCATTTAAAAATTTGACCGTTGGGACCAATTGTCATGAAAAAAAATTATAAAACCCCCTACCCATTTTTTTTCACACAAAATTTCCTCCAAATTACATTTCTTCCAAATTTCTCTCTAAATTTCTCAAAAAAGCTCTCAAAGCTCTCTAAGTTTTAGTTTTTGTCTAAATTAGTATTATTTTTTATAATTTTGAAGAAATTTGATCGTGTTAGCAATGGCCCGACAATTAATTCGTCTTAATAATAAACATATCTCCGTCGACCAAATAAAAATGGTAAGGGTTAATTTTAATTTTTAATATTATTTAATTTTTTTTCATTTATGTAATTTAATTAATATTTTTTATAATTTTTTATAGCAGTCGGTAGATCGGGTGTTACAATGTTATATTCGTAATACGTCTAATCCTCCATCATCGTTGATAGAAAATTACTTTAGGGAAGCGGGTTTTTGGCACGTGGCCAATATAGGCCGGGGGTGCAAGTTGGACCCAAAACTCATCAAGGCGTTCGTAGAGAGGTGGAGACCCAAAACACACACATTTCATCTTCCATGCGAGGAGTGTACCATCACTTTGGAGGACGTGCAATTACAATTGAGGTTATCGATGGATGGGTCCGTACTCACCGGGTCCGCTCAATCTACTGATTGGGGAGCCATATGCTACGATCTTTTGGGTGCGATTCCGGATAATATTTACGAAGGTCAGATCGAGATGGGATAGTTACGAGACACATTTCCGGAGCTAGAGGATGATTCAACTAAAGTAGAAAGAATACGATACGCTCAGGCATACATCCTTGAGATCCTCGAAGGTTATGTTATGCCAGACAAGTCACGAAACCTTGTACATATGAGGTGGCTATTGAAACTCGTCAATTTTAGAGTAGCTAGCGAACTCAGTTAGGGGTCTGTCGTGTTGTCAACATTGTACCGGGAGATGTGTCAGACGAAGCAACTAAATAAAATCAAAATCAGAGGTTGCCTCTCACTACTACAATCATGGGCTGGTTTCGCTTTCCATTTTTACATCCTCGAGTGAACCACCCATATACATTTCCACTCTTAATGAGGTAAAATTTATATTAGATTTTACAATTATTACATAGATTTAAAATAAAATTTTATGCTAAAATATTATTTAAATAGGTGGAACCATTCGGCGAGTTACGAGGGAATACCTATCGCTCTTGAAGATATACGGCTTCTATTAGACCAATAGTCAAAAGTGCATGTAAGTATATAGTTAATTTTGAACTATATATACATAACAAAGTCGGTTTCGTATTTAGTATTTAGTATTATGTATATAAATAATATTTTTATCATGTTCATATAATTTCAATGTACAGCATATAAGGATCCGGCAATTCGAGCAGTAATTTCGAATGAATTCCTATAGAATCCAAACATCTGGCATGTTAGAGTCCTATTGGTCAACTACGCTACCATCGAGATGCACCAGACGAAGAAAGTTTGCGGCAATTCAGATTCTGACAACCAATTCCTGTGGCACCTGAGGTGCTCAATGAAGAGCACAAAATTGACCTACAGCGAGCGAATACACATTGGCCAGCCTTCTTCTCTGAATATATCCAAATGTGGGAAAATATGGGAAAATTGGTATGATAATATACCTACTCATGAACCGATTATCGTTCCAGAGTTAGCATACGAGTCAGATTACATGCCATGATTTAGGATCCATAGCAAGCTATATTTGCTCTTAGAAGAGCAAAAGCGTCAGCAATTCCGTGTCGAAAGGGAACAACGGGGCCCTTTAAATCAAAAGACAAAGGCTGGCAGGGCGAGCCCATCAATAGCGCTTAAGCAATCACCGAGCCCAACGGAGCAAGCAACGATGCCCACACGACAGCCCCTTCAGATTATACCAGGTGTGTATCTTAACCCTTATATGTTTTCTTTTCTCAATCCTATGCAAGGTTGGAATGCATGGTCCGATGCATCTCATTTCCCGATGACTCCAACTCAACCGACGATATATAGGTCATTGTCGCCGAAGGGACTGCACGAGACATCGTTAGGAAGCTCATCTCATTTTCAATCCCTCGTCGCTTTATTGGATTCAAACACATTCGTCGTGGGTGATGCAAACATCTCCTTAATCTTTGTTCTATCAAGGTGGGTCATCCTCCAAACACCCACAACCAAAAGCTAATCCTGATCAACTACAATCCCAGTCAGAAGCTGAACCAAGGAATCTAGCGCGTAACCGTTGACCACCCCTATGTGGCACTAGTTCCGACTGGCACATGCATTGATTTTTTAATATATTTGTACAAACTATTTTTATATTGTTTCATTTATTAAAATAGAAGTTGTTTTGAATTTTTTTGTACAAATTATTTTTATATTGTGTCATTTAATAAAATAAAAGTTCTTTTGAATAATACAATACAAATTATTTTTTTTCATAGTTTCATTTAATAAATTAGGAACTATTTCGATTTGGACACGTTCGAATTATATGACCTGGGTTCCTACACCACCCGCACAACTTCTGTTGGTTTGTTTTTTTCCTATATGTCCATATTATCACATATTCTAGTCGAGATGGTCAACTTTTTGGTTTGCAACGGAATTCTCTATCCAATAACAACTTAAACGGAACAAGCAATATAGACGGCCACTTACATTCATCTAGGACTGGTAGGAATATGTGTCTCTACACATTGTACATGTATTCTAATTTGTACACTTCATCGACATAGCTCATAGGATCCAAACGGAGATTCTGACAAGATACAATTACATAAGCGCATGGATAACGAAATACGTCAAACCTCCCACAATTACAAGTCTTATTTCTCAGGTGTTGATAAACCGTAATTTATACATATTATTATCTCATACTTAACACATTTATGAATGATTTCTCCTTAGATTTGGTGAATTTGATGCTCCTAATCCTTTAGTTTCATGTTTTATACTTAGGTGAGCATAGGAGAGCAAAAAGAACGAGAAACGGGCCGAAAATGGAGAAAATAGGCCGATGTGGGAAAACAACACGGCCTGAACTTCATCACACGGGTAGTACACACGCCCATGTCATTCTAACAGGCTCGAACACGGCCTAAAACAACCTCAACACGGGCATGTTGATCTCTCAGCCTTGACCACGGCCTAAAGTAATCGCATACGGGCGTGTCACACGGGCATGTCCCTGTCGAGCCCAAGTTTAGTTCTATTCGAAAAAGAGTAAGTTTAAGGGATTTTAGGCATTCTAAAGCCTATTTAAACACCCTAGAGGAGGATTAAAGGGGACACACGGAGTAGGGAGTAAGGGATTACTCGAAGAAAGCCGATTGATCTATCTCAGAAGCTGGATTCATCATCAAGACTGAAGATCACTCGTCAATTTCCCTTCAGGAGTTCTGGGTTTTCTTTATGTTCTGTATTCATTATTCTTCTGAGATGTTTTCCTTTTAGTTATGAAGTAAATCCCCTAAATACCTAAGGGGAATGAAACTTAAGACGGATCTTGTTATTATTATCTGAATTGTATGATAAATATTTAACTTGTTCTTAATTATGTGTTCTTAATTCTTGTTTCGGTATTTCAGGATATTGATTCAAGTTAATGCTCTCATTCGGAGGATGAATAGTCCCTGTTTAAGAGTAACTTTTTCATAATTAAGCGGAGTTGATTGCGCTCCTAGAGATAGGGTGACAAGATTTTACCGAATTAGGGTAAAACCTAATAAGGGGATCTATAGATCAAGTTAATGCAACCCTAGAATGTTAATTAGAAAGAGATTTCAATTATTCAATCTAGGGTTAGACGTTATTAGTCTTGAATAAGGATAATAACATAACTTAGGGATTTCCATGGAACAAGTTGAATAAATAAATCGTCTGATTCAGAGTCAAATAACAAGTGAAGTCTAGGTGGATTTTTCCTTGGGTATTGTCTTAAATCAATCGTTTTTCCAAAAGTATTTTCCCCAATCTAGTTTTTGTGATTTCTTAGTTTAGTTAATTAGTTTAGATATACAAAGCCTTTTTATTTTTAGGCTAGATAATAAAAAAGACAATTAATACTAGTACTTTTAGTTTCTTTAGGTTCGACAATCCGGTCTTGCTAAAGCTATACTACTGTTCGGTAGGTACACTTGCCTTTATCGTGATAATAGTTAGTTTCAAGAACGATTAATTATAAATTTATAAAAATTATCATGATAAATCACGATCAGGTGTACACGATATTGTCCACCGGTAATACCTTAGTTTATTCTATCAAACTCCGTCACACGAAACCATAGGTTGTCACGATCGTAACACATTGTACGTATGGAGTTGGCTCGCGCCTTGACCTTATTAATTTCTTACACTACCTTCTGGCACCATATATGACCTTTATAACTTGCTGCTCGCTTTGGAAATAGCGTCCCCAAATGAAAGTATGTCTCCCGCACAATCGAGGTTATCGACAAATGACGCGTTCCTTTTAAAACATAATTGATGCATTCAGCCAGGTTTGAGGTCATATGACTATATCGTAAGTGGTCGCTATATAATTGTGTCCACTAATCGAAAGGTATGTTATAGAGGTTGTTTGCGCCTTGATCATTAATTGATTGCAAAACTGTTTCAAAGTTTATTACGCAACCTGGGATGTATTTCTCCAGCACCTGACACCACTGGCACACCTCATTGTATAAAATGTCTTACCCACTGTGGATCTTATCTAACGCCTTCTCTTTAGCTATCCAGGCCTTGCGGTAAGAAGGCGTGTACTTGAATTGGCTACAAATATTGGCAATTAACATTGACACAGCAATCCTAGGATTTGCTTTCACCATCGGTAGTATTAAGCCCGCTATCATATCTGAATCCATCTTGGGATGATCTTATGAAACACCTGTCAACCCATGAGTATGTTAAATCATGCAACATTAAATAATAACAATAATATTCAAAAACCCTAAACACCTAGTGATACTTTACCGACAACAAATGTATGTGGACCTTTGAACTTCTTTATCTCTTACAATCACGTCATCTTCTTAACTAAAGCCATGATTTTCCATGAACATGTAATGTCTCACATTGCACACTTGGTCTCGAACTTCTTGGATTTGGATTTAACTACGTGATAGTTAACCCCGTTCATGATGCTATATTACTTCAACGCACCGAGAAAACCATCATTATTGGAAAACTCCTTACCAACTTCCAATTCACCCGAATCCAACGACGAACTTGTGTGGTCACACCTCTTGTATGGTAGATCTAGAAACTCCAATGCATCTACCGATAGATCAACAATATGCATGTGGGCTGGAGACGAGTACGCTATGAATCACGGATCTTCTTCTTATTCATCTGAACCCTCTTCATCGTCTTCAGGTTCTGTTGAAACAGACTCCGGTTCATCAAAATGATGCAACTTCCCCACCATCAGGACCAGGCTCTCAGGGTGGATCCAAATCGAACTCATAATCTGACCCACCAACATCTGAAACACATGATGTCCCCTTGCCAACGGAGGTTGTAGGGAGTATATTATCTCTTCTCGTGGACATTCCATAACGACCCTAATCAGATATGGATTGCCAACCACTAGAATTTGATGTCATTCCCCAATATATATTTCCAGTATTAAACATTGACATATCGAGGTGCATGTCCCATCCACCAACGGAGTGTCGTGCAAGGGTCGTGTATTCTATACTGCCACCAAAAACGAACGCTTCCATGTTCTGCCTCCCACTGACGAAGTGTCGGGTAGGGGTCGTGTATTCCTCTCGAACAGCAGTAGATGTTGAAGTTCAAGTGCTTTATTTGGCGATGAAAATTCCATATATAACTTAAGATAGGGTGATCCACTAGCGAGATGAGTCTGCACCATTGCCTCCAAGCCACGAACACATTTGATATCAAATGAGTCATATGTCATGGGATCAGCCGAAGCGCAAAATTGATACTTAATAAATGGAACTCTCATTGGCATCGTTCTGAAGACTTTGTGCCTAATTCTTTTACGAAGTTCTGTCAAACCTATGTTTTGGTTAAAAACCAATCACGTTGTGTTCTCTGATAAAAAAATAACACCGTTCTTAGTGTCACGGACTTCACCGTCGTAGTAAATAACAACACTAATACGTTCACTCATTTTCAACCAAATTATCTGTTGAAAGAAATTCAAAACAAAAAAACATTATGCAAAAATATAATGATTCGCATAAATATTAATACGATAAATCAACTTATACCTTCTCAACTTCTTTAATTCCTATTCTTCTGAACTTTTTTAATTTATATTCTTCTAAACTTCTTCAATTTCTCTTGTTGTAACCTATGCAGCAATAGAATGAAATTTAGCTCATTTATAGCCCAAGGGATAGTGGGATGCACTGTCACCAACACTACTTAAAAGAGCATCCAGTTGGGAGCTTTTTCGCTACTTTTGTTGACAGTGCAACCTGCTTGAAGCGTTTTTCAACTTATTTTTTTAGAACCATCTTCTCAAAATTATTTTTTCAAAATAAACTGTACAAAAAAAGAGTCTAGCTGAGAGCCTTTTTCAGTACTTTTATTGACAATGCATCCTGCTTGAAGCATTTTTCAATCTATTTTTTCAGAACCATCTTCTCAAAATTATTTTTTCAAAATCAACTATACAAAAAAAAAATCCAGCCGGGAGATTTTTTCAGTAATTCTGATGACAGTGCATCCTACTTACAGTGTTTTTCAACCCCAACTATCGGATTTCCTGTGAATCCCGGGATTTTTTTTTAGAATATCTTCTCAAAATTATTTTTTTCAGAATCAACTGTACAAAAAAAGTGTACAGCTAGAAGCTTTTTCTGTACATTTACTGACTGTAAAAAAAAAAAAGCAAAATCCATCTCTTCAAAATAATTTTTTCATAATACATCACTTAGCTATTAAAAAAATCCTAAAACCCTAAACCCAAATTTATTTTTTTAAAAACCTAAACCCTAATTTATTTTTTCAAAAACCCTAACCCTAAACCTTAACATACAAATAACCTAAAAACTCTAGAAAAACACGAGGTAAAACATTTCCATGTTAGCACGTTTTTGCTGACATGGCAAAAGCACTTTCACGAGAAGACGCTTTTTTAAAATTTCCCCTTAAATCACTTTCATGTAGGCACGTTTTGGATTTTTTGGTCCATTCCGATAAATAATCTTTTAAGTGGCCCATTTCCGTAAATAATGTTAGAAATGGGCTTTTTTAGTAAAATACCCATACTAATCATCATCGAGTATTCTAGATTTTTGTTTATTGTTTGGGATTCATATGCCCATCCTCTGATGCTTTTTTAAGGGAATATACATATTTTTTTTGAAAGAAAAATTAAGTCAATAGTAAAAGAAGAAAATTTAGATTTGTGGATTTTTTATCTATTGATAAATTTTATATTAAATTTATTAGTGTTGCTTAAATGATCATTAGTTTCGACAAATAATTAAAATTAAGTAATCTCTCTTTCTAAAGGAAAACTTATGTACTCTCGATTAGTTTAAAATCATTTGAATCCAATGCACTATTAATTTAAGATTTTATTTGAATTTTTTTATTTTTTATTTGTATTTTTGTGCTTAATTGTATTTTCTTTTTGTACCTATTTTTATTTGAACTGAAATATATTACTTGATAATTGTTGGCTGCGAACTAACACTATAGCATAATGGTGGTATTTTAATTACTAACACTTAAAGTTATGATATTTTAATAAGGTTTGCTGATTTTTAGTTTTATTTTTGTTATTTGATTTTTCAATGCATCATACTAATTATTTTACAATAAAAATGGGAATCTATCTTGTATTAACGGGTAAAATAAATATGATAAAAAACGGGATAAATTATATTGATTGGTGTAATCCAATTGATTTTTCATTGAGATATTTGAATGAGTTTGCCCAAATGTTAGGTTATAGTGGATATATAATGTATCATTGAAGGATACTACAAAAAGGCTTAACTGATGAATTAGTTAAGATAAAGGAAGACGATGATGCTACAATAATTGGTTTATATGTGCCAGATAATCGAGAAGTTGAAATTTATTTTGAACATAGATCAGAATTTGGGAATGGTTTAGAATATGAAAAACAATGATGATGGTGACTTTTACGATAGTGAATACGATTTAGATGATGGTGATGATTATTTGATGTTGAAGTTAGAAGTAAGATAGATGTTGCATTAATTCGTAACTAGAAATAGACAAAAAGAAAAACAGAAAGTGATCAATAAAAAAACAATAAGAGGGTCACATGATTCACTAGATGATGAGTTTGATTCTGGATTTGGTTACTTTTCAGATGGTTATGATCAATTATATTAGGACTATGCTATTAGTGACAACGATAGTGATGTCAAAAGAAAGCAAAAACTTCCTGAATTTGAAGTTGAAAGGGATATGAAGAATCCAAAATTTTTTGTAGGAATGATATTTAAATATCTTGATGAATTCAAAAATGTTTGTCGGCAATATTCATTAGTTAATCAGCTTGGGATCAATTTTAAGCATAATGATAAAGATAGAGTGGATGTTAGGTGCAAAACAGGTTGTTCTTTTCATATATGGGCTTCAAAAATGCCAGACAAAATGATTGTTCAAATCAAAAGCATTGTGAGTGAGCATAATTGTAGTAAATTTTTTTAAAATAAATTTGCATCAGTTGAATGGTTGGCGCATTGGTTTTTAGATTTATTTCACAATGACCTTAAAGTGAAGGTGTATACATTTTTAGCTAAGGTTGGAAAGAAATTAAATCTTGAAATAAAATGGATGAAGGGATATAAGACTAAAGTAAAAGCGTTGGAGATTATTAGGGGGAATGATGAAGTCCAATACTCTAAATTGCCAAACTATTGTGGACAGGTAAGAAAAAGAAATCTTGGATCTAACGTCATTTTGCATTTAGAAAGATCATTGTTTCAAAGGGTTTGCATATGTATCAAGGCATTGAAGGATGACATTTTGGCTGGTTGTAGACCAATTATTTCAATAGATAGATGTTAGCTAAAGGGTAAATATGGTGGAAAGTTGCTTACAGCAATAGATATAGATGCCAATGATTGTGTCTATCCGATAGCTTACATTGTTATTGAGAGAGAGAACAGTAACAATTAGGGTTGGATTTTAGAGTTGCTAGCCAATGATTTAAACATCGAAAATTTCCATACTTGGAGTTTTATGTCAGATAGGCAAAAGGTTAGCAAGTAGCAACGTCTTTTAAGTATTTTTTTTTATTTTTTACCTTATTATATGTATCTTAATAGACTAATATGTTTATTTTATTTGTAAGGTCTCACTCCTATTGTACAATCATTATTTCCAAATTTTGAGGATTACTTTTGTGTTCGACATATGTATCAAAAACTTTTCAAGATTGATGCCCATAGAAGAAAGACCCTTAAAGACTATTTATGGGCAGTAGCACGAGCTAGCTATGTTGGTGAATTTAATTATTGGATGGAGAAGATTGAGAAGACATGTGAAACTATTTACAAGTGGTTGAAAGAGAAATTGACTCAAGAATGATCTAGATCGCATTTTAGAACTTTTTTCAAATGTGATATGCTTCTAAATAATATGTGTGAGAATTTTAAAAACTTACATTTAAATGTGAAAGACAAACCAATTCTTACAATACTTGAAGCAACTGGTTTAAAGTTAATGAGAAGAGTTTATATACAAAGGGAGGCAATGAGAAGATTTAATGGCCAAATTTTTCCTAAGATACAAAAGAAACTTGACAAGTTGAAGATTGAATCTTTTAATTGAATACCAAATTGGTCAGAAAGGTCATATATTTCAAGTTAGATGTGTATTAACTCAATCATTAGTCTATATGAATAAACGAGCATGCTCTTGTAGGAGATGGTAGCTAAGTGGATTACCATGTTCACATGCAACTTTTTGCATCCTTAACCGAATAAAACATCTAGAGGATCATGTGGATGATTGTTACAAGGTTGCAACATTTTTGGAAACCTATGCTTATATGATTAATCCAATTGTTGGTGAAGACCAATGGGATTCTATCCAACATGGAAATGCAATTATTCAACTTTGAGCTTCCTAAGCTTAAAAAAGGGAGACACCAAATTGCATGAAAAAAGAATATTGTTGAAATACTTGAAGAGAAAGAAAAAAGCAATCTGTCCAAGTTATTTAGAAAGTGACCGAAAATGACTCGTATATGTGGACAACAAGGATACTACAAACATTTTCACAATGATAAAAAGCATTTACAAGTATAAAATTTTAATTATTTTGAAACCAAATTGTAATTCCCTTTAATTGTTGTCTAAATTGAGTACTTATAAGCACCATTTTTCTTGTAGGAAAGAACACAAGTTGATTCATCTAAAGTGTTTACCAATTCACGACAAGATCTTGTTGAAGATGTTTGACCAAGCAATATGCATGTGCCATATTTTCTTGCATGTTTGGAACTTCAATGTTACTGTTTTGTTTATTAAAATTGATACAAACTTAAGGCCATTTCTAGTTTATGCTTTATAGGGTCAATAAGTAGTGAATTTGAGGTTAACGAATATACTTTGTTTAAAGAGATTGTTTTGATAAAATCTTTACTTTGTTTTTAAAATTGTTTTCAACTATTGCTTTATATGCTCTAAAGAAAGAGTTCGAAGAGAGGAGTAAAAAAATGGTAGACCATCCAAGGAAAATACTACATCAATGGTCGGTTAGTTAAGTTACTTCATTCAAACAATAAAAACTTCAATGATTCATGGTGCAGTAATGGGGATGTATAACAAGAAAAATGGAAAAGTAAAGACCTCCCAAATAATAACATTGCCCTACCATGATGGCATTGGTAGAGAAACTTCTAAAAGTTTAATTAATTTGACAGCATACAACTTTTAATCGAGGGGACCAAATTCAAACTTATTATTGATAACCTTGTCAATATTGTGAAACAAAAAGTGATTCAGATCCAAACAAGCTAGCATGAGTAGTTTGTTAGTAACATTACTAGTAGGCAAAGAACAACACAAGATACCAATGAAGTAGATTTTATTAATATCGCCTACGAGAATTTGATAAGTAGCATTTTAATTACTCGAAGCACAATCGAATCTTTACATCAAAAGAAAATTATAATGATAGTTTGTTGGTAACATCACTAGTACAATATTAAATTAAAGCAACACTTACATTTACAAGATGTAAAACTAGAACGAGGTGGAGGCAACAATGTCGCTTATGATGCAAAGCTGTCCAACCTATTTTCATTATTCATCTTCTCCTCTTTTAACTCGTTCTATACTTTTGAGTACAAATGACATGACTCTAAAACTTCGTCATTGTTTTTGCTTCGACAACATAATTTAAAAGATCAATCTAAAACAGGCTGTTGCGAAACCAACTATTAAATGATCCATCTGCATTGGGAATACTCGAAGAGTTGTTGAACACATTATTTTATCTTTTTACCTTACTTCCACAATAGAAACAAAATCTAGAGGTGAAATGCTTCAAGTCCATCACTATCACCATAATATTCAGGTTCAATCCATTTTTAGGGATGCTAGAGATAGCCATTGTAGAGATACTCCTTTATCGGTGTTCAAGTGTCAATTTCTATTTCTATTGACACTTTGCCATAATTTAATTTGACTTACGTATTTAAAAGGCACATGACATTTTTATACACCAATAAAATCAACTTTAAACAACAAGAAATGAGCCAATCTTAAACAAGAAAGATATTAAAAGAAAAAGGAGAGAGCTTTACTATTAGGTTCCTTCAGTATCGCACTTGGGCATCGTTATGTTCTTTTTGGTTTTGTCTTGCTCATGCAAAATTGGCAACAAAGGTGTTTCTCTTTTTCTTTTCTATAAAGGATGCAAATGTAGGGATTGAGAATGGGGGAAAGAGAGACTTATAGCTACGACCAAGCCCACTAACCTTCCCTGTAAAGCAATTTGAGGACAGATTATATAGACACATGTTTCATCTACAAGTAAACTCCTTGAACTACGCATCAGTTATCATTGAATCACCAATTTTCCTCACTTTGAATGCTGATTTCAATATTTGTAAATATGGAATTCGATCTTTTACAATAAGTAAAAAAAGTGAGGCGCCTATTAATATATCATCCATCTAGGTTACATTAACATCATTTTTTTTCTTGAAGAAATTTAAAAAGAATTATAATTGCACAAAAATGAAGTAATGAATAGTCTAATCTAACATAAAAAAAATAGGTCCAAATTAAGGGAAGCCATCAAACCAGCTCCTGGGAAAAGCATGAAGTAAGCTATTACTTGAAGTCTAAAACTGCAGCTCATCCTCTTACTCAGAAAATCAGCAACAATTAAACCTACTAAAGCAATATAAACTAGAATTCAAGCTGACAAAGAGTCCAGGATACCTTTCGTAAGTAAACCTGTGAAACTATAAGGGTTGTCGGATGAAGCAATGGGAGTTCCAATGTCTCAAGCAATATATCTAGCATAAACTCAATTTAAATCAATGGGGAAATAGAAAGATTATTTTTTCTTATCAGTTAACCAAATCCAAAATTTGAGAAAAATACAATTATTAAAATGCTAGTAAGATATTTGCCAAAAAAAATCCAATAAAATGACATGTAAATATATATATGTTGATTCAACTTTTCCGTTAAATAATTTAATCATCTGTTAGTATAAGTGACTTAATTTATTAATTTTTGATGTAATTTTTAAATTAAAATTCTATGATTTAAATGAAAATAGGAGCTAAGTTTGATGATTTAGTCTATTACATAGGTTTAAATAACATTGCTTAAAGTCGAAATAAGGTAGACATGAGCAAGCACCTACTAGATGTATTCCACTTCATTGCTTGACATCCTTCCTTCAAAAACTATAAAATTTGGATTGGATAGAGCAAAAATCTATTTGAACGGTTCAATTTTTGCTACTTTTAATATGGTTTTTCGTTTAATTAAAAAATTAGAAGTTTTACGTGAATAAATGTGATTTCATAAATATAAAATTTTAAGAATTATTTGACGTATTAAATCTTGAAAATGTGGTAATTGCATTTAGATTTTTTAGTGGTTGAACCAATTTTCTTGGGAGCTATTGATGGGATGGAAAAATTAGTTTTCAATTGAACCGCTCCAACTCACATTCTAAATATCAAAGAAACATTCAATACCCTCGTTAATCTAAATGACATTTCTTTTTATTAATTTCATGTGAATTTCTAAATGATATACACATGCAATCATATATTTTGATATAACTTGCCTTACAAGCATGGACTCATTAGCTTTCGTCTTCCACAAATAATTAGTCCACAATCAATACCAGAAGACGTAAGATTTTAGTAATCTACCTGTTAGGTGCTAATATCACGTGGTAGAGGCCTCTGTTAGTCTCCCATCTCAACATCAGTACCTTTTTTCTTTTTTTTTCTTTTTTCTTTTTTTTTATCTCAACTTTCTGTACGAATCCGGGAATGTTCTTGACAAAGAGAAGTCCTTGAGTTTAACTATTAAAGCAAAGATCCCATAACATGGGATGAGCATTACTCCTATTCCCAGGTACCTGTTCAATCCAACATCGCAAAATGGTGAGTTCGTTAGAGGAAAGGAGTTCAATATGAGTATCAGATACAAGTATGTGTTTTTCTACAAATATAACTCGGTTCTTTTTGAAGTTTTTCCATGTATTTAGTATATCCTTTGATAGGTCATATTCACATATATATAGATATGTGTCCGATATAAATACCAAATAAAAATGCTTCAAGATGAGTGAACACCCATACTCGACACATCCAGTTTCAGACACATACTCGCATCTGACATCATGAACATAAATCATAATGATATCTAACAAAAGATTAAATGTGTACCATAAGGGAGCATATGAGGATGACAAGTCAAGAAATGGATATGGCCACCTGCAACCCGAGGGGGTGTCACACTGTGAGAACAAAGCCATTCATCCATAATATATGTATAACTAGTAGTAAAACAGTCAAACAGAACTGAAGCTTTACCAAAGGTTCACACAAGCATGGATGATCCATTGGAATATAACAAAAGCACCCGTCCATAAAATAAAATATGCAATTCGGAACAAAGGGAACCGCTGCAAGGCAAAGGTAATATTAGCTTACAAACTGATTGCAAGATACAGGAATTACTTCGACTCTTTGTTTTTTTTTTTTTTTTTTTTTTTTTTTTTTTAGTATCGGTGTTCAAAATATGCTTGAACATGAGTTTGGTAATATGATCCTCCGAGGACACTTGAAATTTTGGAAAAAAAATTAAGAATACTCACATAGAACACGTATCTATGTTCAATACTTACATCGGAGTTTGAATAACATAGCCATTGGGACTATAAAGAAATGTAGAACTTACCATGCAATTCAAGATTGTGTCACCAATTAGGAAAACAGCATTGATTGAGTGCATACAGACAACAATCTGCAGTTGAAAGTATAGATAAAATATATGAGCAATTCAACACTTCTTACATGAAAAAAAACTAAAGGGAAATAGTGAAAACACAGCAGAGTTCTTCCATCGTTTATATCCCAAAATACCTAATAGTAAAACCAACAGATTGCGGTTATATTGTTTCTCTTCATTTTTGTTAAGTACCTATATCCAGAACTCATGTTCGACATGTTTTTGGACATGGTATGGGATACGACTCACCAAACAGGGGCGTAGCTAGGGGGGCTAGCAGGGGCCCTGGCTCTCCCTAAATGGAAAAGGCCCCTTTAAAATTTTTAAAATTTTATATTAGTAAAGGTAAAATTGCACTTTGGCCCCCCTAAAAATAATAAAAATTTGATTTAATCCTTTAAAAATTATTAAGATATAGGCTATTAAAATGGTGAAATTGCATTTTTACTATCGTAAAAATTATAATTTAATTTCAGCCCCCTAAAAAAAAATTTGGCTTTGCCCCTGTCACCAAGTACCCTCCAAATATACGAAAAAGACTTAAAAGAATTGAAGATACTCATGTCAGATACATGTATCCAACACCATAAGAATAAAGAAGTTAAAAGAACTACACAAAAACTCCTCGATCACTTTCCTAAGATTAAATTATAGTGTAATGGAGATATTTAGACAACAATTATCACCCTCAACGTTCAATGCATTGCTAAGCCAATGTATCTTTTCGTTTAGTTTTCAACTTAAAAGGAAACATTTTCTAAACACGTTTTTTTTTTCCAATCCAAGCTTTTTCTAACCTGAGTTCCAATAGCAACTATAAATTACTAAATTAGCCCTTAGACAGCTGAAGCCCTGCATGTAGAGCATGTAGGACAGCCAACGATCTCACAACTCAGCAAGCTCAAACCTCAGAAGAAACCTGGTTTACACCTATAAAGACTAGAAGTCCCCAGCACAGCTCACAGACATGTCTAAATGGCGAAAGTAAAGGCTGGTTCATTGGTTTCCCAGTTTTTTTGGATATATACCGGACTGAACGAGCCAACAGTTCCATTTAAATCAGTTCAACCAGCCAGTTCGGTCCTGATTTTTCGTCACTGGTATGGCTAGAGTAAAGGCTGGCCTTAAGTAAGAGAAACATAAAAACTGAAACTCTGATAATGTCTTTTCCCGATTATTCCTCTGAAACCTAATAACTTAAGAACCACAGCACGCCCCGGAAACATAACTCTCATTATACCTCCAAGAACTTACTCAGCTCAACCACCACAAAAGATGTCAACAAATCTTTCTTCACATTGACAGAAGTACAATTCAGCCAATAGAGCAAAAGGATTTGATCATATAAACCGCAACATATGTTTCAAACAAAAGAAGCAGAAAAATCTCAGGAAAAATAGAGTTTGTAGCATCAAACTTACAAAATTCAAGCTGCGAGATTTGGGCATTAGGAACGGAAAAATGATCAGCCAAAATACTGAATCAGTGAGCATTACTGCACCTGCACAAATCTATTGGGAGATACCAAAATAATAAAAGATCAGGTGAAAAGAAAATGAAAATAAGATCTCAATAATTAAAACCAACAGCAGATTGCTATGTTGCTTCAAATCTTTATTTTTTAAAATAGTATCCATGTTTGGCACCTATGTCCGATGCATATTTAGACATAAGTTCAAGATGTAACCCTCTAAGGATCCTCCAAATACATGAAAATTGAATATAACTATGTCAGATGCATACTCATAGCAGATAATCACAGCCAAGTCCAAGTAACAGAGGAAGACATCACTAGATAACTGTTAAACTTTCTGTTCAAGCAATTATAGTCTGATTTCTTTCTTCAAGATATGTTGTAACGGTTTATTCCAAGAATTAGCTAAAGAAATAGAAGTACACATCCATGTTTCTCAGACTCAGGATTGTGGGAGTGTCGGATAAAGGAACATGGCGACACGGGATGCTCAATTTTTTTCTTCAATTTTCATATATTTGAAGAGTTTCTGGAAGATTATATCTCGATACCTATGTCTAGATAGGTCTAAATACAATTATCGAACATGGACATTTCATGAAAAGTGAAACGTCAAAGAGTTATAGAACAAATGGCTACCAATGGAAGATGAAGAGGAAACCAGGAATCAGATAAACTGATTTTATGAGAGAACTTACCTGATAAATAATTTGAAACGCATAAGTCCATGGACCTGCAATAGAAGGATGATAAGGAGCTTCACAGGGATCAAAATGTTTGGACTGGTTGGATGGTACATCTGCGATTTCATCAATCGTGGGAGGTATGTAGGTGCCTTGCTCAGAATCTAAACTAATGTGATTGGACCTATCGCCACCGGCTTTTCTGCAGTGCTTTCGACATCCATCTATGGAGACTGCCGATCCAAACTACAATTGTAGCTTATAATATCAGCAAGTTACACAAAAGGTTATCCCAGTTATTTGGGACAAAATAGAGATGATAAAAATGATACAAGAGACTTGTGTTACTACCAAGGAATAACAATTTAGACCAGAGGTTGAACCTATCAGATGTTTGTTTCTCGGTTCAACCGTCAAGAAAAAATAAAAAACAGAAAAAAAAAATTAAAAGAATTCATAAAAATAGTTCAAATAGGGAAATGTGTCCAAAAACATAAGGAAACAGGCCAAACTGATTTAGAAAATAATTATCTAGTTTAATCCCTTTTTTAGTTCCTTACTTTTATTAGTTTTGGTCAGTTCAACAAGTTTCCAAGTCAATCTACCATTTTCCAGTTTAACTGGTTGAGAAGGCCAGTCCAATTTGATTTTTTAACCAATGACCCAGACTCAGGATGAATGTCGGGTATGATGCCCTCGATATGGGAATGCCAGATACGGAAAATAAAAGCTCAGGTAACATAGCAAGAGACATACCCCAAAGTAGATTGTGACCAAAGTAAATGTCCACCTGTTCAGGAACAAAAACGAATCAGTTAAAATAAAATACATTTCAAACATTTAGCAACAGTAAAGATCAATGGGAATGAAATCACACAGATAGCATCTTGATTATACATAAATTATCTCAAACTTTTTTTGCTCATTTTTTTCATAAATTCTCATGACTAGAAAACTTGAACCCTTCATGTAATCATGTGCTTCAAATCATCAAAAGCTTTTTGAAGAATTTATGTTGCTCCAACTCTTCATTTTCTCTTTTTGGAAGTATCCATGCCTGAAACTTATATCTAACCTCCAAGTACATTGAAAAATTTAGAAAAAAATCTGACCATACCTATTTTTGACACGTATCCAACACTCACACCTGAATCCAAGTAACATAGAAAACTATTTACGAAAAAGTACAATGTAGCATTATTGTGCATATAGGTTAAAACCATGCTGAGTGTTATACAGGGTGCTGCACAGTTAGATATTTTTAGTGTTTGCTGACATTGACTTTTTTTTTTTTTTTGAATTACTTATGCCAGATATTTAATCACATTTGACACTCATAAACGAGTCCGAATAACAGAGATTTTTAGCATGGTCTAACCACGATCGGTTTTTGAATAAACCTACCGTAGAAAGAAAATTAACTAACAGAGATCAAATTTAGACAAATTATCTGCCGTATCCACTATGGTAAACTAGAATCAATGCAGAATATGTAACGCAAGAACAGCTATGTTATTCTGACTCATTTTTCTTGAAGTAAACATGTCCACCACTCATGTCCGACACATAGATATAGGGATATGACCTCCAAAGATTCTCCAAATACAAGTAAAAACTTGAAAAAGAGAATCTAATTATACCCAAGTCAGACAAATATACATATCCAGAACTGACACCGGAGTCAGAGTAACATAGAGAAACAATATATAATGAACCATCACCAAGATGAAGAAAAGCCATTCAAGTTCATTAAATCAAGAAAATTGCATTCAATATAACCAAGAATAGGAAAGGTTAAGAGATATATCACTTACTGAGTATAAAAGTAAAATATGCCACCTCCAGAAATGACAACATTGGCCATAAGTAATGCCAAAAGCATCAAGAAAGCAAACACTCTGAAACCCAGCAACCAAGCAGGGTGAATGCCTTCAAGACATGTTTTCCAAGTTTCATCCTCATATAAGATCCCCGGAGATTCCTTCCTATTTTCTTCCTCTCGATGTTCCGATCTTTTCCGACCTTCAAATTTCCAGATTATAATTGCTGCCACAACCATTGAGGTTAGGATGAACAATGCACAGAATGAGAACCTCCAGTTCAACCAGTAGCTTAAGGTCGTAGTATCGGCAGTCATGTTAGGCTGCCAAGTATGTTTAGAGGATCCTGTTAAGAAACTCAAGAAATCTATGTTACTCTGTAATGTTAAATTTTTCTCCCAGAAAGGTCCTTCAAAGCTTGTGTCTAACACGGGTATCAACACTAATACTTTAAGAAAGACAAAGTGGTGGAGTAACATACCGAGAAATTACTACTACTTGTTCCATTGGTACTCATAATTTATTATTAACATTCCGAAGTGTAACTCTTAAAATCAATCAAAAACTAGAAGCTGGAAAGCAATGTTACTATATTAAGCTGCCAAAGAGTATTTTTTTGAATAAATGGGGTTATAGTATTTAATTGCTAGAAGACCATTTAATAAAAAATCAGAAAAAAATTATTATTAAAGGACTAAAAAATATAAAAACAAAAATCTAGAGCCAAAATCCTTGCTTTAGATGGGTTCTTCCCATAGAACTAAGTTCAACAGAAGGAAGCAGATACAGAGGAAGTAAAACAAGAAAACTAAACAACAAGACTAAACATAAATATAGAAATAATGGGCACTTTAAATAAAGCTAAGATCACACTAAAAATGGAAGAGAGGAAAATCGATAACTATGAAAAGAAAAATGGGTTTTAAGGCTCGTACAGTTTGCGATTAAGAACATTAAGAACTTGATCGAACAAGAGACTACAGGTTGAAGCTAGAACAAGCTTTTGGTTTGTAATCGTAGTTTTGAGAGCAAAAAACAAAAGCAGAGTTTACTGTTTACCTTTATTGGAATGTTCTTCCCCTTGGATCCTGATTTCTTGGAATCGTTGTTACTGGAATTGGGAATTTCCAGAAGAAAAAAACCCAATCAAGTTTGAGGAGGCAAATGAGACCCGAGCTAAGAGATTTCTACCTTCTACTGACATTCTTTAAAAACACGACACGCAAATTTAGTTGATGACGGCGTATTAAATATTTGGCTTAATGGTATAATAGGTCCTCGAAAATTTTCAAAAAATTCAATTAAGTCTTTTTCAATTTTTTGGTTATTTTACCCAAATAACCCAAAAAATAATTAATTACATAAATGACCCTAATTCAAAAACAATCACCTAAATAACCTAAAATAAAAAATAAAATTAGATTATGAGGACTAGATGGCCGACACCCATCTATTTTTTTTAAAATTTTTTGGGGTGCTGGCACACTAATGGCCGACACCCCTTTATCTAATTAAAAAAATTATTTTTTTGAGGGTGTCAGGCCCAAACTCACCCAACAAAAGGGGATGGGAATATTGCAACATTAACTCCTCCTTGTTTTTCCATCTTTTTTATTTCCCAAGTTTGATTACATGTTTTATATTTTAAAATAATATTGGACTCCTTATCATGTTTGTTAATTATTATTACATCACTCACATTATTATTAAGTTTAAAAATTAATTTAAATTTAATATGCACAATTAAATTAAATTTTTTTTATAGATGAAAATCATTAACAATTTAATTTTATAAAGGAGGTTCTAATTTTATAAAAAAATTAATTTAATTGTGCCTATTAAATTTAAATTAATTTTTAAACTTAATAATAATGCAAGTGATGCAATAATAATTAACAAACATGATAAGGAGTTTAATATTATTTTAAAATATAAAATATGTAAGTAAACTTGGGAAATAAAAAAGATGGAAAAATAAGGAGGGGTTAATATTGCAATATTCCTATCCCCTTTTGTTTGGTGAGTTTGGGCCTTTGTTCACCGGCACCTGGCACCTCAACAATTTTTTTTTAATCAGATAAAGAGGTGCCGGCCATCAGTGTGCCAGCACCCCAAAAAAGAATTCATCAGTGTGCCAGCACCCCAAAAAAGAATTTGAAAAAACATACTTAGGTGTCGGCCATCTAATGTTCAAAACCCCAAAAATTATTTTTTAATAGAAACAATAGTGGTGTCGGCCATCTAGTCCCTATAACTTAATTTTAGTGCTCATTTCAAGTTATTTAGGTGATTATTTTTTAATCAAGGTCATTTACGTAATTAATTATTTTTTGGGATTATTTGAGTAAAATAACCTAATTTTTTAGACTCAATTGAGCCCTAAACTTATAAAATTAATCAAATCAACAGATCCATGTCAACGTTGATTGCTAACATGGCACTACCACATCATAAAATAAAATAAAAATTTAAGTTCAAGATAAACTTAGATATTGTGCTGATTCATTTAATTTTGGACATCTATTTTTTAAAATTTATTATAAAATTATAAAATTATTAAAAATTTATCAAATTATAAAATCTATAAAAAGTATTAAAAACTATAAAAAAAAAAAGACATAATTGAACTATAATCGAATTTAAAATCATAAAAGTATAAAAAAAATCATTAAAAATATTTTTTCTCATATCAAATTAAACCATAAAAATTTGAATTTGGATTTGAATTTAAAATAATAAATTGATAACTTTACAATGGAGCTATAATTTTTTTAATATAAATTGCATCTTTTTCATAATAAATTAGTTTACTCGAGATTTAATTTATTAAAAAATTATGATTTATTTTTATAATTTGTGTATTTTTATAATTTTTACTTTATTTTGATAATTTTATAAATGTTTTTATGATTTTATAATCTCAAAAATGAATATAATATTTTTATTTTTGTTGATGTGGAATTAATATATCAGCAATCAATGCTGATGTGGTAATCATTAATGGCCACCGTAGAGATTTCTTTAGAAACTAGTTGTAAACATCAATTAAAAGGTTGATTTGGTCAATTTAATAAGTTTGAGGGTTCAATTGGGCGCAAGAAGTTAAGAGGGGCTTAATTGATTTTTTTTTTTAATTCTTCAGGTGCTTTTTCATTTTTTAGTATTTAATTTGAATTTGTTAAAATTTAGAGTAAATTACACAATTGATCACCCAACTTTCATAAGTTTCCGTTTTGGACATCGAAAATAAAAAATTACAAAAAGAGCATTGTTGTTACAAACCGTTTTCATTTTGATCATCTCGTCCTTAATTTGGGGTTAGGTAATAATATTGTACACTCATTTTAGTCATTCAACTTTAGCAAATTTTCATTTTGATCACTCATTTTCTTTTTTAGAATTAATTTTATTTTTTCAAAAAAACTTGAATTTTTATGGGAAATTGATTTATTCGGTTGTAGAGAAGAAGCCAAGTTTTTCCCTATTACTCAATTCCCTATAAAAAGTAAAAAATCAATTTTTTTCTTTAAAAATCCAGGTTTTCCCCTCTAAAACCCCAAATTTCCCCCTTTTTATTGAAAAAAAGTAAAATTAAATCTAAAAAGGACAATAAAATAAAGGAAATTAAAAAGATAAAATGGTTTTTATGTAAAAACCCAAGTTTTTTCCATATAAAAACCTAAATAATTTCATTTAAAACCCTATATTTTTCCTTTTAATGGGAAAAAAAATTAAAATTAATTCTAAAAAAATAATAAAGGAAATTAAAAAGATAAAATGAATTTTCCATGTACAAATTCAAGTTTTTCTTGTAAAAACCTATGTTTTTCTTTATAAAGCCCAAGATTTTTTTTTCCCTTTGTAAAATTAATTCTAAAAATAAAAACAACAACAAAGGAAACTAAAAAGATAAAATGAGTGACTAAAATGAAATTTTACTAAAGTAAAATGACAAAAATGAGTCTACAATAACATTTGGGGTAACCTTACTCCAAATTAACGATTATTGTAGACAGATTAACAATTATTGCAACGGTTATTGTAGACTTTTGAAGAGATCTGTCGAGCTCTACATTTCAGAGAAAGTGAGACTTCATGATTAAGTTCAAGGATAATTGGGAAAAGTTTTTACCTCTAGTTGAGTTTACTTACAACAACAAGTATGAGTCGGGCATTAAGATGAAACCTTATGAAGCCTTGTATAGGAGAAAGTGTATAACTCCTCTGTTTTGGAAAAAGTTGAGTGAGAATAAGTTGGATGGACCTGATTTGATACAAGAGATCAAGGTTAAAGTGCCCCTTTGGAGAAAGAAAATTGAGTTCAATGTGGGGGACAGGGTCTTTTTGAAAGTGCCCCTTTGGAAAAAGGCTCTTCTATCCAGAAGGAAAGACATATTTAGTCCAAGGTTCATTAAACCTTATAAGATTTTTTAGCATATTGGACTCATGGCTTATCGTTTAGCTTTGCCACCAAACTTGGAGAAGATTCATAATGTTTTTCATGACTCTATGTTAAGAAGATATATATCCTATCCATCTCATGTCATTACTCTAAAAGAAATGGAGCTTCAACCCGACTTAACCTATGAGAAGGAACCTGTCAGAATTTTGGCTCATGGAACCAAAGAACTCAGGAATAAGAGAGTACATTTAGTAAAAGTACTTTAGCATAATCATTAGGTTGAGGATGCTACATGGGAGAGTGAGGAATCGATGAGACAATAACATTCGTAGCTTTTCAATCCAAGTAAATTTCGAGGACAAATTTTTTGTTAGGAGAGGAGACTTGTAACATCAAAATTTTTTCAATTTATCATATGGTACTATTCCGAGAATTTTGTCTAGAATTTTGGTGTAATATTTTTTATTTATAAGAATTTGGGTATTTATGGGGTCATGAGTTATTATAATAATTTATTTTTGGAGTTTTAGTCTTAATCAAGATTTTTATTTGAGGGGTAAAATAATAATTTTATCTATAAGGGTATTTTTTTATATTTTTCTCACGGATATATTAGAATATTTGGATTTATTAGGATATGTGGTGATGTGATGATTTGTACCATTAAATTCTATTTTACACCATAGATTATGCCACACAAATTAAAAATGCTTTGACCCTTTGACTTTCCTTGCATTTTTAAATACAAAAAAATGTTAGAAAAGGGGGAAGAACCTCCCCCCCCCCTCAATTTCATTCTTGTTTGGCCGACTATCTACAGAACAAGAGTAAAAAAACTCTTGCTTTCACTCCTTTAATTTTCTTCAAAAAATTTCAAATCTTCACCTTATTCCATTAACCTTTCTTGAAACTCACTCAAATAGACTTTAATTTAGCCATTCCTTTTATCATTTTCATCAACCATTCACTTAGGGTTTTAGTGTCTAGATGAGAAAAATTGGTAGTGTGAGAAAGGTAACGTATTTAAGTTTTCATCATCTCATCATATTTATTTTACCATTATATGCTCATTTAGTTGTTGAGTCACTGATAATTTATATTCTGTTATTAATGTGTATTTATTATGTGTTTTATGTATGGTAAAAAGAAAGAGATTTTCCTAACTTAGGCAAGGAGAAAACCTTGGATTTAAAAAGTGAAGAGGAAACGGAACTTTTTGAAAGAAAAAATGGAAAACGCTCTGGATGTTGATGGTATTTGTTCTTTGTCGGAAGTTGAAGATGGTGGCAGAGTGCGGGTGGACGATAATCGTAATACAAAGAAAGTTAGATTCAAAGAATATAATAATGGGGAAATCAATGATATGTTGGTGGAAACTAGATCTAGTCCTTCTGTAACACCCCTTACCCGAGACTGTTGCCAAAATCGAGCACGAGACATTACTAAACTTAATCTATCACTTAAATAGTTTTAAAATTGTTTATTTAAACTTTTCGGAATGTGCTATCATTCTGCGTTGTAGTCGCCTAAAAATTCATATCTTGAGTTATGAAACTCAAAATTTAGATCCGTAAATTTTTGCTGAAACTAGACTCATATATCTATCCACTAATTTTTTTCTAGAATTTTTGACTTAGCCAATTAGTACAGTTTATTAGTTAAAGTTACCCCTGTTTCAGAATTCGACTGCACAGACCTCTACTTACTACGAACCACTTTTCTCCCTATACAAAATTAATATAACTATAACGTTTGTTTATATTAAAACTAGATTCAATAAGGATTCTAACCATATAAATTACACCACCTAATTATTTTTGTACAATTTATGGTGAATTTCCAAAGTTGAAACAGGGGATCTAGAATTTTCTCTGACCCTATTTCACTAAAACTCAGATATCTCATAAAATATAATACCTTTACCTGTTTTGCTTATTCCATAAGAAAATATACATAATAAGCTTTAATTTCATATATTATTCATCTTAAAAATATGTTTATACAATTTTTAGTGATTTTTCAAAGTCACGTCATTTCTGTTATTTGAATCTGTTTTTAGGTTACTTTCACATTTTTCATAATTTTCATGTGATAACCACCATTCAATCATACATATTAATAAACATGCATATCATCGGTCATTTTTATTAGTTAATCTCTAGCAAGTATTTACACATCATTCATTGTTCACATTATACTAAAAGTAGCTAAGTTTCTATACATGCCATACACAAAACAAAACGTCTAATTATACCGAGTTATTTCTTTGATAGTGTGATCGGCCTCCGACGTTTCCTTCGATCCCCGAGTGGCTAGATAAGTACTATAAGAAGAAGAAAATAAAGGGATTAAGCGCTAGGCTTAGTAAGCTTACAAGCAATTAAATCACAACATTCAACATAATGGATAATTATGCATAATATCATCTAACATCATAAATTTCTTTACTTCTCAATTTCTATCTTCTTCTTTATTCATTTACCTTCTTTCTTATCTGACCTTCCTTTTCATAAATATAATCTACTTTTCCTTTGCTGTTAATTCACTGTAATCTAACTCGTATCCTGACCCGTTGAACCACTCGGAATACTAAGGATATTAGGGTCGTTTCTGTCTATCAATATCGTGCCAATGCCATGTCTTCGACATGGACTTACATGAATTATTCCTGTCTCCAATGCCATATATATATAATATGGGCTTACATGGCTCATTCCTATCTCCAAAGCCATATATCTGATATGGACTTACATGGCTCATTTCTATCCATCTGTCTCTCACAACCCTAATATCCTAACATTCCTAAGGTTCAAACGGAACTTCCTAATGCCTTTTTCTCTCATCACTTAGCTTTAATTCGACTTTAAATATTCTCATAAAATAAGTATATAAATGCTAGAAATTGACAATAATAATGTAAAATAAAATAATATTGCATTTATTTACTGTAAACTTACCTCGATACAAAATGTGACTAAACTTTACAATTTAGTCCTTTACTTTTCTTTTCCCGATCTACTCCCGAATTTCGCTCTTCTTGATCTATAATAGCAAATTTAACTTATTTACTATCAAAATTTATCAAAACAGTCCTTTACTCAAACTTTGCAAAAATTACATTTTTGCCCCTAAACTTTTGCATATTTACACTTTTTCCCCAAAACTCGTAAATTAAACTTCAGCATATTTTCTTATGTTTTATGACATGCTGGTCATTTTTCCCTTCTATGGCAGCATCAAATTCATACTCTAACATGCACTTATGACTATTAGGTATTTTTACCGGTTAAGTCCTTTTACTCATTTTTGCTTAAAACCGAGTAGTACAAATTGTCTAACATAATTTAAAACCTCATATTCTATCATAAAACACCAAAATACACAAATTTCACCTATGGGTATTTTTCCAAATATGAACCCTAGGTTGACTTATTACTAGCATAAGCTTAATCGAGCTACCGGGACTCCAAAAACGTAAAGAACATTAAAAACGGGGCTTAGAATCACTTACTATGAAGCTTGAAAGTTGAAGAAACCCTAGCTATGGAGAGAGGTAAGATTCGGCTGGTACTTGAAGAAGATGATACAATTTTGTCATCTTTTTACCTTTTTATTAATGTTAATAACCAAATGACCAAAATGCCCCTCCTTACTAAACTTTCAAAAATTTCTTCCATGTCCTAATTTTTTTTCCATGAACTTAAAATTGGTCAAATTGTTATTTAAACCCTCCTAATTAATATTCCAAAGCAATTTCATACTAAAAACTTCTAGAATGCAAGTTTTGCAAATTATTCGATTTAGTCTCTAATCTCAACTTAAGCACTTTATGCATAGAATTTCATCACGAAATTTTCACACAATCATGCAATTATATCATGAACCTCAAAATAATAATAAAATAAATTTTTCTACCTCGAATTTATGGTTTCGCACCACTATTCCGTTTAGGCCCTATTTCGGGATGTTACATTTCTCCCCCCTTTAGGGATTTTCGTCCCCGAAAATCTTACCTGTGAAAAGATTTGGGTCTTGTTTTTACGCATAGCCTCTTGAGTTCCCATGTAGCCTCGTCTACCCATGCCTATTCCATAGTACTTTCACAAGTACAATGCTTTTGTTCCTTAATTGCTTTACCTCTCGAGCTAGAATCTTTACCGGTTCTTCACCGTAAGTCATGTCTGACTGAATCTCAACCTCTGTCTGAGAAATTACATGTGACGGATCTGAACGATAACGACGTAGCATAGACACATGAAATACATTATGAATCTTCTCTAACTCAATCGGCAAAGCTAACCGATATGTTAATGGTCCGACTCTCTCAATCACTTCAAACGGTCCAATAAAACGTGGACTTAGTTTGCCTTTCTTGCCAAATCTAAGAACTTTCTTCCACGGGGATACTTTCAAAAAAACTTTGTCACCAACTTGATACTCAATCTCTTTTCTCTTCAAATCTGCATACGACTTTTGTCTGTCTGAGGCTGCTTTTAAGCAATCTCTGATGATTTTTACTTTCTCTTCTGTTTCCTTAACTAGATCAACTCCGTAAATCTGATTTTCCTTAAGCTCTGTCCAATACAAAGGTGTGCGACATTTACGTCCATACAAAGCTTCATAAGGTGCCATCTTCAAACTCGACTGATAACTATTATTGTAGGCAAACTCTACTAATGGTAAATATTTTTCCCAACTGCCTTGAAATTCCAATACACAGCATCTAAGCATATCTTCAAGTACCTGAATAACTCTCTCTGACTGACCGTCGGTTTGAGGATGGAAAGCTGTACTAAAACTCAACTTCGTACCTAAAGCCTCTTGTAACTTCTTCCAGAACCGTGAAGTAAATCTTGGATCTCTGTCTGAAATGATCGATAATGGCACTCCATGTAGTCTAACTATCTCTGAAATGTATAACTCAGCCAACTTGTCAAGTGAGTAATCCATACGGATTGGGATAAAATGAGCCGACTTAGTTAGCTTATCAATCACAACCCATATTGCATCTTTCTTTTTCAGTGTTAACGGCAACCCTGTCACAAAAATCCATAGTAACTCTGTCCCCATTTCCATTCCTAACTAGCACAGGTTGCAATAATCCTGAGGGTACCTGATGTTCGGCCTTTACCTGTTGACAAATCAAGCATCTAGAAACAAACTCTGAAATGTCTCTTTTCATTCCTACCCACCAATACAATTTCTTCAAATCATTATACATTTTTGTACTGCCTGGATGAATAGATAAAGAACTGCTATGTGCTTCCTCAGAAAATCTTTCGAATAAGCTCATCATTCTTTGGTACACAAATTCGTCTCTAAACATCAAACAACCATCGAGACCAATCCAAAATCGATTCTATGCCCGACTCGCATTGAACTCTTTTAGCTTGTAACTCATTATCATCTTTCTGAGCTTCACAAATCTCTTCAAAAAATACTGGTTTAGCTCTAAATTCAGCTAAAATAGAACCATCATTTGACATGGCTAAATTGGTATTCAAAGCTCGCAATGTAAATAAAAGTTTCCTGCTTAGAGCGTCAAAGAACTACATTTGCCTTACAGGTGATAATCAATCACTAACTCGTAATCTTTAAGCAATTCCAACCATCTTCTTTGCCTCAAATTAAAATATTTTTGAGTCATCAAGTATTTCAAGCTTTTATGATCGGTAAATATTCGGCACCTTTCACCATACAAATGATGTCTCCAAATTCTCAACGCAAAAATAATGGCAGCTAGCTCTAAATCATGTTTCGGATAGTTCTTCTCATGTGGCTTTAGCTGTCTAGAGGCATAAGCAATTACCTTCCCTTCCCGCATAAGTACACAACCAAGTCCATTCATGGACGCATCACTTTGTAAATCACAAACTCCTTACAGTTCTGGTTGTACTAAAGCAGAGCTTTAGTCAATAATGTTTTTAACTTGTCAAAACTCTGTTGACACTTCTCACCCATTCAAACTTGATATCCTTTTTTCGCAGCAATCTTGTCGTGGGGGTAGCTATCATGGAAAATCCCTCTACAAATCGCTCGTCTATAATATCCGGTAAGACCAAGAAAACTTCTAACTTCGATACATTTCTAGGAGGCTTCCAATCAACAATGGCTGAAATCTTGCTCCAATCAACCTTAATACCTTCACTGAGACAATATGTCCAAGAAAACCAACTTCTCGTAACTGAATTCACTTTTCTTTGAACTTGGCATACAACCGATTATTTCTCGAGAATATGTAAAAGCTGTTCTCAAATGCTCGCATGCTCGGTCTCATCATGAGAATAAATCAAGATATCATCAATGAACACAACTACAAACTTATCCAAGTACGGTTTGAAAATTCAGTTCATTAAGTCCATAAAATGGCGGGAGCATTAGTCAAGCCAAATGGCATCACAAGGAACTCATAATAACTATACCTAGTCCGGAAGCGATCTTGAGGACATCCGACTCTTTAACTCGCATGGCCCGATAGTATCCGGATCTCAAATCTATCTTGGAGAACACAGTAGCTCCTTCAATTGATCAAACAAATCATCAATTCTAGGCAATGGATACTTGTTCTTTCTTTTATTACCTTGTTAAGTTACCGATAATATATGCACAACCGCATCGATCCGTCTTTTTTTCACAAATAGCACTGGTGCACCCCATGGTGAACTACTGGGTCTTACAAATCCTTTATCTCACAATTCTCATGCAATCGAGCTTTCAATTCTTTCAATTCCAACGAGAGCCATTCTATAAGGAGCAATAGAAATGGGCGTGGTACACGGAATCAACTCAATACCAAACTCAACTTCTCTAACAGAGGTAAGCTTTGGTAGTTCTTCCTAAAACACATTGGGAAACTCACATACCACGAATCGACTCAATTTTCAATTCTGGGTTTTTAGTGTTCAACACAAAAGCAAGATAAGCTTCATACCCTTTTCTCAAACATTTACGAGCGGACATATACGTAAATTATAGGAAATGAACTATCTCGACTCTTACCGAATTAACCCAAGAATTTCACCATTTTCACACTTCAACTCAATGAATTTCTTTCTACAATTCACTATCACATCATGTGTAGTCAACCAATCCATACCAAGAATCACATCAAACTCATCAAATGGCAATAGCATGAGATCGGCTGAAAAACAGATAACCTCTAATCATCAAAGGACAATTTCTACATACTTTATCTACTAATACATGCTTACCTAATGGGTTCGATACTTTAATCACAAATTCTGTAGATTCTATAGGCATACTTATACTAGACATCAATTTCATACAAACATAAGAATGAGTCGAACCCGAATCAATCGAGAGCCATGACATTAATATTATGTAGAGAAAATGTACCCATAATCACATCGGGGAGGATGCCTCTTCGCGTGCCACGAATAGCATAAGTCCTGCAGGGGGCTCTAGCATCCGGTCTCACACCAATCTCTAAAGGTACCTCATGTTACTGCTCCTACTCTCGGTTTCCTCGGTGATCTGCCTCTAGTAGAAGCATTTCCGGATCTAGCACTCTGTATTACTTCTTGGCTAGCCACTTCTGGACATTCTCGTACAAAATGATCTGGAGCACCACATTTATAGCAAACATTTTCGCCTGCCCGACAAGGACCATAATGAAGTCTACCACACCGTGGACACTCTGATCTACCCCTGTCGACATTACCTACACTCGCGATCGAGGTGGTGCGAGCCTTCTGGATCTTTAAATCTGCTACCTCTATTCTCGACTAGCTTGCCTGCCCAAAAAGCTAGATCTGCGAGAAAACTCTTTGGGCCTCTTGGATGTAGCCTGAAATGACCTACTCATCTGTCTCTTCTTTGTATCTTGTGTCTCTGTCTCAACTTTACCTTTCCTTTTTAACAACTCCTCTGCCTTATAGGCTCTCTCAACTAAAATAACGAGCTCTTTTATTTCTAGAACACCCACTCGATCGGATATCATCATTTAACCCATCCTCAAACCTTTTACACATGATAGCCTCTGTGGACACACATTCTTGAGCATATTTATGAGCACGACAAATTCACGCTCATAATCGGTCACCGTCATATTGCCTTGTTTCAATTTCAGAAATTCTTTTCTCTTACGGTCAATAAACCTCTGATGATGTACTTTTTACGAAATTCCTCCCGAAAGAAATCCCAAGTGACCCTCTCCTTTGGTACAACCGATATAAGTGTCTTCCACCAGAGTAGTAGGTGAGTCTCTAAGAAGTGATACTACACATTTCATACATTCCTCGGGTGTACAAGATAATTCGTCAAAGACTCGATAGTATTTTCTAACCAAAATTCGCTCTTTTTCTGCATCATCATCTTTTGTTGCTCAAAACTCTTCTCGCCCCTTGTTTCTGATTCTATCAATCGGTGGCTTTTCTCTTATCACGGTACACTGGATCGGGAAGCTTGAGCTACATGGGTAGCTTTGAGAATCATGAGGGGTGGAGGTCTAATCTGCCGGATTCGTGCGAATAAACTCGGCAAACCAATCATTCAAAGCTTGGAAGAGAGCTTCTCGAGTCACTCCTCCCGATCAACGGTTCTTGCCTATTCTCGGATGGCGCCGCCCTTCCGCCAGCGAGCGGCAGCGACATTCTACATCATCATCACCACTTCGCTTGGGATCTATTACTATAAAACAAAATATTTAAAAATCGCTGAGTCGTCACACTATCAAAATACAGTATGGCATGTATAGCTAGACTTTTACTCACACTAATCGCTCCGAGAACCGACTAAACCCGCTCTGATACTAATAAATGTAACACCCCTTACCCGAGACTGTTGCCAAAATCGAGCACGAGGCATTACTAAACTTAATCTATCACTTAAATAGTTTTAAAATTGTTTATTTAAACCCTCCTAATTAATATTCCAAAGCAATTTCATACTAAAAACTTCTAGAATGCAAGTTTTGCAAATTATTCGATTTAGTCCCTAATCTCAACTTAAGCACTTTATGCATAGAATTTCATCACGAAATTTTCACACAATCATGCAATTATATCATGAACCTCAAAATAATAATAAAATAAATTTTTCTACCTCAGATTTGTGGTTTCGCAACCACTATTCCGTTTAGGCCCTATTTCGGGATGTTACACCTTCAATCTTCTGGAAGGACAAATTGTTGGGGATTAATTCTGGAGATCTGGATAAGGAATGAGTGGTCTCTTCTGGTTGCAGTGCTGATGAAGACTTAGAAATTTTGGAGGGAGACATACATAGATCTATGGTCAATGGAATCCCTGCCATTGATTTTTCTGAGAGGATTCAACAAATTTTATACAAAGAAATGGAGCAAATAGTTGTTATAAAACTGCTTGGAAGGAATATTGGTTATGGAGCTTTAAACACCCATATAAGCAGTTTATGGAACCCTTCCATGCCTTTCCATCTCATGGACATTGAGAATGGATATTTCCTCGCTAAGTTTCAATCCCCAGATGTCTATGCTAAGGTTTTGTCGTAGGGGCCTTGGATGATCTATGGACAATATCTGACTGTCCAGCCTTGGACAAAGGGCTTCACTCCATCTCAAGCATAGCCAAGCATGGTGCTAGCTTGGATAAGACTATCGGGTCTTCTAGGGTTTCTATATAAAAGGAGAATACTCGAAGAATTAGGAGGAATGATCGGTAAAGTAGTCCGATTGGACTTCAATACAGACAGCAGAACTAGGGGAGGATTTGCCCGAATGGCTGTTTATATCAATCTAGATAAACCCCTGACTGCTCAAGTTCTTGTGAACGGTTTACATCAAAAGGTTGAATATGAAGCACTACCTACAATTTGCTTTACTTGTGGGAAGTATGGCCATACTAAAGAGCTTTGTGTCGCAGTGCAATCGGGATCGGCATCCGGAAAGGATCAATTCAGTGATATTCCAACGAATATGACAAACGAAGAAGATGGAGCTGTGTACGGGCCATGGATGGTTGTCGAGAAAAAAAATAGGCGTAATTCTAGGAACATTAATTCCAGCAAAGAGAATCTTTGGGATCAAGGAAAATCAGGATCCCGTTTTGACGCCCTGACAAATATAGAAACTCTGAATTTGAATGATGAAACAAAGAAGGGAATAGAGGGTCAAGCGGCGGATGTTGGGGACTCTCTGAAACTTGGAAAAGCCACAGTACAGATAAGGAAAAATAATAGGGGAAATGAGCAGATAGGAGGAGTTAAAAAGAACGTCAGGCCTAAGAATTATAAAGTGTGCAGACCTCCTATGGACGGTCCAATAGACCCTTACATTGCTGCTACTGTTGAGGCTAATGGCGCAATAGGCCCAGATGTTACTAATTTAAATAAGGCCATTACCTGCGATGGGTCAAGTCAAATTAATGTGCTAGACCGACCAAGCACTAAGTCCGGTTTTCAAGTTGACACTAGAGGGGGTTTTTCTAAGTCTTTAAGTGGTCATGCTATTAGCACGTCGATTGATGCAAAATGTTTTAATTCATCTACAAATTTTTCTAATTCTTCGAATGTGAATATTTCTTGTTTTAATCCTATTTTTGTTGGACAGGAGGATAACGATGGTATTGTTTCAGGCATACAGAATAAAGCTGATTCGATGGTGCCAAAATTGGTTAAAATTCAAGTCACAGATTCTATTGGCGGTTTAAATCC
The DNA here is from genome assembly GCA_025698475.1 of Gossypium anomalum. Taxonomy (NCBI): domain Eukaryota; kingdom Viridiplantae; phylum Streptophyta; class Magnoliopsida; order Malvales; family Malvaceae; genus Gossypium; species Gossypium anomalum. The sequence continues at coordinate 34,104,335 of CM046960.1, read as the reverse complement.
TTAGAGACATACTACAGTCTCATTCAACAAGAAGGAATCAGTTGGAAGGGATCTTTTAAGGAAAAAGAATACGTCAAACTCTGGGGGTAATAAGTCACGTACTTTAGAGAAGTCGGTGGTTAATAAAGATGGAGGGTTTGGTGCTATAAAAAAGATAAATAAAATTACGCATGGGAAAGGGATTAATTTTAAAAATAAAATTTCTTCTAAAATTCCTTTGAGTGATTCTATGTCCAGGCTGGCTCAGACAATTTCTACTTTGCGAGGTGATATCTCGAAGGTGGTTGGTCCAGATTCAGATAAAACTATCCAGGAATAATTCACTATTTCTTGGATATTTTGGTTTTAATTTTTAGAGTTTTTCTTTTCTTTGTTCTTTATTATCTTTTGTTTATGAATTTAAATTTATCTATTTTCTCTTGGAATTGTCAAGGTTGTGCGAGTAGTAAGTTTCTACGGGCTTTCCGTGAGTATAATCTTGAGCATAATCCGGATATTGTTTGTCTTTTGGAGCTGAGAGTTAGTGGTAAAAAAGCTAATGCTATTATTGATAAGTTGGGTTTTGATTTCTCTTATCGCATTGAGTCTATTGGTTTTGCATGTGGTATTTGGTTGGAAGGAAGGATAATATTTGCATCAATATAACGCATAACCATCCCCAATTTATGTTTCTACATGGCAATACTATTTTTAACTCTTTTTATAATTTTGGTGTGTATGGTAGTCCTGATAGGGTTAAGAGGAAGACTCTTTGGATCGATTTATTAGAAGTTTTACCTCCCGACCCATTACCTTGGCTTATCTTAGGAGACTTTAATGCTATTCTCTCTCCTAAGGATAAAAAAAGTGATCGATCAATGCGTAAGAGATGCAAGCTTTCTGGAAATTTTGTTGAATCGTGTAATCTACAGGATCTTGGATTTATAGGACCGACTTTTACTTGGCAAAGAGGAAATATCCATGAACGGATTGATCAGGCCTTAGCAAATGATTCTTGAATCTCTGCTTTCCCGCATACTTTAGTCTATCATCTCCCGCGTATTAAATCAGACCATAGACCTATACTTATATCTACTAACCCTAATCGTAGCCTTCCAAAAGGGAGACCTTTTCGTTTTCTTGCAGGGTGGACAAGACATGTAAATTTCAAAGAGTTGGTTCCTACTAAATGAAGGTTTACAAGTAATATGGCTAACTCTTTATCTGATTTTACTATACATGTCAAAGAGTGGAACAGGTCTGTCGACGGATTCTTAGGAACACGCAAAAGATATCTTATGAAGTCGCTTGGGAATATTCAGAAGGCTATGGATTAGTCTTCCTCCAGTAGACTCGTTGATCTGAAGATAGAGGTTCGAGATAACCTGGAAAATGTACTTAATCATGAAGAGCTTCTTTGGAGACAGAAGGCCAGATGTGACTGGCTTAAGTTCAGAGATCGTAATACTAAGTACTTTCATAGTCGTACCATACAAAGGAAGAAACTTAATCGCATTTTGGCTTTACGTATAAGTAGCAGGGAGTAGAGTTCTGACCAGAGTGTTCTCAGAGACGAGGCAGCTAGGTTTTTTGAGAGGCTGTATGGTGAACTTCCTACTCCCATGAGTACTTCTCCATTGGATGTATTTTCTCGTTTCAAGGATGAAGACATTGATTTTCTTAAAAAGCCAGTTTCGAATGAGGAGATAAAGAAGGCCCTTTTTGACATGGCTCCTTTGAAGGCTCCGGGAAGTGATGGGTTTCAAGCGCACTTTTTTCAGAGTAAGTGGGATTCCGTTGGAGAGGCGGTTTGTAATTGGGTCTAAGGAATCTTTCCCAGTAATAAGATTGATGAGGATCTTAGCAATACTTTAATTGTGCTTATTCCTAAGAAATAGTGTCCAGAGGAATTCAGCCAATATCGACCAATCAGTCTATGTTCGGTTATGTATAAATTGGTCATGAATGTGATCGCCAATAGATTCAAACAGGTGTTTCTGAAGTTTATTTCATCCGATCAAGCTGGGTTTATTGCAGGTCGTAACATTTCTGATAATATCTTAATTGCGCAAGAAGTTATACACTCGATACGTAGTAGGAAAATTGATAGGAATTGGATGGCCATTAAGTTAGATTTGGAGAAAGCTTATGACAGGATTAGCTGGGACTTTATTGACGTGACTCTTGTAGCTGCTGGGGTTTCCGAGTTTCTTAGAAAGGTAATTATGAGTGATATATCTTCATCGTCTATGCAAATATTATGGAATGGGGTTCCGTCTCAATCCTTCAAGTCCGTGCAGGGGATCAGACAGGGCATCATTTATCACATTACCTTTTCGTCATTTGCATGAAATGGTTAGGACATATTATTCGTTCTGAGATATCAGCAGGAAAGTGGCGTCCTATTTAGCTTTCTAGGTTAGGGCCATTCTTATCCCACCTTTTTTTCGCTGATGACCTTGTTATTTTTGGCAAAGCTGAGATGGACCCAGCTATCTTGCTACAGGAAACTCTTAAAAGTCTGTGACTTTTCTGGTCATAAGGTCAATGCAAGAAAGAGCAATATGTACTTCTTCAAAGGTGTCGATGAGAGCTTATGTGACCAGATTAGCTATTTCTTTGGCTTCCAGAAAGTTTAGAATTTGAGAAGTTATTTGGGAGTTCCTCTCTTTCATAATCGGGTTACTAAGAGTACCCTAAATTTTATTGTTGATAAAATGAGACGCAAACTCCAGAATTGGAAAGCCAGGAAACTTTCCTTTGTAGGGCGGGTCACGCTTACTCAATCTGTCCTTCTTGCCATTCATAACTATTTCATGCAGACTGTTCTAGTTCCGAAGGGGGTGTGTGATAAAATCAAAAAGATTACGAGACAGTTCATTTTTAGAAGCTCTACTGGGCATTTTAAAAATGCGCTGGTGGGTTGGGAGCCCTTTTGCAAACCTAGATCCCGTGGAGGGCTTGGTTTAAGGCATCTGTCTAATCAGAACATTTCTTTCCTTATGAAAATCGCGTTTAATCTCATCTCTCAAAAAGATGCCTTATGGGTTCGTGTCCTTCGTTCGAAGTATGGATGGAAAAATCATTTTTCTGACTCCATTCACAGAACTAATTGTTCTCATTTTTGGCGTTCTCTCTCTAAGGTATGGCCACTTTTACGTGAGAACCTCATTTGGTCTATTGGGGATGGATCTTCCATCCGTAGCTGGAAGGATACTTGGATTCCTGAGTTTGGTCCTCTTTTGCCGTATGCTGCAGCCCATTCTAGTCTTAATCTAGAGTGCAATCTGAGAGATTGGGTTCTACCTAATGGTACTTGGAATTTGGATTTGGTCCGTTTATGGTTGCCTGAAGATATTATTATATGTATTGTTAGTATTACCCCTCTGCACCTTGACGGGGGAATTGACAGGATCATTTGGGCTCATTCTGGTTCAGGGTCCTTTTCCGTCTGAAGTGCTTATTGGACCTTAAAAGAAAGTTTCTGGGTCCTTCTGATGATGCCTGAAAATCTGTTTGGAAGTACCAAGGCTTGCAGAGAGTTCGTCTTTTTCTTTGGCTTGCAGCCAAACAGAAGCTTCTTACTAACGCTGAGCAATTAAGGAGAAGGATTGGGCAGAGTACTGTGTGCTCTCTTTGTGGGCATGATTCTGAGGATATTCTGCATGTTCTACGTGATTGTTAGATGGCTAAGGAAGCTTGGATGCTCATCGTTCCTACAGAAAGACGTTCCAGGTTCTTTTCTGACCCTTTTCAAATTTGGTTTTCCACTAATCTTTGTTGTCATGATAAGTTGCAGGACAAGGGAACTACTTGGTCGTGCCTCTTTGGTATAGTCGCTTGGAGACTGTGAAAGAATAGAAATCTTTTCATTTTTCAAAATATTAATTGGTCAGGTTCTGAAACCATTTAGTCTTCCCTCAGCTGGGCTTGGCACTTTGAACCGTATTTTACTGAAGCTAAATCTACTGCATCTACTCATGGAGTTCATCATCACTTGGCTGATAATTGGGTTCACTTGTTTGCGGATGGAGCAGTCACCAGAGATTCAGGAAATGCAGTAGCGGAAGGCGCGATTAGAGATAGGAGTGGTAATTGGATTCTGGGGTTTACTGACTACCTGGGCAGATGTTCCCTCTTGGAGGTTGAACTTTGGGGCATTCTCGATGGTATTCTTGTTTCTTTAAGTAAGGGCTATAAAAAAGTCCGAATTCAGTCTGACAACCTTGATGTGGTAAAGGCTTTGTCTATGGAAGTGTCAGTGGACTCTAGTATTACAGTTCTCAGAAGAGTTAAAAGACTTATGCTCTCTGAAGGACAATGGGAAATCAAGTATATTCCCAGGGAGTGTAATATAATTACGGATCAACTGGCAAAAATTAGTCTCTCTTGGAAGCCATCCCTTCAACTTCTTGAAGCTCCACCTGATTTGGTGGTTTCGACTATTGAGCAAGACCAAGCTTTTATGACCCTTTAGGAGGTTCTAATTTGTTTTTTGTATTATTCTCACCAAAAAAAAAAAGTGAAGAGGAGCTTTCCTCCTTTTGCTATCTTGAAGGTAGGAACTTACCACGTATATACCTTGTTTAATATTAAATTTGTACTAATTGGTGGTTATTAAATTAAAAGAAATTACTTATAAGTTTGTATGACAACATAGCATGATTTATTTGAAAAAAATGGGCATTTGCTAATGAGAAAATATGTGTCGAAATGATAAAGTTTATTAGTTATTGAATGAAGAAAGGCAATTTTTCCTTACGATATTTTGTGATGGCATGTGATGTTTTGTGAACATAAAAATAAATATGTTTGTGAAATGTAGATTGTACCAAAACTTGAGATTAAATTTTTGTTGACAATGTGCTATGCCTGAAGATAAGTCAATTTTGTTTATGAGATGGTAATTCTTGTATACATATGTGTGAGCATTCGAGATGCTGATTAAATATGCAACTATCTTATGTATCGGATTTGGGATATGCGAATCAGACATATGAGCAAGATGGGCCTTATTGGCATTATGTATGAAACTTAGAAAACATGATTTGCTAATGACAAAATCATGTGTAATAATTGTTGGAAAAAATTAGTTAAGAAAACTGTGTACGGTGCACAGTAAAAGTTTAAATTATTTTTCTTAAAATCAAGTCTTGTAGTATTTGTAGTAATAAACCCTAAATTGAATCTTCACATATGCTTTATGCGAGGCGGTCTAAGTCGTTTCTTAGCTTTCTACCAAAAGATATTCTCCTCTATTCTCAAACCTTATTTTCCACTTTTGATAAACCTCTATTTTTGGGATTTAAAACTTAAAATTGAGTTTGATACTCAACCCTGTCTCTATCTCATTTTGTTTATTTCACTTAATCATTGTTTTCTTTCATTTCATTTTATCGGTTTTACATACAATCCGTTTTGGTTTATTTTTGATATAGTAGAGGGATTAACTGAACACATATAATTAGCGCTCAAATAATTTGTAATTAAGTTCTGACCCTTTGTCTACTAACTACAACATTATTTAATCATAGAGACATTTGATCTGTCATAATTTGATATGTCAAATTAAGCTCTTTAGGAGCTTAAAGAGCTTGTTCTCAAGTTTTTATTAAGCTTTTTACTGCTTTTTGTTAATCATTAGATTTTAAGGTATATGTTAGTTTTATTGTATTTTTTATGCTTTTTAGATCCAAAATGGAAAAATTATGCCATTGGATGTTTAATGGTTAAATTGAGCTTATGCAAGAATCTGGCTGAGGTAAAAATGTAAGGAAGGGCCTTCACCGTGGCCAAGGTTACGACACCACTGATTCAGTTCTTGAAGAGTTGGACTTGAACAAAATGCTATTCAAGTGGTCTACATTTGAGGTCGTGACACTAAGAGATGAATGTCACAGCACCGACCTCCATGGTCGCAACTCCAAGCCCAGACAGTAAATGAGGAAGCTAGGTCATTTGAGTACCAAGTCACAACACCAAAAGCTCATGGTCACGACACTGAAGCTCCTAAGCATCCACCAAAGGCAATTGTTGAAGGTGTTACGACACCAAGGCTTGACTATTGAAATTTTGCATAGGCAATTTAATGTCCAACTAAGCTTAAGTCATCTATCATTTAGGGACATTTTTTTTTCATTCTTAGGTTAATTTGTGTTAGAATATTTAAACAACTTTATACACAAAAAGGAGATCACCCAATAATTTTTAAATTCTTTGGTACTTTTCCTTTCTAGGTTAGATTTTTAGAATTCTCTTACATTTATCTGCACTTTACTTCTTTTAGCCCACAAGTAAAGAGATATCATTGTACCTTTTGGGATTTGCTTTAGAATTTCTATAGATTTTAAGTACTTTTATTATCCAAATATACAAATTCAATGATTGAGCAGTGGAACTTCAAGATTTATCATACTTTTCATCAATCAATTCAAGGATTTCTCCAAAATTACTAAGCATTCTCAACTCTTATCTCTTTTACATTATTTGATAGCCCAACTTAGCATGAAATTGATTAGGTTTTGTGTATTTATGATGGGTATGAACTAAATTTAATTGTGGTTGGTTAATTGAAGTGACATTTGATTGATTTGAGGTTTAAAGACTAGATCGTAAAAATTGGATTAAATCGAATAGACTTAGAAACTTAGAATTGACGACTTTAGGGGAACAAATAGATAAGTGAGATCAAGAGGAATCTTATCGAACATAAATTTTTTTATCCCAATTTAATTTAGTGAGGTCAAAAGATAAATTAGACTAAATTTCTTAATTGGGTAAAATGGTGATCGAGCGGTAAAAATGGACCAATTAGAAATTTAGACAATTTAGATCCCTACTCTAAGAATTGATCGGTTGTCATGGATGTTAATCAACTGCTTTCTTTTCTTGATTATTGAATATTTGAATTTGGTTTTATTGCATGTTAGTCTCTTAGGTTATAGTTTAATTCAAATCCATCTCTTCTATAATTTGGCGTACTATGTTGCTTGGCATTTAGCTAGCTAGACTCCTTACTTGCATGCTTAATCTTTGTTATTTCATCGTATCACCTGATCTCTTTTGGGTTCAATCCTTGGAATACTTCGTATTCCATTGTAACACATATAAATATTACAACCGACTTGTCACACTTGTAGTAAAAGTTGCTTCTAAGTTCTCTATATTTCGTACTTATTTCTTTGCTAAATGTTCGTACACTATGGTGTGGTCACCATTCCACTAAAGTACTATGATTGAACTTTCCCTTATTATATACATTACGAAAGCAACATAATAAAGGCTTGTCCAATGATCTTGTCATGAGTGTGTTACCCTTATAGGATATCCTCAATCTCTTTGGGTTAAATTTGTTCACCCAATATGATCATATTTTCTCTCATGGTAACCATTACATCTTTCTTCATGAAAAAGCCATTTACTAACAAATAGTAATTAAATTTTTTTTCCTAGAGAAATGACTCGTAGTCATGTTACTTTTCCATCTATCATGTAATTCCAATGAGATGTTATCATTTACCATTTTCTTGGCTATGAATTCCACTATTTTAAATGAAGTTATGTTATGAAGAAGTCGTATACCAAACATTCTAGCTTTTGAATTTAGTTATTTGAATTAAAGATTTCAATACATCAAAATATCTGAGTCACGCACACATCAGAGTATGAAATTAGTGTATTTGTATAGTGGCTTCTAATGGCATGTACTTAACCAGTTATTCTTGTTTGTAATACATATTAGTTTCATCTTACCTTGATTCCTGTGTCAGATGTTAATAATAAGTATGTTTTAAGGATTATTTTAGTTGGCTAGAGACATGGATGATTTATGGATATTTTGGTATGCATGCATGCTTTATTCTCTTTGATATCAAGCCATGCTTGGATGGGTGTTTTTATTTGTTTTAGATGTGTATACTAATTTCTAAAAAGGTTTTAAGAGTTATTGTGATGATACATTAGCATAACCTAAGTTAGAACACGTTTTAAGAAAGAATTTGCATGATTCCCAAATGACCTTTGAGTGTGTTATGTAGTTATGTGATTATGAGGTGTTTTGGGATGATTTCTAATATTTTAAACTTGAAATTTTTTTATCCTTTGCTTTAAGGTTTTGACACCTCCCCTTTTGGTATCGAAGCATTAAAGTCAATAGTTAAATTTTTGCTTTAGGGGTCCCAAATATCAATATCTGGCTTGGGTGTATTGGTACATCCAAGTTAGTAGCTCAAAACCTACAATATCAAGGAGAGGTATCAGTACTTCTCCCAGAGGTATTGATACCTTTACTTTAGACTGGGGCTATAACATTTTTTTGGTTCTTTTTGAATCCTAAAAGCTCGTATTTAGTTTCCAGCACCTCTAATCACCTACAAATCAATTCTAAATTATATTAAAACATTTCTAAAGCCTCTAAATTATATTGAATTTATTTAATTGTTTTAAAGAAAAATGCTTTGAGATTTGTAAGTTGTGTTTGATGTGCCTTTGTCATAGTAGCATCTCCTATGCATACTGATCGTTATAACACTCGATCAACATTTAATATATTTTGTTAATTTTAATTTTAATTAGAAAATATTTTTTAAATATTTTTGAATTTTTCTAAGATAGTGTTTGGAAAGTCACCTGTTAATTAGATTTGAGTATGATTGTTTGTAACTACACATAGGTCACATATTTGAGTAACAATTGTATTTGGTAGGTTCCACCGAATTAAGTGTAATTAGAGCACCCCAATTATCAATATATTATATAAAACTAGCTCCTAATGAAGCCTTTAGGAGTTGTAGGCGTATTTTAGGTAGTATAAAAAATCAATAAGGGTATTTTAGGTAGTATTAATAATCAATAAGGATAATTTAAGCATTAGAACTTAATAAGGGCAATTTAAGTATTTTGAACAAAAAGTTAATTAATTTATTTATAAAATTTAAATATTATTATATTTTAGTATTTTTATTTAATGTTTGTTTATATCTATATAATATATAAAACCAACTTTTACGGAGTCATTAAGAGTTAATAGGGATAAAGTAGGTATTATATAGAGGTAATAGGGGTAGGTATTATAAAAAATAATAGGGACAATTTAGTTTTAAGATTTAATAAAACAATTTAAGTATTTTTAAAAAAAATTAAAAGATAATTAGTTTCTTCATGATTTTAAAATTTATTATTTCATTTTAATTATTTATGGTTTAGCTATTATTTAAAGTCTAAAAATTTCATTTTTGTCTAATTAATTTTTTCTATAAAAAATATATAAAATATAAAACCAGCTTCATTTGGGAATCATTGAAATTAAGAGGGGTAATTTGGTTGTTTTAAAATGTTAGTAGGAACAATTTAGATGTTTTCTTAATTGATGCTTTTTTGCTTTTATTATTTATTAGTTTTTTATTTATTTATAAAATCATTTCCTAAAAGCCCAATAGAAATATATATATAAAAAAAGAGAGGCTAAAATTGACTTTAGCATTTATGACTTATAGAGGCTTTAAATAAAATGATAAAAATAAGTATTACCTAACTTATATTATATTTTCTGTTAGAGGTCTTCTTCAAAATTATTTCTTCTAATTTTTTTAAATATTTTAGAGAACATATATTATAATAATCTTTTCAAATGAATATTTATTTTTTATGTAATTTTAATTAGAATATTTTAAATATTTAAGCTTTAATTAATTTAATTTTATATTTTATATTTTAAAATAATATATATTAAATTTTCAATTTCCTTCTTAGTCTCAAAAGTAAATATGATTGAAGTTGTCTTTTTTAATTTACTTTTTATTATTTTTTAATCTTTAAAAATATAGATTATAGTAATGTTTTTAATTTAATATTTAACTTCCATTTCAATGGATAATATATATTATATTTCTTATTCTTATATAAATTTGATAAAAAATAATTAAACCTTTTGAAGAAAAAAAATAATTTTAGGCAATATTGTAATTTAAATATTTAATTTTATCTAATTAAATCATAATTAATCTTCTTTTAACCAAGTTAAAAATATTTTATCTAAGAATGTCCATTTATGGACAATCAAAATTTAGACTTCTTGAAATTTGGATTTTTTAACCCTTAAATAGGAGGATAATGTGCTTAAGAGTACTCGAACCCACGTCCTTCTGTATTGACAATAATGTCGATATTAATCAAGTTAAGACTCAATTGGCAACATTATAATATTGTTAAACAACTTAAATGTACATATTATAGTTTTTTAAGAAAATATGTTAGAAATTTGTATTTTTTGATAGGCTTTTTCAAGGGGTAATACTCATAATTGCATCTTTGATTTGTATATAAAAAATCTTTAAGGTTATTGAGTTTATGTTACATTTCATTTATAATATGTCATTTATAATATGGTGACTGATGTATCCATTTTACCAAATCCCTAACAAATTGATGATTTTCTCCATATCGAGGCTTAAACATTCAAGAAATTTTTTGGTTTTTAATTTTTGTGAAGATGCAGCCTCCTTGAATTGCATATAAGCATAGATGTAAAATCTATGATATATATGTTGACTGAGTCTTAGTTCGATTGGCATGAGTATTATTGTCAATGTAGGAGGACGTGGGTTCAAATGCGTTGAAACGCATTATACTCCTATTTATGGGTTGGGAAGAAACTATGAGTAGTTATAGACATTATATCAAAAAGATAAAAAAATCATCAAACATAAAATGAGATTGAAAAAAAAAAAAAAACCAAAACTATGGTATATATATATATCTATATTTTATTGAAAGAATTTTTAAATTTGTACAAGTGTTCATAATGGGCGTCTTACTGAAAAAAGCCCTTTTTTAAAGTTAATTACCGAATGGGGCCTTTTTTTGGTTATTTACCGGACTAGGCCATTTTCCCCGAAAACGCGTCCACGTCAGCGCGCTTTCAGTGTACGTGTCAGGAAAACGCTTCCCTGGGGGAGCGTTTTTGTCCACGTCAGCAGAAAACACTTCCTAAAGGGCACGCTTTGCTGACGTGGACAAAAATGCTCCCCCAGGGAAGCGTTTTGTCCGTGCAACGGTCAAAAATTTGACTGTTGCCTTCCAACGGTCCACAAAAAAGAACTATAAAACCCCCCCAAATCATTTTTTCACACAAACCTCTCACAATTTCTAAAATTCTCTCAAAATTCTTTTCCCTTCATTTATTTTTCACACAATTCTCTTATAATTCTCAACATTCTTTCAATATTCCCTTAAAAAATCTATCAAATTTCATTGCAATTTTCTCAAAATTCTATCAAATTTTTATCAAAATTCTATTAATTTTATTTGTTTAAATTTTTTTTGAATTTAATTTTTTTAAATAAAAAAATCCGATCGTGTTAGCAATGGCCGAAAAATTAATCCGTCTCGATAATAAGCACATCTCCGTTGATCAATTGACAATGGTAAGTGATAATTTTAAATTTTCAATACTATTCGATTTTTTCTTAATTTATGCAAATTTAATTAAATTTGTAATACTATTTGATATTTTTTTCATTTATGCAATTATAATTAAAATTTCAATACTGCTTGATTTTTTTTTTCATTTATGATGTTTGCATTAATTAATTTATACAATTTTAATTAATTTTTGTTTTATAAATTTTTATAATAGTCTGTAGATCGGGTGTTGGAATGCTACATCCGTAATATGCGTGGTCCTCCATCGCCATTGATCGAGAATTATTTGCAGGAAGCGGGATTTTGGCACATGGCCACGATAGGCCGGGGGTGCAAGTTGGACCCGAAACTAATCAGTGAGTTGGTAGAGAAGTGGAGACCCGAGACGCACACTTTTCATCTTCTATGCGAAGAGTGTACTATCACTCTGGAAGACTGCATTTGCAATTGGGATTGCCGGTGGATGGATACGCAGTCACCGGGTCTGCATCATCTACTGATTGGGGAGCCGTATGCTACGAGCTTTTGGGTGCTATACCGGATAAGATTAACGGAGGTCAGATCGAGATGGGCTGGTTACGAGACACATTCCCAAAGCCGAATAATGATTCGACTAAACTCGAAAGAATACGATATACTCGTGCATACATTCTTGAGATGATTGGAGGTTATCTGATGCTGGACTTGTCACAAAACCTCATACATCTGAGATGGCTGTTGAAACTCATAGATTTTAGAGCAGCCGGCGAATTGAGTTGGGGGTTTATCGTGTTGGAAAAATTGTACAAGGAAATGTGTAGGGCGATGCGACGTGACCGAACAAAGCCAAAATAGGAGGTTGCCTATCACTACTGTAATCATGGGCACGGTTTCGCTTTCCATTTTTACGTCCTCGAGTAGACCACCCAGATACATTTCCACTCATAAAGAGATAAATTTTATATTAGATTTTACAATTATTACGTAGATTTAGAATAAAATTGTATGCTAAAAATCTATTTAATTAGGTGGAACCATTCGGCGAGTTATGTCGGAATACCTACCTCTCTCGAAGATATACGGCTTTCATTAGACCAACGATCAGAAGCACAAGTAAGTATTAAATAAAATATATATACATAATAAAATAGTTGTTTCGTATTTGGTATTTAGTATCATGTATTATGTATTATGTATATAAGTAATATTTTTATCATGTTCATATAGTTTCAATGGACACCATATGAGGATCCGGCAATTCGGGTAGTCATTCCGAATGGATTCCTTCAAAATCTAAACGCTTGGCATGTGAAGGTCGCTTTGGTGAACTATGCTACCATGGAGATGCACTAGTCAGATAGAGTATTGAGGCAATTTGGATTCAGACAACCAATTCCCGTGGCACCCGAGGTGTTTGATGATGAGCACAAAGTCGACTTACGGCAACTGCATACGGATTGGCTGAGATACTGGTCACACTATATCGAAATGTGGGAAAATCGGTATGATTATATACGTACTCAGGAACCGATCATCGTTTCAGAGTTAACGTGCGTACCAGAATACATGCCATGGTTTAGGATCCATGGCAAGCCATATTTATTGTTGAAAGATGAGAGGCGACGACAAATTCGTGCCCAAATGGAACGACGGGGACCTTTAAATCCAAGAAGAAGGGACGACGACGCAGGCCCATCAACAGCGCCTACACAATCAGTAGGCCCATCAACAGCGCCCATATAATCAGCAAGCCCATCAATAGCACCCACACAATCAGCAGGCCCAATAGTTCAATCGATGACACCCACGTCACAGCCTTTTCAGGTTACGCTAGGTGCGTATTCTAGCTCTTATATATATCCTAACCCTTATATGTTTCCTTTTTCTAGTCCTATGGTATGTTCGAATCCATGACCCGATTCATCTCCGTTCCTGATTACTCCGAGTCAACCACCGTTCTATAGGTCGCCGTCGCATGAGGGATCGCATGAGGCGCCATCGGGGAGCTCGTCTTTCTACCAATCCCCATCACATTACGGGATTCAAACACCTTCGCTAAGTGTGATGCAAACACCGCCACAGTCATTATTCTATCAATGTGGGTCACCCTCCCAACGCCCACAACCAGATCCCCTACCGGAAGAACCACAACCCCCGCTGAAAGCTGGTCAAAGGAGAAATCCAGCATGGACCAGTCGACGACCCCCATGTGGCACTGATTCTAGCCACCACGGATATTGATTTTTTTAACATATTTGTACAAACTTTTTTATATTGTTTCATTTAATAAAATAAAAGTTCTTTTGAATAAAACAATTGTAATACAACATAGTTTCATTTAATAAAATATAAATAATACAACATAATTTTTTACGACAACTATCAACTATTTTGATCTGGACATGATCTACTTGTATGGCCTAGGTTCCTACAGCATTCGTACAACTTTTGTTGATTGGTTATTTCTCAGATATCCATATTGGTACGTATTCTAGTCAAGCAAGGTCGACCCTTTGATTTGCGACGCAATTCTCTATCCAGTAACAGCTTAAACGGAGCAAACGATACAGGCGGCCACTTATGTTCATCTGGGACAGGTGGGAATACATGTCTCCATATGTTGTATATGGTTTCTAGTTTGTACACTTTGTCGACATAGCTCATGGGATCTAGACGGAGATTCTGACAAGCTGCAATTACATGAGCGTATGGATAACGAAATGCGTCAAACCTCTCACAATCGCATGTCCTATTTTTCAAGTGTACACGATATTGGCCGCCAACAATACCTTGGTTCAGTCTGTCAAACTTCGTCACACAAAACCATAGGTTGTCGCGATCATGACACACTGTGTGCATGGTGTTGGCCCTTGCCTTCGCCTTGTTAATTTCTTGCAATACCTTCGCGCACCATATATGGCCTCCTTGCATTTGGCCTTGATAACTTGCTGATCACTTTGGAAATAATCCCGCTAAATAAAAATACATCTCTCGCACAACCGATGTTATCGGTAAATGACTTGTTCCTTTTAGAATAGAATTTATGCATTCAGCCAAGTTCGAGGTCATTTGACCATATCGTAGGCCGCCGTCATATGCTTGTGTCCACTGTTCGAAAGGTATGTTACAGAGGTAGTTTGCCCCTTCTTCGTTAACTGAACGCAAAACCGCCAACATCTCATGAAAACGGTCCTTACTTATCTCATACCCTGCCAATATAAGATGATAGCGAAAATTACATACTACTCTTCCATTCAGAATAAAAAGAAATTATATTAGTAGAGATTAAATACCCATGTTGGACACTTGTCGCCGTTTACTTGTAGATCAATATTACCCATAATAGTTGGACGCAACATGCCTTAGGCAATACCGATGGTGTGTGCGATGCCACAGGCTTCCCTGTCGCTCAATTGTGGATAGTATTCCAGTGCCCCGATCTGATATGATACAGATATTAGGTTGGAAGCATACATGCCTCCTTAACCTAGAAAGAAATAAATCCCAGTCATCAGCTGACTCCCCCGGTGTTATTGCAAATACAATTGGAAGGATTCTCCCACTGCCATCATGTGTCACAGCTAGCAATAGCCGATAGGTATATCTACAGTACATAAAGGTACCGTCAATTTGTACCAATGGCTTACAATATAAAAATGCGTCTCGACATTGCTTAAAGCTCCAGAACAAACGCTTAAATACTTGGCATCCACGGAGCAATCGGTCGTTGTAGTACGCAGGTTCCGTTTCAAGGTCTGTTACGCAACCTGGGACATATCTCTCCAGCACCTGACACCACTGCCACACTTCATTATATGAAGCGTCCCACTCACCATGCATCTTTTTCAACGCCTTCTGCTTAGCTATCCAAGCCTTGCAGTAAGAGGGTGTGTACCTCAACTGGCTACGAATATTGACAATTAAGACCGGCACTGAAATTTTGGGATCCGCCTTCATCGTCGGTAGTATTAAGGTAGCTAATATATCTGAATCCATCTTGGGATGATCTTGTGAAACACCTGTCAACGAAGTACATTAAATAATGCAACATTACTAATAACAATATTATTCAAAAACCCAGAAGTTTAGTGATACTGTACTGGCAACACATGTATGTGGACCTTTGTACTTTTTTATCTCCCACAAGCTTTTTTTTTTCCTCAACGAGGCCATTATTTTCCATGAACATGTACCATCTTACACTACACACTTGGCCTCAAACTTATCGGATTTGGATTTAACCACTTTATAGTTAACCCCGTTCATGATGCTATGTTGTTTTAATGCACCAAGAAAACTATCTTTATTGGAAAACTCCTTACCAACTTCCAATTCACCAGAATCCAATGAGGAACTTGTACGGTCACGCCTTCTGTGTGGTAGATCTTGAAACTCCAACGCATCATCTTGAGATAGATCAACATTATGCATGTGGGCTGGAGGTGAGTACGTCCTGAATCGTGGACCTTCTTCTTCTTTATCTGAACCCCCTTCAACATCTTCAGGTACGGTTGGAACAGGTTCTGGTTCAGAAAATAATGCAACTTCTGCACCATCGGGCCCGGGCTCTCGAGGTAGATCCATATCGGACTCATCATCTAACTCACCATCATCTGTAACGAACGAGGTCCCCTCGCCGGTGGACATCGTAGGAAGTACATCATCCCTTCTTGTGGACGTTTCACAATGTCTCCAATCAGATGTGGATTGCCAACCACTAGAAGTTGATATTATTCCCCAGTATGTATTTCCAGCATCAAACATCGACCCACTGAGGTGCATATCCCATCCAATAACAGAGTGTCATGCAGGGGTTGGGTATTCTATACTGCTACTAAACACGGGCGGTTTCGTGTTTTGCCATCCACTAACGGGGTGTCGGGCAGGGGTCGTGTATTCCTTTCGACCGGCATTAAAATTTGAAGCTGCAAATGCATCATTTGGCGATGAAAATTATACATATAACTCAACATAGGGTGATCCACTAGCGAGATGAGTCTGCACCATTGCCTCTAAGCTATGAGCGCCTTTAATGTCGAATGAGTCATGTGTTACAGGATCAACTGAAGCACAAAATCGATACTTAATAGATAAAACTTTCATTGGCGTCGTTCCGAAGATTTTACGCCTAATTCTTTTACGAAGTTCTGTCAAATCTATGTTCTGGTTAAAAACCAGTCTCGTTGTATTCTCCGATAAAAAAACAACACCGTTTTCAGTGTTATAGACCTCACCATCATAGTAAATAACAGCACTAATACGTTCACTCATCTTCAATTTCTTTTCTTCTTAGCCTCTCTAATTTTTTTTTTTTGCTGTAAGTTATGTAACCTGAAAATAAAATTTGGCTCATTTGTAGGCTCATTTTTCTGTGAACTACTGTAGCAAAAGAGCGTCCACGTGGGAGCTTTTTTTAGAACTTTTGCCGACAGTGTATCCTGGTTGAAGCGTTTTCGACACTATTTGTTCAGAAACGTCTACTTAGAATTATTTTTCTGTGAACTACTGTAGCAAAAGAGCGTCTACGTCGGAGCTTTTTTCAGAACTTTTACCGACAGTGCATCCTGGTTGAAGCGTTTTCGACACTATTTGTTCAGAAACGTCTACTTAGAATTATTTTTCTGCGAACTACTATAGCAAAAGAGCGTCCACGTGGGAGCTTTTTTCAGAACCCTAAACCTTAAACTCTAATTTAATCAATTAACCTTAAAACCCCTAAACTCTAATTTAGTATTTAGTATTTAAAATTTATATTTAATTTAATGAATTAACCCTAAAACCTTAAAACTTAATTTAATTATTTTTTTCTCAAAACCCTAAACTTAGCATAGCGCCAGTAGGTATATATTGGAAATCAATAATTAAAAAAAATCAGAAATGAGCATGTTACAAAGTAAAAAAAACTTATCCGGTGGATCAAAAATAAAATGATCTAAGCCATTGATAAGGGAAAAAAACCTAAACGCTGAAGTAATTGAATTACCAAGTTGTTGTTTACACGTTAAGAGTTATTTAAGGGTTTTTTACTAAAATATTATAAGAAATAAAATATTAAATTAGTATGTTTAAACGATTATGCATCAATTAACCCTAAACCCTAATTTAATCAATCTCTAATTTAATCAATTAACCCTAATACCTTAAACTCTAATTTAATATTTAAAATGAATAGTTAATTTAAGCCCCAAATCAATTGATATTTTTATAAACCCTAACCCTAACCCTAAACCCTAAAAACCCTATCTTTAAAACATAAAAAAACCCTAAACCTTAAATTATAAAAATCCTAACCTTAAAAACCCTAAAAACCCTAACGTAAAAACAGTAAAACGCGTTTCCACAGGAGCGTTTTTGTCCACGTCGACAAAGCGCCCCTCTAGGAAGCGTTTTACGACGGCGTGGACAAAAACGCTCCCCCAGGGAAGCATTTTGCTGACACGTACTCTGAAAGTGCGCTGACGTGAACGCGTTTTCGGGGAAAATGGCCTAGTCCAGTAAATAACCAAAAAAAGGGTCCATTTTCATAATTAAATTTAAAAATGGATATTTTTGGGTAAAACGCCCGTTCATAATTTATATTAGTATTTTCAATTTCTTATAAATAAATAGGTTATATATTTAAACAATTAGTTATGTAATTTTTCTATCATGTTATTTTTCTTTGGTTTCTGTAAATCATAAAAAAAAAAATATCAACTATTTTATGTGGAATGGTATTTTTGAAGTCGACTTATTCGTCTTGAATCGTATATGTAATATATGTATGCATTCTAATTCTAAGCAGCCTATTCATAAAATCGTTTAGAGATTCTCTTTTTCAAACTTTTTCTAGAGCAAAATTAAACTTTTTTTAATTAGTTTTTGAATACTTTAATAATAATAGAGTAAAATAGAAAAGCTTAAATCTATTTTTTTGGTACATAAAAGGTGTAGCTTAGTTTTAAAAATAATTTATTTTATTTATTTGCCAATTTCAATCTAAATTAAAATTTGAGAAATTTATTATTAAAAAAATATAATAACTCTAAAAGGAAATTACTTTTTTTTTCAATGTATCTATTGGAGTGAGCTCAATAATTAATTATTCGCATTTTGTAGACCTATTAAGAAGGTAGATGCTGGCCACAAATTTGACGAGGACCGAACTATCGACCACTGATTAAGAAATTACTTTTTCATTAATTAGGATAATGTTCTTTTTTATGATTCAATTTAAATAATTAATTAATTTTAAAAATAACCATTTAATTTTAATGATTATATATGAAATGCTACTTTTTTTTTTTTAATTGTGATATTTAATCCTACTAATGTAGGAAGTTATTTTCCCCTTTCCTTGCATTTGGGATAATATATGTTATTAAAGTTGTTTCTGTTATGATTTTAAATATTCCAATATCAAAGTAAAATAGGAAATGATTATGTTCAATTCACTTAATTTTAGAAATAACATTATCAACTCCATTTTTAAATAAGTAGGGTGATGCGAGTCTCAAGGCCCAAAATCAGGCTCATGAATGTGATAGGCTCAAATTTCCTCAAGGCCCAATAACAAGGTCGAAGACTAAGCAAATCCAAGCAAAATTGAATGGGATCATCCAAGACTTCGTTCCCAAGTCTCTAGATACGCACACGACTGAAAAAGAAAATCAAGATTCACTTTCTTGTTTTCAAGAAAATTAAGAAACTGAATCTTGGTCAAATTTTGTTGTTTCAGACAATTTCAAGAATCGAGATTTCAAATCTTGGAAATCTTGGTCCAAGAAACCAAATCTTGCAACTAAAGCGCATTGGATTTCATGTACAAGCTTGAACAAGCCAATTTTGAGACCAAACGGATCATAAGACCAAGCTCTTGAAAAATGGCCCATTAAAATGTCTATAAGCCCATCCTGAAGTTTGGAAAGTAATTTAATTGAATATCAAGTCAAATTATCAAAGTGACCTAAATTGTAAAATATTTAAACTTTAGGTCCAATTTTATTTTAATAGGTGGACCATCATGTAAGAATTCAGCCCAAGGAGCCTATTTAATTCCTTCGGCTGAATTCCCATTAAAAGCCCACACTTAGAATTATTTTGTTTTTTTATTTATTTGATGAGTTGTCATGTTAATTATTCTATTAGGGTTAAGAAAACTTATTTTGGGGCCTATAAGTAGCATGAACGTCCACCCTTATAGACAAACAATTGATTTATTTATTTTTAGTCAATAATAATTCTTTTTGAGTTTTTCTTCAAGAACTACTCTTGAGTTTCTTCTAGAAGTTGTTTTAACAATCTTTCAGGTTGTGGAAACCATCTTCAAGCTTTTTCTTGTCAAGATATTTTTCTTGGAAAGGGAATTAAAGCTATTGAAAGGATTTGTGGATTCTTAATGTTTCCAAGGCTTCTTAATTTATCATTTCTTGCTTATTTAAGTTAGTTCTTGCTATTTTGACTTATTGATTTTGTTGATTTTCATTCTAGGTTAAAGTTGTTTCATGAAAGACATTCTCCTATTTTGTTCCATCAAGAAACACATCAAAATAAGGAGTTTTAAATTTTTTTTTTGTTTCAAACATTCTTGCATAAAACAGTTTTGTTTTTTGTCTTTAAAATCACTTCTAACAAATTTGTTTGTGTTTTGTTTTTCCAAATCTGGTTAGGGCTTTTTCTTGAGGTCCAAGGACGGTTTCTTTCCATCCAAGAAACCTTAATTCGTTCTCTTTTAGACTCTTTACCAGCTGGTTCATCTTTCTTTTGTTTTAAATTTCATTTGACCTTCCTTTGTGACAACTAATTTATTTTCGTTGTTTCTCATTTCAGTTTACATTCATCTAGGGATCTAGGATAAATCCGTAATTTTAAAAAACATTACGATACGCTTCCGCATTCATTCTCATCTTTAGGGGAAAATTGATATATTAAATTAAATATAAAAACAAAAAAATTTAATTTAATAAAATAGTAAATATTATTTATAGATACTTAAAATGTTAATTACCACAATAATCACGTCCCAATAAAATATTATTAAGTAAGATTATTATAATGTTTTTAATGTGATTCATAAATAGTTCTAACTAAATTAAAGAGTATGTAATATAAATAATAACAATTGGCTTAAAAAATTATGCGTGTTCGTATTTGTGAATTCGATTACAAGACGTTGAGTTGCTCGATCGTCTAATGCTGGATCGTTTCGAAATAGGTCTTAAAGTGAAAGTGGAATTAATGGTTATTGATTCAATGGAAATGATGAAAATGGCGTGGATGGATAACTTGCACGAGATGAACACTTAGAAATGAACTAACGATATGAAAGATCGTGACCCGATTTCTATAAAGTGAAATACGAACAAGTTTGTAGAAAGAAAACTATGACCCTCTATTTAGCAAAATAGGAACCAATAGTATAGGGTTTCACGCCACAAGGGAAACCTTGATAAGTTCAACTAAGTTCTTTCAAGAACAAAGAGATACAATTCTCACAAATTATAAAAATGTTCATTAGCCAACAATATCCTTTTACAAGTTATTTACAAGCCCTAATATGACTATTCAAATTCTTATAAAGGACTTTTCAAATTTGGCATTTAACTAGCTATTAATACAATCATTTAAATTCGGGTTAACTAATGTTGGGTAGCTAATGGGTCATGTCTTTTCACTTGATTCATGTGTAGTTGAAAAGGCATGTCTCTTCACTTATTGATGAATTAATGTTCTTTAATGTGCTATTTGGTGTCCCTATATCTCCTTAAAATCGAATGTCAAAAGACTTTTGCAAAAACCTCTTAAATTGTCGTCATAATGAGTTTTGAAGGCTCCAAAATTGATTAGATTTGAAGAGTCTTCCTTGATCCATTTGAACAACCACCATAATGAGCTTTAAAGGCTTAAAAACTGTCCAAACTTGAAGAGTCAATAGTCCTATGAATAGTCATCTACAAGATAGATAATTAAGCATTAAACAATTACTAAAGACACACTTAAAAATCAACATACTAATCACTCATACACATGAATTTATTAATGAACATACAACTCAAACCCATACTTTATTAACATGTGAGATACTTTAATGCATAACTTAATTAATATGTAGAAGTCTTAATGCAAGTCTTAGAAGATGTAGATATATAATGCAATATATTAATTAAAGATGCATATAATGAACAAGACATAATTAAAAGCTATAGAATTAATTAAACTAAACTAACAGCCACATGCAAAATATTGCATGGACTTAGGATGTTATCTTGGGTCCAATATGAGTTGGAATTCTTATGTTCAGCCCAAACTTGCTGGATCAGGTCCATCATCGCCTCTTTAAGCTTTTTGGATCTAGCCCGAGTCATAGGTCCAATAGGAATTTCAATTGGATTCTCTCTTGAATTCTCCTCATGTAACGCCCTAAATTTTATGTTTTGGCTTTTGTGATTAATTGACACAACTCTGTATCTGTTTCAGTGGTTAAGTGTTCTGGGTGTGTGTGTGA
Source organism: Gossypium anomalum (assembly GCA_025698475.1). Lineage (NCBI taxonomy): Eukaryota > Viridiplantae > Streptophyta > Magnoliopsida > Malvales > Malvaceae > Gossypium > Gossypium anomalum. The sequence goes on along the minus strand of CM046960.1, from coordinate 34,082,473 downwards.
GGTCCTGAGTTCAAACCTTAGCTTGAGAAAAATTTTGGTTTTTATATGTATTAAGCCTTGTCTTGGGTTATAGGGCTTATAAGTAATTGGTTGGAAAAGTTTGCATGAATGAGCTTGCTGGTCTGGTGGATAAGGGGAGTGTGGATGTGAGGGAGGTCTTGGGTCCGAGTCTAAATGAAGGCATTATTTTTGCTACTAATGCCGTGGGAGAGTTTGAGATGGCTTGGGATACTGAGTGTTTGCAACAGCTGAAGTTTAGTGGGAGCAAAACAAGGGATTTTGGAGTAACCCAAATCATTCCACTCTCTCCCTGCCGAATTTTCCCTGCAAATTTTCCCTCTCATTTTCTTTTTCTGACTAGCCAAAAATCCCCTGTTGCTGCCGATTTTTGCTTTATTTTAATATTAGTTTTTGGTCCTTTTTCGTCATCGTTACTCATCTCTGCGTTTGGCGCGAATTCGATAAGTGTTGGGGTGTGTTTGTCTCATTTTTGTTTTTGTTGAGTGGTTAAGGGACTCTTTTCTGTTTAGGAGACAATCTAGGCGCTGTGGATTGCTAAAACGACACTTTAGATAGTAAGGAACTACTGTTGATCGTTAGAGGTATGGACATCGTTAACTTTCGGGATTTGCCCGTTCTTAGAAAGTTGGTTTAAGTGACTAACTAAAGGACGTGTTGTTTGATATTAAGTTCTGGAGTGTTCGTGGTTGCGTTCGCTTCGAATCGATACCAGGTGTGTACTCCGATTACACAGAAAACGAGATTCAGCGAAAGTCGAAAAGTAAATTATCGATGCCACACGAGCGTGTGGATTGCCCGTGTGGTAGGCTGTGTGGCGATATACGGCCGTGTGGTCGACGAATTAGGCCGTGCGCATGCGAGAAGGGCGCATGACACGGCCGTGTGATGACCGGTGAGGCCGTGTGCAAGACACAGGCTCGACCAATTGGGCCATGTGGACCACACGAACGTATGGAAATTTAGGCCAGACCGTTTGATCCACACGACCAAGGCTGATTTGGGTCGTGTGGGCCCACACAGGCATGTCACATAGACGTGTGAGCTTATTTTTCTGAAATGTTCTGTAAGGTTGCATGGGTCACCCAAGTCGATTGTAACCGGTTATAGGGTCGGTAAGCAATACCTAGACCTTTAATTTCTGTAGATCTGATCTGATTATGTGATGTATGATTAACGCATATGTTTTGTATATGGGTATATGTCTGTTAATCTATTTATTAGCATGTCATGTTTGTATGCTGCATTGCATTGGGGTGGGTTTGATGAAATGAAGGAAGTATCTGAAAGGCTTCATAACCCTGTTGTCTGGCAGCTAAGCTGCATATTTATAACGTGTGCTGTATTGTGGTACCTCATGGTGTGTAGGGTTGGATGGGTCGATATTATCCCCATATTTGGTGTGCAGGGATGGGTAGGTCGATTTTATCCCCACATGGTGTGTTGGGTTGGACGAAATTGGTGTGCAGGGTTGGTGGGCATATTTTTCTGTATATCTGATCTGTTGCATGCTATATCTAACTTCGTGGGCTAAGGCCTAACTTTATATATGCATCTGATTCTGTTTCGGAGTGGGCTAAAGCTCACACCAATTCTGTAAAGGACTCAGGCTGAAGTATGACTAATTCCTGATATCTGTTTGTATGCATGTTGAACTGTGGGGATGTACACACTGAGTTGCGAAACTCACCCTTTTTTGTTTTATCTGTCCAGGTAATCCCCAGCAGTAGTTGGATTGGTGCAGCGGAGGACTCGATGGTGACCCCAGCTTTCCACTTATGGGTTTTATAGTTTAAACATTTTATTTCGTTCCTTCTTAATTATTTTGGGAATTTTGGATGTAATCTTGGACTTGGACTTTTGGTTTTGATTTGGGATTTGAACTGTGAATTCGGATTTTAGAACTGCAACGCCAGAGAATGGTTTTCTCGAAATAACTAAGGTTTTTCGTAAATTAAATTGGTTTTGAACGTTTCCGCGATTTGAAATATGACTCTAGACTAAATTAAAGATAATAATTGGAACGGTTTTCACGTAGCGAAAAGGGTTTTCCAAAAACTCTCTCATGTGACATCGGCAGATTCTGCCATAACGTCTAGGCCGAGTTTGGGGTGTTACACCTCATCTTTCAGTCCAAATGGTATAGGCATGGACAACATGGTATTTGGCCCATTCGAAATCACATCAGACATTCCTATACATGTATCAAAAAATAAATTGATATTAATTGATTATACATTAATTTATATTTATATATAATATACTTTTTAATTTCTAAAATCTAATTTGTATAATAATTTTTTTTGTTCTTTCTTATTATCATTATATTTATTTAATAAAATTTAAGTATTTTATATATATATATATATATATATATATATATGCAATAATAAAAAATGACATATATATACAATCACAGTAAGCTTTGTAGTATAAAATTATACTAAAAGTTCAATCGAGATTATATTCTTAGTATTTTCCAATTATCAGAAGAGAAGGTGAAAATGGGAGTAATTATGTAAGTAATTACACTTAAACTCAATTAACTTTTCAAACATTCCTACATGATTTAACTATAAAATTTTATTATTTTTATATAAGTTTAAATATATGAAAGTTATATTAAACATGAATATGTACGAGTGTTTGGAATGATTGTGATAAAAAAAATTCTAAAGTTATATTATAAATCTTAAAAAATTATATCATAAAAAATAATTTATATGTACTTTTTAAAATTATTACCAAAAAGTATGGACATAACTTATTTACATGTCCATATTATATATCATAATACAAAATAACTTATTTATAAAAAAAAGGTTATATTTTTTTTATCTTAACTTATTTATAGAATAATAACTTTCTAAAATTATAACAAAAAATTGTATTATTTATAAGAAGAGATATGAAAGTTATTGGGCTTTATAATCTTATTTTTTATATAAAGGTTATATATTATAAATTTTATATTATTTTTTTACCTAACTTCTATATTATAAAAATATTATAATCTGGTATAAGTTTTGTTTCAAATTAGGTTTATATAAAATTTTATAATAAAAGCTACAAATGGTTTACGCTGTGACCTAAATATTAGGTGGTAGATGCTAATTTTGCAAATACAAAAAATTTTCTTACACTATATCATGAATTATGATACTATTTGAAAAAATGGAGCCAAACATAAATATTAGAGATGACTCGCGAAATCTTTGATTTGAGAAATTCAAATATGGTTGAGAGGACATTTGATGTTTTAAAAAACTCTCATATAAATAACATCACATTAGTATAATATATATATATATATATATATATATATATATATATATATATATATATATATAAAGGTTGGATGGTACTAGTATGTTGCATACTTCATAATTTCTTTCATAGGTGAAATTAATATGATCTATGCTTTAAAGCGTACATGAAAGAAAGAGATATTGATAATCTTAATGATGAAGATGAAAAACTCAATCAAGGACCAATAGAAGATATTGAATATACATTAAATCTTAAAGACGGAATAGCTCAATAAATATGGAATGCTAGAGCGATTAAATAAAATTGTATATGATGTTTATTTTTCTTATTATTTTTATTAGTAATTGTATTATCGACTACTTTTTTGGACTAATATATTATACATGATGATTTTATTTTAATTTTTATTCCTCGTTTAGAATTGTTTTTATCATACTAATAATTTTTATAATAATTAATATTTTTAAAAATATAAATTATGTAATTAGATGATTACAATTTATACTACCAAATATGACATATGAATTATGATATAACTACATTCTGCGAACTAAACATGACTAGGGAATTACGATTCTTTATAATTACAAAGAGTGTAGTTGCTACCTTAATAATTATACTTTCATCCAATTACTCACCATAGTCCAAACCCACCTTAAATGCTTTTTCTAGAAGTTTAACTATTTTTTATAAATTTAAATTTTTTAGAATTTAATTAATCTTTTATATTTTTAATTTTTCTATACTTTTTGGATTTTTTATGTTTCTAATCTTTTATATTTTTAATTTTTCTATACATTTTCTTAACTTTTAAATATATTTAAATATTTTTTATTTTTATAAAAATTTTGAATTTTTATATATATTTAGAATTTTAGAATTTATACATCTCTACTAATATTAAATCATTTACTAAGTTTGGCGTCTAAAGTCAATTAAACACTAACTCAATTGAATAATAATAAAAATATTCGTACTTTGTAAACTAAATTATATTATTTTAAGAATGTTCTTATCATCTCATATTTTTTATTTAGAAAATAGAAATATTTAAATAATAAATTTTGAACACAAGCCTTTATAGTTTTCAACATTTGTATTTTAACATTCAACCAAAACCTCATTTGTTAATTATATCAACCTTTTTAAAAACATTTTGTTACATAGTTTTGTATTTCACCCACATCACAGGTGTGCCATAATTAGTACTTAATTATGTCCATGACTAAGTTGATTTCACAAGCCAATCGAGCCTCAACTCAATTGAAATTTTATTAAAATATCATTTTATAGATAAAGTAACAAATTTTAATATAAATGTGTTTTATCTTTTCATTTTTTTAATAAAATAATACTATAACATTTGAACTTGAAAGATATCCATATCAAACTTTTAACTTTGTCATTGCAACCAAAGTATTATTTAACTTTTATATGAATTTCTAATAAATATATTTGTTACATTTTTTTCACATACATAATGAGTGTGTCATAAAACTAGTATTTATTGAAGTTTTTAATATATACGAACGTCATCTCTTGCCTACACAAGAAAAGAAGGCCCCATGAGGCCTTTAGATTTTTTTTTTAGTGTTGTTGACTTTAGAGGTTAAACTAAAAGGTGAAATTAAGCTTTAAGTACTAGATTACGCCCAAAAAAAGTTGGGATAAAGTAATATTTAGTTCTTAAATTTGATAATTTTTTTAAATTTGGCTCATAAAATATTTTTGGTCTATATTAGTCATGAAACTTGACAACTTTTATTAGTTTGGTCCCTAAATTTGGATTTTATTAATATATGATAACATGTCATTTTGAGATTATATTGCACCATCACCTCAAAATTTTTAAAAATTATAGTCTAAAAATACAAATTATTAAAAATATAAAATAAAAAAATTTACTATGAAGTATGAAGTATATGTGGATTGTCATGTGGGCTACCATGTTTAAAAATTTAACATTTTACTCAATATTTCCATTAAATAATAATTCGATTCTTTTTGATAAGTTAATGGTGAAATATAACTCTTTTTAAAAAGTTAAGATTCAAAATAAACTAAAAAAAAACAAGTTGACACAAATAAAGGCTAGTAAATAAATGGCTAATATACAAAAAGCCCTTAAACTATAACATTTTGTTTAAATAAGTCTAATTTATTCATGAAAGCCTTGATTTGAATATTAAAGAAAAAATATTTTGATTTTTAAAATAATTTGTATTTAATGTTAATGTGAATTTGATGAGAATAGTTTATTAAATAAAAAATAAAATAAAATATTAATTTTTTTAAAGTGCATATACATATAACACGCATAATTAACTCTTTTAAAAATTGTAATTAGTCATTTAAATTTTATGTCGACGTTAAAGTGTATATATAATTTCTATTACATCAACAAAAAATTAAGAAAGAGTGTAAAATTCAAAATATTTTTATTTTAGTATTAAAATCAAGGGGTTTTATGAGTAAAAATCACATGTTAAGATATATTTAACTACAAAAATAGTATAAAGGGTTATTTAAAACTAAAATAGTAGTTTAAGGAGTTTTTTAATATATTAGCCTAAAAGAATTACTTTAGTTTGTATTTTATAAGCTAGAAACGAAACAGATCGAGGACCTCAAATTTTGAAAGGGGAATTAAATTAATCATGTATCACGTACAAAGCAATGAGAATTCTCAAAGATGAAAAAGAATCACCACTTGGTTTTAAGGAAAAAAAAGAAGCAAAAAATAAAAATAAAAATTGAAAGAATATTGAATATTGATGATCTCTAAGACTAACATAATACCATCTCTAATTTTCTCTTCTAGTCCTTAAGACATCTTGCACTCTGGAGGTAGACCTTGAGGAAATCTCTTGGCGTCAGTGCAGTAATTGTAGATCATGTAATTCTGCTGCACCCATTGTAGCCTTTGCTGCTTTGCTGAATCCATCTCTTGAGAGAACCATGCATTGTTTGTTGATGTAGAAGAAGATGGGGCATTTGATTTGCAGGAAGAAGCTCCATTGGACCACACACAAGCATCGGCATTGAAGTTCTTGTACGAGGCAGTGAAAGGAGCTTGGGTCCAGTCGGTCTTAACCAGACCGCCCCTTGTGGCCCAGTCATCAGCATTCCACAAGCTGGAGTAAATTCTCATGGGCTGGTTCTTGGGAAATGGGACACCAATCGACTCCATGTTTTTGAACTCTCTAATGGGTGTATCATCCACGGAGAAGCTGGCAAAGAGCAATATCCGAAACTATGTCAGTTCAATCAATTCGAAAACGAAAAAAAGGCAAGTGGGTTTGTTTTAAGAACACTCACATGATGCGTTGTGGATTCCATAGGATGGAATAAGTATGGAAATCTGTAGTTGGGTCAAACCAGAGGTAGAATTGTTGTTCTCTGTTGCCTTTTCCTTGACTGAACACATTTGTGTGTAGAATATAAGGGTCACCACTTAGATTTCCAAGGAACTCGAAATCAATTTCATCCCACGTTGATCCTTTTGATGATAACTGCAGATACACATAGCACCATCATATTATAAGCCATTGCCAATGTCATCTATTGTGTCTCGGTAAAAATGAGTGGAAAACTAAGCAAATAACTTACATAGTATGCAGTGACAGTGCCAGCAGAGTTTCCAGGGACAAGCTTGAGCTGCATATCAATCTTGCCAAAAAGATACTCATTCTTGGATTGGAAACCAGAACCAGATTGTTTATCGAGGGAGAGAGTGAGAACCTCGCCATTGTTGGCAATCTTACCACGCCCATCTCCCCATGTGATGTCAAAATCATTGTGGAAGTTGCTACCCGATGCTGCCATAATAAGACAGGCAACCATAAGAGGCATAAGCAAGGGAAACTTGGAAGAACTTGAATAACTCATTTTGTCTTTTGATTTTTCGCACAGCAGAGAATATGTGATGGAAAGGAATGGTAGAGCTTGGCATTTTATTTATACTAGTGAAGAAAAGGGTAGAGGAAGAAGCTAAGTAAGCTCCCTTCAGTTTGGTTGTAGACAGTTGTTAAAAATAATATACTAACAAGCACGACCCATCCAAAACGCGGTTCATGGTATCACGCGGCTTGGCTTTATTGGAAAGTGAACTTGTTTGGGCTACTTGTCGCTGTCGCCAGGTTTGCCATTAACAGGACACAAGTACGCAACACCGTCTCAACTTCTTATATGTGACCGACCCATTGAATTTTTTACTTTCACTCTTGCAATTGGAAAAACATGTTATATATTTTTAGTTTCCTTTTACAATATTAAAGAAAACCAATGAATTTTCACAGAACCTCTCTTCTCTCCATGTTTTAGCTCTTCATCTCCTCTTCTCCCAATTATATAAAAAAAAATCTGTGAGTGTTTACTTTATTCAACCCCTCAACCCAACAATAGCAATATAAAAGCAGGGGTATAACTGTGAAATTAAAGCTAGTGAGTTCACCGGAGGCAAAATGTCAGTCAAATGGCGGTTATCTGAAGGGAAAATAATGGTAAGTAGGGATGAACAAAACTCAATTTGACTTAAAAAATTTTATAAGAAATTTAAATTTTGAGTTATCTGAATTGAGTTATTCGAATCAACTCGAATAACTCGATTCGAGTTTCGAGTTTCGAGTTCGAGTCGAGTTGAATTTCACAATTCAAATAACTCGAATAATTCGAATAACAGATTAGTGTAAATATTTTTTTGTTTCTATAAACTTTGAAAATAAGTGAATTGTTCTCTCCCTCAACAAAATTACAAAACAAAATTCAAAATAATTTTCAAAAATTTAAAATAATTTTTAAAATTTAAAATATTTATAAAAATTTAAAATATTTATAAAAATTTCAAAATTTATATTTTTAAAAAATTCTAAAAATTATATTAAAAAGGTTAAAATTTAAAAAAATTCTAAAATAATAATTGTAGGACCTAACTGATGATTCAAATTTATCATACTCTAGTATCTTATTTTTTAAAATAAGGCTAAATAGTTTTTATAGTAAAATTTTAATTTCTTACTAATATTTTTCTCCGTATTTTTTTCATCGTAGTAGATTAATTAAAAAAAATTTCATTTAGCTTTTTTAATAGATATTTGTTTACTAGTAAGTTATGGGAGTGGAACACAAAGCAATAGAAATTTGTAAATGTATAAAAATTTATAGATAGATTGATGCAAGATAACTGAATAGCTAAGTGGGGAGGTGTAATCTCCCTAACCTGGCCTAGACGTTAAGACCGAATTTGGGAGATTACATTAACCACTAGAATGACCCATTAAGGCTATCAGAGTTTACGAAACAATCATCTAAAAACTTATGTTTATTTTACAAAGAAAAACGCAACGTGTTATCTTCTCTTTTTTTTTACTCAAATATATCATCTTAAAAAATGATGGGTTTTATAGTTTTCTTAGCAAAAGATGATTTCCAATTTCATGTACATTATTTTCAAAATCTATTCACTTGGTAAAGCAACGAAAAAGTGATATTTAACATAATTTTAATGAAAATTAGATTTCATGCAGGATTAAATCAATTTCCAGATTTCAACAATTCTAAAATCAAAATAAATGTTATGCATGCCAAATAAACTCGAAAACCTAAGTCTCATGCCACTGTTTAAATAAAATAATGCAGTTTCTAAATAGCAGAAATTGAGAATAATAAATCTAAAAATACTTTATTTGAATAAAAACACAATCCGAACCGAACTTGGTGGGTTATCTGTAAAGATGAGAATAAAAGAGGGAGTGAGCTTAAGAAGCTCAGTGTAAGTCCAATCACAAGAAAATCGGTGCAAAATAGTAGATAAAGCATGTAAAATAACAGTTCTTTAGAACAATCACATTCGTATAGTAAGTTTTGGTAACAGTTTTATAGATCAATGCATCACTACAATATTTTAGCCTTCACAGTTTTGTATGTACATGTTTATGAATGGTAATGCAATTGCAATATATCCATAGAAAAATCCTACCTAATTTCGCTACACACCTCATTGGGAGTTCCCTTGAATTCAATCATCTTTATACACCGAGTTGTGGATTAACCACCACTAATTTGCAGATATAAACTATCACAAGGTTGTGGATGTACAATATATTTGCAGATAAAAACTGCCACTGGGCTGGGGATGCGTAACATATTTGCAAATGAATTGCCACTCTTCCTCTGTACATATCATTCCACCCCATGCAATGCAATATAACATGTTTTGCAACGAAACAATGCAAAAATAGTATATGTGCTTAACATGTAATCAGTTCAACACTGGCAATAGACATACTTAACATGTATTCAATTCAACATTGACAATGCCATGCATAAAATGTACTCAGTAGGGCAGTAACAATATTGACACTAGTTTATCAATATCACGTTGACATTACGCATGTAATATTCACTTATCATACAATGTACAATAGCACATTAGTCACTAAATCACAGATTCCAGAATAAACACAATATCAGGGAGTTAATTGAGCAAATAAGAACTCTAAAAATAATTTAAGGAACATACAGAGACTGAACTGCAGATATCATGGGAAAAATTATAAAATAGGAGTCACACGGTCGTGTGGCCAGGTCGTGTGAGGGTATCGTGACCGTGTGGGAGAGTTACATAACTGTGTGGCTAGGCCATGAAAAATATTGTGACCGTGTGTCAAACGCTAAAATTACCCTACAAGAAAGACATGGTTGTGTGGTAAGCCGTGTGGAAGAGCTGTGGCCGTATGGTTTATACACCCGTGTGAGAGACCGTGTTGCCTTAATCCTACACACGATCACCGTCGATTCACTTGGGAAAAGACACACACCTTTCACCGGCAGTTCGATCGATGTTCCTCACACTCGATTCTAATCTGATCCACCTAAATTCAGTCATTCAATTGACATTACACACGAATTAACAATTGGTGTCAAGATTGACAAGATTTGCGAAAGATTTGACAAGATCCGAAAAAGATTGATTAATTAAACAAAAGATTAGCATCGGATAGTAATATTACAGACATACGAGATCTAATCATCAGAACGATGTGTACTTACCATTTCTTGGCAATGATACAGAAGCTATTGATGGAAATTACAAAACCGATAGAAAGAGCGATTGAATGGAGAATGATTTGATTCAGTAAACCAAAATAATTATCAATAATTAGGATGAAAATATGGTGTAAAGAAAATGGAAAGGAAATAAAAAAAGAATAAATAGAAAGATAGAGAGAAAATTCTATTCGAATTTGAAAAAGGGCAATATGAAAATCTAATTAATAAAAGAAGAGAAAAAGATGGTGAAATTCTAATTCTATTGAGATTTTGAGGAAGGGCAAGATATGAATTCCAATTAGGAAAGAATTTGTTAAATTCCTGGGGTTTGTAAACCCTAGGGGTGGCACATGCAATTTTCCCAAGTTTTGCCAAACTTGAAATTAAAATGAGGGGGAAATGTAACAGCCCATTTTCAATGAAATCGGAAAATGAAATTCATGCAATTTAATTCTTATTCCAAGCCTAGTCGATTTTTAATGTAACAATAGCAGCCCATGTATTTCACAAAATTCATGATTTTTTCGTGGATTTTCCATCTTTTCAATTTAGTCCTTAAATCATAATTTCATCAAAATTTCCTTTACAAAAGTTACTTATCTATCAACAACCTTTCATTTTATATCATAAACTTCAAAATTCCATCATACTCATCCATGAAAAAATTTTAATACTTTGATAACTTTGCAAATTAATCCTCGAGATAGCTAGACTAAGTTATTACGATCTTCAAAATATAAAAATAACTAAAAACAGGACAAGAATGCTTACCTAATTAAGCCAAATAAGTTTCTCTTTCTTCAATTCTCCATGGCTAGGGTTTCCATCTTTTTTATTTGGGAAAGATGATATTAGATTTTTATCATCTTTAATTATTTCTATTTCCAATTTAGTCCTTTTCTTTATTTAATTTTCCATGGATGAATCATCATACTTATCTACTAACTCCTTTTAATGGTCTATTTGCCATATAAGGACCTCAAATTTTGAATTCCATAGCTATTTGATACCTATAACTACTAGAACTCAACTTTTGCATTTTATGCAATTTGGTCATTTCTATTAAATTAAACATGTAATCGGTAAAATTTTCTTAACGAAATTTTCATACGACATTTCTATCATAATGCAGACTATGCAATAATAATAAAATCATTTTGCTTCCGAATTTGGATTGGTAGTTTCGAAACCACTATTCCGATTTCATTGAAAATGGGCAATTATAGGGAAGGAGGTGGTGACTCGGCCCTCGGATCTCTAGGGATAGCTACACTACTTAACTGCTAAGCCAGATACTTAATTTTGTTTAAACTCTTACAACATTTATTCTTAAAATGAGGCGTGACACTTGCTAGGGTTTGGAGAAAAATTGCAAAAAAACAAAATTGATGCAAGAGAAGGGATTCGATCTTAGATTTCTAGGACAAAGTTACTAACACTTAACCATTAGACCAGTAACTCATTTATTTTCAAACATACAAAGATAACCTTTATAAATTGGGGCGTGGTCATTCTCGATTCCACAAACCTGACCAAATGTAGCACCCCAAACCTGGCCGGGACAGACCGACCTGAATCCAAAATGTTACGTTAGTCACTTACGTGACCTCCGTACAACAATCAATCACACCACACATATAACATGCATATTCATCAATCGTATAGTTTAAGGTAAACATACAACTCTAAAAAAAAACATGATTTTGCTACGTTACTCTTGATCAGACCAACATCAGAGGTAAAATCTTTATTTAACATACAACATAAGTAACATTCGTAATTCAACAATTAAATCATATGTACAGTATAAAACAATTTAATAAGGATAATAATTGAAGGAAATTCTAGAACTAATAAGTAAAACTCATTTAATTTTTAAAGCAAAGTTTAATAGCTAAATTGTAGTTTTAGTAAAATATTTAGTAAAACCTTTTTGCAAAATCGAGAGTAAATGTAACACCTCAAACCCGGCCTAGACGTTATGACTGAATCCGGAGATGCCACAAAGAAGGGTTTTGAAAATTGAGTCGTTTCGATAAATCATTCAAGTTTTATAACTCATATTCGTTTATATCTATTATCGAAAATGTTATTTAATTAATTTATTTTCCAAAACGTAATTTGCATCGGAAGTTATAGAAACCATTATATTAGAAAATCTCATTCGTATATTTGGAAAACCTTTGTTTTAGTAAAACCATGTTTTAGATAAACGTCACAAATAAAGTGTAAAAACGAAAATCCAAATCCCAAAATTAAACCAAATAGTCCGGAGAATCCAATTATTACAAAACTCCCAGAAATAATCCTTAAATTAAAATAAAAGCCATAATCTTAAGCAGTTTACAAACTTGTAATCACCGTGAGGCTCCATCACACCGATCCGTCTAAGTCCGTGGATTACCTAAACAAAACAGACAAATAGATGTGAGTTTTCGTAAACTCAGTGTGTAACCCAATGGAAATAGACATGCAATACATACAAAAATCACATATACAGTCAGATTCAGGTTTGGACTTAAGTTCTTTACAAATGCAGATAACAAAATTAGATATGGAGAGCAAATATTCAAAATCCTACCCCCATCCTCTGCTCACAACTCTGACCATCCCATTACACCATGTGGGGTTAAAAACACCCACCCATCCCTACACACCATATCATGTCATTACGACACATATCAGATAATATTCAGCCAAGCTGCCAGAATATAGGTGAAGGTCGCCATACAGAACACTTCCTCCACACATATACAATTCCCACCCCAAACATATATACAGGAATATCATGCTTACATGCTTGTATACAGATAACAAATATATATTTAACAGAATAATCAGACATGCATAAAAGTGTCCTACTCAGAGTAGAATATCAAATCATATGATTTTAGGGTTTGGTTAGCCCTTACCGACCTTACGGTAAGCTCACAGTCGATCGGAATGACCCGTGCGACCCTAGGGAAAATTTCAAAAATATGGGCCCATATGCCCGTGTGGGCCCACATGCCCAGATAGGCCCACACGCCCAGATTGGCCTCACCTGTGTGGCCTACATGGCCTGGCCCAAAACCCACACACCCAACTTGGCCTAGCCCGTGTGGCCCACATGGCCACACTCACACCACCACATGGCCGTTTCATGCGCACAACCATGCCCTTGTCAAACACACGACCGTGTGGTATCGACAGTATGGTTTTTGGATTTCGTCGAAGCTCGATTTTTTGCATTTTGGGAACACATCTGGTACAGTTTTGATATGAAATCACTCCCGAGCCAACCAGCACCCAAAATAAATATAACAAAACTTCTAAAATTAGTCTAAACTCACAGTTAAACCGAACTAACGAAACCAAAAACGGTGAAACTCGAATGTTCAACACTTACCCAATTACCCCGAAAGACTTCGACTACAATTTGCGAGAGGAGAGTCCCGTTCTTTACGATTTTCTGCTGCAAAAATATAATTTCAATACCAACAGAAAATCAACATCATACTAAACGGATTTAAAGGAAAAACTCTCTAACCCGAAAAGCATTCTATCTCCACTTACCAATCACACAAGAACACTGAAAAGCCAAAATACTGCGATTGAACAATTAAATTGACAGAAAGTAGAGAGTAAAGGAGAAGAATTGTCAAATGACAGAAAAACGCAAAGAAAGGGGAAAAACCAACGTTAGAAAATTTTGTTTGAAGGAGAGAACCGAAATTTTGAAAAAACAAAAGCAAAAATAAAGTCTGATAACTCCCAATATCCCAACTCCCCACTATCTTCTCAACCACAACTTCCCACTCACTCAGACTCCCAATCTCATCCAAACTCTCTCAGTCAATCGAGACAAAAATTAATACTCACGCTCACACAAGGATTTAAACACAAAACCTCCCACACACCAATTCCTTACCATTCGAACCAATAAGCTCATTCTAATATGGATTAACAGACAATTTTATATAAGCCCACTCAACAAAGGTAAGGCTAAGATTAGAAAAATAACAAAATTTGGCAAAAGGAAGACTTGAACCCAAGACCTCACACACACATAGAACACTTAACCACTGAAGCAAATACATATTTTGTGTTAAATATTTACAGAAATAGGAATAAATAAATCAGGGTGTTACAATAAAATTATGGAATTATCCATATAAGACTTAATCATGCAAATTTTCAAGTCATTTCATAACATTTAAGGACTTTAAGTGCATAACATAAAAACCAGGACTTAATTGCAAATATAACAAGACATGCCCAAAACCTAGATATGACACATTATCACCTATCCACACATATAATTTCGTGTTTTCTTTCCAATTTTCCTATTCTAACATATCATATAACACATGTAGATCACACAAATCATGTTCAATTACACTAAAACATACTTTAACACTCTAACCAGTTAGCTATACTAGCATGCAAACCTAAAGTCACAATTCATATTACTCAACATGTCAAATTTGCATCTCATACATTTCTAAGTGCATTATAGGCTCATACCTTTCCAGTTGGTCATTTTAAGCTTGTCTCAATATTCAACAAGTCATTCAAGCATCTATAACAATAATTCACTAAGTACATGCATATCATCCACTATGCAACCAAAACCTAACAATTATGTGTATTCATGTTTAAATTCAATCAATCAATTAACTACAAACCCAATTTTTCTAACCCTATTTTTGAGATGTGACAGAAGGCTGAAATGTACGAAGAATCTGATGAAGGCATTTCGTGACGAGTTCATTAATAAGTGACTTGATTAAGCTAAATAAAAATTAAACTAAAATATAGATTTGAATGACTTTTTAGAAAATGGATTTTTTTATCTTTATCATTTTATTTTATTTTTGCATGTATCTAGATATTGTAATAAGCTTATTGTACCGTTAGATAATGGTTAATTTCACATTCAAGATCTCAGTATTGATTTCCATTCGATTAAGTCCATAACGATATTTTACTATATACTTTGCAATAGATAATTTATTTTTTTTGCGTATTTATCTCCCATGAATTTTTTAATTAAATTACTCCCTCCATGCTGTAATTAATTTATCTAATGGTTTATTTCTCATTTAAGCCTCTCATTTGTGTTTTAACCTCCCTTATATTTAAATTTTATTTAAATTATTATAAATAATATTATCTATTCTAATTAATAGAATTACTCAAGTAAAAACTAAAAAAAAAAGGTAAATGATAATAGTCGAATTGATGCACAATAAATATTCAAGTTTCAAGTTCGAGTCGAGTTGAATTTTACAATTCAAATAATTTGAATAACTCAAATAACAAATTTGTGTAAATACCTTTACCCCCTATTAATTTTGAAAATGAGCAAATTGGTCTCCATCTCAACAAAAATTTTAAAAAATCAAAATAAATTTTAAATTTTAAAATATTTATAAAAATTCCATAATTTATATTTTAAAACTTAAAAATTCTAAAAGAAATTCTAAACAACTTATAAAAAAAAGTTAAAGGTTTGAGTCTTTTTTAGTTGATTTAGGCACAAATGGATGAGTGAGTAATCAAATCTTGTAATTGTAGTGTTTGGTGAATCGAGGTTTACAATAACTTTTTAAGCTAAAATCTCCAAAACAAAAAAAATGTAGGGATGAATAGCTTTTTTCACGGTTGATATAAAATGAGATATGTGAAATGACATATCTGACCATGCTTACTAAAAAATTACTTACTTTACCACATGGTTTATAAAAAATTACTCCATTTGCCACATATATCTATTTCTTGAATATTTATTCACTCTTAATTTATTTTTAATTCAATTGTGTAAAATAATTTTTTATGCAACTTTATATTAATTGAAATATGCTACTTGATAAATTTATTTAAAGTGTAGCATAATTATGACTAATTTACATACTAAGAACATGACATAATTATAACTGAAAATATAGTTTACAATTATATTGATACACTATTAATGTTTATTAATTTGCACAATGTTAATATTTGCAACTTAAGAAATTTATTTCTTTAAATTTTCAAAAATATTCACTGATTAATTTCCATAATAGATGTTTTAATTCTTTGGTAATAGCGTTTTATTTTAATAATTTCACCCAATAAAGACTAAAAAATTATAAACAAATAAATATTTAATAATAAAATTTGTCATGCCTTATTTGTTATTTTACAAATATCAGCTTTTAGTTAAATTTTAGCTAAGCACTTTTAAGTAAATAGATAATAGAATCAGTTGGTTAAATCAACCACTGCAATCTATTAACTGTTTATTTAAAAATGTTAGCTAAAACTTAAATGAAAGTTGATATTTATAAAATAATAATTAAAGGCATGATACATTTTATTGTTAAATATTTATTTATCAAGAGGATTTTTTTTTTTAATTTTAAAATAATTTAGAATAATAAATTTTTGGACTGATATGTTCTAGGGGATCTGATGTGGTATGGTGCACCCGCGAATCTGTTCTTTGTCTTTAGGGCTTTATAAATCGTTCAAACTGGCACTTCTTACAACCCCGATACAAAAACCAAAGCATAATTAGCGTTGGTCTCAAGCCCTTTCTTTCAAAATCAAAGTCTGATGTGGTCTCTGCAATTGTCTCCAAAGGTATAGTAATTCGATTCTGTATTTTGATATTTCTTTTTGATCTAGCATTCCGATAAATGTAAAGGGATCTTTTCATTTCACTTTGTTTAAGAAACGATTTGTTTAGTACTTCATTTCTATGGCTTGCGTTTCGAATTATGAGAAGCTTTGTTGCGTTTTCTATGATTTGAAGGTTTATTCGATGAAGTATTCTAGATGTGTTGTTTACCATTGATTTTATGTATGATTATTTTTTTTTTAAATTTCTCATAGGAACTTTATGGAAATGATGTCATGGCATTGATTTTTTGTGGTTCTTCGTTTACATCTATTTGATTCGTTTGACATTTGTTTATTGATTGGAAAATAGTATATTTGAGTTATTCTTTCTAATATAATATCCGTGTTTTAGCTCGAAAAGAAATAAAGAGAATGATGTCTGCGAATTTTCATGATATTCAGGGATCAACAACTAGGGAAGAGAAATGGGGCTGACTTTCACCAAGCTTTTTAGCCGGCTTTTTGCCAAGAAGGAGATGCGAATTTTAATGGTGGGTCTTGATGCAGCCGGTAAAACTACCATCTTGTACAAGCTGAAGCTTGGAGAGATTGTCACCACTATTCCCACCATCGGTAAGCGTTCGTTTTCCAAATCTTTTTCGTTGTGTTTCCAAATCTTTTTCGTTGTGTTTATCTCTTTGTTTGGTGATTATATTTATCTTTAAATGTGTATTAGAGCTATTGTAGTTATTCTGTTCTCACGATTGCTTGCCCTTTATTTAGATACTCCTTTATTCCAAATCCTTCATTTTTTAATTTTTAATTTTTTTAATTTCAATATATTTCGAAAATAGCACTTTATATTTATGTTCGAATATGTATTAGATACAAGTGTTAGATTTGGATCCTTTAAAAGAAATAAATAGTCTAGATAACATAGAAGATGTCTATTTTCATGTACTCCATGGAACAAATTTGCTAGCAAAGCATGTAATCCATTCTGTTCCTGACTATTTCATAATGTGATTTTGTTTTGTACAGTAACTTGTTCATGTTTGTGATGTATTTATCCTTGGTCATGGTTCATCATACATGTTTTCTCTTTTCAGGATTTAATGTGGAGACTGTTGAATATAAGAACATCAGTTTCACCGTGTGGGATGTTGGTGGTCAGGACAAGGTATCTCTTTATTGCTATACTTAGCCTGGTTATTTCAACAACATTGTATTCTGGCACATTAATAATTAGGGCTCTTTACATATTCTGATATCAATGTCTTGACTAACCAAGAACATCCTTGCTTTTCATTATTAATCATGCAGATTCGTCCATTGTGGAGGCATTACTTCCAGAATACAAAGGGTCTCATCTTTGTGGTTGATAGCAATGACAGAGATCGTGTTGTTGAGGCTAGGGATGAATTGCATAGAATGCTGAATGAGGTATGATAAGTGAAAATTTAAGTGGAACCACCTTTGTTTTTACGCTATTGTTTATGCATGTATTTTATTGCTGTTATAAGTGGCTTTTGGATGCTATATCTTATGTGTTCATATAAAAACAAATTTAGCAGTCGTAAGCTAGCAAAAGGACAGTTTTGTGTTAATGGCTCTTCTATGGTTGGGTTTTGGGAATTGGATGTCCTCTGCCCTGCCCTTGCTAGTTGTTGGGGTTCTTTATTTATCTTGACTGATTAAATTGTTTGAAAAAAATCTAGCTGGCATGATTCATGTTACTTGATCTTTCTATTGCAAAGACTGTGATGACAATCATGTGTGGTTGACTGAATGCTAAGTTGAAAACCATTTGGATTCAAACAAACATCAGAAACTTATGATTGAATTCAATGAAATTGGTCGCATAAATTACGCTACTGGTTTTCTTCCATATATTTATTCTTCAAAGTAGTTTAATGTTCCAAATAATAATTTTTTGACCTTATTCATGTCAATGCCAAAATTATCAAATGAAAATGGATTAGATATTGAAATATTGAGAATAATATCAAGAGCACGAGTTGAATCTTCTGCCGTTGGTTTAGTTTTGCTTGACTTTGATGATTATGCTATTTCTTGTTCTGCAGGATGAGCTGCGAGATGCAGTGTTGCTTGTATTTGCAAACAAGCAAGATCTTCCAAATGCAATGAATGCTGCTGAAATAACTGATAAGCTTGGCCTCCATTCCCTTCGACAACGTCACTGGTAATGCATTTGTGTTGTGTTTTACTGCCATAGTTTGCAATCTTCTCATTAATTAACACTGACGCAAACATAGTTTGCAATCTTCTCATTAATTAACACTGACGCACCTTGGTGGTAATTTCAGGTACAGTCAGAGCACCTGCGCAACCTCTGGTGAGGGGCTTTATGAGGGTTTGGATTGGCTTTCCAACAACATAGCTAACAAGGTAATAATGGAGAACTACCACGTTTATACTGATCATTTTGCTTAATCCGTGCATCCTTGAACAATAAGTTGCAAACTTTATGGTCAAACTGTTTGATATTTGTTGTTGTTAATTCTATATATGCTTATATTCACCTGTTTTCTGCAGGCGTAAAGCCATTAAGAGGATTATTGCAATATGGGGAAATTCTGGATGCAGGAGTGAATATTGTTTTAAGTGTTTTTCCTTTTTATATATAGCTGTTATTATCCTTTTTCTCATAATTTTTCATCTGAGACAGTTGGCTTCTTGTTGTTATGCCTTTTTCTTCTGATGATGAGCATTGTAGTGTAGGATCTCATAGCTGCATTGGAACTAGAAACTATTGACTTCGTTTTTACTATGCTGCCTATAGAGTTTTTAACTCCACCAGTGAGAAAGAATGAGATAATTTCTCGGAATATAATTTCATTTGGATGCAAATACTTCTGTTAGGTAATGATTAGTGGTAGGTTTCATGTTTATGGCAAAAATGTTAAATAGCTATTGAACTATATTATGATTTATTTAGATACAAGTCATTGTACTTTTCCCATACCCAAATAAGCCCTCGAGTTATCTTTTGATTTGTACCTAAGGAAGCAGCCCTGAAGAGGAGATGGGTTTATGGTAAAGGGTTTATTTAGGTATAAGTTAAAGGTTTAAGGCTTTATTAAGATGCAGTTAAAAGGTTATGGACTTAGTTCAGGTATACAAGAGGTATGGGGGCTTATTTATATAAAATGTTAAAGTTAAAGAGCCTTCTTAATATTTATCCATTGTTCATTCAATAAACAATAGATATTTTAACAAGGGATAGAGGTTATTGAGAGGTTGAATTTGAGTATGGTATCAACTGAAGGCAAGACTTCGAACACACTCTTTTGTCACTTTCAAGTGAACTTTGTTTTCCTTTGGGGTCTTCGCGACTACAAATAAGATTCTTCCATTTCAAACGAGAGAGATGAATCAACACTTGGGAATTAAAATAAAATATAATAATCGCGGCTTTATAGTAAGTGTGACAAGTTAGTTGTAATATTTGTAGTGTTACAATAGAATACTGGGGTATTCTAAGGATTGAACCTAAGAGATTATTAAATGGGTAAATGTGTTTATTAAGTCAATTATATGATGAGCAATTATTAATCTAATTGAGTTAGAAATTATTAGTGCGAATTCACATTTAAAATTGTTTATAAACTAAAATTAAACTATTAATTAAACTAAATAAGCTAAACATTTTTCCTAATGTTTTAGCTAATGTAAATGATTAAATGATGGTCGATTGATTAGTTGAGTGCTAATTAAACTAATAAATCTACACTGTTTATAATGGTTGCCACTTTTAGTTAGGAATCACCTCTCGGTCTATCTTAGACTAAAATATACCACCTAAGATTACCTTTTGGTCTCACCTAGGCATATAGATTACTTCCCAGTAGGGGTGTTCATTTGATTAACCGACCTGAATTTTCATTAATCAAATTAATCGACCATTTTAAACCCTTAATCATTAACCTAATTAATTTTTAAAAAAAAAATAATTAACCAAACCAAACTTTTTTGGTTAATTCGTTCGATTAACTGGATCAATTGAAATTTATATATTTTTTTTATTTATGGTTAAAACAAGTAAAAATAAACCGAATTACCTGAATTAAAGTATTAACCGAATTAAAGTATTGAATCACTACATAATTAAAGACAGTACATAAGTCTTGAAATTAACACATAATTAAAATGTAAGTCTTCAATATTCTCCACTTGTATCTATTTCTTCTCTCTAAAAGATCTCCATGTGCATTATACCTACAAAATAATAAGTACAAAAAATGGGCATATAATAGAAATATATGCATTTAAAAAAATCAAATAATATAAACAAATGAATATATTGTAAGTTAACAAGAGTAAGAGAGTAAGCATACCCTTCAACTCACGGAAGCTCATGAATTTAGGATAAGTTCAGATGCATTTCAAGAAAAGTCTAAACATTGAATTGATTAAATAAGTTAATGTAGGATTGATATGGTAAAAATATTAAAATAAAATAATAAATATATCATTTTCAATATTGTCAAGCTCTTGGATTTGTTATTCAATCTTTTTGGTGTCTTCTTGTGATGATGATTTTCGAATCCAATCTTGAGTACACACAAGAGCTTGTACAATTTTAGGAGTTAAAGAACTCCTAAATTGATCAAGCACACGCCCCTTGGTGCTAAATGCAGACTCTGAAGCAACTGTAGATACTGATATAACTAACATATCTCTGTCTATTTTTGAAAAAGTAGGAAATCTAGGGCTATTCACTTTTCACCATAATAAAATATCAAAATCTTCAACAAAATCCTCATTAGCCTCAGCTAGATATTTATCCAATTCAGATGTTTTATCCTCACCACCATTTTCCAACTCACGCTTTTTATACAAAGCTTGCATACACTTTTTCATTTTTTTGTTGTAATGCACCGAGAGAAACATGTGCTGGCAAACTTGATTGGCTACAAGTAAGTGAAGGCTTATACTCATCAAATAATTCATACAAAGCTTCCTTTAATTTTTGCATCATTTCACAAACTTTTTCAAAATTAGACATTTTACTAAGTGCAAATGCAAGATACTTTAATTTTTGTCTAAGATCTAAAGCACAAGCAACAAATATAAGCAAATTCATCTTATCAATATCACTCCAATACTTATCATATTTGTCTTTCATCTTGATGGCCATAACACTGAAATCAATATTAATATTTAACTGAGTATCTCGTAAAAAAATATCAATTTCAGAAAGCTCGTTAAAAAAATTATTAGACGTGACATATGAAGTGCCAGTTATACGTAAAGTGACTTCATAAAAGTGTTCCAAGAAATCTCTCAAGTTTGTGACACTAGCCCAATCATCCACACTAGGCCAACCCTCTCCCCTTTCAAGTTCAGCCCTAAAGTTTGTATTTTGCTCCTCAAATCTCTCAAAAGCTTTCTCAAAGTTTTGAGCAGTGTCTAACATTAAGTAGGTCGAGTTCCACCTAGTATAAACATTAAGACACAACATCTTCTTGCACTCTATCTTTTCCACCACAACACACTCCTAAAACTTTTTTAATCTAGCTGGAGATTGTCTCACATATCTAACAGCCCTCTAACACGTTCAACAAATTTATTCATTTCCTTTAAGTCTTCAACAACAATCAAATTCACAATGTGTGCCATGCATCTCATATGAAGATATTTACCATTTTGAACTAAACCCCCTCGAGGGTTAAATTTCTTTCTTAAATAACCAATAGCAATATCATTTGAACTTGGATTATCAACAGTAATAGTAGATAACTTATCAATCCCCAATTCAACAATTATTTCTCAATCACCATCCCAATAAACTCACCCTTATGACTAGAAATTAGACAAAAGTTTAAAATATTTTTATTCAATTTCCAATCGTTATCAATAAAGTGAGCAATTATATTAACTATTTGCAAAGAAGTCCATGTGTCAGTAGTTAAGCAAACTCTAGAACAAGAACTTCTCAAAAGTTGTTTTATCTTGACCTTTTCATCTAAATACAATTGATAAACATCCCTAGTCATTGTAGTTCGTGAAGGAATATGAAACATAGGACATGCTACGAATATAAATTTCCTAAAGCCTTCACTTTCAACAAACTTGAAAGGTAATTCATCAATCACAATCATTTGTGCTAATCCTTCCCTACATGCTTCTTGATCAAATATCCAAGTTGAAAAATGCCCTTCACCCCCCTTCAACTCCCTTTCTAGGTAAAACTAGTTGTCCTTGGCTAGTGCCAACAACATTACTAGGATTTTTCTTACATGAATTAATATGATATTTCAATGACCATGTACCAGTTTTTTTCATATCACAACAAAATTCCTTTTCATAATAATTACATTGAGCCTTACTTTCACCTTCACTATTAATAATCTTAGTGAAGTGAGACCAAACTTCTGACCTTTGAGGAGTGGCTTTTTTTTTCCAGTAGTCCCCTTTGTTTGGCTTGAAGCTTCACCTACCGAATTTCCAAAATCTATCGAAGTAGGAGGTGTACCACTACCCTCAATAGATGATGGTTCGGTGGACATTTTGCAAGAAATAAATTATATAATAGATTAAAATACATTTATAATATTAAATTAAATGCAAAGTTGAATGACCAAAATAAAATTTATAAAACACTATTAAGAACAATCAAATATTAACTTCTCAAAATCTGTATAATTTAACGCGACAAAAATACCATGATTGTAAGCTCAAACATTTAGCTATTTGTTGAGGTAAACTCATAAAAAGACCAATATCACCTACAATAAACATTGTTTGCTGATTGATGGGAAATGAAATTAACCAACACAAGTATGCATGTGAAGTGATCTTAAATGGACCTACAATGATGGATTATCTTCAAAACATAGAGCATGAGATGCTACTCTATTTCGCTACTCTATTTCACTCATTTTTCAGTTCTAAATTAAGAAACCAACAAACAGTTAATTAATACAACAATAGCTGCTAGACGAGTGTATTGGGGCATCAATTGCAAAACTCATCTGCAAAATTACAGAGCCAAATGGAAACTATAATAATTCAAATATTTAAGAAGAAATCAAATATCAAAATACTAGACCTAAATCAGTTACAAAATGCATCTCTAAAATTACAGAGCCAACAAAAAAAAAACTTTAGAATTCAAACTATTAAAAAAATAAAATATTTGAACTGAATCACTTACAAAATTCATCTGCAGATTTACAAAACCAAATTACAAAAGACTAATACATATGCTTAAATAGTAAATTATAAATTCCAGTAATATCACAAAACATAAATCCTTGACAGGTTACCTCTTGTTCAAGTTTTTTTTTTCAAAACTTTTAGGTCACTACCTTGTATTCCTCGTATACTGGAAAAAAGAAATGACAAAAAGCAATTTATTACTAACATATTTCAAAGCATGGTCAATACTCAATATTGAGCTAAGCAGCCTCCATAGAAGACCATGAAACAATGAACAAATACCATTGGCAAAATTACTTGATGTTGGCCTTCGATAATAAAAGACAAAAAGTATTATCTTTGCATTATATGAAAATGCAGATCACTAAACTGCAGATATCAAATAAGTTCGAATGATCCTAATGGCCTTACATTCCTTACTATAGATGATCTCTTGCAAACAAAACACAACTATCCATTTAACGAGTCCAAGTATATTGACACGTACATAACTATCCATAAATTATGTTTTTCAATGCTTAATTCGTATTATATATATAAGGATCCTAGTAGGGCTATAGCATACACAGAAATTCAACATAGTTAAAGTTTGCATTTCAATCATATTAATGCAGCTGAATTTAATAGATTTCAAATTTTACTAACAGAAGAAGAACTATCAATAATGCTTTCCAATGCTTAATTGTTTTCTTACTTAATTCAGAATAACCCTTTATGTAGTTCAATATTCTCTTGGTTTATGTTTAAGAAAGCTAAAACTTATAGATTAAGAGCTATAAGTGCTTATTGTTTTTTCAAATATTCTTGCAACCATTTAATGAGCATAGCCATCTACAAGCCTGAGAGGAAAAGCCTAACTCAACTCGCCTGTGCAATACAATGACTGTTTCTGTAACACCCTTTACACGTATTCAACGTCGAAACGGGGTCTGAGGCTTTACTGGAATTACCACACAAACAATCATACAATTACGAGCCATAAATTTGTGTCTAAATTAAAACCATTTGCATTCAACCACAAAGTCCCTAATACGAGCCTACGAGGCCCTAAACATGCTTTGGGAGAGGTTTGGGACTAAACCGGGAACTTTAGAAATTTTTACAAAACTTAAAAAATTTTTCCACTAAACAAGGGTCACACGCCTGTATGGATATGGGACACGCCCGTGTGGTTAGGCCGTGTGGTCACACACGCCCATGTCCCGGCCTCGTAACTCTCTGTTTTGCAATGCATGAATAAATTGAGGTCACACGGCTAAGTAACACGCCCGTGTGCTAGGCTGTGTGGATAATTAAAATTTCACAAAATAGGTGCAGACTTTACACGCCCGTGCCTGAGGTCGTGTCATCCACACGGTTGAGACACACTCTCGTGTCTTTGCCCGTGTGCTCAATTCTGAGCATTCTGTTTCTCAAAATTAAGGTGCAAGGGACACACAACCAAAACACATGCTTATGGGGCAGACTGTGTGTCACACACAGCCTAGACACACGCCCGTGTGTCTACGCATGTGGACAAAATAAAGGCTATTCACCAAGCCATTTTCCACCCACATTTACACCTACACTTACACCAATTCAATAGCACAATTCATGGCATACTTAGGCAACCAAAACATCCATAATTATGACCAGCACATGCCAATACAATAGCAACATCAATTATACTCACAACATTTATTATGCCCTAAATCAATCATGCAAATTTCACATTCATTAAGCCTCAATTTACTACTTTCAAGACACCTAATTGTGCACAAATTTATCATCTCATCAATATATCACATTTCCAAACATTTCTCATTCATGCTATGAATCACATTCCATCGTTCACCAAGTATACCATGACCATATCACCAAAGACATTGACAGATATATGAATATACTTAGGCTTACTAACATGTTAGCCAAATTAAGGCAATTTACATTGCCAAATATCAAAACAAGCCTTTGACAATTACAAGCCAATACATTTGGCCAAATCAAATGACACATATAACAAAATGACCAAGTCCTTATACATGCCATACTTTCAAAATACTAAGATCATCAATACCTAAAAATGAGAGTTTGATAGTGTGATTCGAATCTCCGACGATCTCCGAGTCCGAGTTAGCTTTGCGACACTATAAAACATGGAAAATAAACGGAGTAAAGTATATAGCTTAGTAAGCTCGTATGCAAGAAATAAGCAACCTTACCATGCATATAACATTCAAATAATATAACATAATTAAATGTAAATTTACCATAGTCTCATGATTATAATTCATTCCATCACAAAACTTACCTCATTTTCATCATTTCAATCATTTAATAAGCATGAACTTTACGTACATACCTGAACCATTTCGGAATGAACTTACACATATTCTCATCTTTGACATACCCGTGAACCACTTGGAATAATAATGTCGGATACTCTGGATTTTTTCAGACTAAGTGCCACATACGTAGCCAATGCTACCTCAATTTCATATCACATAATCACTCACTCTCGAGCTATCGACGGGCCTGCTCACACAAGCTGTCAGTCAAGACGTAGCTACGCGATGCTGCTCACACAAGCTGTCAAGTATCTGCAACATATGCCGGTATATTCAGCCACCGGTAGGACGTACAAGACCAGCACCTGAATCACATAATCACATAACACATAATGACCCTAGTGACATGTCACTTGTATCCTAATCTGTTTCTAAGGTTCAACGAGACTTCTCACTTGTCGAATCGTCGTCGAACTCTTTCGTAGAATTATACTCATTCACAAAATCAAACATACAATTCTTGCAATATTAAAGCATTTAAGTACAATTATTCTAAAGCTTATTTTTAACATACAAACTTACTTCGGTACAAAATGGCTAATAGTTCGATTTAGTCCACAACCTTATTCTTTCCCCAGTCTAGGTCAGAACCTCTTCTTTCTTGATCTATATTATCAAATTTAACTCATTCAATCATCACATTATTCAATTTAATCCCAAAAACACCTTATGCCAAAAATTACATTTTTGCCCATAATTTTTCAACTTTTTACATTTTTGTCCCTGGGCTCGTAAAATGACTTTCATTCAATTTCATCAGACCTAAGCCTAGATGAACCTATTCCTTGCTCATAAAAGCCCATTTTTTTCATTTATTCACATTTCTATACACATTTTACAACTTTTACAAATAGGTTCCTATTTAACATTTTCATCAAAATCACTTGTAAATGTTGTTTATCTAACACCAAACATGCATTTTCTACCATTAAGCATCAAAATACACAAATATTCAACATATGTAAAATTTTATAATTTGATTTTCTTTCAAATTAGTCCTTGAAATAACTAGATTAGGTTGAGACAACTTCAAAAACATAAAAATCATTAAAAATAGGACAAAGACGGACTTACAATCGAGCTTGGAAGCTTGGCCAAAACCCTAGCTATGGAGACTCTTCAATTTTCAGCTAAGGGGATTAAATTGAAGAAGATGGACACTTTTATTTGATTTATTTTATCTTTATTAACCAAATGACCAAAATACCCTAAATGCCAAACTTTGAAATTTTATTTAACCATGTCCATTTTTATCCATACTAAAATATAATGGTATAATTACCATTTAAGGACCTCTAATTTAATAATTCATTACAATTAGACACCTCTAGCTTCTAGAATGCATATTTTGTACCTATTGCAATTTAGTCCTATTAGTCAAATTGGACACTCTATCGATAAAATTTCTTGACGAAAGTTTCCCACAATCATTCAATCATACTTTAGATCTTAAATTAATAATAAAATTGACATTTCTACTTCAGATTTTTGGTCGCGAAACCACTATTTCGATTTGACTCAAAAACAGGGCTGTTACAGTTTCAGCTAAATTATTTACTTTCACCCCTTCTTTGGCTGCAATTAACAAAAAAAATTAAATGATATATCGCGAGCCATCAAATCTGGGTCGATTTACCCAAAAATCATATCTACCCAATTCATTAAATCCCAAACAGAATAGTACTAACACTTCAACAACAATAAGATTTCAAGATCAGTATTTTAAAGGATATATCACGAGCCATCAAATCTAGGTCAATTTAGATGGAAAAATAATATTTGTTTAAGTAATAAAAAAAGGGAAAATAGGGATCGAGTGAAGAAATACGGTACCTCTTCGAGGATTCCTATGGTGGAAATTGGAGAATAACGTGAAAAAGAGTAAACTCTGAAGAAATTTTAGAGATTTTTGGGTTACATTAGAGAGTGTAAGGAGTTGGAATTGGAACGATGATGGTGATCTGGTGAATGCCGAAGGGTGTGACTGGTGGGTGCCGGACGATTCTCGGAGGTGACTGGCACTGGAGATTTTGGGAGCTTTCAAATTAGGGATTTTGAAAGGGTTAGGGTCTTAGGGATTTTGAATAAGGTGAAGTTTGAATCGTGATTTTTAGTTTTAGTTTTAGAATTTTTACCTTTATTTATTAATTTATTTGTAGTTTTTAGGATTGGGTTAGGTTGGGTTTATATATATTGGATTCCTTGGGTTTATATTAGGGTAGGCCGATGGTTGTTAGGGCCTGGGTCTAGGTGGGTAGTGGCCTAATATTTATATATTATAATATTATTTATTAAATTCAATTAATTCAGTTAATTCAGTTAATTAATCAATTCGAACTGAATTAATTGTTAACCGAACTTCCAAAAAAGTATTAGTCGACCCCAACCGAATTTTTTAAATTCGGTCGGTTAACCAAAAAAATTCAGTTTTACCCGAAATTTGCACACACCTATTTTTTTATCTCACCACTCGGCACAATTATATCGAACTAAGAATAAACTCTTCTCTCAGTCTCGTTTATCTAGGTTTTTCGCTAAAGCCGTCAATTCTAATGTATTAAGCATTTCGATATAATTGAACAATCAATTAATCAAGAATAAACATTAACTTAAGCAAACAAACAACCAATCAACCCAACCATCTAAAAAATTAGCACATGATAAAACTTAATATCCAAACGAATATTTCATCAAATAGTTAATAAGCACAATATAGAGATAATGATAAGAAATGCTCATTTAAATGTAGAACCAATGACACCCAAAAGCTTCATCCATCTTCATTTACAAAGTTTTTTCCAAGAAACAAGAAAAAAAACTACAAGAATAAAATCTACTCTAAAAAGAAAAGAGAAAGCCTAAATTAAAAATGAAAAAAAAGCTTAACCCTAAAACTATGGAAAACTAGAGGAAACTATTAACCAATAAAATCTTAAATGAAAGGCTTATAAAGTTGTATTTATAACCTACTATCATTTAACCTAACAATGACTATTTTTCCCTTATGTAAAAAGAAGACATATGCTTGTTTGGACACAAAATTGTCCCTACAGTTTTTTCACTTGTCATGCTTATCGTGATACCCACAACAGTCTTGAGATTGAGAGTCTTGGAGGTCTTGGTATCTCAATACCTATGGTTTGGTATCGCGATACCACTGTAGATGGTCTATATCTCTTCATTTTTGAACTGTCAGGGGTATCACGAATTCCATGCTTTGATATCGCGATACCCCCTTCCAAGTGATGTTTTCTTCACGTTCAGGCTACCGTCAACTCCTTATAACACTCAATCAACTTTTTAGGTTCCCTAACATGATTGGCCAATTTGTGTCGCAAAAATGACTTAAAACTAAGAAAAACAATTTATTAAAAACAAAACTAAAAATCGACAAAAATATATATAAGACACTTAAAGTGCTTGAGAATAAGCTCCTTAAGTGTAATGGAGAGCCTAAATTGATGTAAGATGGAACTCAGTTGATATTTTTCTTTTTAAAATTTATGAGAAATAAGATCAACATAAGTTTAAAGGTGGTTGGAAAATTTGGTAAAAAAAAACTAAATTAGGATCAATTCCTAGAAAAGTTTGGAGAGGTCACAGACAGTCCCGCTGAAAACCCAAACTCCTAGACAAAACTTCCTCTAATGTAATTTTAAGTAAAATAACAAAACTTTTAGAGAAAAAAGTGAGGGAGACAAGAAGAATGATAGAAGATATGTTTTTTGTTGTACGAAATATGAGGAAGGTAACCTTCTATTTATACTATTAGTTGAAAGGCAAAATAGTAAAAATGCAGGGGCAAAAAGTTAAAACTAGCATATACAGTTTTCTAAAAATAGTTAAAAAAAAGATATTTTTTGTTAACCAAAATTTTCTTTATTTTTTGAAAAATAATATAGGATTTTTATCCAAAAATAAACATGCATAGTATGTGTCGTAGACACATCTTAACACGGACACAGACCAAGATAGACGGCGGCGGCAATGTAAGTGTGTTAGGCCTTTAGCCCAAGTACTCAATGAGGGTAAGGAGTAATTCTATTTTAAACCCTTTCATTATCCTATACATAATCAATGTGAGATTTCTTTGCATTACCCACATTCCCCCACTAATGCAAAGAAATAAAGATTTTTGAAAAATAGGGAAAAATGCAGAAATGGAATTAGCCGTTTAAGTACTAGTATATGTTAGATTGACACTAATACATAGTGAAATGATAAATTTTTATCTTAACAAGTGAACGAATCTGGAACTTGTTAAAATAAGAGTAAACTCATAATACACGACTAATCTCAGGTCCAATTGAGTTCCACGATAGATCAAGAATTTAGCAAATATACCTTGGGATGTTGGTAAGTGCTTTAGAAAAATGGCCTAACGTCTTTCATAGAAGGTGGCTAATCCTTCACACTTACATAGGTGATTCCATCAAGTCTATCTTAGTATAGACCACCTAGACCATGGTTATGAAATCATTAAGAGCATTTAATAAGTTCAACCTTTCAGTTTAAAAATTCGATGAGTGCATCAAGTTTGCCTCACTAGGACCACCCAAAGCCTGGGATATGAATTCATTAAGAACATTTAGTGGCTCATCCTATAAATTTGGTAAGTTCATCAAGTTTGTCTCAATAGGACCACCCAAACTCTGGGCTATGAACTCATTAAAAACATCTAGTAGTTCATCCTATAAATTTGGTGAATTCATCAAGTCTGTCTTAGTAGGACCATCCAAACTTTGGGCTATGAACTCATCCTTATGCATCATAGGGATAGGTAAAGATGTACATTATGAGTCTATCCATGCTTTCGTTTGACCACATTGAACTCAGAAAACTAAGTTGGGTATCTACCATGAACTCCTCAACTAATGGGCTTAAGACCCATCCCCCTCGATGAATCAAGAACCATTTTCCTACATAACCCTTTGGTTAGTAGATCAGTTAGGTTCCTCTCAGATCTTACGTATTCCACGGTAATTACTCGATTCTTTATTAAATGTTTCACACATTCATATCTTATGCTTATATGACTTTGCTTGCCATTGTAAGCCTGGTTTTGAGCAACACAAATGGTGATTTGTGAGTCACATAATAAAGACACAAGAGTTGCAAGTTTCCCCCATAAAGGAATCTTTGCAAGTAGATTCCTAAGCCACTTGACCTCTTGCCCGACAAAATCAAGAGCTATAAACTCTAATTTCATGGTGGAGCGAGCAACACACGTCTTTTTAATAGACTTCCAGGAAATGGCTGATCTACCCAAAGTAAACACATAACCACTGGTAAAGTTGACCTCATCATTGTCAGATACCCAGTTTGGATTACATTATCCCTCTAGGACTACAGGGTATCCAATAAATTGTAATCCCAAAGTCGTTGTACCTTTGAGGTACTTAAGCAAACACTTAAGAGCATTCCAATGTTCACTACTTAGGTTATGGGTATATCTACTCAGTCTACTAATAGCATAGGCAGTATCTAGATGAGTATGATTCATTAAAAACATAAGAATCCTAATAATTTTAGCATACTCAGGTTGCGATACACTCTTCCCTTTATTCTTTTTCAATTGTATGCTAGGGTCATAGGGAGTTTTCATAGGGATTATATCAAAATTTTAAATTTCTTCAACACTTTCTCAATATAATGAGACTGGTTTAAGGAAAATCCCTTATCTAATTTGGTAACCTTAATCCCTAATATTACATCTACCTCTCTCAAGTCAGTCATTTCGAATTTGGTTAATAAGGAATTTTTTGTTTCCTTAATGGTTTCCATGTGTGTACTAAAAATCAATAAGCCATCCACATATAGACTTATGATAACACAATCTAAACCAAACAGTTTTTAATACACACATGCATCAACATCATTAACAACAAAGCTATAACTAAGGATAGTTTTGTGAAATTTCTCATACCATTGTTTTGGAGCTTGTTTGAGACCATACGAGACTTCTTAAGTTTGCATACTTTATTTTCCTACCCAGGTTTCACAAAGCCTAAAAGTTGCTCCATATGGATTTCCTAATCTAAATCAACATTAAAGAAAGTAGTCTTCATATCCATCTGATGCACAAGTAAATTGTGAATGAAAGCTAAAGTAAACAAAACACGAACGGTTGAGATATTAGTATGTATCGAAAAAATCAACTCCAAATTTTTTAGTAAATCCTTTTACAACTAGTCTTACCTTATACCTTTAGATTGATTCATCTGGTCTAAATTTCTTTCCCAAAACCCATTTAGTAAAGGTTTATAACCTTTAGGCAAGTCCAGTAACTCCCAAGTAAGACTAGACATAATAGGTTCTAGCTCATCGTTAATAGCATCTCTCCAAAAACTAGCATCAATTGATTATACAACTTTATCATATGTTTTTGGATCCTCATCTATTAGGAAAGTATGAGCAACAGAATCACTTATTGATTCTAAATCAACAATTTCGGTTATAAAAAAAGTAAGGAAGCTAAGACTAAAACTAGTTGCACTTTTTTTGTCTTTTACTCCTCCTAGGTTAATCATCATATTGAGCATCCTTAGCATGTTTACTAGAAGAGAAAAAAGCATGTTCATCTAACTGTATGTCATGCATTATAACAGATTTTTTTAAAGGAATTTTTTTTGAAGAAAACAACTTTTCTAGATTTACAAATAAAATGATCACGTAAGGACATAAATCTATATGACACACTGTTTAAAGCATAACCAATAAAAACTGTATCAAAATTTTTAGACCCGATGGTGTTCTTTTTAAAATCAGGTAGACCTATTTTAGCTAAGCACCCCCACACTTTCAAGTATTGTAGATTAAAGGCATAACATTTTCATAATTCATATGAGGTGCAGTCTAATTTTTTATGAGACACCCTGTTAAGAATGTGTTTTGCAGAAAGTATGGCTCCCCCCACATATTGTCAAGCAAGCTAGTGCTTAGAAGTAAGGCATTTGTCATTTCTTTTAAAGTTCTATTCTTTCTTTTAGCTATGTCATTTTGTTGTGAAGTATAAGGGGCAGTGGTCTCATGTATTATGCTATGTTTTTCACATACTTTTTTTAGGAAATTAGTGCTATATTCATCTCTTCTATCAGATCTAACTCATTTTATTCTCCTATCAAGTTGATTTTCTACTTCTATTTTATAAAGAAGAAAGGATTTATCAGCTTCATCTTTTGACCATAAGAGATAAACCTTTGTGTATCTAAAAAAAATCATCTACAAAGGTAATATGTAGCATTTTTCTCCTTTACTCTCCGTGTTTCTAAAGTCTGCTAGATCTGTATGAATTAACTCTAAAAGTACAGTCTTCCTATCGTCAACAGGTTTGAAGTGAGGTCTAGTATGCTTTGATTCAACATAGATTTCACATTTATTAAAGTTGTTGTTATCTAGATTAGGAAGCAGTTTCATCTCTTTAAGCATTTTACAGGAGTAAAAGTTCACGTGTCCTAATCTAGCATGCGACATATCGGGAGACTCAATAGTGTAAGTAGAAGTAGAAACATTAGACACAGTCTCAATCACAAACAACCTTCCACTTAGGAAACCTTTTCCTATATAGTTTCCATTATGAGAAAGTTCAAGTTTTTCAGATTCAAATACTAGTTTAATATTTGTCTTATTCTGAAGTCCACAACTAATCAAGTTTCTACGTAAAGCATGAACATACAAAACATTATTTAAAGTAAGTATTTTTCCAGAACTAAGCTTAAGTAAAATCTTTCCTTTACCGAGTACTTCTGAATTGCTTGAATTACCCATATAGACTTGATCACCTTCGACTACATTCTCAAATTTGGTGAACATCTCTCTATTGGCGCAGAAATGTTTAGAAGCACCTGTGTCTACTATCCACTTAGTGTCATTTTCTACCAGGTTGACCTTGGAAACCATAGCGGCAATCACCTCATATGGATCTTCAATTAGGTGTACTAGTGGTTTGAGTTTGGATAGATCAGGGATGTAGTTGTTAACGACGAGAGACATTGTTTCTACAGTAGTAAGTATCACTTCTAAATTGTTGGAAATTACTACTGCAAAACAAAGACGTTAGCACTGACAAGTACAAATAATAAAGGAAAAATAAATAAATAAATATTGTGCCATGGAAAACCACTACCTTAGAAGTGATTTGGCCTGATCGGTGTAATCGAAAATGGACATCGCCCCCAAGGTTAACACAATGTTTCTAAATTCGTACACTCGAATAAGAAAAGATGAAACTTAATTGGTATTGCTCTTTTTTAAATTTATGAGAAATAAGGTCAACATAAGTTTAAAGGTGGTCGAAAAATTTGGCTAGAAAAACCACATTAGGATCAATTCCCAAGAAAGTTTAGAGGGGTCATAGATAGTCCTACTTAAAACCCAAACTCCTAGACAAAACTTTTTCTAATGTAATTTTTAGTAAAATAACAAAGCTCTTAGAGAAAAAAATAAGGGAGATGAGAAGAATGATAGAAGTTATGTTTTTTGTTGTGTGAAATATGAGGAAGATAGCCTCCTATTTATACTATTAGTTGAAGGGAAAAATAGTAAAAATGTAAGGGCAAAAAGGTAAAATTGGCAGAAATAATTTTTTAAAAATAGTTTTAAGAAAAAGATATTTTCCGTTGACCATATTTTGCTTTATTTTTTGAAATATAATATAAAAATTTTATTCAAAAATAAACACGAACACAAATTAAAGGCAACGACGCAAGTATATTAGGCATTTAGCCCAATTACATAATAAAGGTAAGAAATAAGACTATATTTAAACCCTTTCATTAACCTATCCAAAACCAATATGGGATTTCTTTACATTACCCACAACCACAATTTCAAGCTAGAATTGTTCTTGTTCGTACAATTCTAATTTATACGCTTAGAGTAAGAAATTTGACAGTGTAGGTTGATAAACAGGAAAAAGAAATTGAGCAATATTATCGAAAGAAATTCAACGATGAACTATAAGATTACCCCAGAGTTCAATGATATTCAGATTTTGATGTAGGATTTTGTTATTGTCATGGTGAGACAAGGCAACAAACAAATAATAAAGGCAGTCAAAGGAGCAGGCAAGGAAAGTTATGGACATGGATACCTCCTTTACTTGGCCCTAATCATCCTTTTATATATATGTCTGATTTTGGAATTGACTTATGTAAAAAGGAAAAAAGAAAACATTTCATTTTATCTCCATCTAAATCATCGAACATATATATTAATTTATACTTAAATAATTTTTATAATTTTTATTATATATTTTATAATTTATTATAAGTAGAGATATCTATCTCTTTATTCATAAATACATGTAATCATGGACTGAATCTGAAAATAATATTTACACATTTTATATTTATTTAGACTTGACCCAATTCAAAATTGAGCTTATAAGTCTATTTATATTTGTAGATAGGTAATTCAAATTCATTTTAAACTCCATCATATTAATTTTTTAAATAAATTTTAAAAATATATTTGTTACTTTTAATTTAATATTTAATAATTATATATATCTATTTATTAAAATCTTATATATGATCGTCTTAATATTTTTTAATGTTTACATTATAATAATATTATAGATTTAATTTTTATGAATTATAAATTACATAATATATAAAAATATAATAATATAAAACATCACAAACTAAAATATGGATCGAACCAAGCTTAGACCTTAAATATTTGAGCCAAATTCTGACCCATACTTTAAATAAGCCCATATTTTTACTTATGCTTATTTTTTGAACATAATATTATTGTCCAAACTCTCTTAAGGAGTCTTTAAGCTCGTACGAGTTACTTAGCCTATTCCATAAGTGATTAAAAACTGAGATTAAGTTAAAATGGAAATATGATTACAATATTGTTGAACAAATTTCATATAAAAAATACTGATGCAACAAAATACAAATGAATTCGAACAAATCAAGAACTCGAGGATTCCTCCGTCAACAGCTTCCTACGATGCCGCGATAGCTTCCTGTTTCTCCTATGTGACTTCCATCTTTCTTTAATGTCAGGGACCTGCTCGAGTTGGTGATGGTGTCCACCTATTTCCTTCGATAACCGAAGCTCCTCTGAAATTTCCGAGTCACGGCCACCCTTGAGTCTGTCGGCCTCGGCAAGTAGATCATTTATAAGCATCTCAGTGGTTTTTGCAGGTATTCCACTTAGATACCATGAAATGGGCGGAGGAGGTGCAATGGCTGGTTGAATTAGTTGGTCTAAGCTCACCTTTGATCCAATCCTTCCTTTACCTCCAGTACACGAACAATACTCCGCCCATGTTTTAGGTTTGAAAGGAAAACAGGTTTTCTCATCGACAAAAAACGGTTCGACTCGCCAGTAACCTTCGAATTTTTTCATGAATCCGGTGCTCATTTGCTTGAACCTCATCTGTTAACCATGATCATTAGAACTAAGAGTTAACCACTAGTAACCCATGCGCGATCTTTTTGCAAACTTATGCATTGAGTAATCCAACCAAGATAAGTTTTATTTGGACTCGGGTCTTTAGTCAGATATAGGTTTTCTGTGTATTTAAGGAATTCTTGAAGAATCATATCTCCATAATCGTGTCACTTAGACACTTTGCCTCGGAGACAGGTACTTTCGAGAAACATGAAAAGTCAAAGTAACAAGCTCAAACTACAAACTCGGCCCAGCAAAAACAGAAGTCTGGAGAAGCCTCTCATGGAATCTATAAAAGCAAATAATCTGGGAAGAACAAATCCATACCGAGTAATCTTCTCTGTTTTGATCCACTAGAACATGAACTGAGATGGTTCCTGACCACCAAAGGAATCTCCACCAAGCTGCTTGTTCCACTTCAACCACCTGTCTTTGACCTTCATCGATTAAAACCTTTCTTGATATCACTTCCTGAAACCAAAGATCAGGTCGAAAAATCTAAAAACCAAAACTTCTGAAACTGCTCGAAACATTGAACCTATGGGGATGTCATTCCCTCATAAGGATAGTTGCTATGTTACTCGGACTTGAGTGTGTTTCAAATTCTTTCATGCACTGAAGGGTCTTTTGAGGATCATATCCTCGTACCCACATCTGAAAACTTGTCAAACATGGGTGATTTGGGAAAAATAAAGAGTAGAAACAACATAGGGTAATTGTAACATGATACAAAACTTCTGATTTTTTATTGTGGGTGAAACTAGTACACTCACCTTAACGTTTTTGAAAACTCTCCGGTTATCAGGATCAGTGACAATATTATACACAGCATCAGGGGGCAACCCGACATCAATTGTTGCCTTAAGGTAGCAAAGGGAACCTTTTGCTACACTGACCTGCCGAGCATTAGAATTTTAGTACTTAGCAAACTGATCGATTATCAGGTTAAAAAATCCAATGAAGCCCAAGAAAGTAAGTAACAGCAATGTGGTGTAAACATTGGATATATAGTCATCTTTTATGATTAGAAACAAAGGTTTTACTTCAATGTCGCTTTTACGAATGAAATGGTACTACAAAAGTATCATGCTTTTGTTACTCAAACTCGGATGTGAGCAGGTTTGTGTATTTGGAGAATCTTTAGAGGATCATATCCCAATACCTATGTCCAGACACCATGTTATGGACAGAGGATGAGACTAGCAGCATTCTTCATAATGAAACCATAAAATTTCCCAATAACTCCTTACCTCTATTTCTGGAGGTGGATTAACCCATGAAGGATTTTCTCTCCAAGCTTGCAATTGTTTCTCTAGATTGATCTGCAATCCAGAAGATGAACCGTTCTTCTTCTCAAGAAAAGAGTTCAACGGTTTTATTCTGTCACCATCTTTGGCTAAT
Source organism: Gossypium anomalum (assembly GCA_025698475.1). Lineage (NCBI taxonomy): Eukaryota > Viridiplantae > Streptophyta > Magnoliopsida > Malvales > Malvaceae > Gossypium > Gossypium anomalum. Next base: position 34,044,224 of record CM046960.1, on the reverse strand, counting down.
CTCTTGAGCTGTGACTGTAAGAAATAAAAAAAAGGAATTTTTCAATCAAAGTCTAATACAGAAAAACTGATCTATCAGCATGACATCCGTTAAATAAGAGATATGACTAACCTTAAGGCAGTTTTGAAGTTTGCTCGGAAGTTGAACTAAAAATGCAGAAAATGCTGGATCAAGAACCTTGGATTTTCCATTCCTGGGAGTATCTAAGCTTATTCTTTTCCCTTCCATTCTCACCTGTGAAATCTGAACATTAATACGAATGTTAATCCATTACCAATTAAAAGATATGTTCTTTTTTCAAAAAAAAAAAAAAAAAAAAAGTTCTCCTTCCAAAAATTCTGAAATTTTCGGTGGAACAGCGGATAGCACTTAGTTTTGTTACTCTGCCTCTTCATTTTTCTTAAAATACCCATATTTGGCACATTTTTGGATATGGGTATGGAAATACAATCCCTCAAGACTTCATAAAAAAAACTGTGCACCTTTATCCGAGTCAGAGTAACAAAGGCACTTAGGTATCAATTTCTTGAATGCAACTAAGTACAGGATGAAAGATATACATAGAACAAAAGCTTATCTATCAAGGTTAAATGTAAATTTGTCATTCTATGCTATGTTACTCGGACTCAGGTGAGAGTGATGGACAAGTATGTGTCCCAGACACATGATATTCATTTTCTCTACATTGTTCCATTTATTTGGGAGGTCTTTGGAGGATCATATCATCATTCTCATCTCCAAAAATATGTCCGACATGCATATCAATATTTCAACAAAAGTTAAAAGAGTCGGAGCAAAATAGATCCTATTTACCAAAGATAAGAAAAAACAGACCCTTAGTTAAACTAGCAAATTACACACTTTAGGATTTATGTGTTGTATCTGTAACCTAGGACCTTCGGACATAAACATAAGTAAGAAATCATATTTGGATTCAGTACTCAGGTTGGATCAAAAACATTACAAAGTATCCTTAATTTCATCTATATTACTTGGATTTGGTGTGACTGTCGGACGCGAGTATACATCCAATACAAATATGTTCAATATTTTTCCAAGATTTTCATGTCTTTAGAAGATCTTATGAGGATCTATACACTTTACCAGTGTCTAAATATGCGACAAATTCGGGTGACAAACATGGTTTAATTAAAAATAAGAGTCATGGCAATATAGCTATTCATCAGCTGGTTAACTGAAAGTACACCTCCCAAAGAAAGTATATGTTTACAAGGAAACCTTGGAAAGACTCCTGCAATCAAATTCAACCAACAATAATCCCCAAATACAAACCCTTGAAACAATTAATCAAATAAAGCTAATCTCCTAAAAAAATGCCACATAAAAGATTTATGCATAAATGAAACTACGACAACTTCTTAGCAGTAAATGGTTCTCAGCAAAACCCAAGATCAACTGCAACCGCAATCCATCAAATAGTATGTTTTGAAACAAGAAATTGAATATTTGAATTCAAATTTCATTTGTTATATAAACTATGAAAATATGAAATTCAAGATCATAATTATCTACATGTATTTCAAATTCACCACTCCAAAAATCGACAAATTATATTTATTATAAGTTTTTATCATCGAATTTGCACCATTTTAAAATCTGAAATCCAAATTCCCAGGCCAGCCTAAAATGTTCTGATCAAAAGATAAAGGCGTAGACTAGAAACCCCAGAATCAGAAACGCATGAACACCCGAGCAGCAATCTAACAACACTAGCAATGAAAAATTAATTTAAAGAAAAAAAGAGAGAAAAATGGGTTCAACTTACAATGTGAATCTGGCGACAAGAATATTCATTCCAGTTGAGATTCCACGTGAAAAAAAATCAGTAGTTTAGGCAATAGGAAATTGTGAGTTGAAAACTTTTTGCTTTTGCTTTAGAATTATAGAAGTTAAGCGACAAAAACAGTTGAAGCACATGAAACACGCAATTAATTTAAAGGCGGCAACGAGCTTGGTCTTCAGAATAATCAACCCCCAGAAACGGAAGATTCCTGTAAAACACGTCTAAATTCTGGACGGTGATCTTAATTTATTAATTTGAGACCCTCCTTTTTAATGGGGTTCCATTTTTATTTGGATAATCTTTTACTTCTGTATAAATGTAATAATATCTTGGGGTTTTAGACTTCACCACGTGTCCACCTTCCCTTTTCCTTTTCAATAAATATAAACAGGTACACTTGTCCAATTATAAAATTTTTTTGTTTTATATTTAAACTAAAAAATTTACAATTTAAACAGATAGATCATTTTAATTATTCTTTTCTTTCCCATCTCACCTCTCCCACCATCGTACTCACTCCCTCACCCCATTCAAGGGATGAAAAGTTGCTGCTCTTTTTATTCCAAAAATTAAATTGAAATAAATTTTTGGAAGATTTTTTTTTTATTTTGTGTTTATTTAGAAGAAACAAAGAAGAGAAAAAAAATGGGTAAAGGAAATTAGAGATAAAGAGAACAGCAGAGGCATTTTGGATGGTTTAAAAAATGGGAGGTCCGGTAGGGGAGGAAGAGAAGGAGAGGGATAGGGATTCTTGTTCTATTTAATATTAATATTAATATTAATATTAATATAAAATTTAAAATTATTATTATATTTTTAAAATAATATTTATTTTTTTTAGAATTTTTTAGAATTAAGATAAAATTGATATTATCTTAAAATTTTGAGGATTATTTTTTAAAATTATGATTAAATTGATATAATATGTAAAAGTTAAGGTTAAATTTATTATTATGTTAGTTTTTCAACTGTCACGTTAATTTATTATTTGTGAATTTAACATAAATTATCAAAATTATCAAATTATATAATATGAGTGATTAAATTATAACTATTTAAAATAAAAAAAATTTAATAGTTAAATGATTGTGTGATCCGGAAATTTTAAACCCCATAAGTTTGCTATGATAACACCTGTCCTTGTTGAAGTGTATTGAATTGGTGGACTGATTTTGATTTGGGGCAAGTGGGCTTCATATAATGATTTTATTGTTTTACATCTAATCAAGCTGAGGCCCTACGTCTGTTATTCATTCCAAACAATTGGGGGCTTAATTATCTAAAGTATGATCATCATTACTGAAATTTGTTCAATTTTGATGATCTAATAATGTTAGTTCCAAATAAAATTAAAGAAAATTTTTTTATTCAAAGGTTTGTTTTTTAGTAGAAAAGGACATGATTAAGCGATTACATTAGATAAAATCATAATCAAGAGGAAATAGATAATATTCCTATGACTATTAGAGAACACACACTCCTTTCTATTCTTCCAAAGTAGCCAACGCAAGATTACAAACAGTGTTTGCCACTCCATTTCTTCACAGTGAAGATTACCTTTATCTTAAAAGTTCTAAACTAACCATTCCTTCATTGGCAAAGAAAAGAAAATATTATGGGCTTGTCGGGGAACCACTATTCTCCATACAGTCTTAGCAAAAGCGCAATCCTGAAAAGCATGAATCCCTGTCTCCAAACTATCCGTACACAAAGGAAAAAGACCATCCTTTGTTATATGCTTATGCCTTCCCTCATTATTTGTCAACAATCTATCATGCCATAAAAGCCATAAGAAACCACGTACCCTTTGAGACGCCGGAAGTCTCCAAATCATCTTCCAAATAGCAGCATCATCAGAAACTTGACTAAAGAGATTCTTACAAGTCATAGATGATGAGAAACCATCCTTTTCCATTTATTTCCAAGCCAAGCAATCTGTCCTGCAACATCAGATGAGAGTATGATTGCTGCGATCTGTTGAATACTAGGGAGTGGAATAAGATTAGTAAGACGATCCTAATCCCAAAGACTATTCTCAGTCATTAAGTCACAAACACGCAATGTGTTATTAGGTTGATCTGATCCTCTAAGAATATCTTGTAAGGGACCTATCTGCCTAACCCATACATCATTCAAAAAATTCATCATACGACCATCGCCAATTGACCAAAAAACATTACCCATAACTTCTAGCCAAACCCGTGTTAATGACTTCCATATGAATGAACAGTTGCTTCAAGAGATAGAGGTTGGAAGTACCCCTTGTATATTATATTTCTTCCTTAATACCTGAACCCATAGAGACTCAGTATTCGCAAGCAGATGATAACCAAGCTTCATTAAGAAAATCTTGTTCTGATCACATAACTTTCGCAAACCCAGTCCACTACTATCCAAAAGCCGACAACAATCTTTCCAAGAAAGAAGCACAATTTTCCTTGTATTATTAGTTGTTCCCCAGATAAAATTACGAGCAAGTCCTTCAATTTCATTGCATACAGAAAGAGACACCCGAACAGTAAACATAAAGTAGTTAGGAATAGCAAGAAGAACTGACCGAACCAAAGTTATTCGTCCTGCTAGAGAAAGTTTCCTCGCATCCCATCTAGGCAGTTTTTGCCTAACCTTGCTTACAATAAAGTTGAATTGCACAATAACTCTGTTATGAAACAATTGTACAGTAACCCTGTTATGAAACAATGGCATACCAAGGTAACATCCAAGATAATCCACTCGGCTGAATCCCTTACTCTCGCAAATCACCTCAATAACCGAACTAGGAGTATTAGGGGAGAAAAACACCTGCGACTTGGACTTGTTAACTTTCTGCCTAGAAAAGTAACAAAAAGTTTCTAGTATACTACTCACTACAACAACTTGATCCCTACTAGCTTCACAGAACAATATAAGTTATCAGCAAAGAAAATATGACAAAGCGGGCCCTCTTCTTGAGAGGAATAAAGGCTTCCAACTCCCATTCACAATCACCTCATCAATAAGGTGCCCAAGCCTTTCCATGCAAAGAACAAAAATGTAATAGCTCGATTTTGGGCCTAGTCGAAATAGTGGTTTTGGGACCACTGTTTCGAGGCCAGATAAAATTATTTTAGTATTATTTTATGTGTTATAATATAATTTTATAAGTGCATGTAAATTTTGGTAAGTTAATTTTAGCGATTTCTAGTCTAATTTCGAAAAAGGACTAAATCGCGTAAAATGTAAAAGTCGTGTTTTGATGCCTAAAGGTGTTAAATTGCCTTGTTTCTTAAATTGGAAGTTTTTAATGTGAAATTAGGCCATTTAAAGGGTGATGGCCGGCCATGAGACAAGAAATTTCAAATGGTCAATGTAGTTGTTAAGGTGATGTCATATTAGGTGATAAAATGGTACCCTAAGGACTTAGCTTCAACTTTTTTATTTTCTTCCTTCTTATTTGACCAAAAATGGCAGCAAAGAAAGGGTTTAGAAACTGGAAACTTTCAGCAAAGAAAATCCCTTTATAGTAAGTGATTTTAATGCTTTTTCTTGAAGATTTTTACATTTTTGTGACCCCTAAAGCATGAGCTTTCATAAGAGGGGACTATTTTGCAAAATTATAAAGAGTCTAGGGTTTTTCCATGAATATATATGTGTTTTTTTCTGAGTTTTTATGGAAGAATATGAGTTGTAGTTGTCTAATAAACAACCTTTGTGAAGGAAATTTGCATAAAAATACCTTAAAAAGGTTATTATGCAAAGTTGTAAAATGGGTTGTTAATGTGTGTAATAATGATTTTTGTGAGTTTCCATAGTTATGAAAATGGTTTATATAGGCTTAAGGAGTAGAGAAATTGAATAAAAATCTTGTTTCGAGCCTAGGGGTAATTTGGTAATTTTGGCAAAATAGAGGGGCAAAATTGTAAATTTTGCTAAAGTGTGTCAATGGACTAATTTGATTAGTACATTATTGTAATTAGCTAAATGTGATGTTTTAGATGTTGAAAAATACGATTTGGGCCTAGAACGGGGAAAATCGATTTATGGACGATTATGTCTTTTTCACCTTTGTGGTATTGAGGTAAGTTCATGAGTAAATGAGGTAACATAATTGTTGTTTTAAGCAATTTAATGTTGTTTATATGATATGATGCTTATTATCATGAAATGTTATGTTTTGTGGTTGTTGTTGAATAGTATGTAATTATGTGAATTACTTGATGAGTATGAACTATCACCGAAGTATCGATTTCGACATTTCGTGGAAGATGGCAAAGGAGTATGATCGAGGAAAATCCAATTTGAACATTAGGAATAGATTAGGATACAAGTGACATGTCACTAGGAAATTGAGAACCGAACTCGTTGAGTTACGTTCCAAGTTCGTGAGAATTATGAGGCATCCGAGCTCATTGAGTTACGTTCTGAGTTCACTTATGGATGCAAGCATCCGAACTCGTTGAGTTGGGTTCCGAGTTTATTATGGATGCGAACACCCGAGCTCGTTGAGTTGTGTTTCGAGTTCATTATGGGTGAAATTATGGTAGCTTGATTTCGTGTATCCGAATTATATTCCGATGTGTTCAACGGGTAAAGTTATAGTGAAATGGAAGAATTCTCGAGATGAAAGTGACTAGTTGGTAAGTGTTGTGGAACGAATACTTTGTACAGGTATGTACTTAACCCTCTGGTTGAGACTTCAATATAACAATAATATGATAAGATCATGAATGAGTAACTTAGCCTTGACAGATTTGAGTTATTGCAGTAGTGTAACTTTGAAAATACACTAAAAATAGTGGAATATGAGTTAGAGGCTGCATAAAATATGAAATTAAAGATTAATGAGTCTAGTTTCTTATAAAAGAAACCATGTAAGCAAAAGAATTTTCTATAATGAGATATTTGAAGTTGGGTGGGACAGAGTTAGAATGGCTTCGAGATCCCCTGTTCTGAATTGAGAAATCATTATAAATTTTAAAAAAATGGTTATGAGTTATGATTTATATTATTGGAATCTTTAATGAGTATAGTTTCAAAAGAAATAGATGATAACATTATTCAAGTCTTATGCTATGAGATAATTGAACTTTAGCGCAGAAGGGTTGAAACTATCAGACAGTGAATCAGGGGAAACTTTGAGGTATAAACTGTGCTAATTGGCTAAGCCAAAAATTTTGGAAATTTTATGGTAGAAATTTAAATGAGTCTAGTTTTAGGGAAAATTAACAGAATTTAGTTTGGAGTTTCGTAGCTCCAGATATAATTAATTTAGTGACTGTTGCTCAAGAAGACAGCTTGTCGTGAACTTGAGAATATGTTGTAAACATTGATAAAACATGTTAATGAGTTGCTCATTGTTTTCATATGAACTTACTAAGCGTAAAGCTTACCCCCCTTTCTTTCCCATGTTCCCTAGGTTGCTAGGTTAGCTCGGGTTGGAGGCTGTCAGAGACATTATCACACTGTCGAGTTAACGCTATCGGCGTAAGTAAATCCTAGTGTTTCGAGTCTATGGCATGTATAGGGTTTTAATGTTGAGTATGTAATATTATGATTTAGCCATGGCTTGTTATTAAGGTAGTATGTAGTAATGTAAATTGGCCTATGTTAGCTAATGACGTTATAGGCCTACATGATTATTCTTATGCATGTATGTTATTATCTCTTGTGATGTGGCTTACAACATGTATGCCTAGAGATTGAATTGAGATTTATTGATGAGTTAGTAACTGATGCAAGATTAAGTGATTGGTAAATAGTTAATAATGCATCATGAATGGTTTGTGAATATGATTATGGATGCCTAGTGATGGACATGAGGTTTGTGACGTAATGATAGTTATGACAAGTATGTGGTAATGATGTGAGCAAATTCTATGATATTTATTGCATAAGAAATTGGCATGAGCATAACATGTTTGTAGATGTTTAAGAGCTCATTTATGCCATGTTGTGTGTTGTTGGATAAGTATGTGTGCATATGTTGTGAGGGTGACAAATGGCTTGGAAAATAGCCTTATTATTGTCTACACGAGTAGACACATGAGCGTGTGTGGCACACGGTCTGTCCCTATAGGCGTGTGTCATGGCCGTGTTTTAAAGTCAGTGTTGCACATGGGCTAAGGACACGGACATGTCCCAAGCCACACGGGCGTGTGTGACCACACGGTCTATATCCACATGGGCGTGTGGAGCCTTAAAGCATGAAACTTTTCATGTTTTTCTAAAGTTCTCGGTTTAGTCCCGAGCCACCTCTAATGCATGTTTTGGGCCTCGTGAGCCCGTTTAAGGGACATATTGTATGTGAAAGGAAAAGTTTTAAATTGATCAAAATTTTACGGCTTGGTTTTATATAGTCGGTTGAGTTTAAGTCAGGTAATACCTCAAACCTTGTCCCGGCATCAGATACGGGCGAGGGGTGTTACAAAAAAGATAGGGCGATAAAGGGTCACTCTGCCTTATACCACGTGACGATTGGAAAATGTCAGTAAGAGTCCCATTCCATAATACCTAGAGTGAAGTAGAAGAAACGCAATGCAATATGACACTGATTAACTGTTCAGGAATTCCTACCGTTAACAAAGTATCTCGTAAGAAATCCCAGCTGATTCTATCATAAGCCTTTTCGAGGTCTATCTTCATGATCACCATATTTGTTTCCTTGAAAGTTCCTCAAAGAGTGTACCACTTCTTGCGCCACTATAATATTATCGATAATATCTCTGCCTGGAATAAAGCTTGATTGGTTCTGACTTATCAATTTCACCATCAAAGGTTGCATTCTGTTAACAACCATCTTCGTAAGAATCTTATACAACATTGAACACAAGCTTATAGGCCGAGATTGATTAATTCTTTTCGGATTCAGTGTCTTCGGGATAAGAACCAATAATGTTATGTTTAATTTCGAATCCAACCGCAGCCCACCCAAACTATCTCACAAAAGAACACACTGATGGTCCCATAATCTCCCATTGAGTCTGAAAGAAACTAGCTTGAAATCCATCCACATCGGGGGCCTTTAAAGGAGCCATACTAAACACTGCTTTACATACTTCCTCATCCGAAACCACTGAAATAAGAGCCTTTGTCTCATCACAAGAAAACACAGGAAATTTACCTCGAATAAGGGAAAACATCACTAATCACATAGTCCATGGTATAGAGTTCCTTAAAGAATTGCACCACATGCTATTTCAACACATACTCCTCAAAACACCATTCATTATCCACCAAAAGACTCTCGACTTTATTCCGCTTCCATCTTACCAACATATGACTATGAAAATAGGATGTATTCCTATCCCCATCTTTTAACCATTCTTCTCTGGATTTTTGAAACCACAACAACTCTGCATGAGCTAAAACTTCCTCAATTAGGGGCTTATTTAAATTTTGTTCTCTCTTGGGCCGTTCAAAGCCCACCCGGTTTTGGTCTATTTGAGACCTTTATTTTTCTTTTCTTTTTTTTTCTTCTTTCTTTTTTGGGCCTGTCAAAGGTCCAAATTATTATTACTATCACCACTACTATTACTATTAATAAATACTATTATTATCAAATTTTAAAAATAAGTAAGATTAAAAAAACAATATATAAACATGAAATGAAATCAAAAGGGGAGGCTTTTCATTATTTTTGTTCTAAAACAAAAAAGGTAAAAAAAAAACACAACAATTACAAGCATTCTATTTCTTTTTTTTTTCTTTTCTTCTATCTTAATTTTGGCCATAGGCATGTCATGAAGGATCAGATTTTGGGTTCCGATGAAGGGAATGTCCTCGGACCGTCAGTCCTCCGCCCCTAAGAGCCCCAAAAATCTCAGCTTTTCCCTCCCCTTGCTAAAATAAAGGTTTCTTTTTTTAAAAAAAGCTTGATTTTGGAAAAAAAATATTTTTTTTTTAAAAAAAAGGAGAAAGTTTAGATTTTGCAAAAAATAAAAATATGTTTTTTTAATTATTTTAAAGGAAAGTTTAAATTTTTAAAATAAAGTTTTGATATTTTTTCAACTATTTCAAAGTAAAAGCTTTAATCTTTAAGAAAAATAGTTTTTTTTTTGTTTTAAAAGAGAAAGTTTAGATTTTGAAAAATAAAAATATGTTTTTTTTAGTTATTTTAAAGGAAAGTTTAAAATTAAAAAAAAAAGTTTTGATTTTTTTAACTACAAAATAAAAGCTTTAATCTTTAAGAAAAATAAATTTTTTTTTAAAAAAAGGAGAAAGTTTAGATTTTGAAAAATAAAAATATGTTTTTTTTTAAGTCATTTTAAAGGAAAGTTTAAATTTTTAAAATAAAGTTTTCAGTTTTTTTTAACTATTTCGAAATAAAATTTTTATTTTTACGAAAAGTAATGATTTTTTCTAAAGAAAATTTTGATTTTACAAAAAAAAAAAATAAAAAATCCAGCCAACATACGCAGCGACCTACCACCGGAGGCCGGAGAGCCTTTGGGCTCTCCGGTGGTGGAGCCATGGCCAACATAGAAGTTGGAAGAGGAAGAGGAAGAGGAAGAGCAAGAGGTTTTTTTTTTTTTTAAAAAAAACAATGAGGTTAAAATGAAAAAATGAATATATTTTTTTCATTTATAGGTGCCAAAAATGGGAAATTTATTCTCACCCCTTACTTTTTAAATTTACAAAAAATGCCCTGTTTTTTGCAGCACCACCCTCGCTCTCTGACCTATTTACACCTGTAATCCTTTTATTTATTTAAACAGTCGATTTAATCCGGAATTTAAAAATTAAAGACAAATTAATTGCTACATCAGTCCTCTGTCTTCCACATTTTTTATCTTTTAATCCTAAAATCAAGCTATGTCATTTTGTTTCCATATTTAATAAATAATTTACATTTATATCTTCCATTTCACTTGCATATATACATTATATATTTAATGTTAATTATGCACTTTATTTTAATATTTTATATTTATTTACACTTGTATAATTTTTATTTATTCTTATTTCGTTTTATTAATTTTCATGTCTATTTATATATATATATTTACATATTCCCCTTACATACATTTTTAATATTATTTATTTATGTTACCTTGATTCTTTTATTGTATTATGAATAAGGTGTATTATTGTTATTATTATTATTATCATCACGTTAATGTCTTATTTATTTCATTTTTCTTTTTATTGTTGTCATTTTGAAAGAGTTTTTGCATTAACTTTAGCCAATTTAATTAAATTTCCTATTTTATTACTATTCGTTTTAAAAGAGAGAAATTTAAGTCATTTTTCCATTCTATAATTGTTGACATGAAGTTAGTTGAGTAGGTGTTATATTTTAATGAAACCATAAGATTTTTAGATTTGGATTTAGGTTAGTCCTTAAGATCTCACCTACTATTTACCTTAGAAAAATTATAAATAATATGTAAGATATTTTTTAGGGTTTTAAATTAGTTTTAAATATCGTATAGGAGTAGAATCTTAAAATAATATGTAAATATTTTTTAGGACTTTATTCAAGATAAAAACTAAAGATTTTTGTAGGTGAATTGTAAATCATGAGTAGGTGTAAGTATTTTATTTTAGAAACTTTTTTAAGAAAGCTAATAAATGTTATTTAAGATTTATTATTTTAGGATTTTGACAAATTTAAATCTTAGATAAAAAATTTTAAAGTAAGATAAATCATAAACCCGACATAGGATACTTTCATAAGATATTGGTAGGTTCAACGTTATTAATTAAATATTTTTAAATAATAATAATTATAATAAAAGATCGAATAAGTTGTAGATGTATTTTAATATTTCTTTTAATTGATTGGTAATTTCTAGGTTTTTTTTTTTGAATTCTAAAATAGAATTAATTTTAGGAATTGAAGGTATTTTACTAGAATTATTTAGGTATCCTTTATGGTTCCTGTTAAAAGTAAAAATCTCTAATTTAAGTTTCAAATTAGATAAGTTTGGTGAACACATCTTAATCGAGCTACAAGTAAACTAGAGGCGTTTCCTTTAGAGTTTTTATTTAAGATTGTCATAAGATTTTAGTTTAGATTAAGACATTAATATGCTTAAATAAAAAAAAATCTAGCTCTTAAGACCTTGTAGGACTATCCCCGAATAAGCGTTGTGGGGGTGCTATAACTTTCCCTACACGTAACCGTACTCCCGAACCCAAAATTTGGTAATGAGATCAAGTTTAGATTTTTAGGATTTTTCCGTAGTATTAATTCTAGATTTTTAGACGATAGGTGGCTAACCAACCAAGCCCTAATTGGTTAGTGGCGACTCTACGTAACTTAGTCCCTCCGTGTCTAGCTTTGCTTACTAGGCCCCCGTACTCTTATGTAGGCGGCGTTATGACAATCCACCAGAAGACCGTTGACTTTATTCTGCTTCCGTCTTACCAACATACGACTATGAAAATAGGATGTATTCTTATCCCCATCTTTTAACCATTCTACTCTGGATTTTTGAAACCACAACAACTCCTCATGAGCTAAAACTTAATCAATTTTCTATCGCAATTCGTACTCCTGTCTATGAAGTGATTGAGAGGAGCGAACCTCAAGGACTTTTTGAACCCTTTCCGACTCAGAAATCAACTTTCTTTTGCGTGCAAAGATATTCCCATAAACCTGTTTGTTCCATTCCTTAACAGATTATTGGAAGCGTTCCAGATTATCACCAACCGTTAACTCATTATTCCAGCTACTATTAACAATGTTGCCAAAATCCACATGAGACATCCAACTAGCAAGATAACGGAAAGGCCTTAAACCTTTGCTAATGCTCGACTTAAGAGAAATTAATATTGGTTTATGATCAGATTTAGTTTGTGAAGGTTTGTAACACCCCAAACCCGGCGTAGACGTTATGGCTGAATCCGACGATGCCACATGAGAGTGTTTTTAAACAAACCGTATCGAATCATAAACCGTTCCAATTGTTATCTTTGACTTAGTTGGAAAACATGTAATAGTCGAATTATTTTAAAAATGTTTCTTTATCGCGAAAGCTTTTGAAACCCATTTATTATTATTATTTTATGAAACCGTTTCTATTTACGAAGAACTCTTAGTTTATTTGAGGAAAAACCATATTTTGACGCTGCAATTTGTATTCCAAAATTATAGTTCAAAAACCCAAATTAAAACCAAAAGTCCAAGTCTATAATCAACAAAAATCCCAAAAAAATAATAAAATAACGTGGTAAAGCGTAATAACCGTAAAACTCATGAGCAGATAGCCGTGGTCTCCGTCGAGTCCCCCGTTGCACCGATTCGCTTACTGCTGGGGATTACCTAAACAGATCAAACAAATAAAGGGTGAGTTTTTGCAAACTCAGTGTGTACATCCCCACAGTTCAGCATACATATAATTTGATAACAGAATACAGTCATAATTCAGGCCTGAGCCCTTTACAAAATTGGTGTGGGCCTTAGCCCACTCAGAAACAAAATCAGTTACAATCTAGGGCCTTAGCCCATCCCAGATGTAGCATGCATATCAGATCATAATAACAAAAACATGCCCTCCAACCCTGTACACCAACTCCGTCCAACCCAACACACCATGTGGGGATAAAATCGACCCACCCATCCCTGCACACCAAGTATGGGGATAAAATCAACCTATCCAACCCTACACACCATAGAGTACCGTAATACGGCACATATAATAAATATGCAGCTTAGCTGCCAGATAACAGGCGTATGAAGCCTTTCAGTAACTTCCTTCTCTTCATCAAACCCACCCCGATGCAATGCATCATAAAAGAATTGCATGCTATTATGCAGATTAACAGACATATACTCACAATCAGAACAGAACATATATATACATACCAAGTATAACATGTTATCTCATACATCACAATATCATATCGCAAAATAGGGGTTTAAGTAATGCTTATCGACCCTATGATAGGTCACAGTCGTCTTGGGCGACCCGTGCAACCTTATAGTACATTTCAGAAAAATGGGCTCATAAGCCCATGTGGCTTGCCCGTGTTGGCCCACACGCCCGTGTGGCCCACACGAACCAAATTGGCCTTATTCGTGTGGATCACATAGCTTGGCTCAAATTTCCACACGCCCGTGTGACCCACACGACCCAATTGACCGAGCTTGTGTCTTGCACACGGCCTACCAGCCATCACACGGTCGTGTTTGTTGCGTCCGTATCGCGTGCGCACGGTCTGGTTAGTCGACCACACGCTTGTGTACTACCACACGACCTACCACACGGGCGACCACACGCCTGTGTAGCGTCGATAGAATACTTTTCGGCTTTTGCCGAATCTCATTTTTAGAGCGTTCGAAGTACACACCTGTTTGATTTCGACATGTAATCACTCCCGAGCACTCGAGAACCTATATTTGATAATTGAAACCCCAATTTTAGTCACTTAATCTGAAACTTAAACGAAGTTATAATGGAGCACTCACCACTCAAACAACGAAACCCTTACCTTTGATCGAAATGCGAAGTTCACGCTTTCAACCCGTCAGTGGGAATGGTTTTCAGTCTCTAGATCGATTCCTAAACTAGAAAGAACTCATCTTAATAAAAATATATTCAGAAATACATAGATACACAAAAGCAGAAACTTACCAACTAATGCCGAAAGGAAAATGGAGATGACAAAGGTTAACGAGTGATGGTAAACAGAGATAGAAATATGGGATTGTAGCAAAATTTTGAGAGAATGAAAGCCAAATGAGAGAAAAGTGAAAAGAGAAAGAAAAAAAAGTTAAGGGAGCAAGGAGAATTCGGCAGCAAGAGCAAAAATCGAAAATCATGGGATACACCCCAATCCCTAATCCTCTCCACTAGCCAGTATTTTGCTGAAACTCAAACTCCTACACGGCACTAGCAGAAAAAATAAATCCCTTGCTCACGTAGGGACTTGAACTCTAGACCTCCAGGAATTCTAACACACACCTTAACCACCAGACCAGCAGACCCATTCTGATATAATCTTAGTAAGGCTTTATTTAAATAAAAACCAAAATTTTACCCAATCTAAGGCTTGAAGTCAAGACTTCTCAAACACTCCCAGAACACATAATCACCGAAGTAGATACACCTTTGTGTCAAATAATTACAGAAACAAATTTATATAATTTGGGGCGTTACAAGCTTCCTCACCAAACATTCTGGTGAAAATGAATCCCACTCCAAATTACAGATAGCTCTGTCAAGTCTCTGTGACAAACCCCTTTATACTATGTAAACTTCGCACTACTAGCACCCAAATGTCACAAAGCATTGTCGAATAAAAAATCTTTAAACCATTTGCAACCTATACGTGAAATAGAAGCCCCACCTTTTCTTTCACCTCCACCAAGAATTGAATTGAAATCACCAGCAAACATCCAAGGTCCATCCACCGAAATAGCCACAGAGCTAAGAAAATGCCACAACTCCCTTCTCTTTGCAGCATGAGAACTTGCATAGACAATAGAACAAAAGAAATGATCCAAGCTCATCGTACTACAAATTTTAACATGAACCTGCAACATCCCGATTTTGGGGCTAGTCAGAACAGTGGTTTCAGGACCAAAAATCTGACGTAGAAAATCTATTTTTATTATATTTTTATGGTCTACAGTTTTATAGAACTATTCTGTGAAAATCTCGTTTGAAAATTTTGATGTTTGGACACTCAATTTAGTCAAAAGGACTAAATCGTAAAAAATACAAAAGTTGAGTTCTACTTGTTAAAGGTGTCCAATTGCTACGAGACTTTAAATTAGAGGTCTTTAGTTGGTAATTAGACCATTAGATAAGTTAGTGGATAAAAATGGACATGAATAGGTAAACTTTCAAAGTTATGCACTAAGGGCATTTTAGTCATTTGGTAAATAAAAGAATAAAAAGGGAAAATAAAGCCAAAATTGAGTCCATCTTTCTTCTACCTTGGCCGAATTCCATAATGGCTCCAAATGTAGGGTTTCTTCAACTTTCAAGCTTGATAGTAAGTGCATCCTAGCCTATTTTTAATGCTCTTTACATTTTTAAAGTCCTCGTAACTGGATTTATCTATTTCTACCATTATTTTGAAGTAGGGTTCATGTTTAAAAATTTACCCATGTGTGACATGCATGTATTTTGATGTTTGGTGGAAGATATTGTATGTTTAAGGCGTGATAAACATCTTTTACTAAGTGACTTTTAGTTTTTTTTTGTCATCAAATACTGGCTGATATTTATTGAAACACTATTCAAGGCAAAAAAACTAAAACGACACCCTCATACAGCTACATGAAAAGACAGAAATAAATGAAACCAAAAACAGCTGTAAAAAAACAGTTCTAGAACCTACCAAAACCAACAACAATAGAAACGCCTTAAACCAAGAAAATGATCCAAATATCAGCCAACCAATTCTCTTTTCCTATTGATAGATCCTGAGATGAAGAAGACGAGAGAACTAAGCTTTGAATCCATAGATGGAGAATCGGTGAAACATCACCATTTTTAAAGCCGAAATAACGTTAACCATGAGACCTTTGACGGTCCAGCATTGCCATCTCCTTCACAGCGACTGGTACTCCGCCTGGCTAGACACCAAAAATCTGTCTTCGCCTTCCTTCCATTGCCAGTGTGTGAGCCGTCCTATTCACCAATCGGGGCACAAAAGTGTAAGTGACAGAATCAAAGCTTTCATTTAGAAGATTAATCTGATGTGTTATTGACCGAATAACAGACTTGTCTTTCTCCTTCTTGTGAATGCTCTTAATAACTGTTAAGGAATCCCCTTCAACATGCAAGCGTCAGAATCCCTTCTCAACTGCAAACAGAAGCGCCCTTTCACATGCCCGCGCCGCCGCCAAGCAAGCGTCGCTCACATTCAAAAATAGAAAGTTTCTGCTCCAATTATTTTACCTTCCGAATCTCTGGCAATAATTGCTGTAACAGCGTGTTGTAAATCGTGCTGAAAAGCCGCATCAAAATTAAGCTTTAAAACTCCAACATCGGGGGGTTTCCAGACCACTCTATCCATAGATCTAAAAGAAGGACTAGAAGTCTCTTGATTCAGGCTCAAATCACGACTATAACCTTGAATAAACCCTAATAATTCTATCAAGGATGGTTTAACCCTTTCATGAACAAGTTTATTTCTTCGAAACCAGAGACTCCATATAGAGATTACTAGTAATTGCTTCTGTTGAACACTCGCAATAGAAAAATTTCGAGTAAAGCGATGCTTATAATTTGACAACTCATTGAAATCTTGCAGCTGGATTTGAAGTGTGGCCTAAACAGATTGTAGGAAATCACAAGACCACAACAAATGACCAGAGTCCTTCATCTCAACCTTACACAAAGGGCAAACGACATCAATAGATAAAGACCTCTTTGCCAAGTTATAGAAATGAAGCAACAGATCGGTAACAAGCTTCCATAAGTGGATTTTAATTTTCGTCGGAACGTTCAAATTCTATAAAGATTTGTAAAAATCCCTATAGTCATCGCCGAATATGTCTGTATGATTCTGTAGTAACTTTGTAGATGGAACCCGGTACCCACTTTTCACTGTATATTCCCCAGAGCCTTCGTATTTCCATACTAACATGTCATCTACATAAGCTCCAGAAAGAGGAATAGAGAGAATATGCTTTGTAGTGGTTTCATCAACCAGATTATAAATCAGCTCATTATCCCAGGTATTAGTCTCAGTCTTGATTAACTGGTTTACAGTAGTCCAGTTAGGCAGAATCCTCTAAACTAGTATTCTATTATTTTCTCTCCCAGGCAACCAAGGGTCATTCCATATGTTGATACGGTCACCACTACCAACACGCCACACCAGCCCGTCCACCATCAATTCCCGAACACTGCAAATGCTTCTCTAGGTAAACGAAGGGTAAGACCCTAAATTTGCTGATAATAAGTCTAAGAAAGGATAATATCTAGCTTTTAAAACTTTGGCTAAGAGACAATTTGGCTACGATAAAATACGCCAAACCTGTTTTGCTAGCAGCGCCTTATTAAACAGAAACAAATTTTTAAAACCCATTCCCCCATCACATTTCGGCCTACATAAAAAGTCCTATGAACTCCAATGTATCCCCTTCGCGAGCTTATTATTCGTCCACCAAAACTTGTTCATAATACATTCAAGTTTATGACATAATGGTTTTGGCATAAGAAAACACTGCATAACATAAAGCGGAATGGCTTGTAATACAGACTTAATGAAGACCTCCTTCCCCCCAATTGAAAGATAGCGCAAACTCCAGCCTTCTACTCTTTTTCTGAATCTATCGACAAAATGGGAGAAAGCCCAAGTTTTGTTCCGACCCACCATCATAGGTAGACCTAAATACCTTTCTGGACTTGAGGCTACCCGGGCACCTAAAAGGCTTGTAATATTCTCCGTTGTAATGGGGTCCACATTAGCGCCAGGATAAATTAATGACTTGTCAAAATTCACACGCTGTCTTGAAATCGTTTCATATTCTCGAATGACATCCCGAACCACAAGAGCTCCCTCACAAGAAGCGTCCCCAAAAAGAATGCAATCATCTGCAAAAAATAAATGATTTATTAAAAAACGTTCCCTACCAATTGACGCACCCCTCATCAACCCTTTCTGCTTTGCTTCCTTGATGAGCGTAGAAAAACCCTCAGCATAGATGAGAAAAAGATAAGGACTAAGGGGGTCACCCTGTCTTAGGCCTCTTGAGGGAAAAAACCACTCCCCATTAGACCCATTAAGGCTCACCGTATATGATACCGAACAAACACACCTCATAATCAATACTACCCAATTGGCATGAAAACCCAGTTTAGTCATCATTCCCACCAAGAAATCCCACTCAACCCGATCGTACGCTTTACTCATATCGTGTTTAAGCGCAAAATTCCCTTTCTTGCCACTTTTATTCATCTTAAGAGAATGCAGGACCTCATAAGCTATGAGCACATTATCAGAGATAAGCCTTCCTGGGATGAAAGCCCCTTGGGCTTCATCAATACAACATCCCAAAATATTACTCATTTGATTTACCAAGACTTTTGCGATAATTTTATAAATTACATTACAGAGACTTATGGGTCTGAATTGTGCCAAATTTCTTGGTTTCTCCACTTTGGGAATAAAAAAATACGAGTTTTATTGATATCACCAATTTTAGTTTCTCCACTCAGAATAGATAAACAATAGGAAGAAATGTCAAGGCCAATTATATGCCAGCACCTTTGAAAGAATAAGGCGGGAAACCCATCAACCCCGGGTGCTTTCAAAGGTGCCATCATCTTGATTGCCGAATTAATCTCCTCATTGGTAAACGATTTGAGAAGGGAATCATTCACACTACCCGAGACTCTATTCTCCACGAGTCCAAAAACATGTTCGTTAGAACCTATCTCAAAAGCTGAATACAGCTCCTTAAAATAATCAGAAGCGAGACATAATAAATCCTCAGTCGAAGAAAATCTCCTTCCATTCCCATCATCTAACTCTGCAATTCTATTACAAAACTGGCGTTGAACATTAATTTTGTGAAAAAACTAGTGTTTCGATCTCTATTTTTTAGCCAATTAACACGGGCTCGTTACTCCCAAAATAATTCTTCCTTATCAGCTTCCAGATTAAGTCCCAGTTGGACCTCTGTTATTTCCCCTAGAGTCTCATCATCACGTTCTTGATTAAAGAGGAATTTCAGTATATCTTCCAAATCCAATCGATTTTTCCTTTCCTCATTAATTCTGGATCTACTCCAACGCTGAATCAAAGAGCCCAATCTCTCCAACTTATTTGGAACACTTCCGAACAAATCATTCCACGAGTTTCGAACCATATCTTCAAATGAACTATCCAAACACCACTTAGCCTCAAATCAAAACACCTTATCAAAACTACACTGATCCTTCCAACTCTTTTTCATAGTATCCAAAAGACGAGGACAATGATCAGAAAATGAATGATTTAAATGTTTAGTCTGATAACTGGGGAAAATATCAATCCAGCTCAATGTAGTAACTCTGTGATCTAATCTCTCTCGTATGTTTGTGTTTGAAAACTTCCCTCGCTCCCAAGTAAACCATCTACCAATAAAGCCCAAGTCGCTGAGATTGCAATCCTCCAATGTCGTACGAAAGCCATTCATCTGACGCTCCGGTCTAAAACGGCCACCTCTTTTCTCATAAGAGTTTATAATCTCGTTAAAATCCCTCAAGGCGACCCATGGATAGGACGGATCACTACCAAGTTATTGAAGTAGTTCCTATGATGTTCCTCTAAGCCGACCGTCTGAATTCCCATAGAAACCCGTTAATCGTCAGACCTCCCCTCGCTCATTATCATGAATGTCAACATCAATATGAGAAGAAGAAAAACTTCTGAGACTAACCAACGAATTCCCTTTCCATCCCAAAGTGAGTCCTCTTTTTGACCCCACCGCCCCAATATCAATCCCATTCTCAAACCCGCACTTTAATCTGACTAATTCCATTCGTTTAGAACTTAATTTTGTTTCAATGAGAAACAAAATTCGGGGATTAATGGCTCTCAATTTATTCTTGAGACTGTGAACGCTTCGAGGCCTCCCCAAGCCACGAATGTTCCAACTTAGTATTTTTATTGTGATCGGCTACTCTGTTCACCAGAGCTAGCCGTTAAATTAAGGGCGCCACCTTCCACATTAAAGCCCAAAGTGACATTCAGACCAGTCAAAGCCTTTGTCATTTCTTCCCTTCCACTGCTGTTAATAGATTGTTTTCCTCCTCTACAACCATTTCCATAAGCCCATTTTCCAACCCAGCAACAATCGAAGTACCTTTGCCCAAATTACTGCCATAATTATTTCCTTTAATAGAAAATTGTTGATTAGATCCTAATGGAATCAAATTGGGATTTGACATTTTATCCCCAAAATCTCTCCCTATGTTATGGCCAGAATCCCCCTCCCTAATAATACTATTGCTATGATTTGAACTTTCCATATTTTCAACTTGGCATTGTGATCCATCGGCTTCACGCAACCACCTACTCACCATCGTAGTCCGTCGCCGTGGCACCGCACGAATAGATAAATCCCACCCGAAAATAAATTTTGAAGGATCAATTCTCAGACGGAATAGACAATAGCTTTCCCCATGCTCTAGCTTACCACAAATAAAACAAAACAGGCTTAACTTTTCATATTTAAAATGAGCATAAATAATTAAAGCTCCACCCACATGAATCTTTTTTTTGCGCTTTAATGGCGCTGTGACATCCAGGCGAACACGGATACGCATATAATTTTTACTACCTGAAGATGGAATGGAAGTATCATAATCAAGAAACTTTCCCAGAAAATCACCGAATTGCCTAGCCATTGGTTCAGACATTAGCCCTGCAGGTAATTCATGAACTTGGATCCAAAACTCTGAGAAAATTAACGGCAACACTGACGGATTCTCTCCTTTTTGTATTTGATGCAGTAGTAGCAGATGGCTGTTTAAAAAACCATGGTGTGCCGGCCATCACTCATTGGACATCAACCTTGTTGAAGAATTGGAAAAGATAGCATTTATTCCCAAGATCTGTTATACAAATCCCTCCAATGGAATGCCATAGATCTGCCATCGTGTTACGTAGAGCAGAGAAATTAACTACACTATCTGTTAAACAACGCCCCACTAAACTAAACTGGAAAATTTGCTCGATTACCACGGTATCCTCTTAAAACGCCTCTTCCTCTGCATCCAAGATACTTAAGTTGGCTAACTCATCTTCCTTAAACCCTAAACAAAAAAAAACACCAAAATAATAGCAAGGAGAACGCAAAACCAAGGTCAAAAGCAAAAAGACAAAGAAGAAGAATAAGAAATACCCGTGTCAAAAGATAGACAGAGAAAACATGTCAAAAGACAGACACTTATGTATTAATTTCTTTAAATGTGTTAAGTGACTTATAGTTAAAATGCATAAAAAGGACCTATTTGTAAAAAGTTGTAAAATGGGTAGTAAAAATTTGATTTTATGAAAAATGTGGGCTGATATGAGCATGTTTATGGTTCGACTAGGCTTGGGTAACAAAGAAATTGAGTGCATTTCATTTTACGAGCCTAAAGACTAAAATGTAAATATGTCAAAGGTTAGGGGCAAAAATGTAATTTTTCCATAAGTTGATTTTTGGATAGCATTGAGTAATGTGATAATTAAATAAGTTAAATTTACTATTATGGATAAATAAAAACGAAGTTCAGACCTTGATCGGGGGAAAAACAAGGTTATTAATGATTAGGTCCATTTCCTACCATTTTGTACCGATGTAATTCTGTGTGTAAATAATAAAATGTTGTATTATGTATTTGATGCTTAATATTGCATAAATTTTATGATTGTTTCTATAGAAATATTCAATGAATTTTTGACGATGAGAAAATACTGGTTGAACCTTAGGAATAGTTTAGGATACAAGTGACATGTCACTAGGAAACCATGAGTTATATGATTTATGTGAATCCAGGTGCCAGTTATGTATGTCCTATTGGTGGCTGGGTAGTTCGGCATGTTTTGCAGATACCTGACAGCTTGTGTGAGTAGCCCGCATAGCTACGTCTTGACTAATAGCTTGTGTGAGTAGGCCCGTGATTAGCTCGAGTGTGAGCCTTATGTATTATAAGATATGAGGTAGCATTGGCTACATATGAGGCACTTATGTGCAAGACTTTCTGTGTATCCGATAATATTCCAAATGTTCAACGGGTAATCAGAAGAGTATGTCAAAGATGACAAAGTGTGCAAATATGTTATGAGTTTGTACATGTATGTATGTAAAACTCCTGAGTATGGACTTTAGTATGAAATGAACTCATGGTAAGAATGTTATTGAGTAGCTAAACCTAAAATACTTGATGATAATTATGCTAATTTATGTTTAGTAGTTATATGAATAATGTATGATTATGTTGCTTATTATTTGCATGCAAACTTACTAAGCTTTAAAAGCTTACTCCCCTTTTCCCTTCTATTCCTTATAGTGTCGCCAAGCTAGCTCGAAGATCAAGGAATGTCGGAGCTCGATTCATACTATCAAACGATTGTTTTGGGTATTCTTGGTTTTAATATTTTGAGTATGGCATGTATAAGGATTTGGTCATTTTGTTACGTGTAATATTGGTTTAGCCAAGTGTGTTGGCATTGTAATGGTTAATGATTCATTTTGTATATTGCCATTGGAAGTTGGCTAATATTATTCTTATTGGTCATTGGTATGTTTATGTGATGATGCTTATCATGAAGATGAAATTGACATGAATGGAAAGGAAAGTATGTGGTGTTTATGCATGATAGTTGTTGGTATGTGTAAATGATGTATTGATATCTTGTTTGTGACTGATTTGGTTGTATGTATATGCTTGGATTCGTGTTGCTTGTTGTTGTGTAGATTGGTGTAAGTAAGGATGGCAAAATGGCTTAGTAAATAGCCTTATTTTGTCTACATGGGCAGAGACACGGCCGCGTGTCTCATCCGTGTGACAGACACAGCCTAGTGACATGGGCGAGTGCCCAGGGAGTGTGAAGTCTACACTTATTTTATGAAAAATTTCAAAAATTAAATTCGCCACACGGCCTATCACACGGACGTGTGATTTGGCTGCGTGACTTCAATTTGTTGATGATGTCATAAACAGAGAGTTACAAGGGTTAGGGACACGGGCGTGTCCCAAAGCCACACGGGCATGTGACCCCTGTTTTGGTGAAAAATTTTCTAAGTGTTGAGAAGTTTTCTGAAGTTCTCGGTTTAGTCCCGAACCACTCCTAATGCATGTTTTGGGCCTTGTAGGATCATTTAAGGGACGATATAAATATTTTCAAAAAGTTTTAAATTTGAGCAGAAATTCATGTCTCGATTTTGAATGTTGTTTGAGTTTTAGTTCGGTAATGCCTCGTACCCTATTTCGGTGTTGGATACGGGTAAGAGGTGTTACAGAACCACCTAAGAATGTATAATCAAAATATCCACCATTACATCCTCATTCCAACACAACCAAATCCCCCCAGCAAAACCATTTGCTTCCACTCTAAAAGAACTCGGATATCCAATTTTTGCAATAATACCATCGGCCCTAGCTCCAATAACTCGAGTTTCAAGCAGACAAAACAAATCTGGAAAAAAGTCCTTCATGTATTCTTTAACAAAACTGTAAAAACGAGGATGTCCTGCTCCTTGGTAATTCCAACAAATTATTTTAGTGTTCATAAAAATAAGGAAATTACAAGCCAAACCTGAACTAAGACTATAATAAATTCTAACAAATAACCTCAACACCATTAGTGTCATCCACAATCATACCTTCCTCAACAACTTGAGGATCTGACACCATAACATCTTTGCTTGGATTCTTTTAGAGATCACAAACCAACCCTTCCATTGCTAATTGGAGATCAACCAATTGTTAGCACGCAGTTGTTGCGCTACGGGAGAGCTCATTTTTCTAAACATAAAAATTCCATTCTCTTTGTCAGTATTAACTCCCATTTTTTTGTTTTCCAAAATATGAGCAACTGCATGTTTCCTCTTATTTAAATTAGCTGGAATTTTCACTTTTTCCATTATTATAGCTGTCCCTCTGTCAGTGGCACCCATCTGGGCCAATCTCGATCCATTATCAAAAGTAACCAGCCCAATATTCAAATTCATACCCAAGCTTCCATTATTGGGCTTCAAAACCTTCAAGCCAACTTTGACCTACTCCCCATCACCACTTTTTTCCCCTTAGCCCTTAGCTTGGCCTACTTCCCTTTCGTCTTAATAACATCTTTTTTTAGAAACCCTAACCCTATATCCCCCTCACCGTTAGACCTCTTCTTAGTCACTACCTCATCACTCCCATTAATCTCGCCATTAAACACTATGAAAATCTCTCCCTCACTAACCCCTAGCGCCGCAAAGTGAGATCCTTTAGCAAGACCCCCAGAATCACCGTTTTTCCCTCAACGGAAGCCCAATTATGCCCTCTCCGTCTCTCCACCACCATCTATGAACCATAAGGTTCATCCTCTACCTTCTTTTCAAGACTTAACTTTTCCATGACCGGTTAAGTGGAACCTGACTCTTCCACCGGTGAAGTAGTCGCAATCTCGGGACAAACGTCCACTGCATGTCCATACATACCACATTAGAAATAAATATATGGTAAAGCTTGCTAGAGACGACCATTAATTCAAACCTTCGACAAAAATGATTTCCTCAAATCAACACAGACTGCCAGTCACGCAAATCGTCCCCTACGAGCACAATCCGTATAAACATCTAGCTTCACCACTGAACCAACCGTCTAACCAATCACCCTTAGGAGGCAATTTGAATAATAACCTTCAGGCA
Organism: Gossypium anomalum; assembly: GCA_025698475.1. Classification (NCBI taxonomy): domain Eukaryota; kingdom Viridiplantae; phylum Streptophyta; class Magnoliopsida; order Malvales; family Malvaceae; genus Gossypium; species Gossypium anomalum. The sequence continues at coordinate 34,019,145 of CM046960.1, read as the reverse complement.
GTCCAGGTAACCTAATCCAAACAACCTGCGACTCAATACGACTTTGACTTGTTGAAAACTTTGGTGACCATGGTTGAACAATCAAGCATCTGCCAAAACTTACCCACAACCCTCCTACTAATACCTTATTATAGTCAGATTCATCCTGAAAATGAACCAGATAAAAATTATTCTCAAGATCCATGAGTTGGATCTGACATTAAGGATTCCACAGTAAATTGATTTTAGTCAACAAAATATTAAAACAAATCCTTCCCCCAGTATTTTCACAATAATTGTATTGGCCATTCATTATTGGATAAACTCCTGCACTCTGTTAGAGAACGTAATCAACGGAACACCCTCAATCACTTCAGTAACAATATCACCATCCAAAAGTGTAAACTCCTCTTCCAGAAAACCAGCATTATTCTTCTTTGAGGAAGCCCTTAAGAGGTTGAGTTGTATGATGCCTTCAAAATCTCTGACTGAATCCTCTAGCCATTATTATCCATAGCTGGGTCATCAAAATCTAACTGTACTTTCGGTTTAGTGCAAACTTTCTTCGTGATCTTTCCGATACCATTCGTCGAACCCGAGTTATTGGCACTCACCGCGAAATCCATCATAGGAAACGTTCCACTCATCACTCTCCTCTAAAAATATTTCTTATTCAAAGGTTTTAATTCTTGATAAAGCAATGTGTCAGATGATTGATATATTAACATCTTATTATTATAAAATTACGTGGGCTTGCATTTTTGTAATCATGATTTTTTCTATTTTGTATGTTAGTGATAAATGCATATATTTTAATTTATTTGTGATAGTTTTTTGTTTGTGTTATTTGACTTTTTAATTATTCTATTTGATTTTTAATGGATTAGGTGAAAGAATTGTGGAAAAAGAAACTTAAATATTAATTTTGATAAGTTTCACTATTTGGACTTTCAACTTGACACTATTTTAGTATTTTGACTATAACTTAAACTATAAAATTCTGATTTGAGTTTATAATATATCGTTTTGAAGGGAACTAGAGGATCTAATCAGACTTAATTCGTGACTCGTAGCCAACAAAAAAAAGAATGTGCCCAAAAATAGACTAGAAGTTTGCAATGCAAATCTACTAATAGAAAAAGTGCTTTAATTCATTAAGGGTAGTTTTATCTTTTCTCCTTTATGTGAATTTTCCCTATTTTTAGGTTTAGCATCAAACATTATAACACCTTTTACCCGAGCTCATACCTAAACCTGAGCAAGGAATGCTACATTTTAGGATAAATACTTTATTCTAGAACTAAATTTATTATTCCAGTTCTCATCTTTTAGACCTTTTAAAATCATATAAGATTTTATAGATCATTTTTAGGCTTTCTCTAAAGTTTGACTGCATTCAAGGTTCGTGTGAGGCTCTTTCAGATAAAAAAGAACAAGTAAGAGGGAAATAGGACCAATGTCGTGACCTTGATTCCTCTTTTGCTAAATAAGTCAAAACGTCTTTATTTTTGTGTTATGATTAATATCACATAATCCCACACATGTGCCAATCAACTTAAATCTATATAATACTTCAATTTATCAACTAATACTTCATTAATTCATCATATAACAATTACTCACTTAATATCTCAGCAATTTCATTTAAACTTCTCTTATGTATTAGCAATTTCATATAACATCTTCTTAGCATTACAACTCTTCTATTATTTTCCTCTTCCTCCTCCTCCTCCTCCTCCTCTCCATTCCACATACTATATGTACATATATATAATATACGAGAATCTTTGTCATTCAGTATAGCATGCTAACCGCCTATAAATGTGTTATCGTTTATAGAAAAATAGCACACCAAATATATATTAAATTAGAACAACGGTGTCCGCAAGTATATGGGCCAAATTATAATATAGTATTATGTACAATGAAACACAAAAAATATTCCGAGGATTGTACCTAGGGGAGGATGTAATAAATTTATAGAAAAGTTTTGTTACAATAATAAGTATAAATAGTAATAATTAATTTCTATATTATGACAAATCATAAAATAGATTAATAAGAGAGTTTAAATGACTAAAATAAATAAACAAGGAAATTAAACAAATGACTAAACAAATAAAATCAATTAGGAAGATTAACTCGTTTTAGGGTTTGTAATTAACTTCAAATTAAGGTTTTAGAGTGGATTAGCTACTGATTAACCAATTATTACCTCTCAACCTCTAACTGATTAATTGATTGGTTGATACTCGCTTACCTCTCGACCTCACTTTCTCAACCAGAATAAACTACGATTTACTTGGTTTGACTTATCTCTCGATCTCATCTTCCCTATGATTACTTCCTAAGGTTGTCAAGCCTAAAGTATAAGAACACCCAATCTATACCAACTAATCCTCTCAGGAAACCATAAATCCTCTATTAATCACGTCCCCATCCACTCGTTAGTATTTGGAAGTTTAACGAAACAAGGTAATTTTCGTTATTCCCTTTTCAATTTGTACGTATTGCATGAGATCCTTGGTAGTTTATGGGATATCAATTTTATTTTCCACCATGTTATGTTCATATGATATTCGAACTCTATCTCGTATCCCTACAATGGTATCAGAGCATCTTGCTTTACGTATTTATTGTGCTTGCGCTATGTTTGAATCGCATGATTTTGTTGTATGTAGTGTTGCCTATTCCATGGTGCATACTATGGCCTTTTAGGTTTATGTGAATGAGATATTATTTTTTTATTATTTTACAAGGGGTTGTAATTTTTAAATATGACCTGCATGTCATTTTGTTTAATTGTAATTTTATTTCTCTAGTAGAATTAAATTTTATTGTAATATAACAAGAAGACACTATAAGCCCCTTTGAAGTGATGCCATCCGACCATGATGATGGAGGAGTTAGATGACTATACACAAGTTAGTGGTCCAAGGCGATGCCATGGAGATGCTTATTAACTTTGGTTAACTTTTGATTTTAATATTTTATTATGAAAATCAATTTTGATTAAGGCCATACTATGTCACGTTTATTTTAATACATATATATGTTGCTATGAGTATGGAATGCCATGGATGATATCTGTTAGCATGTGATACTTATATTTTGTTAAGACATATATACTAAATATTAAAATCAACAAAGATCCCTCACATAAAATTTTAAGTTTATATGTCATCCATTTTAGAATATTGGTCAAGGTTTTTATCACTTTAATGTGGGTTCTCCCAAAGTAGGAGTACATTAGGTTATATTAGTGAGACAGGATGGGTAATGGTGCTACTCATATGTTTAAAGTGGTTTAACTTAATTAGGCTATCAAAATGGTTTTAGGCCTAAAGGCATAAGAGGAGATTTAAACATGCTGGGACATGATGTCAAAAATCTCATAAATTTCTAAGAGTTACATGAAATGTAATTGGTAAGAGTTACCTACCTAAATAACTTAATTTTAATGTCATGCCAAAGCTGAATTAAAGTTATGGATCTTAGGCTCACTAAATTGATATGATTGTTCTTGAGGGTTATTAATTTAGTAGAACCTTTTCATTTATCAAAATTCTTATTAAACTTTGCATTTTATTGTAGATGAACAACAATAATAATTCTACTATGTCATTACAATCAGCCCTTGAGAAGGAAAAACTTACTGAGACTAACTTCCTTGACTGGTATCGAAATTTGAGAATTGTTTTCAAAAAAGAAATGAAGCTTTATGTCTTGGATGAACCTCACCCTGAGGAACCAACTGAGAATGCTACTAGAGCTGAAAAGAATGCTTATGAAAAGCATAAAAATGACTCTATTGATGTTGCATGCTTGATGTTAGCTACCATGAGTTCTGAACTTCAGAAGGATCTTAAACACATGGATGCTTATGATATGATTTACAATTTTAAGGAAATATTCCAGCAACAGGCAAGGCAAAAAAGGTATGACACTACCAAGGCACTACATTAATGTAAGATGACTGAGGGTGTTTAAGTTAGCGCTCATGTCCTAAAGATGAAAGGCTATATTGATCACCTTGATAGACTTGGATTTTCATTAAGCCAAGAGTTGGCAACTGATTTGATCCTGAATTCACTACCTAAAAGTTATGGTCAGTTTTTCATGGAGTACAACATGGATGAGATAGAGCAAGAGTTGCTGCTTTTGTTGTAGGAAGTTATGAACTTGCTTTGTCCAGTAGGATTTTGTTAGATTTGAACAATTTCTTTTATGTTCTTAGTATAAGTAGGAATATCATTTCATTTTCTTATTTGGATAATGATGGTTTTTATTTTATTATTAAGAATAATAATTGCTCCATTCATTATAAAGTCATATTCTATACAAATGCTGATTTACGATATGGTCATTATATTTTGAATCTTCAAAAATCCAACAATTCTTCAATCCATAACATAAATACTAAGAGATTTAAGTCTAACGATTTAAATCCAACCTATCTTTGGCATTGTCGCCTTGGCCATATAAATGAGAAACATATTGCAAAACTCCATCAAGATGGAATTTTGAATTCATTTGATTTTGAATCATATTTTACATTTGAATCTTGTTTATTAGGTAAGATGACAAAGAATCCTTTTACTGGACACAATGAAAGGGCCAATGAATTATTGGGCCTAATACATACATATGTATGTGGACCATTAAGTTTAATAGCTAGAGGAGGTTACAAGTACTTCATTATATTTACTGATGAATTTAGTAGATATGGTTATTGTGACCTTGGAGTGGTTCCTAGCATCACAAATCCTGTTGATGTTTATTGTGACAATAATGGTGCTATTGCACAAGCTAAGGAACCTAGATCACATCAGCGATCCAAACACATTCTAAGGCATTATCATTTCATTCGAGAAATCGTTGAGAGAGGTGATGTTTAGATATGCAAAGTTCTAACAGATGACAATGTTGCTGATCCATTGACTAAGCCTTTGCCACAAGCAAAGCATGATCATCATGCTAGGTTCATAGGTATGAGATACATTAATAATTGGGCTTAGTGCAAGTGGGAGATTGTTAGTAATATTGCCCTAGGCCTATTGTATGGACGTTTTATTTTGATTAAATGAATTTATTATTAGTATTATTATTATTATTTGCATGTTTAATATATAATAATATCCTTGAATAATTTTATTCTAAATGTCCCTAATCAGTCGTTATTGTGAGAACAACAATGAATTAAGATTAGTATGGAATATGATAGATATTGATGTGATGAATATGTGTTTGAGAAACAAATCATATTCATATGTATTTGTTGAGAATGAATATTGGACCGACTCGCTTTGAGATTAATACATGGATCAAAGTCATAAATTAAATCTCTAAATAGTTATGTCATTAAATCCTTAGACCTGAAATCACTATAGCTCTCAACATGAGAAATTTTATGTTTTGACATAGTCAAACGTTGCCTTTAACTGGACAACTATAAAGTTATGCTTGAACATAACTAGAATCATGTAATGAGATGTGAGTGATTAAGATGGAATTTGTCCCTCTTATTATACGAGAGATATCTTTGGGCCCCTCGACAATTGAGACTGAAAAATGCATGGCCGTACTCGAATCAATTGATGGAGATCAATTTCATTTGTTTTGTTGGTCTAATTGGGTATTGAGAAATTAAAGATAAAACAATGTAAGGTTGACTTTATCCATGCCTTATGCTCTATTTAGATATCATAAGACAAAACAATTATGTTATGAGTTATATTTAGGTTATCTTGGATCATGAGCTTTCATTTAACTTGAGTAGCTGTAATGTCTTGCTAAAGGCCACTTATGACTTGTACGACCAAATATGATTTGGGCCTATTGCCAATGTTAATTAAACCTATAGGGTCGCACGTTAAGAATAAATATGGATGGTTAAGTTTATTGCTCTCTTTAAGTAATTTAAAATGATAAGATTATTTTAAATTACGAGTAATAATCATTTATTATTTTGATTCGAATTTAATTTTATAAATTTAAATTCGAAGTCAAAATGATAACAAATAGTAATTTTGTTACTATTTCCTGTTAAATTCGGAAATAATAATAAACAAAATAAAAAGGGGATTTGATATATTCCTTATCAAACAAGGAAATAGAATTTAATTATTATTTAAAAGATTTTTATATAAATAATAATTAAAATTCAAAATCAAAAGGATTTGATATATTCCTTAACAGATAAGGAAATATAATTTAATTATTTTTAAAAGAGTTTTAAATAAATAATAATTAAAACAAAATTTAATTATTATTATTTAAAAGAGTTTTAAATAAAAGATAATTAAATAGAATTTAAAATATTATTGAAAAAAGTATTTAAAAGTCAAGATAAAATTTAATATTCGTTATCAGATAAGGAAAGAGATTTTAAATTATTTAACGGAGTTTTAAATATATATACAACCTCAAATCCAATTTTTCCCAACCCTAATATATATGTAATATATGTACATTTCTCCAGTAAAACAAGTTTTTGGCTATCAGCCGTTTGAGAGAATAAACAAAAATTGTTTTGAGAAAATGAAGTTGGAACTAGCATTCCATTCGACCGTTTGTCGTTCGTTCGTCGATGGATACTTGTAGAGGATGGTTGTCTTCTAACACGGAAGCACCCTTGGAAATCTGATTCAAATCAAGCGTTAGTATCTGGAAGTTTAACGAAACAAGGTAATTTTCATTATTCCCTTTTCGATTTGTACGTATTGCGTGAGATCCTTGGTAGTTTATGGTATGTCAATTTTATTTTCCGTCGCATTATGTTCGTATGAGATTCAAAATCTATCCCGTATCCCTACAAAATTATCAAATCAAATTTAATATAATTCTATATTTGACTAGTATGAGTTAAATAATAATAATTACGGACTTACTCGTTAGAGTTGTGGTCTCAAAACTAATGTTTCCTACACCTCTAAAAAATAAGTTGTTGCAGTTGTACACATATCCTTAGCCTAATTAGAAATGAGCAAACTGATTAAAAGATTAATATGTTGTCTATCAAGTCCAATTGGGGAGATGCCTTATCTTGGGCACCGGAGAGGATAACTCCTGTAAACTTTAAATTATATAGGGTTTTTATAGTCATTTTTACGACCTTTTTACTTAATAATAATACTAATCCCAAGTATTTGTTCTTTAATTAAGTGGATTTTGTTAATATTTTGATGATAGGCATGACTTTATAAAAAATGCAAATATAAGCTTTAATGTATTAATTTTGTCCATAATTTAAATTATTTCATGTTAATTATTAATGTGTTATATTTTATTATGCAGGGAACCATGGAGATGATATGATATGGAGCTTATTATGAAATTGCATGAACATGAGCTATTTAGTTCCTATGTTGGGTGACAAAACCATGCTAAATGGGTCATCAAGGTGTTACTTTGAACCAGGAAAAAAAGATGATACATGATGGACAAGTTTGACAAGCTTAGTGGGTCATGAAACTGTCCAACAAGGGGGAGTCATGCCCAAATTCGACAAAAGCATGTTGGCTGCCCAAAGATCTCTTTCGGGACAATTATTTGGAAGTCCCTACATTTGGAGAATCATTGGAAATCAACACACAAAAATTATCCTTGAAACTGTCCAACCTATGCCTAAATTTAGCATGATTCTATGCTTAAATCAAGCAACCACCATCTACCTACTTTCACTATATTTGGCTGGCCAAGCAATGGAGAAAATGGAAGGATCCCAGTCCCTATTTTTAATAAAATCTACCATTTACTTCAAGTATAAATACCTCTACTCATTCCCTATTTCAATGATCCCTCATCTATTTATTCCTTAATCATCCCTACATCCTTTATTCAACTATTCTCTCATTTCCTCTCTTCACCCCCACGCATAGCATCCTATCTCCCTTAGCCATCAAAATTTAATAAAATATTTAATACACCTATATAATCACTCCGTAAATATTTAATAAAATATTTACGAGCTCGATTTATAGAAATGAGGTCCCGATACCTTATTTTCCAAAACTACTTGACTTTAGGGACAAACCACTTGAACATAACTATTCATTCAAATAACAAATATTATGAAATCAAATTTAATATAATTCTATATTTGACTCTTATGAGTTAAATAATACTTATGGACTTACTCATTAGAGTTGTGGTCTCGAAACCATGTTTCCTACACCACCAAAAAATGAGTTGTTGCAGTTGTACAGAAAGACAACTTGTATTAGTAGACAAACCTAAAGATATCCTTAGTCTAATTAGAAATGAGCAAACCTATTCAAAGACTAATATGTCGTCTATCAAGCCCAATTGGGGAGATGCCTTCTTTTGGGCATCGGAGAGGATGTCTCCTGTAAACTCTAAATTATATGAGGTTTTTATAGTCATTTTTACCACCTTTTTACTTAATAATAATACTAATCCCGAGTATTTTTAATTAATTAAGTGGATTTTGTTTATATTTTGATGATGGGCATGAATTTATAAAAAATGCAAATATAAGCTTTAATGTGTTAATTTTGTGTATAATTAAATAATTTCATGTAAATTATTAATGTGTTATATTTTATTATGCAGGGAACCATGGAGATGATATAATATGAAGCTTATTATAAAATTCCATGAATATGAACTATTTATTTCCTATGTTGGACGAAAAAACCACACATAGCATCCTATCTTCCTTAGCCATCAAAATTTAATAAAATTTTAATACACCAATATAATCACTTCGTAAATATTTAGTAAAATATTGATGGGCTCAGTTTATAGAAATGAGGTCCTGATACCTCTTTTTCCAGAACCACTTGACTTTAAGGACAAACCACTTGAACATAACTATTCATTCAAATAACAATTATCAAATCAAATTTAATATAATTCTATATTTGACTCGTATAAGTTAAATAATAATTACAGACTTACTCGTTAGAGTTGTGGTCTCGAAACCACTATTTCCAATACCACTAAAAAATAAGTTGTTATAGTTGTATGGAAAGGTAACTTGTATTAGTAGACGAACCTAAACTTACCCTTAATCTAATTAGAAATGAGCAAACCGATTAAAAGACTAATATGTCGCCTATCAAGTCAAATTGTGGAGATGCCTTGTCTTGGGTATCTAAGAGGATGACTCCTGTAAACTCTAAATTATATAGGGTTTTTATAGTCATTTTTACCACCTTTTTACTTAATAATAATACTAATCCCGAGTATTTGTTAATTAATTAAGTGGATTTTGGTTATATTTCGATGATGGGCATGAATTTATAAAAAATTCAAATATAAGCTTTAATGTATTAAATTTGTGAATAATTTACATTATTTCATGTTAATTCTTAATGTGTTATATTTTATTCTGTAGGGAACCATGGAGATGATATAATATGGAGCTTATTATAAAATTGCATGAACATAAGCTATTTATTTCCTATGTTGGACAACAAAACCATGCTAAATGGGTCATCAAGGTGTTACGTTGAACCATTAAAAAAAGATGATACATGATGGATAAGTTTGGCGAGCTTAGTGGGTCATGAAACTGTCCAACAAGGGGGAGTCAAGCCCAAATTCGGCACAAGCATGTTGGCTGCCCAAAAATCTCTTTTGGGACAATTATTTGGAGGTCCTTACATTTGGAGAATCATTGGAAATCAGCATACAAAGATTAACCTTGAAACCGTCCAACCCATGCCCAAATTTAGCATGATTCTATGCTTAAATCAAGCAACCACCATCCACCTGCTTCTATTATATGTGGCCGGCCAAGAAATGGAGAAAATGGAAGGATTCCAATCCTTATTTTTAGTAAACTTTACCATATACTTCAAGTATAAATTGTAACACCCCTATCCCGTAACCATCACCGGAATAGGTAAGGGGGCATCACCAGACAGAAAGAGCATTTTAGAACAATACAGAATCACAGATTTTAAACACCATTGATACAGAGGTATTTATTGACAATTCATCTAATAAAATGGTCTACGAGACCAAACACATACATTTAATGTCAGGACTAACTGAACCCATTCAGAATTTTCAGAACTTAATCAAACTTTCAAAACTTTCAAAGTCACACGCCTGTGTGACTAGGCCTTGTGACTCACACGGGCATAAGCCACGCCCATGTGATCCAACCGTGCCAAAAAGAGGTCCTATACTGACTTTTTCACACGGCTAATAGGCACGGCCATGTGCCATGACCGTGTAGTATTTAGCTAGCTACTGACTTAAGCCCGCGGTCCTAAGGCACGCCCGTGTTCCTTGATTGTGTGGTACAATGCAGGCTTGGTTTAAGCCAATTTACCACCCCTTTTGGGTCCAATCCTACAAGCAATAATATACAACATTCATATCATCATTCTCAACCAATTTCATACTTAAAGATGACCATTTCACATTAGAACATGGCACATTACAAACATACACCAAAACAATGCACAAACATATCATTTTCTAGCCAATTGACATGGCATAACATATATACATATCAAGCTTACATTCTTAAACCTTCTAGCCTATACATGCCATACTTATAAACATGTACATTTCCAAAAGTACCAAAATGACCTTGATAGTGTGGTGACAATCCTCGACTATCTCGAGCCTTCCGTAGCTACGATAACTGTAAAACAGACAGAATTCACATAGAGTAAGCTACAAAGAGCTTAGTAAGTCAAATACAATTACACAACTAATATAGCCTATAAGTAACAGTTAATGGCCAGAAATTACCATTGTCTCATAGAATATTTCCTTACTTCACAGAAACATAGTCTTTTCTATTCAGAAATCTTGTACGATACAAACGTACCTGTATGAATTATACATTCCATATATTTATTCCATATCTCATACTTTATCATCGGACAATCCAGAAACGGAATAGATATTCACAGACAGGTACAATGCCGACGTCCCAGACGTGGTCTTACATATAATTCAATATTGAAGCCTCTGTCCTAGACAGGGTCTTACACAAAATCCCAAATCGAGGCCTATGTCCTAGATACGGTCTTACACGGTATTTCAGATCAATGTCAACGTTCTTTAGGAACATACAGAGCTTCTCATACACCAGCATATTATCAGAGTCTATTCATCAGGCTCTCATGGCCGTCCAAAGCAGATCATAGTTTATATACACAGAATGTAATCAACTTAACACGTAAGTGTAGTTTGACTTACCTCGTACGAATTTTGGACGAAAACGAGTTGACTATTCAATTACTTTAGACTTCCCTCGATTTAAGTCTGATTTTCTTTGTTTTTGATCTAATACAATTCAAATTCAACTATTCAATCATTCATTTCATTCAAATAATCCATGAACACATATTTTGGGCACTTTTCACTTTAGCCCTTACATTTTCACACTTTGACAATTTAGTCCATTTTTCACCAAATCACAAATATGCAAAATTCACCAAAACTATAGCTTGGCCAAAAATACATGGCTTCCATACAAGCCCAAATAACACATGTAATTCTCAATTTAGTCCTTCAAAACCTCATTTTCACAAATTAGCCCAAATAGCTCTTTTTCATAAAAATTCAAAGACAAAACTTATAAATTATCTACCAAACCTTCATAATTCATCCAAGAACATCACAAAACTCATGATATCAACAATGGCATTTCATGAAATCTTTAACAGAAATAGAAATTCAGATATGGGCTTTGAAGAACACGAAGCAACGATCACAGAAACGTAGAAATTATCAAAAACGGACCAATGTACATACCTTAATCAACCAAAACAATGACTGAACCCTAGGTGGTCTTCTTCTTTCTTTTTCCTTTGATGTTTTAGCCAAGATGAACTAAATGCATGGCCATTTCATGTTTATTTTATTTAATTGGATGTTATTTAACTCTTTCTCATTTTGCCCTTGTCTAATAAACATTAAAACTTACCAACTACATGTACATATTTGTCCACCATTAAAGTAAATGGTAAATTTGACTTGCAAGGAACTTCACTTAACTAAGCCAAATCAAATAGGTGCTTTATCATCTAGCACTCAACTTTTACTTTTTATGCGATTTAATCCTTTTTCATAATTAAGCACAGAAACAGACAAATTAAATCACAGAAATTTTACAGATGCAAATTCACATATCACAGACACATAAAATAATATTAAAATATTTTTCAGACTCAGATTTGTGGTCACGAAACCACTATTCTGACTAGGGTCAAAACCGGACTGTTACAATTCTCCCCCTTAGGGATTTTCGTCCCCAAAAATCTTACCGTGAAACAGATTCAGATATTGCTGTTTCATTGTATCTTCAGGCTCCCACGTAGCCTCTTCTACTCCGTGTCTATGCCATAATATTTTGGCTAACGGAATTCTCTTATTACGCAATTCTTTAATCTCACGTGGCAAAATACGAATTGACTTTTCTTCATAAGTCATATCAGAATGAATTTCAATATCAGACGGAGAAATCACATGCGAAGGATAAAATCTGTATCGTTGAAGCATCGATACGTGAAATACATTATGAATCTTTTCTAACTCAGACTGTAACCTTAATCTATAAGCAACCTGCCCAACTCGCTCAATGATTTCATACGGTCCGATGAACCTCGGACTCCACTTGCCCTTTTTACCAAATCGGAACAGTTTCTTCCACGGAGATACCTTCAAAAACACTTTATCACCGATCTCATATTCGATATCCTTTCGTTTTAAATTTGCATAAGACTTTTGACGATCAGAGGCAGCTTTCAGACTATCTCGGATTATTTTCACTTTCTGTTCTGTTTCTTTTATCAGATCAACACCGTAAATCTTATTCTTACTGAGCTGAGACAAGTATAACGGAGTTCTACACTTTCTACAGTATAAGGCTTCATACGGTACCATTTTAATGCTTGATTGAAAACTATTATTATAAGCAAATTCAATCAAAGGTAGATATTGTTCCCATGTACCTTCGAACTCAAGAATACAACATCTCAATATATCCTCGAGTATCTGAATAATCCGCTCAGATTGACCATCTATTTGCGGATGGAAAGCAGTGCTGAAATGCAGTTTAATACCCAGGGCATCTTGTAATTTCCTCTCGGATCTCTATTTGATACTATCGACAATGGCATACCATGTAACCTTACGATATTAGAAATGTATAACTCAACTAGTTTATCGAGTGAATAATCAGATCGAATCGGAATAAAATGAGCTGACTTCGTCAATCTGTCAACTACAACCCAGATTGCATCTTTCTTTCTTAGAGACAAAGGTAAACCCGATACAAAATCCATGGTCACTCGATCCCATTTCCATTTTGGAATCATAATCGGTTGCAACAGACCTGATGGTACCTGATGTTCAGCTTTAACTTGCTGACAGATCAAGCATTTAGAAAGAAAATCAGAAATATCTCTTTTCATTCCCAGCCACCAGTATAGTTGTTTCAAATCGTTATACATTTTCGTACTCCCCGGATGTACATAAAATCTACTACTATGAGCCTCACTCAAAATCATCTGAATTAACTCTGGATTCCTTGGAACCCAAAGTCTATTTCTGAATCTCAAACAATTATCAACGTCAACCCAGAATTCACACAGAGTTCGTTTAGCTATTAATTCATTGTCAGATTTCTGAGCCTCGCAGATCTGTTGTATAAACAAAGGTTTTGCTTTCATTTCGGCACAAACCAAGGTATCATCAGACAGTGCTAAATGAGCATTCATCGCACTCAAAGCATCCACTACCACATTTGCTTTGCCCGGATGATAATCAATAATAAGCTCGTAGTCTTTTAACAATTTTAACCATCTTCTTTGTCACTGATTCAAATCTTTTTGCATCATTAAGTACTTCAGACTTTTATGATCAGAAAACACGTGACATTTCTCACTGAACAGATATTGACGCTAGATTTTCAAGGCAAACACAATAGCAGCTAACTCAAGATCGTGTGTCAGATAGTTATTTTCATGCGGCTTTAATTGTCTTGAGGCAGAAGCTATAACCTTACCTTCTTGCATTAAAACACAACCAAGTCCATTCAACGAAGCATCACTGTAAATAACAAATTCTTTACCTAATTCAGGTTGCACAAGCATGGGAGCCTCAGTTAACAGAGCTTTTAACTAATCAAAATTGTTCTAACACTTTTCAGACCAATCAAACTTTACATCTTTCTGTAGTAGTTTTGTCAACGGAGTCACAATCATCGAAAAACCTTTTACAAACCTTCTATAGTAACCAGCAAGTCCCATAAAACTACAGACTTCGGATACATTTCTCAAAGGTTTCCAATCCATAATAGATGAAATTTTACTCGGATCAACTCGAATACTAGAAGCTGATACAATATGGCCTAGAAAACTAACTTCTCGCAACCAGAATTCACACTTACTGAACTTCGCATACAACTGTTTATCTCCCAGTGTCTGTAGCACTATTCTTAAGTGCTTGGCATGTTCAGATTCATTATGTGAATAAATCAATATGTCATCAACAAATACTACAACAAATTGATCTAAATGCGGTCTGAAAATCCTATTCATCAAATCCATAAAAATAGTAGGTGCATGCCTTAATCCAAAAGGCATAACTAGAAATTCATAATGTCCATACCTTGTTCTAAAATCAATTTTTGAAATGTTAGAGCCCTTTACTCACAACTGGTAGTAACCCGATCTCAGATCTATTTTGAAAACACAGTGGCACCTTTCAACTAATCGAATAAGTCATCAATCCGGGGCAGAGGATATTTGTTCTTTATAGTCACTTTACTAAGCTGGCGATAATCAATACACATTCTCATTGAGCCATCTTTCTTTTTCACAAATAGAACAGGAGCACCCCAAGGTGAAAAACTCAGTCTATCAAATCCTCTATCGGTCAATTCTTGCAACTGAGATTTCAATTCTTTTAGTTCAGTCGGAGCCATTCTGTACGGAGCTATCGATATTGAAGTAGTACCAGGTACCAATTCAATGCCAAACTCGACTTCTTGAATAGGAGGCAAACCAGATAATTCTTCAGGAAACACATCAGAGAATTCATAGACAACAGGCACTGATTCAATTTTCTTATAATCCACTTTTGAGTCTAACACATAAGCTAAGTAGGCCTCACAACCTTTCTTTACATAATTCCGTGCTTTCATTGTAGATATCATAGCTGGTAGTCCATTCAGATCACTATACTCAATTCAAATTATCTCATCATTCTTACATCTTAAGTCAATGACTTTTCGTTTGCAGTTCACAATAGCATCGTGCAACGTTAACCAGTCCTTTCCTAGAATTATATCAAATTCGTCGAAAGGAAAAAGCATCAGATCAGCAGGAAAATAGATATCTCGAATCAATAACGGGCAATTCTTGCAGACTTTATCATCCAAAACACTTCTGCCTAAAGGGTTCGATACTTTAACTACAAATTCAGTAGACTCTACAGGAAAAGCCTTACTGTGCACTAAATTCATATAGATATAAGAATGCGTTGAGCCAAGGTCTATCAATGCAATCACAGAAGTATCATAAAGAGTGAAAGTACCAGTAATCACGTCTGGAGACGAGGCTTCTTCACGAGCTCGGATTGCAAAGGCCCTAGCAGGTGCTCTGGCCTCAGATCTAACAGTAGTGTCCCTAGTAGCTCTTTGACCCCCACTTGCATTTCTTATATTTCTGGAAGGTCTACCTCTAGCTGAGGTGTTACTCGGTCTCAGATTCTGCACATTCTCTTACTTAGCAGGTTCAGAACAATCTCTTACAAAATGATCCAGGGATCCACATGGGAAACAGGCTCGGTCATTCAATCTACAATTTCCCGGATGTCTTTTACCACAGTGTTTACACTTAGGTTTCTCAGATCATACATTTCCAACACTTGCAATAGAAGTAACAGGGGCTCTGGTGTTCGAATGTAATCTAGCTCGATCTCGGTTCGAATGTCCCACATTAGTATTTGAATGGTTCTGATCATCTCGGAATTTCTTTGACCCAGACAGAAATGATTTACTCGAAGATCTCTTTCTAGCATATCTAGCTTCAAAATTAGCTTTTCTTTTCTCTTTACTTAATTCTTCAGCCTTACAAGCTCGCTCAACGAGCACCACTATTTCTTTAATCTCTAAAATCCCGACTAGCAGACGAATATCTTCATTTAGTCCATCCTTAAACCTTTTGCACATTATTGCTTCATTTGACACACATTCCTGAGCATATTGGCTCAATCTCACAAATTCCTGTTCGTATTCAATAACAGACATACGACCCTATTTAAGCTCTAGAAACTCTTTACGTTTCTGATCAATGAATCTCAAACTAATATATTTCTTCTGAAATTCAGCGAAATCCCAGGTAACCCATTCACTCGGAACCACAGATATTAAGGTTTTCCACCAATGGTACTCCGTATCTCTCAGAAGTGAAACGACACATTTTACACACTTCTCAGGATACAGAGACATTTCATCAAACACCCTTATCGTATTTTTTTAACTAGAATTCAGCTCTTACAGCATCATCATTCATTGTAGCTCGAAACTCTTCCGCCCCATACTTTCTAATCTTATCAACTAGTGGTCTACTTGACTGAACTGGATTCACGGAAGTCATAATAGGAATTTGAGAAGGATTAATCGGGGTGGAGGTTGTTGTACAGCCAGGTTGGTTCTAATGTATTGGGTGAACCAATCATTCATCATTTGATAGAAGGCCAGTAGAGAATCATCTTGCATCGTCCCTTGCACAGGAGCAAGTGCATTACTTTCAACATCGTCAGCTATGGCTCTATTGGGATCCATTGCTATATAAAAGCACATTTTAATGTCAGGATACATCACACTATCACAGTTTCAGACATATGGCATGTATAGCTAGACTCACACACACTATGGTAGTCCTAGAACCGACTAAACTATGGCTCTGATACTAATAAAATGTAACACCCTTATCCTGTAACCATCGTCGAAATAGGTAAGGGGCCATCACCAGACGGAAAGAGCATTTCAGAACAATACAGAATCACAGATTTTAAACAACATTGATACACAAGCAATCATTGACAATTCATCCAATAAAATGGTCTACGAGACCAACAATATACATTTAAGAGGGGTTGGGACTAACCGAACCCATTCAGAATTTTTAGAACTTAATCAAGCTTTCAAACCTTTCAAAGTCACACGTCTGTGTGACTAGGCCTGTGACTCACACGCGTATAAACCACGCCCATGTGATCCAACGTGCCAAAAAGAGGTCCTATACTGACTTTTTCACACTGCCAATAGGCACGGCCGTGTGCTATGACCGTGTGGTATTTAGCTAGCTACTGACTTAAGCCCACGGTCATAAGGCACGCCCGTGTTCCCTGACCATATGGTACAATGCAGGCTTGGTTTAAGCCAATTTGCCACCCCTATTGGGTCCAATCCTAAAAGTAATAATATATAACATTCATATCATCATTCTCAACCAATTTCATACTTAAAGATGACCATTTCACATTAGAACATGACACATTACAAACATACACCAAAACAATGCACAAACATATCATTTGCTAGCCAATTGACATGGCATAACATATATACATATCAAGCTTACATTCTTAAACCTTCTAGCCTATACATGCCATACTTATAAATATGTACATTTCCAAAAGTACCAAAATGAGCTTGACAGTGTGGTAACAATCCTCGACTATCCCGAGCCTTCCGTAGCTACGATAATTGTAAAACAGACAGAATTCACACAGAGTAAGCTACAAAGAGCTTAGTAAGTCAAATACAATTACACAACTAATATATCTTATAAGTAACAATTAATGGCCAAAAATTACCACTGTCTCATAGAATATTTTCTTACTTCACAGAAACATAGTCTTTTCTATTAAGAAATCTAGTACGATACAAACGTACCTGTATGAATTATACATTCCTTATATTTATTCCATATCTCATAATTTATCATCGAACAATCCAGAAACGGAATAGATATTCATAGACAGGTACAACACCGACGTCCCAGACATGGTCTTACATGTAATTCAGTATCGAAGCCTCTATCCTAGACAGGGTCTTACACGAAATCTCAAATCGAGGCCTGTGTCCCAGACACGGTCTTACACGATATTTCAGATCAATGTCAACATTCTTCAGGAACATACAGAGCCTCTCATACACTAGCATATTATTAGAGGCTATTCATCCGGGTTTCAAGGCCGTCCAAAGCAGATCACAATTTATATACGTAGAATTTAATCAACTTAACACGTAAGTGTAGTTTGACTTACTTCGTACGAATTTCGGACAAAAACGAGTCGATTATTCAATTACTTTAGACTTTCCTCGATCTAAGTCCGATTTCCTTTGTTCTTGATCTAATACAATTCAAATTCAACTATTCAATCATTCATTTCATTCAAATAATCCATGAACACATATTTTGGGCACTTTTCACTTTAGCCCTTATATTTTCACACATTGACAATTTAGTCCATTTTTCACCAAATCACAAATATGCAAAATTCACCAAAACTATAGCTTGGCCAAATATACATGGCTTCTATACAAGCCCAAATAACACATGTAATTCACAATTTAGTCCTTCAAAACCTCATTTTCACAAATTAGCCCAAATAGCTCTTTTTCATAAAAATTCAAAGACAACTTATAAATTATCTACCAAGCCTTCATAATTCATCCAAGAACATCACAAAACTCATGATATCAACAATGGCATTTCATGAAATCTTTAACAAAAACATAAATTCAGGCATGGGCTTTGAAGAACACGAAGCAACAATCACAGAAACGTAAAAATTATCAAAAACGAACCAATGTACATACCTTAATCAACCAAAACAATGACCGAACCCTAGGTGGTCTTCTTCTTCCTTTTTCCTTTGATGTTTTAGCTAAGATGAACTAAATGCATGGCCATTTCATGTTTATTTTATTTAACTGGATGTTATTTAACTCTTTCTCATTTTGCCCTTGTCTAATAAACACTAAAACTTACCAACTACATGTACATATTTGTCCACCATTAAAGTAAATGGTAAATTTGACTTGCAAGGACCTTCACTTAACTAAGCCAAATCAAATAGGTGCTTTATCATCTAGAACTCAACTTTTACTCTTTACGCGATTTAATCCTTTTTCATAATTAAGCACAGAAACAGACAAATTAAATCACAGAAATTTCACAGATGCAAATTCACATATCACAGGCACAGAAAATAATATTAAAATATTTTTTGAATTCGAATTTGTGGTCTCGAAACCACTATTCTGACTAGGGTCAAAACTGGACTATTGCATAAATACCCCTACTCATTCCTCATTTCAATGATCCGTCATACGTCATCCCTTCATTCCTTAATCATTCTCTCATTTCCTCTCTTCATTCCCACGCATAACATCCCATCTCCCTTAGCCATAAAAACCTTGAGAAGATTATCTCTTTGCTGGCCACCTGGAGTAGCCATTAGCAAAGGAACAACACAAGGATCGGAGGAAAACATTTTCAATCAGAGTTCACGAGACTACTAATTTGATAGGGTTTTTTCTTCCTTTACTTTGTTATTAATTTTAATAATGTTTTCAATGTGCATTGTTATCTTGCCATTAACAATGGTAGCTTTAATCTGTTTAGCTAGGATGATTGCATTGATTCTATGAAGTTTGTTTAAATTATGTTTATACTGTTTGAGCCTCAGTCGATCATGTTTTCAATTAAACTCAAGTATGCATTTCATTGATACGTGATTCGATGCATTAGAATTGGCTGAGCGATCTTGGCCAGACGACGGCTAGTGAATGAAATAATTGAAATGTACATGCTTAATTTAGATCCTGACTCGACTAAATTGAAAGTTCATAATATCTTTGATGAGCTCTATTATATTGCATAGTTTTTAGGTTTATGTGATCAAAATTGTTTCAAACTTGAAACGTCCCTATTATTTCACATGAATTTTAAGAAACCCTTAGTAAAATGTATGTTTTAATAAGTAAAAGATTCCGAGAGGACTTAATTTGGTTTCAAAACTCATGAAAGATCAAGTTGCCATGGAATATTTTCCAAACATTGTTAAACATGAGAAAAATGAATTAAGTTGAAAGATGTAATTATGTTAGCCTATTCATGTTATTGATTGTTGAATTTTGTGTCTTTGCTGCTAAATTCATTTCATACATATCATTTCATATTTGAAATTTAGATTAAATTGTATTAGGGATCATCTTGCATTTAGATAGCTTAATCATCATCACTCAAAATATTGTGTTTTTATCATCAGATTGTTAACTCTAATTTTAAAATAAATTGATTAACATACACAATCCTTATAGAGATGATAACTTTTTTACTTATTACTTGATAACAGTTGTGTACACTTGCACAAACTAAGTGCTACAACTCTCAGAAGATAGAGACATAGATGTGACTAACTAGATTGAAAATACATTAGACAGGACCAAAGCAGAATAGATCCTAAATCTGTTTATGGATTTATCCACTTGTGACATTCATCGTGTGGCATACCTAAATCTTAAGCGGATGGTGGACTATGTATACGTGACTCATACACTTTGATGAAAGTAAAAGCCTGAGTTCAAAAAGATAAGGTACCGAAAGCTGGTGCATTAGGTGAACGACCTCTGTAGTATGTAACGTCATTCACAACACTGGAATTCATAGCCCAAAACATTGGTAAATGATATCCTCTTATTGGTATTACATGGTTGATGAAAAGTAAATGAAGCCACAAGTCATTTGTCTTTGTGATGGATGAGTTGATCATTATTTGATAGTGATTGACTATAACACCCATAATCACTTCCGTCGCTAGATTAGAGTTACAGAGTATCACTGCACGTTTCAGAACATTCACTAACAATAGCATCAAGTTCACTAGAATAATTGACAATATTTTTTAAATAATTAAGACCGAAGTAAACATACACTTATGGGCCCTAAATTATGTATCTGTAAATATTTAATAAAAATGTTTACAGCCTTAAATTACGAAAACGAAGTCTTAATACTTCATTTTCAATAACCACTTGACGTTTGAACCAAACCACTCATACCACCTTTTAATTCAATTGGTTAAAATTCCTCAAATCAAAATTCAATCAATTATTATTAACCCGTATAATTTAAATACTAATTATACGAACTCACTCGTCAGATTTATAGTCTCAAAACCACTGTTTTCGACACCATTGAAAATGAGCTCAACTCTGCCCCTTAAGGAATTTCATTCTCAAAATTTTTAACTCAGATCAAATATTCCATCTTCGGTGGTACAGGAAATCCAGGCACAACATCCATCGTGACTTGTTCCCATTTTCACTTAAAAATCATAATAGATTGTAATAATTCCAATGGTACTTGACGTTCAGTTTTTATTCAAAAGAATATGACATGTGCTACTACGAGCCTTAGATAGAATGTCTTGTTTAACTCCAAATTATTTAGAACACAATCTATTACGATACTAAATCATACTATTGGTATCCATCAGAAATCTAAGTGAGACGACACTCTAGATTTGCTTTCGTTTAGCTGTCAATTTCCAGATCATCATCTTGTAATATCCCGAATTCATTGTAGAACAATTATCTAATTTCAATTTAGTTAAAACATAATCATTACTATAATCAACATATTCTTTCCCGTATTCAGGCTGGATCAATATAAAACTTCCATTCAGTTAGACTATCTGCTGGCCATAACTTTTAGAGACATTTACAAAGTTTTAAATAACAATAAAAGAAAATTTACTCAGATCTATACGAATTCCATTTACCAAATTTTCATACTAAAGAAAACCAACCTCGCTAAGTCAAACTCATATTAACTAACTTTTGCATAACAATTTCTTATAAAAAGTTTGTTATACAATTCTCAAATGCTGAACATACATGAATTCCATCTTAATTTAAATCAAGATATCATCAATAAGCACAACCACAAACTATCTGAATGAAACTAGAAAACCAATTCATCAAATTTATATATTAATGAGACATTAATTAATCCAGAGAATATTACCAAAACTCATAATGGACACATCAAGTTCGAAAGTAGTTTTCGGCATATCACAATCTTTAACTTGCAACTTATAATAACCGAATCTGTATTTATCTTCGAGAACACTGTTGCACCTTTTAAACTAATCAAATAGGTCAACTATATGAGATAAATTGTGTTTATTCTTTGTCCTGAATTTATTCAATTTTCACATTCAGACAAAAATTCCAAAGTTTCTTTAGGAAATAGATTAAGAAACCCTCCAGCAATCAGTACATGATAAATCTTTGGTCCTATTTCTTGAGTATCAAGTAGATAGATATATAATATACCAGAAATATTTTACAATCGTCCAAATCATTTTCTATATAAAAATAACTGAAATAATTGTAGTTGTCCTATCTGATTTACCAGACTCATTATGATCATTTCACCAGTCTAACATTTTAAATCAATTCATTTCAGTCTACAGTCTTCTACAATATCATATAACTTTATCCAATCTATCCCCAGAATAATGCCAAGTTCATGAAATGGTAATAACCACTCATACCACCTTTTAATTCAATTGGTTAAAATTCCTCAAATCAAAATTATTATTAACTCGTATAATTTAAATACTAATTATACGAACTCACTCGTCAGATTTATAGTCTTAAAACCACTGTTTTCGACACCATTGAAAATGAGCTCAACTCTGCCCCTTAAGGAATTTTGTTCTCAAAATTTTTAACTCAGATCAAATATTCCTTCTTCGGTGGTACAGGAAATCCAGGCACAACATCCATCGTGACTTGTTCCCATTTTCACTTAAAAAGCATAATAGATTGTAATAATTCCAATGGTACTTGACGTTCAGTTTTTATTCAAAAGAATATGACATGTGCTACTACGAACCTTAGATAGAATGTCTTGTTTAACTCCAAATTATTTAGAATACACAATCTATTACGATACTAAATCATACTATTGGTATCCACTGTAAATCTCGTAGACGAGACACTCTAGATTTGCTTTCGTTTAGCTATCAATTTCCAGATCATCATCTTGTAATATCCCAAATTCATTGTAGAATAATTATCTAATTTCAATTTAGTTAAAACATAATCATTACTATAATCAACATATTCTTTCCCGTATTTAGGCTGGATCAATATAAAACTTCCATTCAGTTAGACTATCTGCTGGCCATAACTTTTAGAGACATTTACAAAGTTTTAAATAACAATAAAAGAAAATTTACTCGGATCTATACGAATTCCATTTACCAAATTTTCATACTAAAGAAAACCAACCTCGCTAAGTCAAACTCATATTAACTAACTTTTGCATAACAATTTCTCATAAAAAGTTTGTTATACAATTCTCAAATGCTGAACATACATGAATTCCATCTTAATTTAAATCAAGATATCATCAATAAGCACAACCACAAACTATCTGAATGAAACTAGAAAACCAATTCATCAAATTTATATATTAATGAGACATTAATTAATCCAGAGAATATTACCAAAACTCATAATGGACACATCAAGTTCGAAAGTAGTTTTCGGCATATCACAATCTTTAACTTGCAACTTATAATAACCGAATCTGTATTTATCTTCGAGAACACTGTTGTACCTTTTTAACTAATCAAATAGGTCAGCTATATGAGATAAATTGTGTTTATTCTTTGTCCTGAATTTATTCAATTTTCACATTCAGACAAAAATTCCAAAGTTTCTTTAGGAAATAGATTAAGAAACCCTCCGGCAATCAGTACATGATAAATCTGTGGTCCTATTTCTTGAGTATCAAGTAGATAGATATATAATATACTGTAAATATTTTACAATCGTCCAAATCATTTTCTATATAAAAATAATCAAATAATCAGTAGTTGTCCTATCTCGATTTACTGGACTCATTATGATCATTTCACCACTCTAACATTTTAAATCAATTCATTTCAGTCTACAGTCTTCTACAATATCATATAACTTTATCCAATCTATCCCCAGAATAATGCCAAGTTCATGAAATGGTAATAACATCAGATAATAGGAAAGTCACAGTCATAGATTTTCAGTAGATAGTTTCGACATATCAAAAGAACCATTACTCTCTAGCCCACTGTATTATGACTCAAATATCAAACTCAATTGATTCAAGAAATAGATCTTTTTTTATTACTAATGCAGTGCAAATATATGGGTAATTTGATCCAGTACCACCTAGTGCATATGTAGTAAGTAACATAAAAAAGATAGACTGGAAACATGAAAATATACATACTTTTTCATGCCCATTTTAACTCAAATTCATGCAATTTTGGTAAAATTCTTGTCGAAATATATATAATAATTATAAAATAATTAAATTGCACTCAAATTATGAAAATGTTGAAAATTAATTAAATTTATATCAAATTTTGATTATTTTCGACAGATTTGCACAAAAGTCAAAAAATGTCTCTGTAGGCGCTGCTAGAAGCACAAAATCAAGAAGCAATTTTGAAGCATCAAGACAAAATAAGTTTTCAGCCTAAGATGATCCAAATTATGTATATCAATTCATAATATAATTAATTTTAAATTTAATCAAGTTTAATTTGGGTTAAATAAATTATTGTTAATTAATTATGAAAAGGGGCCCAGTTGAGCTGAATTGAGAAAACCGATCCAACCGAGCACTAAGCAGCCCAAAACCGTCCTACATGTTGACCCAATCAGCTTGTTTGGTTGCTTATTTTACTTGCAAAATGGCCCTTGAAGACTCCTTTAATTTGCATTCAAATCCTTCCATTATTCATGCCTTTCAAGATTTGCCCTACCTAAAAATAGCATGTTTGAAATCTTCAAACATGCCACATGTGTGGCTGGCCATGGGGGTAGTCTTTGGCTGCTAATTTTGGCTATTTTTAGCAGCCTTCTCAACCTGTAAATACCTCCCTTGGCTTCTCACTTGAAACAAATCTCAAACACATTCATTTCTTCACTTCTCTCTCATTTTTCTCTCTTCATTCCCTTCCATTGTTCTTCATTTTCTTCCCCATTCCCTTGCAAATTTCATCTCTTCAAAAAAAGTCATTCAACCACCATTTGGAGTAGCATTCAAGTGTTCATGGAAGCCTCAGTTCAACAAGAACAAACAGAGAAAGAGGAGCAGAGCAAACTAGTCAAACCTCAGAGAAACACCAGATTTGATTCTTGTTCCTTATCCTTTTTAATTTTATTGTTGTTGTTATGAACATGCCTATGAATATTTGTGATGTTGATATGTTTAATTTAATTAATATAGCTTAAATTTAATTTGTGTTAGGTTGATTGCATTTTGTCTACTTAATTTATTAAAATTGTGTTTGTGTTGTTAGAGGCCTCGGTAAGATGTTTGATTAAGTAAAACCATGACTAGGTTATTCTTACATTATAATTTTAAGGTAACTAATGAATTAATTATTTAAACGGATTGAAATTGTAAGTAATTGACATGATACTTAATCAGTGCATGTTTAATCATCTAAGGTAGTTGAGGGTTAAATTAGCAATGGTATCTAATGATACATTAGCCTTGCATAACTTGCAAGATTATTGTGATTAAACTGTTTCAAGGTAGAAATACATTGTTACCTCACGTAATCTTTTATGTGCTTATGAGATTGAATTAATTGTTTGAATTGGCATATAGATATGTATAAGAGATTATTTTAATTTCATAAGTATGTCTGTGCATTAACACATTTGCTTATTAAAATTTGTTTAATCAGTTGAATTGACATAAAGATACAATCAAGAGATAAATGAATTTTGGTAGGTAAGTATGTTCATAAGTTAGCAAATTATCGAGTTGCCGTGAATTTATTCGTAACAACATAAACATGAGTTTAATAATTCTAAGTTAAGAAATGTAATTAATCGAGCACAATTATGTCATCTTGATTAAAATCATCTTTTGAAATCGTGCATTAGAACTTTTTATATTATTTTTATTTATTTCACTTAGTTAAAGTCTTAGTTTTTAATCACCTCCTCAAATCAAAATATTTTTCTTCACCAAAGTGTTTTTAATTGCATTCATAAACAATTCTTTTCACAGTCCCTGTGGGTACAATAACTCGACATTTACTTGTCACTTTATTACTTGTTGCGATTGTGTACACTTGCACATTTTCATCATTCCAAGTTTTTGGCGCCGTTGCCGGGGAATGTTTTAAAAGACATTATTTGTGAAATTGTTAATTTTTCATTTTGGTCTATTTTTTCTGGTAAATTTTAATTCTAATTTTTTTTTTTTGGTGTTTGTTTCAGGTGTTTATAAGTATTGATCAAATTATTGACTTACTCCCCGTAGACCCTGAAATTGAAAGGACTTTCTAACAAAGAAGAAGACAAGCGAACCAAAGAAGGACCAAAGATATGAATTTTGAAATCCAAACCAAAATCTAGGGAGAACATTTGCTTATAATACTCACAATCAAATCATTGTTTCCGATGACAGAAACTGTGTCATTCAACAATATGCCATTCCTCTATTCAATGAGCTCAATTCGAGTAATAGGTGATTCGAAATCGAGGCACAACAGTTCAAGCTGAAGCCAGTCACGTTCCAAATTCTTCAGACAGTGGGCTAATTTAGTAGAATGCCTACCGAAGATCCTCACCTGCACTTAAGACTGTTCACGGAGGTGAGCAATTCTTTCAAGTTAGCCGGAGTACCCTAAGGTGCATTATGATTGAAGTTTTTCCCATATTCGCTAAGGGACAGAGCTCGAGCCTGATTGAACTCATTGCCACCAAATTCAATTTTCACATGGTAAGAGTTAGCAGAAAGATTCCTCATGAATTATTTCCCACCTGGCAAGAATGCTAAGTTGAGGAATGAGATCACTGCTTTCCAACAAATGGATGATGAGTCCTAGTATAAGGCATGGGAAAGGTACAAAGAATTATTATGGAAATGCCCTCATCACGGAATCCCACATTGCATCCAACTTGAGATGTTTTATAATGGTCTCAATGCTCACACGAGGATGGCAGTGGATGCTTCTGCTAATGGTGCTCTCATTTCTAAGTCTTAGAATGAGGCTTATGAAATTATTGAGAGGATTTCCAGAAAAAATTATCAATGGCTAACTAATCGAGCAGCATTAGGAAGACAAGTCGCTGGAATATATGAAGTAAATATTCTCACTTCACTCGCATCTCTGGTATCCTCGATTTCCTCAATGCTTAAATTTTTTACCACTAATGGGTTTAATAGTTCTATAGCACAACCACCAAATCCATGTATTACATGGGTAACCAGAACCAAAATTGTGGAAGGCAAGGAGTACAATCCAATTCCTATAACCCATCATGGTGAAACCATCCTAGTTTCTCCTAGAGTAACCAAGGGGCTGGATCGAGTAACATATACCTAGCCACCTATTTTTACCCAAAAAGTTCAGAAACAACCTCAAGTTAAACCATCCAATGGCTTAGAAAACTTGTTAAAGGCATACATAGCCAAGAATGATGCCTTAATCCAAAGCCAAGTAGCTACATTGAAAAACTTGGAAAACTAAATGGACCAACTTGCAACTAAACTCATAAACCGACCACAAGGTGTTTTACCTGGTGATACGAAGAATCCGAGGAATTCTGGGAAGGACAATTGTAAAGCATTAACATTGAGGAGTGGAAAAACAATAAAGCCTAACACCGTTGAAGTTGAAGAGGAGCCAGCTGATGCTAAGACTAAGAGGAAGTTCAACCAAGTGTTGAAATTCAAGTTTCACTGGAACCTGAATCTGCAAAATCTGAAAAAGTAACTTCTGAACCAACTAATTTTGATAAACTAAAAACTTTGTTAGATGTAGAATTGTCACAAAAGATGAATCAACCAATTCTAGTAAAGAATCCTCCACCACCCTACCCTTAAAGACTTCAGAAGCAGAAGTAGTAAGTTTAATTCAAGAAGTTCCTAGACATACTCAAGCAACTTCATAACAACATTTCATTGGTTGAAGCTGATACGATCCGCCTCGGGTGAGTCGAGTCGTATTAGCGAATGCCCGATCGTCTACAAGAAGTTACATTAGGTTTAGTTGAGTTAGGTTGGAGTTGTAATTGGTTTAGTGAATTTAGAATGGAGAAGTAAGAAAGAAGTTGGTGATGGTTTAGATAGAATAGGCAATAAGGAGTGAAAGTTTGGATTTAGGTTATGAAAAGGAGAAGTTGAATGAATTGGTTCAATTAGGTAAGATGAGTTAAAGGAATAGTCGAAATGGTAAGAGTGGTATGAACGAAATGGTATGAATGAAGTGGTACGAATGAATTGGTCGGTTTAGGTATGATTTGGTAAAGAAGAAACGAGTTTGAACTAATAAAGGTGCTTATGAGAACCAATACCGATATGGTACCGACCTATTGTTTTAAGCCTTTTTCGTTCGGTTTAGGATTGGTAAAGGAAACCTTGACCCACTAGGAACCTCGGTATGTTTGAACGCCACACTACGGGTAGTGATAAGTTTGGGTTCGACAAAGTAAACGGTTGACACGACTAGAACACTAGGAAAGCTAATCAAATCTTTGAACGAAATGGAGAAAAAGTTGCCTCACAATTTTGGCAGCATAACATTCACAAAAGAGTCAAAAAGTCCTTTTACATGGAAAATTAACAAGTATTTATAGGCCTATAGTCTAGGTAGCTGAATAGTCTTTCATACTTATAAATTAAGTAAAAGAAATTCTAGAAAATTAATCTTTAATGTGCATGACTAAATTCAGCTATGGAACATGAGTTGTGAGTGCTTCATGCTTAAGAATTGACAAGTGAATGAATAAAGCTCCATGGGACACTTGCTAGGTTCGGCCTCCCTTGTTTAATGAAGCAATTAAGTGAAAACCTTTAGCCAATAATTAGGAATTAAATGGTGATAATCCAAGGGCCAAAATAGGTGTGAATGCCGTAACCTGAAGAGTCCATAGGTGTGAACATGGTGAACCCAAAAGACTTTTTGTGTGAACATACTGTGAACGGAATGTAGAGGTTCATGGAAGAAGTCATTCGACCAACAATCTCATGCATGTATTATGTCCCTTTGACCGAATAGTCACTGGTTTAGATGAAGAGGTAGCACAACATACATGGCTCTTGGTCATTCATGAACCCTTAGAATCAATGCACGTTGCCATGCATGTATTTAACCGATTCATGCATCTTGAATATCCATGCACCTTAGCCGTCCATGCACCCTCCAAAAGTGATGTTTCTTCAAGCCTCATGTGTCCATTGGAGTTCCTACACAAGACATGTGAACAAAGAAATTAATTCTAACCATGTGGAAATTTCGGCTAATGTGAACACAAGTAAAAGAATTAAATTCGGCTGTGACTAAATTTAATTAACATCAATTAAGCATTTTAAAACATAATAAATACTATTAATATGAACCCAATTTATTATATAGCATATTAAATAACTTTTAATAGACTTATTAAATTTAAGTCAACAGTAAACAAATGAAGTCAAAGTTGGACTTCATGAGCTGAAGTTTAGCTCATGAGCTACAACTGAGCTGGGGAACTAGAAGTGATCTGAACTCCAAGCTAGTGAGCTGGTTTTGAGCTGAATGTGAGCTGACTTGAGCTGGTAGTGAGCTCGGTGAGCTGAACTGGACTTGTAGGCAATTGTACGGTAAATTCAAAGAGCTGGGATAAGCTTTCTCGGAATGTCCTAATAGTGTTTCATCCTAAAGTTGAGCCACAAAAGCTGCGATAGACTTTTTAAACATCTTGGCTCGAGCTCGAGTGACAGGACCTTGAGGTTGGACCATGGAGTCTTTGCTCGAGCTAGCTATTTCGTCGGACTGCTCGTATCAAAAGCACTGAACAAATGCCAAACTATGTTAGATTCATGAAGGATATCCTATCAAAAAAATGAAGACTTGGAGAATTTAAGACGGTAGCCCTGACAAAAGAATGCAGTGCATATCTTCAAGACAAAATACCCCCAAAGTTGAAAGATCTTGGATGTTTTACCATACCTTGCAACATTGGAGCAACATAATGTGGTAAGGCACTATGTGATTTGGGCGCAAGTATCAACTTGATGTCCATGTTAATATTTAGGAAGTTGGGGATATGTGAAGTTAGACCTACTATGGTTACACTTCAATTAGCAGATCGGTCCTTAGCACATCCAGAAGGAAAAATTAAGGACATATTGGTACGTGTAGACAAATTTATTTTTCCTACTGACTTTGTTATTCTAGACTTTGAAGTAGACAAAGAAGTGCTAATTATCCTAGGAAGGCCTTTCCTAGCAATTGGAAGAACCCTTATTGATGTGCAGAAGGGTGAGCTTACTATGCGTGTTCAAGACGACCAGGTAATATTTAATGTTTTTAAGTCTATATGATTTCTTGATACAATTGATGGTTGTTTTACAGTGTCTGATTTAGAGGAATTAATTATGAAAAAGGAATTCAACTATGTTAAGGACCCATTGGAGCAACTTTTGACATTAGACCCTCCAAGTGACAAAGAGGAGGATGATTACTTAGCTTTGCTAGAAGCTAATAAAAGGGGATTTAATCTGCAATCGCGCTTTGAATCTTTGGAGTTTGAGAATAGGGATTATGCCCAACCAAAAGCATCAATCGAGAAGCCACCTAAATTAGAACTGAAGGTACTTCCCTCGCATTTAAAATATGCTTTTTTAAGTAACGCTTCTACTTTGGCTATGATATTTCAGCGAAATTAACCATTGAGCAAGAATAGAAACTTATCCTAGTATTAAAACATTCCATAATGCTGTTGGATGGACCATAGCCGATATTCATGACAGTAGTCCATTTGTATGCATGCACAAGATCATCCTGGAGGATGGTGAGAAAAGGATGATTGATGGACAATGAAGACTGAACCTCATTATGAAGGACGTGGTAAAGAAAGAAATCATCAAGTGGTTAGATGCGAGTATAATTTACCCCATCTTAGGCAGTTCATAGGTAAGTCTAGTCCAGTGCGTGCCAAAGAAAGGAGGTATTACGGTCGTAGAAAATGAATATAACAAGTTGATACCGACTAGAACTGTTACGAGATGGAGAATTTGCATAGATTACCGGAAGCTGAACAAGGCGACTAGGAAATATCACTTTCCTTTGTTGCTCTTGGACTAGATACTGGATAGACTTGCAGGGCGAAACTATTATTGTTTTCTAGATGGGTACTCAAGGTATAATCAGATTACAGTAGCACCAGAGGATTAACACTAGACAACATTCACTTGCTCGTATGGTACATTTGCATTTAGACACATGTCATTCGATTTATGTAATGCACTTGCTACATTTCAAATATGTATGATGTCTATTTTTACTGTCATGTTTAAGAAATATTTGGAAGTGTTTATAGACGATTTTTCAGTGTTTGGAGATACATATGATGATTTCTTAGCCAATCTAGCCAATATGCTAAGGCGATGTTTATAGAAGCAAACCTCGTACTCAGCTGGGAAAGTGCCATTTCATAGTACGAGAAGGTATTGTTCTAGGGCATCGAAAATGAGATATGGAATCGAGGTAGATAAAGCAAAGGTAGACGTTATTGAGAAACTCCCACCTCTAACATCTGTAAAGAGTGTTAGGAGCTTTTTGGGCCACACCAATTTCTATCGAAGATTTATCAAGAACTTCTCCAAAATTGCTAAACCTTATGCA
Organism: Gossypium anomalum; assembly: GCA_025698475.1. Lineage (NCBI taxonomy): Eukaryota > Viridiplantae > Streptophyta > Magnoliopsida > Malvales > Malvaceae > Gossypium > Gossypium anomalum. The sequence continues at coordinate 33,987,456 of CM046960.1, read as the reverse complement.
AATTATTAGATAAGGACACGTCGTTCAAATTTGATGAGGAGTTCCTAAAAGCTTTCAAAGATTAGAAGAATTGATTACTTTCGACACCCAAAATCGTCACACCAGACTGGGATTTGCCATTTGAATTTATGTGACACGTAAGTGACTTCGTGATAGGAGCTATCATGGGCCAATGAAAGAACAAAGTTTTTCATCCCATCTACTACGCAAGTCAGACTCTGACAAGAGCTCAACTGAATTATATGGTAATAGAGAAAGAGTTACTTGCTATTGTGTTTACTTTTGACAAGTTTCGGTCTTATCTTGTAGGTACCAAAGTGACTGTCTATACGGTTCATTCGGTAATTAAGTTTTTTTTGCCAAGAAAGACGTGTAATGCCCTAAATTTTGGGGCCTAGAGGAATTGGGCTTTGGGCTTTAGGTCTCATAAAATTTTTAAGTGAGCAAGAAAATGACAAATGATATGTTGGCTTTAAGGGTTTAATGAATTTGGAGTGTTTAGGTGTGTTGGAGAAGTTCTGGGTTTGAGTTTTGTGGTGGACGAATTTTAATTTAATTATTAAAAGAACCAGGGTTGTGTGAGTAGTTGGGCTTTTAAATGAAAATAGGGGAAAATGACATAAAAAAGCCTTGTGGTGGAGTGGCTAAGGGACGCCACTTAGAGTGTAGGGAGGTGGCGTTAGTGGCTAGCAAGGAGATCCTAGGTTTGAATCCTAGCTTAGTGTTTTTAAAAGTTTAATTTTAGCCTTTTAGAAGGTTGGAAGTGGCGTGAAGAAGGACTCTAAGGGGAGTGTTCAGGAGAGAAAATTAAGAAAGGATCAAGGGGTTATCGGGGAGAAAAACGAGGAAATGAGAGGGGGAAGTGATAGAGCAGAATGGGGAACTGAGGGCCAGGCAATTCGGCTATAGGGTTATAAATAGATGTCAAATGCAAGAGTATGAGGCTAATGCCAAAATCTTTTTCTCACCTTGTTGCTAGAAACCCTCTTTCCTAAAAGCCAAAACCCTTATTCTCCTTTTTATTTTTCTTGTGACGATTTCCTTAGGGTTTAGTTGATTCTTCTTCCGCTCTCCCTTGGAGCCGAATAAGCAATTGTGCCATTCAGATCTCTAGAGCCGAATACTCTTTGACCGAATCTAGTGTAAGTGTTACTCTTCCAATCGGTTTTCTTTGCTAAGTATCGAATATTGCCCCTCACTCTTTCTAATCGACTATGGTAGGGAATTAGTATCAGATCTCGGATCTTAGCTCTCTGCCAAAATTACTCTATAGGTGTTTGTGATTTTGGTAAGTATTCCTCTCCCATTGGCTAAGGTGGCCGAATGTTCAAAGTTAAGGTAAGGGGACTTGTGTTGGATACGAGTCACCTATTATTTTGGTTTTAATAGTTAAGATTGGTGCAGATGTAGGAGTTGATCGTGGTTAGTGATTTAAGAAGGGGCTGTTATACTTATCGCGCAAGGTTTGGGGCTAAGGAGATCGCATCACGTTTGCTTACCAGGTGTGTACATACACTGCACACACAAGTAGAACCACAAAAGCTAAAATATCGAAAAGCCGAAATGCCAAAAAGACGAAAACTTTGGCTGTGGTAGTCTTGTGACTGCAGAACATTCGGGAGGAGGAAACCGATAGGTTGTCTGAGGCCCATGGGCGATTCCATGGACTTGGGCTGTGATCTGGCCAACCGGGCTAGAATAGGCTTAATAGGCCCGATGGGCTGTTAGGCCCATAATAGGCAAAATTTGATAATTGATGCTATGTGATAGAAAGTTTGTGTGTGAGCATGAATAGAAGGTGATTTTGGCCTAACGGCCGTATAAATGTGATTTGGGCCTGATGGGCCATATACATGTGAATTGGGCCTAATGGGCCATACAAATGTGATTGGGCCTAGTGGGCCATATACAGGTATGTGAGTTTGGGCTTTGTAAGGGGTTTTGGGCCAAGTATATGATAACTACATAAAACTTAGTTAATATATTGCGACCGTGGATGAGTCTTAGGGTTAAGGTGTGGCAACGAGTATATGCATGTCTAGGATTGGATCTAGGGAGAGATTGGTACTTACGCGGTCTTAATGACTCACCTCCTCTTCTTTGGAATCCTACCTGGTGCATAGTATTCATTCATCTTAGCTCACGGGATTTGTTAACGGGCCAAGGTAAGTGAGAACCGTAATAAGGGAAAAATTACTAAAATGCCCTTAAGGGTAAAAATGACCAAAATACCCCTATGTGTTAAATGTAAGTTTTATGAATGTGACATGCCTATTTGCTGCATACATATGATATTCTGCTTAGGTTGCATATGGGATGGGAAATATGGAACGGAGGAAGTATATGAGGATCGCATGGTTGCTTGACAATCGTGGATCCACCGACGACTTTTAAAGCCTAATATGTAAATGAGGGTAGTACCGCAACCGGGCTACCATTGGTGTGTGGGCTGGGTGGGTCGATATTTATATCCCCACGTGATGTGACGGGGGACGGAGCTGGTGTGTAACGGATGGATTATTGGGATGGGATTGCATTGCATGTTTGATGTATAATGATTTTTGAATGCTTGTTTTCGTCGAGGGTTGTACACAATGAGTTGCGAAAACTCACCCCCTCTTTTATTTTATATTCAGGTGATGCTCAGTAGAAGGTTCGATATTTGGAGGGACTCTGGGTGGCCAGCTAGAAAGATAATTTGGACTTGTTTTTCTTTTTAAAGTTTGTCAGTTTCTATGTTATTAAGTACTTTTCAAATCAGATTGTAATAGGGCTTCCACTTTATTATTATTTGGATTATTATTCTTATGTGATGTAATTATAAGAAGTTGAACATGGTTTCTTAAACTATAGTATGACTTTTCTACGTTTCCTCAACTACATTTTAAAATGACATGTTTTCATAAAATCATATATTTTAAACAAGTGATTGAAAGGAGTTTTTTTTAAAGGATAATTAAGGTTTTTTTAATTTTATGAAGGGTTTTCAATGAAAACACGATTTTCACTAAAACAATTCAATGTGATGCGCCAGATTTGGCCATAACATCCAGGCCGAGTTTGGGGTGTTACATACTTCTACTTCAAGAGTTCAATCTAGAAATTCAAGATGAAAAGGGGTAGAAAACCAAGTAGCTGACCATTTGTCCAAATTGGAGCCGCAAGAAGGGAATTCTCCACTTATACCTATTCAGGAGACATTCCCAGATGAACACATACTGAAGGTAAATCATGTCCATAATACCCTTTGGTTTGCTGATATTGCTAACTATTTAGCTTGTGGTTTGATGCCATTTGATAAGACGTGTGGCAGAAGATGAAGGACATAAGATTCTATATCATTGCCACTCAGTTCTGAATGGGGAACACTTCGGAGGTACAGGTACTACGGCCAAGGTAATGCAAACCAGATTCTTTTGGCCAACACTATTCAAAGACGCATATGCTTATGTAAAGAGTTGTGATCAATGTCAAAGGGTTGGAAACATCACCAATAGAAATGAGATGCCTCAAACAAACATCATTGAAGTAGAATTATTTAATGTTTGCAGTATTGACTTTCTCAGTCCTTTCCCTCCATCTTTTGGTCATAAGTACATATTGGTAGCAGTAGACTACGTGTCTAAGTGGGTTGAGGCCGAGACATATCCAATGAACGATGCTAAGGTTGTGATGAAGTTTTTACAGAAGCATGTGTTCACAAGGTTTGGAACCCTGAGAGCTATCATCAGTGATGAAGGGTCCTATTTTGTGAACAAATGGTTGAAATGGTTGCTCGACAAACATGGAGTAAAGCACAAGGTTGCTGCATCTTACCATCTGCAAACGAATAGGCAAGTTGAACTAGTAAACAAAGAGACCAAAGGCATACTTGAGAAGGTAGTTTTCCTGAACCGAGGAGATTGTTCCAAATGATTAGATAATGCTTTATGGGCCTACAAGATAGCATACAAGGCACCTTTAGGGATGTCACCCTATAGGTTGGTCTTTGGGAAAACCTGTCATTTGCCCTTGGAGTTAGAGTACAAGGCTTACTGGGCTCTCCAACAACTCAACTTGGATCTTAAGCTGGTTAAAGAGAAACAGATGCTCCAACTCAACGAGTTAAAAGAGTTCCGAATGTTCTCATGTAACAACCCGTTTTCAGTCAAATCAAAACAGTAGTTTTGGAACCAAAAATTCAAGGTCAAAATAATAATTTTATTATTATTTTAATGTCTACATCATGATATTATGATTTTGTGAAATTTTTATTAAGAAATTTTATCGTTTGAATGCTTAATTTGATAAAAAGGACTAAATCGCGTAAAGTGTAAAACTTGTGTTCTATTAGCTAAAGCTGTCTAATAGCTATAGAACTTTAAAGTGGAGGTCCTTATGTGGTAATTAGTCCATTTATGAGATAGTGCATGATAATGGCTTAGTAATATTGTAATTTGAATTAATTTTTAAGGTTAATTTGGTCAATAGATAATTAAATGATAATTTACTAAAACAAAAAAAAAAATAAAATTTGGTTCATTCATCTTTCCTAGCTAAATTAAACAAGAAGATAAGCCATTGTTAGGGTTTTACAATCGGCCAAGCTTCCTAGCTTAATTGGTGAGTGTATTTTGTCCCGGTTTTAATAATTTTTACGTTTTTGAGATTGTTGCAACTTAGTCTAGCTAGCCTAGGGACTATTTTGCAAAATTGTTAAAGGTTTAGGGTTTTTCCATTATGAATCTATGTGTTTTTTGATGTTTTATGATAGAAAATGCATGTTTGTTGTTAGATAAACAACATTTGTTAAGTGATTTTTAGTAAAATGTTCAAATAGGGATTAAATTATGAAATGTTAAATTTGGTGGTTAAATTGTGAAATAAATGAAAAAATGGACTTCTAGGGACCTAATTGAAATTCGGCTAGCATGGGTTTTGGTTGAATTGCATGAATTTGTGAGTTTATGAAATAAGGACTAAATGTTGAAATGTTAATGGCAAAAATGTAAAAGTGTCTTAATGTGAGTTTTTGGATTAAATTGAATAGAAAGATTATTAAATAAGTTAATTTTGATTATATTTGGATCAAGAAAGGCAAATTACGAATTTAGATCGAGGAAAGAATAAGGTTTCAGATTAATCGACTTAATTTTCTGTTTTTACATTTGAGGTAAGTTTGTATGTGTTAAACACTATTATACTTGTGTTTTAATGCTTTAATATTACATAAATTGTGAATACGACACTACGGACATATTCAACGATGATTCGACCAGTGAGAAATCCCAGTTGAACCTTAGGAATAGATTAGGATACAAATGACATGTCATTAGGGGTTATTATTATTTTGGGTGCTGATCCGTACGTCCTACCGATGGCTAATTTATCCAAAATGTGTTGTGGATTCTCGCCAACTTGTGTGAGCATCACCGTGTAGCTACGTCATGACCGTTAGCTTGTGTGAGCCGACCCGTTGATAGCTCGAGAATGAGAATTATTGAGATATTATATTGAGATAGCTTCGGCTATGTATTGACACTTTGGTGCAAGATTTATTGAGATAGCTTCGGCTATATATATTGGCACTTAGTGTAACACCCCTCACCCGTATCCAACGCCGGGATAGGGCTCAAGGCGTTACCGGACTTAAACATTTACTAACATACAAAATCGGGTCACTAAAATTCGCCCAAAATTAAAACTTTTCAAACACATGCATATCGTCCCTTATATAGGCCTTCGAGGCCTAAAACATACATTGGGGCAGTTCGGGACAAAACTGAAAACATTCGATAAACTTTGGGCAACTTAATAAATTTTCTTGCTTTAGAGAGTCACACGCCAGTGTTGGAGGGCCGTGTGCTCACACACGCCCGTGTGGCTTGGGACACGCCCGTGTCCTCAGCCTGTGTAACTCTCTGTTTATGACATCAACAAAATAATTTATACCACACGGCTAGGCCACACGCCCGTGTACTAGGTCGTGTCCTCGACACGGTTGAGACACATGGCCGTGTCTCTACCCGTGTAGCTAACACTTAGGCTATTTTCCAAGCCTTATGTTGACCTTATTTTTCCCCCATACTTTTATACATCATAGGAAAAAATTATAACATTAATTTAATGTTTAATCAACCTTTGGTGAAATTCAATTAAATAATTTGCATGTTGTCCTACATGTGTTTATTACCCAACACTTAATCTCTACACATTCAACAATTGTCCATGTTCAATCATTATCATTTACTACCATGCCACACATTCACTCCATGGCCATGACCATCTCGAATGGTCCGGGGGCATTCATCATGTACATGTGCCATATAATTCTCTACATAGTGAAGAAGCATAATCACATAACCACATCACAAGACATTAACACATACCATGGACAAATAGGCTTACAATCCAAAATCATTATAAGCCACATCTCATCGCCATATACAATGAATTAATATAAGCCAACATCTTGGCCAAAACATAAAAACACATATCAATAATTAAGTCCCTATACATGCCACTCACATGAAGAAATTAAGTTTCAACAATACTCCAAAGATGGTAGCTTGATAGTGTGAGGTTGCCCCCGATGATCTCCAACCTCGAGCCGACCTGAGGAAACTAGAAGAAATGGAAGGGAGAGTGAGCTTTACGCTTAGTAAGTCCATATGAAAATAATAAGCATTATAACAACATGTTTACTAAGTAAAACAACTATAATTACACTTTTACTCATATTCTGGTCAAGCTATCTACTCGAGTCATAGTCGATAAATTATTTATAACTAGAGATACAGAACTCTAAATTAATATATTTTAATTTTCCCTGAAATTAGACTCATATATCTTTTTACCATAAAATTTCCAGAATTTTTGGTCTATCCAATAAGTACAGTTTATTCATTAAACTCTCCCCTATTTTGCTGTCTGACAACTTCGACCTCTATCTACTAAAATCAAACATCTCATAGTACGAGACTTAGATAATGTTCCCATATAGTTCTATTGAAAATATACTCATTAAGTATTTCACTAATATGAACTTTAACTCTTAATTATTTTTGTACAATTTCTAGTGATTTTCCAAAGTTAAGATAGGGGAGTCTAGAATCACTCCGACTCTATCTCACAAGAATTAAAATATCTCATAATACAAAATTATTTTGCGTACACTGTTTCCTTTATGGGAAACTAGACTAATTAAGATTTAATTTCATATATTATTCAGCCTCTAATTCGACTTCCACCATTTATGGTGATTTTTCAAATTCAGGATACTACCGCTATTCAACATTGTTTTGGTGCAAAATCACAATAGCTATCATAATTTCATTGTCACATTTCAATAAGGCATCACTTATGAGTATAATGTACGTACCTGTACATATCCATAGCATATCAATTAACTTTACCTTTATCATCACCCCCATCTCGGGACTTTCATCACATTATTCATTATAATACCCATTGAATTTCTCAAAAATATCGATGGATAATCCATTTACCATCAAGTCATACAAGTGATCATCTCAAGTATGCACTCCCGCGAACCTCACATCTTACGATGGGATTACCAGTCTAGGCTAAATCCCTTGTAACATAAACTCATAGAGTGATGTCGAGATTACCAGTTCAGGCTAAACCCCTTGTAACGACAAGCATTCTCAATGAGCTTGGATTTGAATTACCAGTCCAGGCTAAATTTAGACCCCAATCGAATTACCCGTCTGGGCTAAACCCTTAATGCACACATATTCTTTGAGAGCCTCAATCACTCAAGGAACACCCATCTGGGCTAGATCCTTTCTATATTGAGATCAACAGATTACTCGTCCGGGCTAAATCCTTTTCTGCAACACATGCAGGATCTCAAGTCCTATAAGCCATGGTTTATCCATTGTATTTCCCTTTTTATTCAACCGAGGGTTTTTCTCTTTTCATCAAGTATCTCATTTTGCATAGCTGATCATGCAATGTACATCCAATTCAACACATTTCCATGTTTATTTAGACATTAGTCCATGAAATAAACATGATATTACATATAATTATATTTAGGCATTTGTTACCATATATAATCTTCATATCAACTAAATAAATATCCATCACACAATGTTAACACATCAATTTAAGTTCATGTATGAACAATAATATCATTGCATTATCATTGACATATGAACTTACCTCAGTTTCGAGTATGACTATTTATTTCGAGTTTGTGCTTAACCTTGTTCAACCTCGTTCTAAGCCCGAATCTTGTTTTCATTGATCTATAATATCATATTTAGCCTACTAATTAGTCACATTATTGATATGAGTCCAAAAATCATTTTTTTACAAATTTGCATTTTGACCCCTAAACTTTTACATATTTGCACTTTTGCCCCAATGCTCATAAAATGATTTTTATTCAATTTCCTTAAATTTCAAGCCCATTCGAGTCATTTTCATAACAATTTCAGCCCCTAATTTCCACTAAATCACCCTTTTATGACCAATTTTACAATTTTTACAAAACGGTCCTTTCGGACGTTTTCATCAAAAATCGCTTAGTAAAAGTCGTTTATTACACACCGAGCCTTCATATTCTATCATTAAACATCAAAATACATGCCTATAATTCATGGTTAAATTTTTAAACACAAACACTAGCTCAAATAAATGGTAGAAATAGCTAGAACATGTTACCAAGACTTTAAAAATGCATAGAATGTTAAAAACGGAGCTCGAAATCACTTACTATTGAGCTTGGAAGCTTGGCCAAACCCTAACCATGGCTGCTCATGGTACATTCGACTGAAGCAAGAAGAAAGGGACACATTTGGGTTTTAAAGTTGTCTTTTAATTCATTTTACCCCTAAATGACCAAAATGCCCTTTTTACTATTCTTTCAAATTTTACCCAACCACGGCCATTTTTGTCCAAAAAGTTATAAAATGGTCTAATTACCATTTAAGGACCTCCCATTTAAAAATTCATAACAATTAGACACCTTTAACATGTAGAATTTAACTTTTGCACTTTGTACAATTTAGTCCTTTTGACCAAATTGAGTGCCCAAACGTCGAAATTTTCGAACAAAATTTTCACGAAATCATTCCTTGAAATTGTAGACCATAAAAATTTAATAAAAAAAATTTTCTTACGTCAAATTTGTGGTCCCGAAACTACTGTTCTGACTAGGCCCTAATTTGGGATGTTACACAAAGGGTGCAAGATTCCTCAGTATCCTGTATTATTCCAAATGGTTCAACGGGTATATCAAAGATATGAAATGGTGAGAATAGATACGTATCAGTACAGGTATGTACGAAAACTGTATATACATCGACCATTTGAAAGATTTGAGCTCATGGTTATATAGATGACTAAATACATATTAACATTGTGGTTAATCATTTTGTGGCATGTTATATACATATTTTGAATGATAAATTAAATGGTGAGTTTTGCTTATTATCTTCATACGAGCTTACTAAGCTTTATAGCTTACTTTATTTATTTTTTCATGTTTTATAGTGATTTCAAAGCTAGCTCAGATTCGGGAATCGTCAGAGACATCATCACACTATCCTATTATCACTTTGGTACTTTTGAACTTAAGTATTTTGAGTATATGACATGTATAAGAGTTTCGTCATTTTGGTATATGTGTTGTTAATGAATTTAGCCATATGATCCCATTTGGAATGCCCACATGGCTTGTGACATGGGCGTGTCTTTGGCCGTGTGAGGTATACGGCCGGGCCATGCCGACGTGTGTCTCCTGTATTTTGCAAAAGTTTTCTAAGTTTCGTAAAAATTTCTTGAGTTATCAGTTTAGTCCCGAACCTTCTCGAATGCATGTTTTAGGCCTTGTAGTCTCATAATAGGGACAATATGAAAATTGAAAATGTATGTGAAATGTGTGTTTAATTGTATAGGAAGTTCGATAATGCTCTGTAACCCTATTTCGGTGTTGAATACGGGTGAGGGGTGTTACATTCACTGGTATCAGGGCTATGGTTTGGTCAATTCTTGGACTAACGTAGCGTATGTGACAGTCTAGTTATACATGCCATATACAACCTGTTATAATGTGATATATCTTAACAGTTTTAAATCATGTTTTCATATAGTAAATGGATCCCAATCGAGCTGTAGCTGATGATGTTGAAAGTAATGCGCCAGCCTCCGTTTAGGGGGTAGTGCAATCTGAGTCAAGACCCTTATCGAGTAGCCAGGGAGGAGAGGCTAAAGAAGCCATCTTCTAGATGATGAATGAGTGGTTTACGGAGTTTGTTCGAACAAATTCGGCTGTTCAACAACCTCTACCCCACCTAATCCCTAACTGGTTCCCGTAGCTCCTCAAGGTGTGGAACTTCTACGATTAAATAAGTATCAGTTGTAAGATTCGAAAACATGGAGCCGAAGAGTGTAGAGCTAATGTTGACGACGATCCTGAGAGAGCCGAGTTTTGGCTTAAAAACATGATTCGGGTGTTTGATGAACTTTCTTTCACACCGGCTGAGTGTTTAAAATGTGCTATTTCACTTTTGAGGGACACTGCGTACCAAAGGTGGAATACTCTAGTATCAGTAGTACCGAGAGAAAAAGTTACCTGGGAATTCTTCCAAGCTGAGTTCAGAAAAAAATACATCAGTCAACAGTCCATTGATCAAAAGCGAAAAGAGTTTCTTGAATTGAAACAAAGTCATATGTCTATGACTGAATACGAGTGAGAGTTTGTTAGACTCAGTAAGTATACTCGAAAATGTGTTTCAACTAAGGTGATTATGTGTAAAAGATTCCAAGATGGGCTGAACGAAGATATCAGATTGTTAGTCAGGATTCTAGAGTTGAAAGAATTTCTTGGGTTAGTTGGCCGAGCTTGCAAAACCAAGGAATTGGGCAAAGAAAAGAGAAAAGCTAATTTTGAGGCTAGAGATTCAAGAAAAAGATTGATGAAAAAAACCATATAAATCTTCATCAAAGAAATCACGGGATTCGTATACTCGTTCGAATGCTTCAATCAGGTATCCAAACATAGATCGTGGAAAGCAATACTCAAGCCCTAAAACTCAAGCTACATCAGTATCGAGTGTTGGCAACGAGCGTGAGAAACAACAAATCTGAGTGTCAACAATGTGGACGATGACATTTTGGTGAATGTTGGATGAATAATAGAGGTTGTTTTAAATGTGGCTAGCAAGATCATTTCATTAGAGATTTCCCTGAGTTAGTTGAGAAAGATAAGTTCTAGAGTGCAAGACCGAGCAATCCTGCCAATATAGGGAGGCCACCGAGAAATGTGGGGAATGTGACTAGTAGTAGAAGAACGATAAAGGACTCCGCTATGAGATTCGAGGCCAGAGAACCTGCTAGAGCTGATGCTATTCGCGCTCGCGAAGATGCATCGTCACCTAATGTTATCATCAGTACATTTTCTCTTTATGACACTAGTGTAATTGCTTTGATTGATCTTGGATTGACTCATTCATATATCTGTATGAATTTAGTGTCTAGTAAGAGTTTGCCTATTGAGTCTACCGAGTTTGTGGTTAAAGTGTCAAACCCCATAGGCAAACATGTTCTAGTTGATAAAGTTTGCAAGAATTATCCTTTGATGATTTTGGGTTACTGTTTTCGGCAAATCTGATGCTTTTATTGTTTTATGAGTTTGATGTAATTTTGGGTATGGATTGGTTGACGCTACATGATGCCCTTGTGAATTGTAGATGAAAGACTATTGAATTGAAATACCATAACAGTGAAATTCTTTGAATTGAATTAGATGAGTCGAATGAAATGGCTGTTGTAATTTCATCTATGTCAGCTCAGAGATTTGGGAGGAAGGGTTGTGAAGCTTATCTTGCTTATGTACCGGATACAAATGTATCAGAATTGAAGATTGAATCTGTGCCAGTAGTCTGTAAGTATTTGGATGTGTTTCTAGAAGAGGTACCGGGGTTGCCACCAATTAGAGAGGTTGAGTTTGCTATTGAATTGGTGCCGGGAACATCACTGATATCTATAGCTCCATATAGAATGGCTCCGACAGAGTTGAAAGAGTTGAAAGCTCAGTTGCAAGAGTTAACCGATAGAGGTTTTGCACAACCTAGTTTTTTGCCCTGGGGTGCGCCAGTGTTATTCGTAAAGAAGAAAGATGGATCAATGAGACTTTGTATTGATTATCATCAGCTCAACAAGGTTACGATAAATAATAAGTATCCTTTACAGAGAATCGATGATTTGTTTGATCAATTGAAAGGTGCAATAGTGTTCTCGAAGATTTATTTGAGATCGGGCTACTATCAGTTACGAGTTAAGGATTCGAATGTGCCAAAAACTACATTTAGAACAAGGTATGGGCATTATAAATTTCTCGTTCTGCGTTTCGAATTAACTAATGCTCCTGCAGTTTTTATGGATTTAATTAATTGAATTTTTAGATCGTATTTACACAGATTTATGGTTGTATTCATTGATGACATTTTGATCTATTCACGAGATGAGTCTGAACATGCCATGTGACAGCCCTAATTTGACCCTAATCAGGAAGTGGTTTCAAGACCACAAAATCGAGTCATAAAAATAATTAAATGTTATATTCTATGCCTATTATAAGTGAAAGTGTATGTGTGAAAATTTCATGCTTCGATTTTGTCATTTAAATGTGTAATTAATTAAAAAGGACTTATGTGAGAAATATTGAAATTGTAATAGGTTGAAGTGTAGTGGTCAAATATTGCATGGCTTAAAATATGGGGATTTGCATGTCAAATTCCCCATTTTTAAGTAAGTGGCCAGCCATGATGATGGTTGAATAGCCATATATGCATTATATATTAATATTATAATAGTAAATGGTTTAAATTATGAAATAAAAAAATTAATTAAAATAAGAAAAGATGATAAAAAGAAAAAAAATGTTTTGTTTCATCGTTTTCCTTAGCTTAGCTGAATCTTAAAGAAGGAAAGGGAGATAGCCATTCGGTCACCTTTAAGCTGGAATTAAGATAAGAAATTCATGTTAGTTTTTGAAATTTTAGCATATTATAAGCTAGTTACTAAGTCCCTTACTTAGCCTATGTCAAAATTTTGAATTGAATGGTGATATGAGTAATCGGTTATGGAAGAAATTGAAGGGAATGGTTGTTGTATTTATGTTTTAATGAGTAATTGTGGATGGGTGAAGTTTGAGTTAGTTTAATGTTCATATAGGCGGTTTAGATGATAGGAAAAATCGGCTTGTGTGTATGTGTAGTTGCTGAATGTGAACTTAGATAACATTTGAGTAATGTTTGCATTTTAAAATGATGGAATAGAGATTTAAGCTTGATAAAATATTTGCTAAGAATGAATGAAAGAAATATGTGTTTTCGACTATGGATGATTGGATGATAAATTGGAGTGGATGCTTTGAATGTGATATGCACAATTATAAGTTGGATTTAAGGTTTATTTAATTGTCATTGTCATTGCCAAATGTGTGTATAGTTAAAGAAAATTTGTTAAAGTGCTTAGTTAATTGATATTAAGTTAATGGTGTGTATAGATTATTTAAAATATAAACTTTGTATGAGTACTAAAGGTTGTATATGAATTCGACCTTGGGTGAAATTTTAGTATAAAATATTTGAATGTTAATTAGGTTATTGCTTTAATGACAGAATGTGTCAAAGGCTAATGCATGGACTAATTGATCAATATGTGTTAAGGGAACATGAATAAATATCTATTTGATGAGTTATATATTCGGCTATATGAGTGAGATATGTATATGAAAATATAATAAACTATATGAGTTTCGTGTTTATGCATGTGAGCTAGATATACAATGAATATTCGACTATGAAATTTAAGGGTTAAATCATAAGAACTTTGATGATATACATATTCAAATTATTCGGCCATTAGGGTTATATGTATTTTGGCTACGTGGGTTATGTGTTAAGGTAAATTACTTAATTGATAGGTGTATTCGGTCATAAAGGTGTACATAAGGAAATGTTAAATTAATTGTATTAAATTGCTTAATGTGATTAAAAATGTTATGACCATTTTGTATTTGAGCTAAAAGTAGCTATATGACCTATTAAATTTCTTGTTATTTTCAGCCATAAGCTAGCATGGTGGGACTTTAATAAGTTAAATTTTTGTTTGAATTAGCTCAAGAGCATAGAGAACCAAGGTTGGACAGGGGAAAAGAGAAAGTAGTTGAATAGCCGAACCGAGACTGTTCAAAAATATTCGAGGTAAGTTTTAAGTAGATAAACATAAATAATATTCGATAATGATATTACATATTATGAGAATTAAGTATTACTTTTAATATATGTATATGGCCGAATGGAAATTATAATATGGAATTAAAATGTGATATGTTTTTATGATCAAATGATAAGTGATAGATGAATATGAGTGAGATGTTATGTGTAAACTATCTAATGATAAGTGTGAATGATGAAATGAAATAAATGTGAATAAAATGTAGGATGATATATTTGAATGATGTTTGTGCCTAAATTGGTTTGATTGTGTTATATGAAACTTGTTGATTTGAATATTGTACAGTAATATTCGGGCCTTTGAGCCTAGTAGGCTATATTGCCGGTGAAATACTATTCGGGCCTTCGAGCCTAGCAGGCTATAATACCAGTGAAATGATATCGGGCTTCAAGCCTAGCAGGCGAAATACCGGTGAATGAACTCGGGTTTAAAACCTTGTAGGCTAAATGCCGGTGATTTGATAAAATTCTAAGACTAAGATACCTCATGTTAGAACGACAAATGAATACATTCAATACGTTAAGTTGGCCTGGTACGTATTATGTATTTATATGTAAGTTTGTTTGGAATTGAATCATAAGTGTATAATGTGATACCTAAGTGAATAAATGTTATAATTATATCTATGATCATGATACATTCGGTCAAGATGAGAAAGTATGTGAAAGTATTTAAGTTATTTACGATATATGCATTTAGTTTAAGTGAAATAAGAATGCTAATTGTACATTATGCTCTTGTGTATATTCGGCCAAATGACAATATACCTGGAAAATGGCCTCTTGAGAAATTGAATGATTGAAGTATAAATGAGTTAATTGTTTGCATTGCTTAAAACTTACTAAGCCTATGAAAGCTTACTTTGTTTGTTACGTTTCTCTGTTTTATAGATTGTTGACTCCAGTCACCTGCTCGGGAGGGGATCGTCAGCAACTCGTCACATTATCTATCATTTTGGTACTACTATATTTTGGAGCTAGTATGGCATGTATAGAATAGACTTAAGTGAATGATATTTTGAGATGTCTTTGTATATAAGCCATGTGAATATGGCCACTTTTGAATGTTGGTATAACTTTAAATTTCTATCTTTGGTTGTGGTTGGCTATACATATAATTTCTAATGAACTCATGTAAATGTGTATGTACTAATGTTGAGTTTCGGATTAGTAACTCTTTATAACCCACTCTGGCGACGGATACGAGTTATAGGGGTGTTACATTTTATTGGTATCAGAGCTACGGTTTAGTCGATTCTAGGACTAATGTAATGCGTGTGAGTTTAGCTATACATGCCATAAAGTGTTAATATGATAGTGTAATGATTTCTGACAGTTGAAATGTATTTTTCGTATGGTAAGGAATTCTGATCCCGATCGAGCGGTAGCTGAAGACGTAGAGAGTGTAGCGCCTGCTCCCGCACTAGGGACAGCGCCGTTGGACTCTCAATCAAATGTTAGTAATCAAAATGATGAGGCTAAACAAGCCTTTTATGCTATGATGAACGATTGGTTTATTCAATATATCCGGACTAATCCGGCTGTTTCACATCTCCTACCCCTGACTAATACAACCCCTGCACCTGTGGTACCTCCTGTAGTTGACCCATTGAGGTTGAGTAAGTCCCCGGTTGATAGAATTCGAAAGTACGGGGCTACTGAGTTCAAGGCTACTGATAGTGATGATGCCGAGCAGGCTGAGTTTTGGCTCGATAATACCATTCGCGTGTTTGATGAATTATCTTGCACACCCAATGAGTGCTTAAAATGTGCTATATCTCTGTTACGTAATTCTGCCTACTATTGGTGGAATACCTTGATTTCAGTTGTGCCGAAAGAATGGGTTACTTGGGAATTCTTTCAAACCGAGTTCCGCAAGAAATATATCAGTCAAAGATTCATTGATCATAAACAGAAAGAATTTCTTGAGCTCAAACAGGGCTCTATGACAGTTACCGATTACGAGCAAAAGTTTGTCAGACTTAGTAGATATGCTCGGGAATGTGTTTCGTCTGACGCTATCATGTGTAAACGCTTCGAGGACGGGTTGAATGAAGACATCAAACTTTTGGTGGGTATTCTAAAAATCAAAGAGTTTGTAGTGCTTGTTGAGCGAGCTTGTAAAGCCAAAGAGCTCTGTAAAGAGAAAAGAAAAGCTGATGATGGAGCTAGAAAGTTCCATAAAAGATCTTCAGGAAAATCCTTTAATCAATCATTGAAGAAATTTAGAGATGACTCAGGCTGATCTAGGAACACTTCGGGTTTTTCCAGACGAGACCGCAATCGATCTCCTGTGAGTACACGAGCCACCTCTGTTGCTAGTGTTGGCAATGATCGTCAGGACAGATCTGAGTGCAAGCATTATGGCAAATGGCATTCAAGAAGCTGTAGATTTCGTGACCGCTCCTATTTCAAGTGTGGATCAGCTGATCACTTTATTAGAGACTATCCGAAATTAGTTGAACAGAATACTGATCCGAGTGGGAGACCTAGTAACACTGCAACACGAGGTAGACCACCTAGACATGCGAGTAATGCTAGTGGAAATCAAAGAGGGACCAAAGATACTACTGTACATTCTGAGGCTCGTGCTCCTGCTAGAGCCTATGCTATACGCGCGCGAGGATGCTTCTTCGCCAGATATTATTACCAGTACTTTCACTCTTTTTGATACTGATATTATTGCTTTGATTGACCCCGGTTCTACTCATTCGTATGTGTGTGAAACTTTGGCATCCAGTAAGACTCTACCTGTTGAGTCTACTAAGTTTGTGACTCGAGTGTCGAATCCTTTGGGCCGTTATGTGCTAGTTGATAAAGTGTGTAAGAAATGTCCCCTGATGATCAGAGATTCTTACTTTCCGGCTGATCTAATGCTATTACCGTTTGACGAGTTTAACATCACTCTCGGTATGGATTGGTTAACTGTGCATGATGCAGTAGTGAATTGCAAGCGAAAGACAATTGACTTGAGATGTTCGAATGATGAGATAATCCGAGTTGAATCTACAGATTTAAATGGATTACCGGCAGTAATATCTTCAATGTTAGCTCAGAAATATGTAAAAAAAGGGGTGTAAAGCTTATCTTGCGTATGTACTGGATAGTAAAGAGTCAGAAAAGAAACTTGAGACAGTGCCAGTGGTTTGTGAGTTTCCGGATGTATTCCCCGAGGAATTACCTGGATTACCACCTGTTCGGGAGGTAGAGTTTGGTATTGAACTAGTGCCAGGGACTACACCTATTTCGATAGCTCCGTATTGTATGGCACCAACCGAACTAAAAGAATTGAAATCTCAGTTGCAAGAGTTGATAGATAGAGGTTTTGTTCGACTGAGTTTCTCTCCCTGGGGTGCACCAGTGCTGTTTGTGAAAAAGAAAGATGGAACCATGAGAATGTGCATTGATTATCGTCAGCTTAATAGGGTAACGATAAAGAATAAATATCTGTTGCTGCGAATTGACGATTTGTTTGATCAACTAAAAGGAGCCTCAAAATTTTTGAAGATAGACTTGAGATCGGGTTATTATCAGTTGCGAGTTAGAGAACCTGACGTGCCTAAAACTACTTTCAGAACGAGGTACGGACATTATGAGTTCCTAGTGATGTTGTTTGGGCTCACTAATGCCCCTGCTATTTTTATGGATTTAATGAATCAGATTTTCAGACAGTATTTGGATCGGTTTGTAGTCGTGTTTATAGATGACATTTTAATCTATTCACGCGATGAAACTGATCATGTCGAGCACTTGAAGTTAGTATTGCAGATCTTGCGAGAGAAGCAATTATATGCGAAGTTCAATAAATGTGAATTTTGGTTGAGAGAAGTTAGCTTTTTGGGGCATATTGTATCCGCATCGGGCATCCGAGTTGATTCGAGTAAAATTTCAGCTATACTCGATTGGAAGCCTCCGAGAAATGTTTCAGAAGTTCGAAGCTTTTTGGGACTTGCTGGGTACTACAGACGGTTTGTGAAAGGTTTCTCGATGATAGCAACATCGATGACAAAGCTGTTTCAGAAAGATATCAAGTTTGAGTGGTCAGAAAAGTGCCAGAAAAGTTTTGATCAATTGAAAACTCTTGTGACTGAAGCCCCAGTGTTAGTTTAGCCAGAATTCGGTAAAGAATTTGTGATCTACAATGATGCGTCTCTGAATGGTTTAGGCTGTGTGTTGATGCAAGAGGGTAAAGTTGTAGCGTATGCTTCGAGACAATTGAAACCACATGAGAAAAACTATTCGACTCATGATTTCGAGTTAGCTGCTATTGTTTTTGCTTTGAAAATTTGGCGCCACTACTTGTTCGGGGAAAAATGCCATGTGTATTCCGATCACAAAGCCTCAAATACTTGATGACTCAGAGAGATTTGAATTTGAGACGAAGACGTTGCTAGAATTATTAAAAGATTACGAGCTTGTCATTGATTACCATCTGGGAAAGGCTAACGTGGTTACTGATGCTTTAAGCCGTAAATCACTGTTTGTTTTACGAGCAATGAATGTGCACCTGTCTGTGTCCGTTGATGATGTGTTAGTAGCGGAGTTAAAAGCAAAACCGTTATTGATGCAACAAATCCGTGAAGCTTAAAAAGTTGATAAATTAGTTGCAAAACGAGCATTATGTGTTTCAAAAGAGGATTTAGAATTTTTAATTGATAGTAATAATTGTTTGAGGTTCAGAAATCGATTATGTGTTTCGAGAAATTCAGATCTTATTCTGATAATTTTGAGCGAGGCTCATAGCAGCCGAATGTCAGTTCACCCGGGTAGTACGAAAATGTACAACGATCTGAAATAACAATATTGGTGGCACGATATGAAACGAGACATTTTTGACTTTGTTTCGAAGTGTTTGATATGTCAACAAGTGAAAGCGGAACATCAAGTTCCTTCGGGATTATTTCAGCCGATCATGATACCCGAGTGGAAGTGGGATCGAGTCACGATAGATTTTGTATCTGGGTTGCCATTGTCTCCGAGCAAGAAAGATGCGATCTGGGTTGTTGTTGATAGATTGACAAAGTCGGCTCATTTTATTCCTATACGTACGGATTATTCACTTGATAAGTTGGCTGAGTTGTATATTTCTCAAATTGTAAGATTACAAGGGGTACCTACTTCTATTGTGTCGGATAGAGATCCAAGATTCACATCGCGGTTTTGGAAGAAATTGCAATAAGCATTGGGTACTAAGTTGCATTTTAGCACCGCTTTTCACCCCTAGACCGATGGTCAATCCGAGCGAATTATTCAGATACTCGAGGATATGTTGAGATGTTACATCCTTGAGTTTAATGCCTCGTGGGAACGATACTTGCCTTTGGTTGAATTCACATATAATAATAGTTTTCAATCGAGCATCAAGATGGCACCTTATGAGGCTTTGTACAGTCGTAAATGTCGTACACCTTTGTTTTGGACCGAACTCAGTGAGAATAAGATTTACGGAGTTGATTTGATTAAAGAGGCCGAATAGAAAGTAAAAGTGATCCGTGAAAGTTTGAAAGCAGCATCAGATCGTCAGAAATCATATGCAGACTTGAAACGGAAAGATATTGAGTATCAAGTCGGAGACAAAGTGTTTCTTAAAGTTTCACTGTGGAAAAAGGTACTCAGATTTGGCCGTAAAGGCAAATTAAGCCCGAGATTTATCGGACCATACGAGATTTCAGAACGGATTGGGCCAATTGCTTATAGACGACTTTTGCCACCTGAACTTGAAAAGATCCACGATGTTTTTCATGTTTCGATGCTCCATCGGTATAGATCCGATCCTTCTCATGTGATTAATCCATCAGAAATTGAAATTCAGTCTGATTTGAGTTATGAAGAGGAACCAGTTCGTATTTTGGCTCGTAAAGTAAAAGAATTACGAAATAAGAAAATCTTATTAGTGAGAGTATTGTGGCTCAAACACGGGGTTGAAGAAGCGACTTGGGAGTCAGAGGACTCAATGAAAGAATGTTATCCTAACCTTTTCGCTGGTAAGATTTTCGGGGACGAAAATTCTTAAGGGGGAGAGTTGTGACAGCCTTAATTTGACCCTATTCGGGAATTGGTTTTAGGACCACAAAATCGAGTCACAAAAATAATTAAATGTTATATTCTATGCCTATTATAAGTGAAAGTGTATGTGTGAAAATTTCATGCTTTGATTTTTTCATTTAAATGTGTAATTAATTAAAAAGGACTTATGTGAGAAATATTGAAATTGTAATAGGTTGAAGTGTAGTGGTCAAATATTGCATGGCTTAAAATATGGGGATTTGCATGTCAAATTCCCAATTTTTAAGTAAGTGGCCGGCCATGATGATGGTTGAATAGCCATATATGCATTATATATTAATATTATAACAGTTAATGGTTTAAATTATGAAATAAAAAAATTAATTAAAATAAGAAAAGATAATAAAAAGAAAAACAAAATGTTTTGGTTCATCTTCTTCCTTAGCTTAGCCGAATCTTAAAAAAGGAAAGGGAGATAGCCATTCGGTCACCTTTAAGCTGGAATTAAGGTAAGAAATTCATGTTAGTTTTTGAAATTTTAGCATATTATAAGCTAGTTACTAAGTCCCTTACTTAGCCCATGTCAAAATTTTGAATTGAGTGGTGATATGAGTAATCTGCTATGGAAGAAATTGAAGTGAATGGTTGTTGTATTTATGTTTTAATGAGTAATTGTGGATGGGTGAAGTTTGAGTTAGTTTAATGTTCATATAGGTGGTTTAGATGATAGGAAAAATCAGCTTGTGTGTATGTGTAGTTGCCGAATGTGAACTTAGATAACATTTGAGTAATGTTTGCATTTTAAAATGATGGAATGGAGATTTAAGCTTGATAAAATATTTGCTAAGAATGAATGAAAGAAATATGTGTTTTCAGCTATGGATGATTGGATGATAAATTGGAGTGGATGCTTTGAATGTGATATGCACAATTATAAGTTGGATTTAAGGTTTATTAAATTGTCATTGTCATTGCCAAATATGTGTATAGTTAAAGAAAATTTGTTAAAGTGCTTAGTTAATTGATATTAAGTTAATGGTGTGTATAGATTATTTAAAATATAAACTTTGTATGAGTATTAAAGGTTGTATATGAATTCGACCTTGGGTGAAATTTTAGTATAAAATGCTTGAATGTTAATTAGGTTATTACTTTAATGACCGAATGTGTCAAAGGCTAATGCATGGACTGATTGATCAATATGTGTTAAGGGAACGTGAATAAATATCTATTTGATGAGTTATATATTCAGCTATATGAGTGAGATATGTATATGAAAATATAATAAACTATATGAGTTTCGTGTTTATATATGTAAGCTAGATATACTATGAATATTTGGCTATGAAATTTAAGGGTTAAATCATAGGAACTTTGATGATATATATATTCAAATTATTCAGTCATTAGGGTTATATGTACTTTCGCTATGTGGGTTATGTGTTAAGGTAAATTACTTAATTGATAGGTGTATTCGGTCGTAAAGGTGTACATAAGGAAATGTTAAATAAATTGTATTAAATTGCTTAATGTGATTAAAAATGTGTATGACCATTTTGTATTTGAGCTAAAAGTAGCTATATGACCTATTAAATTTCTTGTTATTTTCGGCCATAAGCTAGCATGGTGGGACTTTAATAAGTTAAATTTTTGTTTGAATTAGCTCAAGAGCATAGAGAACCAAGGTTGGACAGGGGAAAAGAGAAAGTAGTTGAATAGCGGAATCGAGACTGTTCGAAAATATTCGAGGTAAGTTTTAAGTAGATAAACATAAATAATATTCGATAATAACATTACATATTATGAGAATTAAGTATTACTTTTAATATATGTATATGGCCGAATGGCAATTATAATATGGAATTAAAATGTGATATGTTTTTATGATCAAATGATAAGTGATAGATGAATATGAGTGAGATGTTATGTGTAAACTATCTAATGATAAGTGTGAATGATGAAATGAAATAAATGTGAATAAAATGTAGGATGATATATTCGAATGATGTTTGTGCCTAAATTGATGTGATTGTGTTATATGAAACTTGTTGATTTGAATATTTTACAGTAATATTCGGGCTTTTGAGCCTAGCAGGCTATAATGCTGGTGAAATACTATTCGGGCCTTCGAGCCTAGCAGGCTATAATACCAGTGAAATGATATCGGGCTTCAAGCCTAGCAGGCGAAATACCGGTGAATGAACTCGGGTTTAAAACCTTGCAGGCTAAATGCCGGTGATTTGATAAAATTCTAAGACTAAGATACCTCGTGTTAGAACGACAAATGAATACATTCAATACGTTAAGTTGGCCTGGTACGTATTATGTATTTATATGTAAGTTTGTTTGGAATTAAATCATAAGTGTATAATGTGATACCTAAGTGAATAAATGTTATAATTATATCTATGATCATGATACATTCGGTCAAGATGAGAAAGTATGTAAAAGTATTTAAGTTATTTATGATATATGCATTTAGTTTAAGTGAAATAAGAATGCTAATTGTACATTATGCTCTTGTGTATATTCGGCCAAATGACAATATACCTGGAAAATGGCCTCTTGAGAAATTGAATGATTGAAGTATAAATGAGTTAATTGTTTGCATTGCTTAAAACTTACTAAGCCTATGAAAGCTTACTTTGTTTGTTACGTTTCTCTGTTTTATAGATTGTTGACTCCAGTCACTTGCTCGGGAGAGGATCGTCAGCAACTGTCACACTATCTATCATTTTGGTACTACTATATTTTGGAGCTAGTATGGCATGTATAGAATAGACTTAAGTGAATGATATTTTGAGATGTCTTTGTATATAAGCCATGTGAATATGGCCACTTTTGAATGTCGGTATAACTTTAAATTTCTATCTTTGATTGTGTTTGGCTATACATATAATTTCTAATGAACTTATGTAAATGTGTATGTACTGATGTTGAGTTTCAGATTAGTAACTCTTCATAACCCACTCTGGCGACGGATACGGGTTATAGGGGTGTTACATGCCAAGTATTTGAGGATTGTGCTACAAACCTTGAGAGATAAGCAACTGTTCGCTAAATTTAGCAAATGTGAGTTTTGACTCTGAGAAGTCAGATCTTTGGGACATATTGTTTTAGCGGAAGGTATACGAGTTGACCCGAGCAAGATTTCTGCAGTTGTTGATTGAAAACCACCGAGAAATGTATCTGAAGTTAGAAGTTTTTTGGGATTAGCTAGTTACTATCAACGTTTTGTTAAGGGATTCTCAATGATTGCTACACCCATGACTAGATTGTTACAGAAAGATGTGAAATTTGAGTGATTTGAAAAATGTCAATAGAGTTTTGATCAGTTGAAAGCGTTACTAACTAAGGCACCAGTTTTGGTTCAACCTGAGTCGGGTAAAAAGTTTGTAATTTTTAGTGACGCGTCATTGAACGGTTTGGGTTGTTTTTTGATGCAAGAGGGTAAAGTGATAGCTTATTCCTCTAGACAGTTGAAGACATATGGAAAGAATTATCCGACACATGATTTAGAATTGGCTGCTATTATATTTACATTGAAAATTTGGCGACGTCATTTATATGGTGAAAAGTTCCACATCTTTACTGATCACAAGAGCTTGAAGTATATAATGACTCAGAAAGATTTGAATTTGCGACAACGAAGATGGCTCCAGTTGTTGAAAGACTATGAGTTAGTGATTGATTACCATCCGGGGAAAGCAAATGTAGTCGCGGATGCTTTGAGTAGAAAATCATTATTTGTTTTGAGAGCGATGATTACTCAATGAACCTTGTCTAATGATGGTTCGATTTTAGCAGAGTTAAAAACTAAACCAGTATATATTCAACAGATTTGTGAAGCTCAAAAGTGTGACAACGAGTTGCAAGCTAAAAGAGTGCAGTGCGAATCGAATAGTGATTCAGACTATTAGATCGGATCCTACTATTGTTTAATGTTTCGAAATAGAATTTGCGTACCAAAGAATTCTGAGCTTATTCAGAAAATTCTACACGAAGCACACAATGGTTGTTTGTCTGTTCATCTGGAAAGTACAAAAATGTACAATGGCTTGAAATAGTTGTATTGGTGGTTGGCCATGAAACGAGACATTTCAAAGTTTGAGTCAAGATGTTTGGTTTGTCAGAAAATTAAAGCTGAACATCATGTGCCTTTGGGATTGCTACAACTAATGATGATACTAGAATGGAAATGGGATAGAGTTACGATGGATTTCGTATCGGGTTAGCCCCTATCTCCTAAAATGATAGATGTTATTTAGGTTGTCATTGATCGACTGATGAAATCAGCATATTTCATTTTGGTACGCACGGATCATTCGCTTGATAGATTGGCTGAATTGTACATATCTAAGATTGTTAGATTGCACAAAATTCCAGTTTCAATTATTTCAGATAGAGATCCGAGGTTTACGTCACGATTCTGGAAGAAATTGCAAGAAGCTCTGGGTATGCAGTTGAACCTTAGCACCGTATTTCATCCGCAAACCAATGGTCAGTCTAAGAGTGATACAAATTCTTGAAGATATGCTTCGTTATTGTGTTTTAGAATTTGAAGGCAACTAGGAGAAATATTTGCCATTGGTTGAATTCGCTTATAACAACAGTTTTCAATTGAGCATTAAAATGGCACCGTATGAAGCATTGTATGGTTGTAAATGCTGAACTCCATTGTACTGGACTGAGCTTAGTGAGAATAAAACTGTCAGGGTTGATTTGATCAGAGAGACTGAAGAGAAAGCAAAAGTAAATTGCTACAGTCTGAAAGAACCTTCAAATCGACAGAAATCGTATGCCGATTTGAAACGTAAAGACATTGAATTTTAGATCAGCGACAAAGTATTTCTGAAAGTATCTCCGTGGAAGAAAATTCTTCGATTTGGTCGCAAAGGCAAATTAAATCCCCGATTCATCGGGTCGTATGAGATTATCGAAAGAATAGCGCCAGTAGCATATCAACTAGCTTTACTGTTAGAGTTAGAGAAGATCCACAATGTGTTTCATGTGTCGATGTTACGTCGATATAGATCAGATCCATCACATGTAATTTTTCTGGCGAAGATTAAGATTCAACCTGATATAACGTATAACGAAGAACCGATCAGAATTTTAGCTTGAGAGGTTAAAGAGTTGAGGAATAAATGCATAGCTTTGGTGAAAGTTTTGTGGCAACGTCACA
Organism: Gossypium anomalum; assembly: GCA_025698475.1. Classification (NCBI taxonomy): domain Eukaryota; kingdom Viridiplantae; phylum Streptophyta; class Magnoliopsida; order Malvales; family Malvaceae; genus Gossypium; species Gossypium anomalum. Next base: position 33,962,013 of record CM046960.1, on the reverse strand, counting down.
GTTTCGAAGAGGCTACATGGGACCCCGAGGAAGCTATGAGAAAATAGTACCTTAATCTCTTTTCTGGTAAGATTTTCGAGGAGAAAAATTCTTAAGGGGGAGAGTTGTAACAACCCATTTTTAGTCAAATCAGAATAGTGGTTTCGGGACCACAAATTTGAGGTCAAAATAATAATTTTATTATTTTTATGTCTTCAGCATGATAGTATGATTTTGTGCAATTTTTGTTGAGAAATTTTATCGTTTGAATGCTTAATTTGATAGAAAGGACTAAATCGCGTAAAGTGTAAAACTTGTGTTCTATTAGCTAAAGGCGTGGAGGTCTTTTTGTGGTAATTAGTCCATTTAAGGTTAATTTGGTAAATAGATAATTTAATAAAACAAAAACACAAAATTTGGTTCATTCATCTTTCTTATCCGAATTAATCAAGAAGAGTTTATTTTGTCCCGTTTTTAATGATTTTCACGTTTTTGAGATCGTTGCAGTTTAGTCTAGCTAGCCCAGGGACTATTTTGCAAAACTGTTAAAGGTTTAGGGTTTTTCCATTGATGAATCTATGTGTGTTTTGATGTTTGATGATATAAAATGCATGTTTGTTGTTAGATAAACAACATTTGTTAAGTGATTTTTAGTAAAATATTCAAATAGGGATTAAATTGTGAAATGTTAAAATTTGGTGGTTAAATTGTAAAATAAATGAAAAATATGGACTGCTAGGGACCTAATTGAAATTCAGCTAGCATGGATTTTAGTTGAATTGCATGAATTTGTGATTTTATGAAATAAGGACTAAATTGTAAAAATATTGAAATGTTAAGGGCAAAAATGTAAAAGTGCCTTAATGTGTGTTTTTGGATTAAATTGAATAGAGAGATTATTAAATAAGTTAATTTTGGTTATATTTAGATCAAGAAAGGTGAAATATGAATTTAGATTGGGGGAAAAATAAGGTTTCAGATTAATGACTTAATCTGCCGTTTTTACATTCGAGGTAAGTTCGTATGTGTTATACATTATTATACTTGTGTTTTAATGCTTTGATATTACATAAATTGTGAATACGACACTGTGGACATATTCAACGATGATTTGACGAGTGAGAAATCCCGATTGAAAAACTTGGTTGAACCTTAGGAATAGATTAGGATACGAATGACATGTCATTAGGGGTTATTATTGTTTTGGGTGCTGGTACGTACGTCTTATCGATGGCTGAGTTATCCAGCATGTGTTGTGGATCCTCGTCAACTTGTGTGAGTAGCATCGTGTAGCTACATCATGACCGTCAGCTTGTGTGAGCAGACCCGTTGATAGCTCGAGAGTGAGCATTATTGAGATATGATATTGAGATAGCTTTGGCTATCTATTGGCACTTCGGTGCAAGATTTATTGAGATAACTTCGGCTATATATATTAGCACTTAGGGTGTGAGATTCCCGAGTATCCTGTATTATTCCAAATGGTTCAACAGGTATATCAAAGATATGAAATGGTGAGAATAGATATGTATCAGTACAGGTATGTATGAAAACTGTATATGCATCGAACATATGACAGATTTGAGCTCATGGTTATATAGATGATTAAATACATATTAATGTTGTGGTTAATTATTTTGTGGCATGTTATATACATATTTTGAATGATAAATTAAATGGTGAGTTTCGCTTATTGTCTTCATACGAGCTTACTAAGCTTTATAGCTTACTTCTTTTATTTTTTTGTGTTTTATAGTGATTTCAAAGCTAGCTCAGATTCGAGAATCGTCGGAGACTTCATCGCACTATCCTATTATCACTTTGGTACTTTTGAGCTTAAGTATTTTGAGTATATGGCATGTATATGAGTTTCGTCATTTTGGTATATGTGTTGTTAATGAATTTAGTCATTTGAAATGGCTTGTAAACATTGAGAATTTGGTTTTGTATATAGCCTTGAAAGTTAGCTTAACTTGGTTGGTTTGGTTGTGTATATATTTGTGCATATGTCTCTTTTTATGTGCTTGAATATGACTATGTGATGTTAGTTGATAATTGGTAATTAACGGTACTAAATGGTTGAGAAATGAACTTGGTATGTTTATGAGATTAGGCTAAATGATGCAAAGTTGGAAGTGTTCATATTGATGATTTGAGATTAGGAATTTTGGTATGAAATTGAATGGTATATTGTTGTATTAGCGCATTTTGAATTGATTGGTATTGGAATGGGTTGAATTAGGTTTGATTGAGGTTATTAGAATGCCTATTTTTATGCTATGAATTGTGTCATTTGGTTTGATATAGGTATATGCAAATTAGGTGGCAAAATGGCTTGGTAAATAGCCTATTTTTGTCCACACGGGCAGAGACACGGGGGTGTGTCTCAGCCGTGTGTGACACATGGTTATGTTGCACGGCCATGTGCCCCCTGGTGTTGAATTAAAAATCAAGTCAGTACGCTCCACACGACTTAGCACACGGGCGTGTGACTTGGTCGTGTGGCATAAGTTAATATATCCTATAGGTTTGGCACGGCCTAGCACACGGCCTGGCACAGGGGCGTGTGTGGCCATTTCTAGGGCACAAGGTCTAGTCACACGGGCATGTGTGTTGGCCATGTGACCCAAGTCAAAGAGTTACATGGGGTCAAAAACGGGCTGGGACACGGCCATGTGATCCCATTTTGAATGTCCATACAGCCTATGACGCGGTCGTGTCTTTGGCCGTGTGAGACACACAGCCGGGCCACACGGGCGTGTGTCCCCTGTATTTTGCAAAAATTTTCTAAGTTTAGTAAAAATTTCCTGAGTTATAGGTTTAGTCCTGAACCTTCCCGAATGCATGTTTTGGGCCTTGTAGGCTCATAATAGGGACAATATGAATGTTTGTGAATGATGTTGAATAATGATTATATAAAAATTGAAAATGTATGTGAAATGTGTGTTCAATTGTATAGTAAGTCTGGAATACTCCGTAACCCTATTTCGGCATTGAATACGGTGAGGGGTGTTACATCCCATACGAGAATGCCAAATTACTCAAGGAAAGACTTAAGAGATGGCATGATAAGCACATTCGAGTTTGAGAATTTGAAGCAGGTCAGTAAGTCTTGTTATTCAATTCCTGATTAAGGTTCTTTCGAAGTAAGTTAAAGTCATGTTGGTCCGATTTATTTACAATTCACCAAGTTTATCCATACGGAGTAGTCGAACTTCAAAGTAAGGGAGGTAATTTTCGAGTCAATGCTCAGCGCTTAAAACATTACTAAGGGGATAAAATTGAATAGGATCAAATCTCGTTCATTTTATCAAATATTTAATTTTTCATATTTTTCTTTTTAAATAAATGATTTAGGGTATATTTTTAGGATTAGTATGTTTAAATATATTCTGTCTAGGGAATTGGAACTTAAGCGGGACCGCTTGTGACCCTTCCAATCTTTCCTGGGAATTGATTTTAACATAATCTTCGGAGAAATTATTCCTTAAATAAAAAATAAATTTTTAGTTTTTCAAATAAAAAAAAGGGTCAATTTTGATCCAAGTTTTAATTGCAACTCAATTTCAAATTTTCTTTAAGTCTAGATACTTAATTGAATTATTTTCAAATTTTGGTTTCTCTTTTTGTAAATATTAAAAATTAGATGTTTGTTTTTGTAAATATTTTGAAAAGGCATCTAGAATAAATGTTTTTAATTTAATTTAATAAATAAGATGATAATAACTAGTATATAATTATATTTATTATAATATATAGTAATTATTATCAACTTTATATAGAATTAAGAATAGTTTAAATTTGATCATATTTTAATTAATAGTTTTTATTTCAATAAATTAATAGCAAATAATAATTTAATATGCATTATATTAATTATTAATTGTTGTTAACTTTGTTTAGAATTAGAACTTAATAGAATATTTTACCTATTAAATTGTTCTAAGAATTCTAATTAAATTGCTACCCTTTTTCCTATAAATTCCATCAGCCTTCTCCATCATTCATTCACCCATTCCACCATTAATCCTGACATCCAAAACCACAAGCAAAAGCACCGCCCAGGAGCCCTATTCAGCTTGCAACCCAAGCACTTGGCCGGTAGCTCACCCCGCACGTTGCTGCTGCCTTGCACGCCCTACACTGCGCACATTGTGTCGTCCCCAGCTCCAGCCCGTGCCCACCAGTCCTGCTGCTTGATCAACAGTGCTGCTTGTCTACTGCTCGCGCATCTGCTCACGCCAAGGCGCGCTGCTGCCATACCTTCCTTGTGTCGTGCGCACCCTTGGACAACACTTCCACCCCATATTTATCCAATAACCCTCCAACCGTCCCTAAATCGACCCCTTTTGATTTATATTTATTTTCTTTGAGTTCTTAATTTTTATATAAAGGTGGTAAGACAAATTTTTCTCCTAAATTTCAATTTTATTTAATTATTTAAATTTTCAATTTTTTGAATTATTAATATTTTATACTAATTAAATTTTTGAGAAAATATTTGTTCTATCTTATGATCAGGTTAATCATGCCTCACAAAAGAACTCGTGCCTCTGCCCAAATTGACGAATCACAAAATGAATTCTACTATGAAGAAGCCAAAGTGAGATACGAAAGCGTTTTCAAGAATCAACAGATGCACCCAAAAAAAGGCTTTACGCTGAAAGAAAGTAACTATATTGATTTCATAGCGCGTATTTGACAAATTGCTGAAGCTCTCAATTGGGAATTGTTTTGTGAGAAAGGACCTAGTGCAGATGAGGAGTTAGTTCATGAATTTTATGCGAATTTGACCTCAAGCAAATTGACAAAAGTTTCTGTTCGAGGAATCAATGTACCAATAACCTCAAACGCTATTAATGAATTCTTTGAATTACCTGATTTTGAAGATGACAAATATTCTTCCTTGATGAGAAATATTGAGTCTAAAAATTTGCAAGAAATTCTTGAGGAACTTACTTTTCCAGGTTCTAAGTGGACTATGTCAAAGCAAGGAATTCACACTTGTCGTAGAGAATATTTGACACCACTAGCGAAGGTATGGTTCTATTTCATTTGATTCAGCCTTATGCCTATTTCACATGGGACTACAAAATCATTAGGGTGAATGGTCTTATTATACTCAAATTTAATTGGAAAGACCATTAATGTGGGAAAAATCATCCAGAGAGAAATGTGGAATTGTGCCGCTAGACATTCTGGCCCAGCTTACTTTCCCTTTACGATAATAATTTTGTGCTTGAAAGTTAAAATTCTTGCAAATGTAAAGAAGGCAGGTTATAGTAGGGCACAATCATAGATTTGGGACCTCTACCGAATAGCAGGAGATTTTGTTCTCCAGCAATGAGTTGAAGAGAGCAAGGATCTCGAAGAATAAGAAGAAGAAGATCCCACAGAGGTCAAACCAATGCAGTCAGCTGAAATCCCTAATAAGGCAGAACCAATGAAACCAATAACTGAACCTGATGTCGCAACTTCAATGTTCAGGGCTCAACCACCTCGCCCAGATCTTCGAGATGAGCTATCAAAGTTGATGGATATAATGCAACATATGCAGTGGCAACAACAAGCTTACTGGAGATATTCAAAAATATGAGATGACTCAATGAGAAGCGCTCTTACGAAAATATTCAATGACCCGTTTATTTTTGTGCCTGAGTTTCCAGATTTCATATTTGAACCATGGAGTCCATTATCGAAGAGGGAGCAAAGCAATTCATGCAAAAACAAAGACGATGGAGCAAAAGATGAGTCGAATTCGGAGGGATTTGCAAATAAATAAAAAGGGGGATCTTGACTTTATTTTATTTCCATTATTAGGTTATTTAATATTTTAGGATTAGGTTTTATTAGGAATTTTTATTTCCGCACAATAAAACAAGAGGTGGAAACCATAAAAATGAACAAGTTGAAAAGTACAAAGTGTGGCAATAGATATATACATGTCTAGGATTGGATCTAAAAAGAGCTTGGTACTTAAGCAGTCAAATTGACTCACCTCCTCTTTTCTAGAATCCTACCTCGTGTATAGTATCTATTCACTTTTAACAATGAGGACATTGTTCATCTTAAGTAAAGGGGACCGAAAAATTGAAATTATTTCCTCTCAGAATAAAATTTTCTTTTACTTATTATTAGGTTATATTTTGTTCAAAAATTTGAAATTTTGTTAAGTATGCTAAACTTCGTATAAATAAAGTTTGATTATTTCAATAATTGTTATGTTAACTGAAATATGACATAAATGTATTTTTAATAAAGCATGCAAATCATACCATAAATTTTTAGTTCCTTAGGAAAGTTAGGCATGCATGAAAATTTAAGTATCTAGAATTGACTTAGTAGTTTCTTGAGGCAAAATCCTAAGAAGCATGGAATGTTGAAAATGATTTAGGCAACTTTTGTTTGGACCGTTTGAGCCCTTCAAGCCAATCTTGATGATTTTTTATCCTTTGAAATCCAACTTTGAGACTATATGGCCTAATTTTATTTGAACCCTTGCAATATTTAGCCATCACTTTTCTCTTAATTATCTTTAAATTGTCCCAAACACTAGACTCAATACTATTTAGAATGTTCTTTGAAAATAAGTTTGGGGGAGTTAAAAAGAAGTATCAAATGCTCAAAAAAATTGTAGTACATGCAGCAAAATGCTCGTGAAAAAAAAAGAATAAAAAAAAGAGAAGAGCATATGTACTTGAAAGAAAATAGATGTGCAAAAGAGCATGTGGAAGCAAAGTAAGTTGGTATATTGAAGGTAATTATTTCGAAGGTCCAATTCAAGTTGAATCTAGGATTTTTTGCCTAAATTTATCTATCTTTTACCTACCCCAAGCCTAGCCACGTTACAACATTTTTAAAGACCTATTGATTCAAGTTTCTATGCTACCTACATTAGTGGAGAGAAATTGTTATGTTCAACATATGAAGGCATAAGTTAAACTTAATGATTGTAGCTTAATCTTGAATAAGGGAATAAAATCAAATTGGTAGGGATTTAAGATGTCTTTATTAAGAAGCATTTAGTCTATTTTTGCTATCATAAGAATAACTGAGATTAATTTGAATGATATGTATACATAAGTTGTGTAAATATCAATTTCTTGTTCTTGAGCATAAGTATACTAAAATCATAATTTTGGGAAGAATATTATTCTGAAGGCAGTTTTCAAAGGTGTTTCTGAGAAATTCTTTTCAAATTTGTACATTACTCGGGACGAGCAATGAATTTAGTTTGGCGGTGTGGAAACACAAAAATATACACACTTTTTCATAGCCTTTTTAACTCAAATTCATGCAATTTCAGTAAAATTCTTATCGAAAAATATATAATAATTATAAAATAATTAAAATGCACTCAAATTATGAACATGTTAAATTTTAATTAATTTTATATAAAATTTTGATTAATTTTGATTATTTTCGATAGATTTGTACAAAGGGCGAAAAACGGCTCGGCAGACACTACTAGAAGCTCAAAACCGAGAAGCAATTTTGAAGCATCAAGGCGAAATAATTTTTCAGCCTAAGATGGTCCAAATTATGTGTATTAATTCATATTATAATTAATTTTAACTCTAATCTAATTTAATTTGGGTTAAATAAATTATTGTTAATTAATTATGAAAAGGGGCCCAGTTGAGCTGAACTGGGAGAGCCATCCAACCTAGCACTGGGCAGCCCAAAACCGCTCCACATGCTGACCCAACCAGCTTGTTTGGCAGATTATTTGGTGTGCAAAATGGCACTTGAAGAATCTTTCAATTTGCATTCAAACTTCTCCACTATTTATGCCTTCCAAGATTTGCCCCTACCTTAAAATAGCATGTTTGAAATCTTCAAACATGCCACATGTGTGGCCGGCCATGGGGGGAGTCCTTGACTGCTGATTTTGGCTATTTTTAGCAGCCTTCTCAACCTATAAATACCCCATTGGCTGCTCACTTCAAACACATCTCAAACCCATTCATTTCTTCACTTCTCTCTCACTTTTCTCTCTTTATTCCCTTCCATTGTTCTTTATTTTCTTCCCCATTCCCTTGTCGATTTCACCTCTTCAAAAAGATTCATTCAACCACCATTTGGAGTATCATTCAAGTGTTCATGGAAGCCTCGGTTCAACAAGAACAAATGGAGAGGGAGGAGCAGAGCAAACTAGTCAAGCCTCGGAGAAACACCGGATTTGATTCATTTTCCTTATCCTTTTTAATTTTATTGTTGTTGTTATGAACATGCCTATGAATATCGGTGAGGTTGATATGTTTAATTTAATTACTATGGCTTAAATTTAATTCGTGTTAGGTTGATTGCATTTTTTCCACTTAATTTATTAAAATTGTGTTTGTGTTGTTATAGGCCTTGGTAAGATGTTTAATTAAGTAAAACCATGACTAGGTTATTCTTGCATTACAATTGTAAGGTAACTAATGAATTAATTATTTAAACGGATTGAAATTGTAACAGTCCGTTTTTTATAAAATCGGAACAGTGGTTTTGGGACCACAAATCCAATTCCGAAAGGGAAATTTATTTTAATATTATTTTATGGTCTATAGTATGATGGAAATGTCATATGGAAATTTCGTAAAGAAATTTTACCGGTTACATGTTTAATTTGATAAAGGACCAAATTGCACAAAGTGTAAAAGTTGAGTTCTAATAGCTAAAGGGATTAAATAGCTATAGAACTTTAGAGTGGAGGTCCTTATATGGCAAATAGACCATTTAAAATGCTTAGTAGTTAAGGATGATGATTCATCCATGGAAAATAAAATAAAGAAAATGATGAAATTGGAAAGTGAAAAAAATAAAGATGATAAATGATAAAAAAATGAAAATATCATCAATTTATCATCATCTTTCCCAAATAAAACATGGAAACCCTAGCTAAGAGAAAGTGAGCTCAAGCAAGCTATTTTGGCTTAATTGAATCCAGATAGACCAAATTCGGAGTTAGAACAAGGAAAAGAGAAAATGTCGGATTAGTAGATTTTACGTACATAAACATTTGTCGAGGTAAGTTCATGTAACTAAATTGTGTATATTTATATGCTTGAATTGAATGTTGTTGATGAGAATCATGTAGTTGTCATGCATATGAAATTGAATATATATATTTGATAAAGCTCGATAAAAATTAAATCCTGTTTGAATAATGAAAGTCGATGGATACATGATTTCCTGTATTGATTATGTCCAGTATATGTTGCGGACACCCTATAGCTCAAACGAGCAATCTTGTTATAAGCCCTCTCTCCTATTATATAGTTCCTGCGAGCATCCTGATCGGTAATGATCCTATATGTGTTGCGCACTACCAGAGCTCTAGCAGCCTGATTTTGGGCCTAGTTAGAACAGTGGTTTCGGAACCATAAATTCAAGGTTAATAAATTATCTTAATATTATTTTATGTGTTATAGCATGATTATATGAGTGCGGGAAAATTTTGGTGAATTAATTTTAGTGTTTGTGAGCTTAATTGCGAAAAAAGACCAAATCGCATAAAGGGCAAAAGTTTTGTTTTACTACCCAAATATGTTAAATAGCTAGAGAACCAAAATTGGAGGTCTTTAAAGTGTAAATAGGCCATTTGGGGAGTGATGGCCGGCCATAGGGGACAAGAAAGTTGAAAAGTCAAATTTGGTAGACATTAGGTGAATTTTTTGGTAATAAAATAAAATAAAGAAAAAGTTGTCATCTTCTTCATTTCTTCTTCTTCTTCCACTGAAAATGGCAGCAAACATGGGGGTTTTGAAGCTCAAGTTTTCAGCCACTTAGTTCCCTTGCAAGTAAGTGATTTTGATGGTCATTTTTGATGATTTTTGTATTTTTGGAACCCTTGTCGCTTAATCTAGCTAATGGGGGGATTATTTTTGTGAAATGGTTGAAAGTCTAGGGTTTTTCCATGTGAATATTTATGTTGTTTGCTGAATTTTAATGGAATAAAATAAGTCATGGTTGTGTAATAAACAACTTTTGTGAAAGGATTTTTATGAAAACACCTAATGTGGATCATTTTGTAAAGTTTGTTAAATGGATGGAAATTGTGTGAAATAATTCAAATTTTGAGTTGCTACAAGAGTAATAAAGGTTGGGTTAGGCTTGGGTAATAAGAAAATTTGATTAAAATCGATTTACGAGCCCAAGGGTAAAATCGTAATTTTTGTGAAAGCCTAGGGGAAAAATGGTCATTTTTCCAAAGTATCAATTATGGAATGTATTGGTTAACATGATCATTAAAGTAGTGAATTTTATCATTATAGATCAATAAAATCGAGATTCGGGCTTAAATCGAAAAGTACAAGGTTATGGACTAAAATGGAGTAATTAGCCAAAATTGCATTCGAGGCAAGTCCGTGTGATCAAATAAGCATGATATCCATGTTATTGTTAATATAATTGAAATCTATCTTGCTATCATTGTATTGAATTATATGTTGATGATATTGTATATGAGAAGTGATGCCAAATGTTAATAACATTTGGGTGATGATTGAATACATTGAAAATTTGATGAATATGATATTTCATTGAAATGAGTAAGTTGGGTGTAAATAATGCAACTACATTGTTGTTATGTGTGATTGAGTTGATATAGCATAAATTGTCTGATTGTGAAAATGAGTATGCATGATGGGAATTTATGTAGTAGAAACTCCCGGTTGAACCTTAGGAATAGATTGGATATTCATGCCATGACATTTGGGTGATAGGTGTGCTAGTGTAATACATGTCTGGGACATGCATCGGCCACATTATGAGAGCCAATGTAAGACCATGTCTAGGACATGGCATCGGCATGGATATGTGAAAGCCAGTGTAAGACCATGTCTGGGACATGGCGTCGGCCTTGATCGCGTTAGTCAGTGTAAGACCATGTCTGGGACAAGGCATTGGCATCCTACCCTATGTTTGGGGCTTATCAAATATCCTTTAGTATTCCGAACGGTTCAACGGAGAGATTTACAGTTTAAGCTAAATGAGAAAGCTTATGACCATATTGTGAGTGGTACAGGTACCTACTTGAAACGTATGAGATGTGAGCTCGATATATGATATATGAATTGTATTTGATAGTGATGAGTAAGCTGTGCTTATGTCCATTTATGTATTATGAACAAACTATGAAATGTTGTGAGCATGTCAAAAAGGTACAGGTATGTACTCGAAGCTCAAATGCTATTACGATCATGAAATGATGCAAATTTGGTAAGGATACAAATAAGTAAGCTATGCCTATGAGAATGAAATATTGATAACCTTGTGATTATGGTTCTCTGCTTATGATGTACCAATATGTATTTTCACCATGATGTTTAAAATGGTTTGTAAATATGTTATAAGCTTAGTTACCATTATTTTACACTAAACAGTTTTGGGATAGCTGCAATAGTCCAACTTGAAAAATACACCAAAAATATTGGAAAGAGGGTTAGAGATTGAATAAAATATGGAATTAAAGTTAATCGAGCCTAGTTTCTCATAAAGGAAACAAAGTAAGCAAAAGAATTTCATATTATGAGATATTTGAATTTGTGTGAAACAGAGTCAGAATGATTTTGAAATCCCCTGTTCTGATTTGAGAAAATCATTAAAAATTATAAAAAAATATTTATGGGTTATAATTTATATTCTTAGATTCTAGAAATGAGTTTATTTTCAAAAGAAACAAACAAGAACATCATCTGAATCCTGCATGAGGAGATAACTAATTTTTAGTGAAGAGGGGTCAGAACTGTCAGACAACGAAACAGGGGTAAATTTAAAGAATAAACTATACTAATTGGCTAAACCAAAAATTTTGAAAATTTTATGGTAAGAATTATGTGAGTCTAGTTTTTGGAAAAATTAGCGGATCTTAATTTGGAGTTCCGTAGCTCCAAATATAAATAATTTAGTGACTATGACTCGATAAAACAACTTGACCTGAGCATAAGTAAAAGTGCAAATATGGTTGTGTTACCTTGAGGAGCAAGTTGATAATTCCTTATTATTTTTCATACGGTCTTACTAAGCTATGAAGCTTACTCCCTTCCTTTCCTTTTCTTTAGTGTTGTCAGGTTAGCTCGAGATTGGAGATCGTCGGAGGCAGCATCACACTATCAAGTCATCACCTTTGTAATATTGATGTATGTTAAACATTTTTAACTAAATGCATTGGCTTATATTGAGTTATTTTTATATGGCCAAGAGGTGTGTCTTATTTTGATTATGGTTTGTGAACCTATCTATCTATGTTATGTTCTAATGCTTGCGATGAGGTGGTGTGATTATGCTTGTTGGCCATATATGGTTGGCATTAATGTTATGAATGTGTCTTAATATGAGATGTTAAATCATTAAAATGATGTCATGATATGTGTCCTTAATGTGTATAAAGATGTGAAGGATTAAGGGTAGCATAAAGGCTTTGGAAATAGCCTAAGTATTGACCACACGGACAGAGACACGGCCGTGTGAGGGACACGACCTTAGCACACGGGTGTGTGACTTGGCTGCATGACTCTAAATGTTTGTTGACGTCATAAACAGAGAGTTACACGGGCTGAAGACATGGGCGTGTCCAAGCCACACGGGCATGTGAAACCCACACGGCCAATCTACACGGGCGTGTGACTCTCTAAAGTGTAAAAATTTTCTAAGTGTTGCAAAAGTTTTATATATTTACGATTTGGTCCCGAACCACCCCGAATGTATGTTTTGGGCCCCGTAGGCCCATATAAGGGATGTTAAGCATATGTATGAAAGTTTTTAAATAGAACGAATTTTATGGCCCCTTTTTTTTACATGATTGATTGTATTTAAGTCCGGTAATGCCTCGTACCCTATGCCGGCGTAGGACACAGGTAAGGGGTGTTACAACAGCTCTTTGTGAGTGTCCTATTACCTGATTCGATCGGTTGTGATCCAGCTTTTATTGTGGACACAAACGCAGCTCTTCTTGAGCATCCTAATATAAGCTCTTATAAGCTTCTTGACATGACTCACTTGAACTCCCTGTTATGCTATCCGAAGCTCCCTGTTAATAACTCTTCGGAGTTACCTATTAAGCTCAATGAGCTTCCTATTCTAAACTCTTATGAGTTTCCTATTTAGCCTGGATAAGCATCCTGTTATATGGCTCGAGAGTGTGCTTCCTGATTATGTGCCCTTATGGATACCCCTGAATATTAATTGATGGGTTTCTGATTTGTATACTTCGAGTGTACTACATGTGTATTCATCGATATTTCAAATAAATTTAACAGGCAAAATCCTGACATGAGGAAATATGAACATGAAATGAATTATTACATATATCTGCCTAAAATACATGAAAATGATGATACATGATATATAGAAGTATGAAATGGTGATATATGAACATGGAACTTGTTTGATGAATATGCTCGTCTAATATTACAAATTTGTACACTTTGAGTGTATTTTCCCGTGTTTCCATTGATATTTTAATTGATTTAATGAGCAAAATCCTAACATGAAATAATCTGAACTTGAGACGAAATATTATAAAAAAATGTACTTGAAATACATGGGTATGATTTGTATATGTTATTTGAATGCATGATGTGGAAAGTAAATGTATATGAGAATTTGGTTATTATTGAGCCCATATATGTTTCTTGATGTTTATATAAGATAGTATGACTTAGAAACGAACTGTTACAGTATGTACATGAAGTACATGGAAATGACATTACCTAATATCATGATGCATGAATTGGTTATTACATGAATGTGGATCATGCTTGATGACTTTGTTCATCCAAAATTAAGGACTATTATATCTGATTACTTGGCTAACATGATGAGGATATGTGTTTAGGACTTGTGATAAAATTGGTTGATAGTGCCTTGCATGTTTATTTTGAACATAAATATATGGCAAGTTATTTACCATGCTATACGAACTTACTAAGCATTTCATGCTTACTCTGTTTTATTTTCCCTTGTTCTATAGTAATTCAGAAGCTCGTTGGATTGGAAGCATCAGTGGAGATCACTCACACTATCCATTGGCCCATCTTGGTATATATGGTAAATTAATTATGGTTATAATGGCATGGATATGTTAATTAGCCAATGTTGGCATGTAAATGTTTGGGTTATAACTAGCCATTGGAATGGTTTGTAATGAACATGTTTTGATATGTATAAATGAGGCTATAACATGTTTGGTGTGTGCTTAAATAATTGATTAATAGAAATCATGTTGGCATATTGAAAATTAATTCCAACATATTTGGTAAAATATGCATATAGGTGAATTCGATAAGTTAAGTAAGTTTGTATATTTAATTACATGATGATAAAGTGTCATTTGAGGTGTTTAAGAGCATATTAGTTGTATGTGATGATATGTCATGCATGAGACTTGGTTTTGACTTGAATTAATTGTTTCAAAATGGCTTGTGAATATGTTTAAGTATTGGTGTAGAAGGAAGACTAATTGGGTGAGAAATGTGGCTTGGAATATAGCCTACTTTTTTCCACGCAAGTGTGTGCCTCAGCCGTGTGTGACACCTGGCCTAGCACATGGGCGTATGATCTGGCCATGTGTCCCCTGCATCTTTAAAATTTCAAAATAGAATACCCAGATATTTACACACGGCCTAGCACATGCGTGTGTGACCTGATCGTGTGACCCAAGTCAGAGAGTTACACGGCCTAAGACACGGGCGTGTGACCCCTGCACCTAGGAAAAATTTTGAGATTTTGCGAAAAATTCTCTGAGTACCCGGTTTAGTCCTGACTCATTTCTAATGCATGTTTTGGACCTTGAGGGTTCATATAAGGGACTTTATGATTGATTTCAGACATGAATACTGTATGGTGTAGAATATATGTTTATTTAATCTGTAAGTTTTGGTAATGCTCCGTAACCCTGTTCTGGCGACAGTTTTGGGTTAGGGGTGCTACAAAAATTGTAATTAATTGACACGATACTTAATCAATGCATGTTAATCATCTAAGGTAGCTGAGGGTTAAATTAGCAACATTATCTAACGATACATTAGCCTTGAATTGGCGTAGAGATATGTACAAGAGATTATTTTAATTTCATAAGTATGTATGTGCATTAACACATTTGCTTATTAAAATTTGTTTAATCAGTTGTATTGACATAGAGATAGAGCCAAGAGATAAATGGATTTTCGTAGGTAAGTATGTTCATAAGTTAGCAAATTATCAAGTTGCCATGAATTTATTCGTAAAAACATAAACATGAGTTTAATAATTCTAAGTTAAGAAATGTAATTAATCTAGCACAATTATGTCATCTTGATTAAAATCATCTTTTGAAATCGTGCATTGGAACTTTTTATTTTATTTTTATTTTTTTCACTTAGTTAAAATCTTAGTTTTTAATCACCTCATCAAATCAAAATATTTTTCTTCACTAAAGTGTTTTTAATTGCACTAATAAATAATTCTTTTCAAAGTCCCTGTGGGTATGATAACTCAACATTTACTTGTCACTTTATTACTTGTTGCGATTGTGTATACTTGCACATTTCTGTTGTTCCAAGAACGTACCATAAATAATATCAGATGTGGAAGCTTCATATCTAACAACTGCGTTTTTAGTCCCACTACATTTAACTCTAGTATTATAGCTCTGACTAGGCATTTGCCTTTCTGAGATGTAGACAACTGCTTCATACTATTCATAGACATAATTTCTTGATTATATTAATTGACTTGTACGATTATCTGTCTAGATGACATTTGATGACATTTCTCTTTCTGAATGCAAATCTGAAGAAACCCCAGTTAATCTTGCCTCTCAGTATCACCGCTGTTAATGTTGACTACCAAATATAAAACCTATCTATTTATCAAAGACGGGCACATTTGAGATAATCATCTAGGAAGCAAGCCATATCTTTAAAATTCCCTGGACATTTCCAAGCCAATACCCAATCCTAGTCGGATCATCACTTGTATGTTGAGGATCCAAGGATGCCATAAGGAACATATTTGGGGTAGAGGTTGTAAGACCACTAAATTAACTCGCATTAATTCTGTAAATCATTGACTCATTAAATCAAAAAGACATATTGTCTTCACTATCAGACATTTAGAAAACTTATAAACTATAACTTACGCACTGTTTAAAAGTCAGAATATTACCTTTATTTTTTACCTCATCAAGGTCAATACAATCAGTTTCTATGAACATTCATTAAATCTATAAGAAAATATTCTTATCCTCATTTTTAGACAGTTGCAGAACCAATATATCATAACTTTCACCAGAGTTAGTAGTTGGAATGTTATTACTATCTTCATTAGTTTAATCACGTTAAGATGCAGATGACATCATTAAAATCTACAAGGAAACATGGGTTGGATTGGATCAATCAATATCACACTATCTTAGGTTAATATGGCACGTAATTTCAAAACTTTAGACACGTTACGTTCAGCCCGAGAATCGACCAAATCGTAACTCTGATACCACTAAATGTAACACCATAATCGATTCCATCGTAAGATTAGGGTTATGGAGTATTACTACACGTTTCAGAACATTCAATAACAGTAGCATCAAGTTCACTAGAATAATTAACAATATTTTTTTAAATAATTCAAAACATTCAATATCGCTCATTTGAGCCCATTCAGTATAATCAGTGGATATTGCTCGATTGAGTAACTTTTAATATAATCAGTAGACATTTCTCTTTTGAGCATGTTCAGTATATTCAATAGATATTGCTAGTTTGAGCTCATTCAATATAATCAGTGGATATTGCTCGTTTGAGCAACTTTCAGTATAATCAGTAGATATTGCTTTTATGAGCACGTTCAGTATATTCAATATTCCATTTTTCTTTTTCAAGATCATACTATTATACAATATAAAATTTAAGAAAATTATATTAACAAAGAATATAAAAATCATTAGAAGTATAAATAAATGTATGAACTTACAGGATTGATTTGCAGTAATGGCTCAGAGTATCTAAATCAATGATCAATGTTATTTCAATTCATTATTTCCATTTTCACTTACACACATAAATATAATACAACATTATGGTATTAGGTTCATATAATACATTTATAAATGTACTAAAATTAAACTGAACAAACTTACTTAACTAAATTGCAATAATGGCAAATGTACGAGGACTATTCGGTAGTTTTCTCTTTTCCTCGATTTTCCACGCGTTCTTGATCTAAAAATAATATTTTTATTCAATTAACTAACAGTAAATTAACTCATTTTATGCAATTAAGTCCTTTTTTGCATTTTTACAAAATTACCCCTAACATTTTATTTTTATGCAATTTAGTCTCTAGATCCAAATCATGCAATTTAACCATTTTCTATTAAATCCAAGCTTAGACGATCAATTAACCCCCTCATTACAGCTCATACTTGCTTTTATTTTGCATCAAGTCCTACTTTTACTATTTTCACATTTTAGTCTTTGAACATTAAAATAAACAAAAACTACTTTACAAAATATTCCTATTTAACAACCAAGCTTAATACTCTATTATAAAACTTCAAGAACAACTCAAATTCATCAATGGCACATTTTATAACGTTTGATAGTTTTACGAATTAGTCCTCGGGTTAGCTAAATTAAGCTAATACGAGCTCAAAAACATAAAAATTACTAAAAACGGGCAATATTTACCTACTAAATAAGGAACCCTAGCTTGATCGAAACTTGCAAGGTCCTCCCATGGTGTATTCGATTCTCCCCCATGAAGAAGAAAAAAAAAATGATGATAATATCTTTTGGTTTCTTCAATTTTAACTTTTTACTAAATTCCCTATTAATATAACTTGTAAAACTATTAAATCATGTCCATAAATATCCATAATATAAGTATATAGTATAATTACCAACCAAGGAAGGTTTAATTTCACAATTGGTCCTTCAAATCTTTTTAAATTTTAACTAAACAAGCTTAATTTCAATTTAATCTTAAACTAATTAGGACTAAATGAGCAAACAGCCCTAAGTTAGTGTGATGCGAGCGTGTCCAGCGAACCCCGTGAGTCAAGTCTCCTCAGTCGAGCCTTACATAGCTGGCAAGTTGATCCCAGTTCGTTTCCAGCTCCACGAGTTCCGACCAGTTCAAATTCAGCTCATTTGAGCTCAAATCAGCTCAATACTTTAGTCTTTAATTATGCCTTGTTTAATTAAATGCATCTTTAGTTAATGTCATGCATTATTGATCTACATATTTTAATTATGACATGCATTATGTGTTCTGCATTTAATAAAGCCATGCATTATGTAACTCCCATGTTAGTTTAAGTCAGTTTCATTAAATTAAGTCTTGCATTAAGTAACTCATTTTTTCATCTAGTTTGCATTTTAAAACCATGCATTTAAGCATCTTAGTTTAACAAATGAGTTGCTGGGCATTTATTCAACTCATCTTAGTTTAATTAATAAGTGTTTTTGTTGAAGTTTATTTAATAACTGTTACTCTTAATTAATCTAGTTCCTAGGATTATTTATTGATGCATGAGTTAAAGTTCATTTAATAATGCTTCTCTTAATTAAACTAGTTGCTGGAATAAATGATGCATAAGTGTTAGTTCATTTATTTAAGTTAGTTGTTAATTTGTTTTAACCTTAATAATTGAATAAATGTGTCGGTTACATGTGTTAATTGCAGGTGACTTTTCAGCTCACATCCATTACATTTAAAGGTTGTTATGCATTCAATAAGGTGACTTTTCAAGTGATTTCAGTTACAAAGCAAGAGGGCTATTATAAAGAAGGTTTATACATCATTTAAAGGAGGTTTAAGGAGCATTTTATCATCCAAATTAATTTTGGCAACAACCTTTCCACTACCAGCCTTTTTTGCCTTTTCAAAGGTTATTTCAAGCATTCAAACATCATTAAGAAGCTGATTAAGAAGATGGTGTCCATTCGGCTGACCTAGGGCTAACTCAAGAGTCATTTTTCAAGCACTTAAAGTCATTCATTCAGCTGAATTAAAGTGAATTCAACGATGGAGTTATTTGGCTCAAGAATGTGAAAAGACTTGAGTTAAATTTTAGCTTTCAATTGGCTCATTAAGTTGAATGTTTGTGACCATTTAGCTAGCCTATTTTAGCACTATAAATAGGTGAAATCAGTCTTTGTAAGAAAATCTTTTGCTTAGTTTAAAACACTATTGAACTTATATGAAATTTGTGAGATTTCTTTCTTTCATATTTCGTTGAAGAACTCGTTGGCTTATCTAGGTCACTAGTGGCGTCAACCTACCTTTTTCTTTATCCTGAACTTATCACTATCAAATAGTGTGGCGTTCACCCTTATACCAAGGTTCCTATTTTGCTAAGTAGCGGGTTGAGGTTCTCCTATTCTCCATCCGACCACCTTGAAAACTTATAAGCATTTGGGTTAATATTTTCTAATATTGGTTCGTGTTTGTTATTGAGATCATTTCCATTCCATTCCATCCTTTCATTTCATCATAATCGAACCATCAATTCACTTCACATCTGTTGTTTGTTATCCAATTACTATATTTATTTCCATCTTTTATAATTTTTTTATAACCGAACCTACATAAACTTCATACCCATAAACCCATCTTTGAACCCTTCTTACATAGCTTCCGCCATTATTCACTTAAAACATCCTTTGAACAAACCGAACGATACTTCTTCGTAGACGATTGGGCAAACTCGCATACGACTCGACTCACCCCGAGGCGGATCGTATCATAGTGGATTTAATCATGCCACCACCGCTTGGACTTTTTTACCATGGTTTAATTATCATTTTGATCCTTTTACTATTTTAAATCTATAACAATTGACTTTTATCTCTTTTATAATTTAATCCTTTTTACCGTAATTAAGCAATAAATCATCAAAATTACCTAACCAAACTTCAATTCACATATAATACGACTCTGTAAATATTTAATAAAAATATTTACGGCCTTAAATTACGAAAATGAGGTCCTAATACTTCGTTTTCAATAACTACTGGACATTTGAACCAAACCACTCATACTAGCTTTTAATTCAATTGGTTAAAATTCCTCAAATCAGAATTCAATAAAAATTATTATTAACTTGTATAATTTAAATACTAATTATATGAACTCACTCACCGGGGAAACCACTATTTCCAACATCACTAAAAACGGGCTATTAAATTGACTTTTCATGAAGAAAGATGTAATGATTACCATGAGATAAAATATGATCATATTGGAAGAACGGATATTATCCCAAAGAGATCAAGGGTATCCTATGAGGGTAACACACTTATGACAAGGTCATTGAACGAGCACTGAGTTGTTACTTTCGTAATGGTATATTATTGGGGAGAGCTCAGCCATAATACTATAGTCGAATGACTTCGTGACTAAATGAGTTTATAATTAATAGGCAAAAAGTTGAATAAATCATTTGAGCATCAACTACATATGTCCAATTGATCCCTCCACTAGCTCGTTGAAACCATAAATGAATTACATGTTTGAATAGAAATGAACGAACTGAATAGGAAAAGAGAAATGAATAACATTTAAGAATAATTATGGTTTTCTTCAAAATGGAGAAATGAAATCATTTGAAAATGAATATAGGTTTCTAAAAATGGAAATAGAAATGAAAATGAAAATGGAAATGAAAATGAAAATGATGCATTTGCAATCCTATATGAATTACTTAAAGAATGATAGGACAAATGAGTTTATGTTTTTGGACTATTTTGAAGCCCGAAAATGAAAATAAACCAATGAACATGTTGAGTTGTGAAATATTGAACATATTTTTTTTTCAAAATTTTATTAGGTGCAAAATGGTTAAAATTTTACCAAGGGTAAAATCATCAAAATTTTGTTGGGGGTAAAATAGGAATGAGAAAATTATTTTATATATTAATATTAAAATTTATTTTAAGAAATAGAAAAACTGAATCGGGTTAGATCACATTACAAAGTACTGAAGAAGTTTTATTTTGATTTTTGGCTTATTCAAGAGGTAAGTACCCTTGGATTTGTTATCTTTCCTTTTATAATATGATTATGAGGTTTGATAATTATTGAAATAGATCACTAAAATAGTTATGTGTGTTGGTGCGTAACACCCCTTTCCCGACCCGAACACAAGGTCCGAGCTACAAATGCCATATTCGTTGCTAGAGCAACTACAACTAACTTCAATATGTTTTAACCATTCTAGCATGCTTACAAGTATAAAACACATTCTCGATATGTTTTATAATCATTTCTGAGTCTTATACAAGCTTAACAAAACTCTTTTGCTAACCCAAGTTCAGTTAATGACTTAATGGAAAAGTTTTCAAAACTCATTGGATGATCTCGCGACACTATGGCTATCTTGTCACGTCCTCATCAATCAGTGAGTGTATTCGCGACTTCAAAAACTTGAGGTCACGACATCACTCACTGTCAATTTAAGTCACAATGTTGGGAACTTTTCATCACGATGTTACCCCCCTGTTTTAGCAAAAATCACTTTGAAACATATTCAATGCTTCCTACCAAAAAAATTTAACATATATATGCTCATTCCACATTCATCAAGACATCATATCATGCCAACCTATTCCAAATAAAGCTTATGAAACTTTTGAAATCAAGTGTTCAAATGATACAAAACTTATGATAAAAAAACTAGGCATAACTAGGCCATTTACAAACCTTAATACACAAACCCAACCATTAACATTTACATTAATGATGACCATTTACATAACAAAGGACCCTATATACATGCCACAATGATAGGTACCAAAATGAACATACTTTTCCGACTTGATGATAGTGTGATATTCGCACTGATCCGACTTTGAGAGTTCTGTAATCTAGGGATCTACATGTAAGGAAAACAACGATAAATAAACATTTATTGCTTAGTAAATTCAAATGAAACTTACAACACTTACCTTTATCATAAGTGATCACATTAACTACAAAAATATTCGACATATATCTAATTAGAACATGGCACATATTATCACAATAAAGTGAGCATATAAAACATAAGTATCCATATATGTCATTGGGGGCCATTGATTTGTGCTTTTGATTGTTGTGTATGATGTGTTTTCTCTATTTTGCTTGAACCTTTCAACCCTTGTGAATGATATCAATGCCTACCTATCGCATAAGTCACTTCCATAATATATGTATCCTTTCTTTCAAAAATAAATAATTTAATATAATGGGTATATATATTTTCATGTAACTATCAAAACAAAGGTTAAGAAACAAAAGTTTTTAAAATTGATTTAAAATATAAAAATCTTATACTAATCCGTAAAAGTTTTTAAAATTTACTTAAATGATTTATTATTAGTCTGAAACCGAAATGGTATGAAATCTATTGCTACAACTGTTATTGATATGGTACCCATTATCATTTTTCATAACATATTTTTAATTATTTTATATCAAATTCATATCGTCTGATCGTATAATATCCTGGTACTCACCCGGATAATGATGGGTTTTTGCAGTTAGAGGTAGCTGTCACAAGGAGCTTTTGAACGGTTGTTTACAAAGACTGATGATTTTTTAAAAAGTAAAAAACTGCCTCTGCCACTTTTACTGCCGGCATCAGATGCGTCTCTGTCACAGATTTTGTACCCAATATTAAGATGATCCCTTTTTTTGAGTACCCAAATATTAGTTGGTTACCCTTTGTCTTGTACTTAACAAAAAACAGTGCCTTTTAGCTTTAAAATTTATTCCTTTCTTTTTATATTTTTACCTCTTTTTTTTCTAGAATCTTGTGATTGGTTTATTTATAGTGAGACAATCGATGATTTTCAGTAATTTCTTGGTTGTTTTGCAGTGGTTACAAAGACAATGAGAGGTTTTGATAGAGCAGTGGAATGGCTTAGACCATTTGTTGATAGTAAAGGTTGGGATTTTTGTGTTGTTTGGAAATTGGGTGACGATCCATCGAGGTACTTCTCAAGCTGCTTGTTTCACCACCATTGATCACCATAACCAGTATTATCTTCATTCTTTGTTCTTTTTGAGGGAGTCATTTGACTCAAATGAAGCTTTTTTCCCCTTTTTCTTGAAGGTTTATTGAATGGAAAGATTGTTGTTGTAGTGCTTGTTTTAATGTCAAAGTGGAAAAAGATGAGTCGCAGAAGCCATTTTGCAGGGATGGTCATTTCCAACATTCCATAAGATCAAAGGCTTGTGAAGCTCTTTCACATTTTCCTTTCGCCATTTCTCTCTATGCTGGGTACAGTGTTCTCAACTTACAAAATTGTTTGGTTCAGTTTGGGAAATTCAAGATATAGAGACAAATATTCTGATTTTGTGACACTGAAAAAAACCCCAGGATTCATGGAGAGGTAGCTATGTCAAATCAGCCAAGTTGGGTTAACCATGGCAATCCCTCTGGTTCACAGTCTTCAAATGTGGTAGTTGTCACTCTTTTCACCTTCTTTTGGCCAGTTTCCAATGCAAAACAGATAGAAATGAGAAAATATGGTAGTCGGATTCAAGTGAAAGTAAAAAACCTGTGAAAATATACCCAAAATATACATGTTTAGTTTCTTTAAGTTTTCCATATATATGGAGGATGATATCTCTATATCCATTCCTATATATGTGTTAGATTCGAGTATTTATTTCAAGAAAAATGAAGAGTCAAATTAAGCAGTTTTAGCTTTCTAAAGATGCAAATGTGGGCTGTCATGCCTGGTTTAAGAATGTTTAAAAACCACTTACATGCATTGACTACTTGAATTGTAGTTTTTACCTTATATATGACAGTAATTTGTCTGAAGATGTTGCTTCTACGGTGTCCATATTTTGATATGATCAATGAGTTTTCTGCAGGAAATGACAGGAACCCGAGTTCTGATCCCAGTTTTCAGTGGTCTTATCGAGCTCTTCGCTTCGAAACATGCAAGATTCTTTGGCCTGCTTCACTTACCATTACTTCGCAATGAAATTGAGATATTCATATGAAACCCATTAGTCTTCTCCTACTCATAAACATGTAATTTGTCCTTTTGATTCAGATGCCGAAAGATCAGAACCTCATAGAGTTGGTAACATCTCAATGCAATGCAGTTTTAAAACAAGAAATCACAACTGGAGAAAACTATACAAAAGCAAATCTTGACAAATGGTATAACTTGCCATTTTCCATCAGCTTGTCGACTTTTGTTCCGAGAATCGAATTGATTCCACCAATATCAGATTCAAACTCCCATCATAGCTTGGATGGGTCACACAGTGGTTCCAGTCCTTCAATTGAACATCCACCATTTGCTTCAGATTCTGCCTATATTTCTCAAGATGAGCAGTTCAAGCAGCTAATTGGCACATATTATGGAACTAATAGATTAAGATGCAGCAAAAATGTGCCCGAGCAACAAGCAAGGTTTGCTCCAGATGGTAACGAGTCCATAAAAGACAAAACGAGAACTACCAAGCAGCCTGCAAAAGAGAAATTCCATTCTAAGAATCTCGTCATGGAGAGGAATCGAAGGAAGAAGATAAACGACCAGCTCTTCAAGCTACGAGCTTTAGTCCCTAAGATATCCAAGGTTGGCCTTAACTACCAAAGCATATATAAATATGATGGTCACATTTACTCTTTTGCATCCTTATCTGATATCTCTAATGGTTTTGTTGTGTAGATGGATAGAACTGCCATTCTTACGGATGCCATTGAATATATCGGAGATTTGCTGGAGGAGAAGAAGAATCTTGAAAATGAGCTCATGAAAATCGATGAAGAAAACTGCGAAAAGAGCAACTTAGAACTGAAGTGTACATTGTTAGACAAGTCACCTAAGGACAACATGTCTGCCATTAAGCCAAACCAAGTTTCGTCCAGCCTTGCTGAAATGGCAAAAAATGAGGTAACTGAAATTATTGAAATTAAACACTGGTTTGTTGCTACCTCTGTCACGGTTTCTATCAATGAAACTTTCAACTAAACTTAATGTTCTTGAATCTTTTCTCAGGTACATGTAGAAGTGAACCAGTTAACTAAACGGGAGTTCTTGATCAAGCTCTATTATGAGCACAAGAGAGGAAGCTTTGCAAAGTTGATGGAGGGAATAGATTCTTTGGGACTTCAAGTGATTGATGCTAATGTCACAACATTTAATGGAAAGGTTCTCAGCATGTTCAAAGTTGAGGTAAGACTCACTGGATGGTAGATACTTAGCAGTGAGTATCTGGACATGGGTATGATAAATTTTTTTCCATGTATTTGGTGGGTTCTTAGAGAACCATATCCCCATACGTCTAAAACTGTGTCAGACATGGGTGTTAGGCACAAATACTTCAAAAAGAAAAAAAAAATGAAGAGTCAAAACAACATAGTTTCTTAAGAACAATATTGATTCAGTTAGTACTTTTAGCTTTGCAAAGCACTAAGGGCAAAGTCTAACAGTGTTATCATAAACACCACAACTGCAAAGATTGCAAAAACAGAAATCATTACAATTCTTGTTTTCTTATTGAAATTCTGTCTTAGAAACAAACTTATATTTTTCTGCTAACACTGTATTTTCAACTTATGCAAGGCAAACAGGGATTTTCAATCCAGGAAACTGAGGGACTTGTTGACAAACCTAATGAAGTAGATAAATCATATTCATGGTTTCAATATACCATACAGAAAATGTAGATTCAGACTTGAGAATGAAGCAATGTATAGTAAAAATGAACAGTTTTCAGCCGAGAGATAAAGAAACTATTCCCTTGATGGAACTTTACTTCAAGCAGCTCCAACAATCATGATTAGAAACTTTTGACTGTAAAATTTTTGTGGGTTTTCCTCTCCTTGTTCTTACATATGTAGTTTTTACTAAATTTTACATACAAATTGCTATTTCTGAAAATAGTTGAGGTTTTTGTTCCATTTTGGCTTCTTTTTCCTACATATCAACTTCTTTTCTTTCTAGTTTATATCTGATATTTGTGCTTCACATCCATAAATAGCATAATCAATCAGCAGCATGTCAGAATCATTCAACAATATCATGTGATGCAAACAGCTAAGTATTATCCCGGATGCATGTTGCTGACAGATTGCTAGAGATTACATGTTCAAGAGACCTTAGGCACGCAATGTCCTCAGTGGGTTAACTAGATAGGGATTTGGATTAAAAAGTTGGATTAGGGTATGTTATTTAAGGTACGCAATGTCCTCAGTGGGTTAACTAGATAGGGATTTGGATTAAAAAGTTGGATTAGGGTATGTTACTTGGATTCGGGTGTTAATGTTAGACATGGTTGTGTGTCCAACAATATCGACACCAGTATGCTCATTTTTTCTCAATGTTTTATGTACTTGAAGTTCCTTGAAGGATCATACTATTCCCGTGTTTGGATATGCCTTTAGAACAAAGGTCGAATACAGCAAATAGTAAGAATTTTGATTAATATCTGGATTTTAAAATGTACTGAGAACTTTCACGAGATTGTTCACCTGATACACCTTAGTTACCTATGTTAGAACTTACCCTTTTTACAAGCTTTCTCGAGCTGGTGGTCGGAACCAAAGGGAGTGTGAACAGCTCAGGCAATAGACATTTATCTGAAGCGACCACTGCCATAGTTCCTTGAGCCATCACTATAGCTGCCACTTGATGATGGTTTAGATGCTTGAGCTTGGGATTCACCGGAACTATACCAGGACTTCCAGGAACTCGGCTGTGCACCTGATGATTCCTCAGAAATGTGATCATCACCATACATATCATAATCCGAACTGTTGTCACTGCCGAATTCCATCCTCCTGAACTTGGTAATTTCTTCACTGTACTGGCTGGAATCATATGCAGTGCTCTGTCCGAATTTATGCCATTAGAGAGATCGGGATCTCCCTCGAAATCCAATGCTCTTACCACCTATAATATGTTCAACAACTATATTCATTGCCGACATTCACCAAGAATGATTAATAAACACAATAGAATGAAAAAAAAAAGCATGGAAGTGTGGAAAACCAAAAACAACAGTGGAAGAAGGGAAATAGGTGGAGATTGAGAAAATTACGAGCGCCATGCGGGGCCGCTTTGCAGCAGAATGCCGAACGCATGCAGCAGCTGCCTCAATCATCCTGAACAATTCGATCTCTACGTAACGCTTTTCAAGTTGTGGATCAATTAATTCACCAAAATTGCCTGTTTCAAGGGCTTGAATCAGGAGTGGTCGTGCCCGCCAATATCATAGGGACACCTCAATTTATAATTATAAACACATCAACTTTTAAATAAAAAGTTAATTGAATGATCCATACCCATTCGACCAAGCTCTCATCCCCCAAAGGCCGAGTTGGATCAACGGGTTTACGCCCAGTTATAAGTTCCAAAAGCACAACCCCAAATGAGTAAACGTCTGATCTATCCGTCAACTTTCCACTCGACACATACTCTAGTGCCAGGTATCTGATGAAATGCCGAAATGAAGAATCACCGATAAAAAGCATAAAATCTTAAACTCGATTATCAGCATCTAACAGGTTCTAAAGTCAACGGGTTACAGGGACAACAGAAAAGGTTGTGAGAGAATCCGAACCCCAACAAAGAGCCCATCAACTGTTGAAACCATGACCTACCCGACTGTCCCCATAACTCGAGTTGAAACATGGGTTTGACTTGTGTCGATAAGTCTCGCAAGTCCAAAATCTGCAACCTGTACTCAACAAGTTAGTGCTTACATTCTAATGCTACCCTTCACGAACTGAGAGATAACAAAAGAAAAATATAAATAACTAGATTATATTATACACAGGGTGAAGAAAATTATGTAAAAAAAAATATGTTCAATAAATGAATTTTTGAATTTATTTTGACAACTTTGAACCCAATTAGGTAAATCTTTATTTAAAGTTTAAATTGCTTCTTTTTAAAGATACAAAGACAACACAACATTCTCAAGATAAAAGTTCCTTTTAATTATTTTACAATTAAGTAGGTTTGTTAATGTTTTTAGATATAAATATCAAAATTATAAATAAATTTTGATATAATTTGCAATGTTATACATTAATTTTAATTTGGTCTATTTGTATACATCATACTTTGATTTTGATCTAATTTTTACATTTTGTTAACCCTGTTACTTATGTGACAGCTTTTTTATTAAGTCATGTGAATAGATAAATTTAAATTATTTCCACTTTGATTTTAAAAAAATCTTGGAGATGTAAGAATTACTTTTTTCAAGTGTGTTTATTTTTTAATCTATGTGAAAATATTTTAAGTTTGTTTGTTTTGTTTTTAACCTAATAAAATGCGAGATCAACAATTTAAATACGAGTTAATGAAAAATTGTGCCATATAGATTATAAGGTTAGTGAAATGTGAAAATTGAACTAAAATTAAAGTTTGAAATATACATTTGTACTCAATTAAAATTGATGTATAATATTACAAATTGTATCAAAATTTATATATAATTTTAATATATTTTTTATTTTACCGTAGTTTTTAAAGAGTAAAAAAAGAATAGTGAGCTAATAAGGAAGGTAGTTTATCCTTTTGAAAAAATGTTTAATTATTAAACCAACTTTATAAATATATTGTAGTGAATTTATAATATGATTTTTAACTAATTTTTTAATCAAGTAGTGTTATTGAATTAAGGGATGGTGATGGTGGCCATTGTACAAGTTCTCCTCTTTCTACTTTTGTCTTTATATACTTTCCTTAATTAATTAATAGTGTTTCATAACAATCGAGAGAACTTTATTAAAAAAAATAAGCAAGAGAACATGTAACAATTAACAACGTAAGAACTCAACAAACATAAATTGAAAAAAATCTACAACAATCAACAAGCATGAATTTTACTATAGATATTGAAAACAAATGGAATTTTTTTTTTTAAAAAAATCTCTCAATGCAATAAACCACAAAAGCAATATGAAGGCACAACTAGAAATTGAAAATATTAAACTTTACCTAATTGGAGATTTGGGTGAATGTCTAGGATATTGTGGAGTTAAATTTGGAAGGAGAAGATTTAGGGATTTTGGTTTTCAAACTTACAAGAAGAAAAAAATTGGTTTTTGTCTTAAAATATAATAAAAAGGATTATATTGATAAATATAATAAAAATAATTTAGATTATGCCCATAATATTAGATTATCTAAAAAAGAGGTTGTAATAAGATTACACACTATATTATGAGATGACTGTAAGGTGGGATTATGAATGGTTGGAATATTGAAATCCAAATATCATAATCTCATTCCAAAATATAAGGTTATGGGCCGTAATGTTATATTCGACTAACGTCCCTTAAGTGATGCAGAACTTAATCAAAGGTATTATATATAGTGTGAGTGTGTATATATTAGATTATTTTACACTCATAAATATATTTATAAACAATTTAAGTAAAATAAAAAAAAAAACTATTGACATTGTGGTAAGAAATGGTAAAGTTAGGCTTTGGAACCTTGTTATCTTGTGTTTAAATTTCAGCATCTTTATTTTTTAGATTTATTTTGAGTTTAGAAAGTTTTTTATATATAATTTTTATATTAAAAGATGAAAATATCATCATAATAATATTTATTTTTTGGCATATTATAATAATATTTTCTATTTCTTAAAGAAAATTATTTTTATATCTTTTTAATTAAATTGATGCTTGAATAATTTATAACATCAAACTCAATTAAAAATTTAATAATAGTATATATATATATATATATATATATATATATATATATATATATATATATCCATTTTAAGCTGTTAAGTGTATGCATAAAGTAAATGAAAGGAACTTGACATATGAAATAAGATTTAACTTGCCTGTGCTTCAAAATATTAATCCAACAAAATATTTGCTGACTTGATGTCTCTGTGAATAATTTTTGGATGACCTGAAAAATATACCACATAGTTGGTAAGAAATTAACACTAAAATGAGTTAATTAATTTAATTTATATATTATTTTTTTATCAACAAAACATGTCATCTATTATATATATATATATATATATAGTTCTTTTATAGAAGATACAAGCTTCATGCACTTGCCATGAAATCCAACAATAATTATTGAAAATATCTGTCATCACCGAACTCTGGTTTAAAGATAATATATATATATAATGAAATTATTGGTTCTTACTTTGCTATAAATAATCTGATTTATTTTAAATTTATCCTTGATAATTTAAATGTTATATTTTTAATTATTATGATAGGGTTTTATGGCAACCGTGTAAGATTCGCATAATTTGATATCATAATTTTTATTTTTATTTTTTTGAATCAAGTTAACCTATTCTTATTTATTTTTTGTATATTTTAATTTGTGTCAATTGCATTATTTGATTTTGGATTAAAAGATTGGATCTCACTAGTGAACCTTGTGCTTCAAAACTTAGGGAAAGTTAGTTATAATGACAAAGATATGAACATGCTTATAAGTTGTTGTAGGATGATTGTTGGAGATAAGTGAGTTGATGAATTGGATTATGGAACCAAGGTGGTCATCATGTTGTAGATTTAACGATGAAGATTGTGATAAACATTTTATTCACAAACTTGGCCACTTGCTTCGACGGACAAGTTTTAGTGGCTCCAATAGAAGAATATTGAATTAGATTCTTCTTTAAGGTATGCTCTATTAAACCAGTTTTTCCATTCCAATAGAATCCTTGTAGTTATATGCACATGCTCCACCAGACTAAGTTATCTGCTTTGACGCAGTCGTTATTTTAAATCACTGGTGGAGTGATTTTTAAATTAAGCTTGTAATTGGGCTTAAAATTTTTATTAAGTTAAGCTTGTAGGATCGTAGGAAAAACCCTAACTTTAAAAGTAAGAAATGTAGCCTCCTTTTGTAATATGAATCAACCCTGAAGGAAATTTTCATCGCTGCATAGATGAAGTTCGACAGCGAAACCTTATGAATTCCAATATCTTAATAACTTTGATTCTTGATTCAAGTTAATATATTTTTCAACTGATATTATTGATTCTTGCAAGTCAATAATCCGATGAATGATCTAAAGTTGTATTTCCGATCATTGTTATTAGATTTGAGGAGAAATGTATAAAGTTGGCATGTAGTGATAATATTTTAAACCTTGTTTGAACACTTTTATTCTACTACCAGCAATTAAATATATGTCACTCTCTAAACAAAAATAAAATGCATATGAATGTCTAAAGATTCTTGATGATCCCCCTTCGATTTCACTGTAGGTAGTCAAAAACTAAAATTGAATAATATGCTCATCTCAAATAGAAATGTCATAAGAATGAAAGAAGAGATACATACAATCTTCATGTAAATATGCCAAACCCTTAGCAGCTCCAATAGCAATCTTGACTCTTTTGGCCCATTCAAGCGCCGACAGTCCCGTATCTGATGGACAATAAATTTGAATTAATATTTTTAGTATTAATTAATATAGAAGACGTGATTAGGGTTGAGAGCTAATAAATTTGGATTCGCCCGAAAAACTGAACTTATTTGAAACAAATTCATAGATTAGCAATCTATGATTGTTAGCAATACAATATCCAACCAAAGAGACCAAATGCCGATGATGAACGCGACTAATAATCTCAACTTCAGCTCGGAACTCTCGCTCCCCTTGTCCACTACCGATCTTCAACTGCTTAACTGCCACGATACTGCCGCCCGGCAGCTGGCCTTTATAAACACAACCAAACCCACCTTCGCCGATCACATTTTGTTGAGCAAATCCATTGGTCATTTTCATCATCTCTTCCTGGCTAAAAGATGTCTTAGAAGGAGATATAATACCCGAAGCTGGAGAAGTATGATTTTGTCCTTTTCGACTATCCCAACTGTGCTGAGAATTACTAAGGGCATAATCGTTTTGGGTTGGATGTCCTTTTTCACATCTGCATATCTAACATAAAATGTTAAAAATAACCAAAAAAAAAAAAAAAAAAAGAGAGTTTAAAGCTTATTGGATGAGGTTTTTCCTTCAAACAACCAAAAACTCGATTTTTACCCAATGTCACCGAAATGTTAGCTGGTGGTGCCACGAAATTAGTAGAGTGACTTTTTTGCTTCTTCTTTCTTCTGTCTCGAATAAATGAAAAGGCAATGA
This sequence comes from Gossypium anomalum, assembly GCA_025698475.1. Classification (NCBI taxonomy): domain Eukaryota; kingdom Viridiplantae; phylum Streptophyta; class Magnoliopsida; order Malvales; family Malvaceae; genus Gossypium; species Gossypium anomalum. The sequence goes on along the minus strand of CM046960.1, from coordinate 33,929,961 downwards.
ATGCAATGACAACAATAGGCGCTATTGCCACACCAATCACAATTCCATAACTAGGATGTCTTAAATCAATGGTGCGTTATCTTTTATTAGTGCTTTCCGAATTGTTATTGGAAGATCCCCCAACTGAGTTAGAAGGACTAATGGGCGAGCTCGGTGAAGGCGGGACTACTGCCGTTTTAGGAGAAAAACCAGGCATTGATTCCTCAGATCCATTTACTGATGTTGATGTGGAGTTTGTTGACGGTGGTGATTGTGAGGTTTCAGGAGAAGGCGGTGCTAGTGACGGCTTGTTATCTGAAGAACTTTCAGTGGGTTGAGATTCAGGAGGAGAATTTTTAGGTGAAGATTGTGATGGTTCATGAGGCGAAGCTAGAAAAATTTTTAAGGGGGCCGGATGAAATTTTAATTTTTTATAGTTTATATTTTTATAATTTGTAAATGACAAAATCGAATTTTTATAATTTTAGGGGGGCCAAAGTGCAATTTTACCTTTACTTATCTAAAATTTTTAAAAACTTTTAAGGGCCTAAAATAAAATTTTACATTTTAGGGGGGGCCGGGGCCCATGCCAGCCCCCTGGCTTCGCCCCTGCTGGGAGATGGCGGAGATTTTTGCTTAGGAGGGTTAGGAGATGGCGATAATTGTTGGGTAAGAGGGGTATGAGACGGTGGTGGTTTTTGCGTTGGAGGTGGTTGTGGTGGCGATTGTGGTGTAGTATTTGGAGGTGATTCTTGCTTGGGAGGAGCAGGAGGTGAGCCAGATCATGATGGCGGAGATGGCGAGGGTGAACTTTTTGGTGATTGTTTCGGTGGTGAATTTGTTCTTTCTGGTGGTGGTGGTGAAAGTTTTTCTCCTAGTGGTGGCGGTGGTGAATGTTTTTCTTCTTGTGGTGGCGATGGTGACATTTTAGGTGGCTCTACTTTTGGTGATTGTTTGTTTGATGGCGGTGAATCATCATTGGGCTTTGACAATTTATTACTTTTGTAGGCATCACTAGAGCTTGCATTGTGTTTAGACGATGGAGAATAAATTGTGAACGAAGTATCATTCGTCCTTGTCGTCTCCTTGGTGTCCGACATTCTCCAATTCCCTTGTAATCCTTAACTTTTATGGTTTAAATCTTCTTATGTTTGTTCCTACAAGATTTTCCCAGATATAGAGCCATACAAAAACATGAAAATCCTTGTCTGGTGATCCAAACTCAAAAAATTCCAAGCTTTTGTTTCTTAGATCCTTAATCCAATGTAAGAAAACCCTTTTTTCAACACATTGGAATAATAAAAAAATAAGAAAAGGCAGTGAAAAAGAAGGTTTTCAAAGGTGCAAGAAGGAAAATAGAATGAAAATGGTGGGGAGAATCCATGAAAGAAAAACTACTAGAAATTCTCCACTATTATTATTAATAGTTTTCAGACACTATAGTTTTCTTTTATCCTAACCATTTTCTTCCTTGAGTCTTGGATAACCGCACAACTCCACGTTAATGTAATAGTAATAATTGTAGAAATCTAATTTTGGGCATTAAAATTATCAAAAGTCTCCTCATAATTGTTTCCATTTTTGTTATAACTTTATTTTTAAATTTGGAATTAAAATAGAGATTAGATTGAATTATTATGTCTTCAATTTAAAGATTTAAAATTGAATTAAGTTGCTTGAAATTAATTTTAAATTATTTCTAATTTAATTTATTTTGTGAAATTTTAGCATGAGAGATATCCACTTATGTTTATTTTTTCAAATAATAATAATATCAAAATTTTGTTTTAAATAAAACTAAAGTTAATTTTTAGAAAATCAGTTTTAAATAAAAATAAGGTTTTTTTTATCTAAATAATACAATAAACAAAATTATCTATGGTATTCTACCACCATTATTTACGAAAATGGTATGGTGAGGGCGGTGAATAAGCAACACCACCCTTGTCTCTGACACCAATCATATGATCATTATTAACTTTAAAAAAGTACACTTTTAATGGTGGAGGGTAGTATTAGGGCGGCACCGGTGTTGAAATTATATGGGTTATATACGAGTTTAGGGGTTATTAATTTTTTAATTGGGTGGAGGACGGTTTGTAGGCAACACCAATAGGGATGGTGCCTTTTTTTTAGGCGGCACTTGTGGAGGGGCTGGGGCAGATGGCACTCCTGGTGGAAGTGATCGGACGGTCATAAGAAAAAAATTTCTTGATTGGTGGTCAGGTAATCAACCCAATTTCTGGGCCTCCTTTTGAGGTTTAAAAATTGCCCCATATAAGGGCATGTCTATTGAAAGAAAAAAAGAAATAAAGGAGAAGGGAAGAGAAAAGGGTTTGAAGAAAGATTTGGGGTGTTTGAAAGAGAAGGCAACAACAACAAAAGGGTTAGAAATATATTTTTTATCATTTATTTGTTCGGGTTTAAGTTTATTTTGTGTTAAAACTAAAACTAACATAAATATTTATATTTTGTGTTTTAAGGTATATATGAGGAAACAACCTTTTTAGTTTTAAAGTTATAATTTTAATTAATTTGTTTGTGTTAGAAGATAGAAAGTAAAGAACAAAGAAAATATGAGAGCAAAAAAGAGAGCGTATTTTATTAATTAACCAGAATCTTTACAATGTTTCTTCAAAGTCTATGTTTATAGACATGAGAAGTATAAATGAAATAGAACTCTACTTATTATTATTTTGATGGACATCCATTTAATAAAAAAATATTCATATCAGTTTGCACATATTATTTTTTTGTTTTTTTTTTTTTTTTTTATTCTAAAAATTTGTCTTATATTGTGATTTTGGAAGGAAAGGGGACTTCACTAGACTAAGATTTAAAGGTACATCACATTTATAATATTTTTTGTAATTACGTTATTATTTATTTGTACTGTAATCCGTATTGTCTAAATGGATTTATTAGTTGTGTTATTTGTTGTTACATTAGTGTACATTTCATTTTTTGTATTTGTTCAACAATATTACTTTATAATTATTAGTTATTTCTTTGTTTGCATTAGAAGAGGAGAAATTGTGCGTGGTACAAATTTTTTACCTTAATAATCCAAAAAAAATTAAATATAAAAATGGGTCAACTTACAAATTAATTACAGGAATACGTTGTTTGCTATAATATTAAATTTCGAAATGGGTTGTTTGCTACAAATTGGTAGGGTGTTCCATTTTGGTAATTTATTATGTTTTTTGGATTATTAGGGTAAAAAGGTCAAGAAACGGTGTATGATACAATATTTTTACCTAGATAATATAAAAAATAATTAAATACCAAAATGGGCAACCTTACAAATTAATTACCAAATTCAGTTGTTTGTTACAAATTGGTAAGGTGATTCATTTTGGTATTTTATTATGTTTTTTGGATTATTAGGGTAAAAATGTCAAGAAACAGTGTATGGTACAACAAATTTACCTAAATAATATATGTAACACCTTATACCCGGCTTGGTCGCCAAGTTTGGATATTAAGATGCCACACCACCGTCTCATGTCATACTCACAGTAAATTGTCACATTATTAAGAAATTATCCTTTTTATCAGTGACCTTATAATTTTTTAGTCAAACATTAATAAATCATCATTAGAACATGCCAAACATACTTTAAATAAACTTATAGTAATAATTGAACATGCATTAGGATCATTTAGCAAAATTTCAAGACAATCATGTAGGTATCGATATTGACTTAAGGTATCGATAATTTTGACACATGATATCGATATCGAATGGAAAATAGATACTAAACTTGCATTCTGTTTCTCGCATAAAAATCATTCTATCGAAAATTATCAGTACCTAGCATAGAGTATCGATATATTTACCTTGAGTATCGATACTCGAGCAAAGGTATTAATAATAAATATCTATATTGACTTCCTTGCACGTCTCAAAACACATAGGTATCGTTTTTGTAACACCCCTAACCCGTTTTCGTTATCGAAACTGTAACACCCCTTACCCATGTTCGACGCCAGAATAGGGTACGAGGCATTAGCAGACTTAAACACATGCAAACATACACTTTCGGGTTATAAATTTACGTTCAAATTTAAAAATTTTTGTATTCAATCATAATGTCCCTATTACGAGCCCTCGAGGCCTTAAACATACATTGGAAGTGATTCGGGACTCAACCAAGAACTTTAGAAAACTTTACAACACTTAGAAAACTTTTCATGTTTTAAGGGCCACACGCTCGTGTGGCTTGGGACACGCCTATGTGGGTTGGCCTTGTGGTCACACACGCCCGTGTCCCTAACTCGTGTAACTCTCTGTTTGTCACCCAAAGACAATTTGAGGTCACACGGCCAAGACATACGCCCATGTCCCGTGGCCATGTCCTTTACATGATTGAGACATACGCCCGTGTCTCTGCCTGTGTGCTCAATACTAAGCATTTTGTTTTGCAACAATTTAGGTGAAGGGGACACACGGCAGGATCACACGCCCATGGGGTTGACAGTGTGTCACATACGGCCTAGACACACACCTACCCTTGTGGACAAAAACAAGGCTATTTACCAAGCCATTTTGCCACCCTCAGTTGCACACATATACACCACATCAAATGACACAAATTTAAGCATGTAAAAGCAACCAAACAATCACAACCAAGACAATAACATGTCATTCTCATACCATTATTAAACATGCTTAAAACGCCAACCTTTCCACATCAAATTGTGTAAGTTTCCACATTCACAAAGGACATTAATACAAATATACTCGTATTCCTTATCTTATCAATATATCACAATTCCAAGCATTACACAATCATGCCATAAATTACATTTCCAAACATATCACATTCACCAAGCATACCATTATCATATCACCATAGACATTGACGCATATATGAATATACTTAGGCTTACAACCACGTTAGCCAATATAAGCCAACTTACATGGCCAAATAACAAAACAAGCCTTTGACGATTACAAGCCATTACATTGGCTAAAATCATATGGCATGAATAACAAAATGACCAAGTCCCTATACATGCCATAACTCAAAATACTTGAATTTATTAATACCCAAAATGATAGCTTGATAGTGTGATAGGATCTCCAGCGATTTCCAACTCGAGCTAGCTTCACGACACTATAAAACATGGGAAAGAAAGGGGGTAAGCTATATAGCTTAGTAAGTCTGTATGAAAATAATAAGCTATTCTTATTAGGCATTTATCAAGTTCAACAATTTAAACACAAAATAATACCAATTGTTATAAATCTCATAGTTATAATTTTATTCAATCACAATGTTTACTCTATTAACTTATAAGCATAATTTAACATATATTGGCATTCGCCTAACAACCGTAATCTCTTTTTTGTAACATATCACAACAATTAACAAGTCATTTCAAACCTCATAGTAAACATGCACGTTAAATTATGAGTATTCACTTTTCAAGCATATATTTCAACATCTTTCAATTGTTAAAACTCATATATTCCCATACTTCCATAGTCATTTTAATAGGCAATTATGCCAATCATTCTTTTTTCTCATATCTGATAAATCACAATTTGTGTGAACAAAACATATTATATCATAACTCAATTTGGCCCTGAAGCCAATCACATGATCCTCAACCAAATTTATCATGAATTTCATACGTCACAAGTATAGGCCCATAATCACAAGGCTTTCACAAAAACATTCTCATGGAAACTGTGAACTCACAATATCATGAAGTCAATGCTTATAAACTTTACGTACATACTTGTACCAACTCATAACATAGTTGCATACTTTGTCAACTTTGACATACTCTTCGGATTACCCGTTGAGCACTTGGAATACTATCGGATACACGGAAAGTCTTGCACATAAGTTTCACATATGTAGCCAATGCTACCTCATTTCTGATAACACATAGGGCTCGCACACGAGCTAATCACGAGCCTACTCACACAAGCTGTTAGGTATCCGTAATACATGCCGAACTACCCAGCCACCAGTAGGACGTACATGACTAGCACCCGGATTCACATAGATCACATGACACATGGTTTCCAAGTGACATGTCACTTGTATACTAAACTATTCCTAAGGTCCAACCGAGGTTTTCTCATCATCGAAACTTCGTTGAATATTTCCATAGAAACAATCATACAATTTGTGCAGTATTAAACATTATAATACAACATTGCATTATTTACACACAAACTTATCTCGGTACAAAATAGTAGGAAATAAACCTAATCGTTAATAACCTTGTTCTTCCCCCGACCAAGGTCTGAACTTCATTTTCCTTGATCTATAATATCACATTTAACTTATTATTAATCACATTACTCAATTTAGTACAAAAATAAACTTATGAAAAAATTACATTTTTGCCCCTAATCTTTCACATTTTTACATTTTAGTCCCTAGGTTCTTAAAATGAAATGTACTCAATTTCTTCAATACCTAAGCCTAGCCGAAACTTATACATGCTTATAGCAGTCCACATTTTTCTTTTATTCACATTGTAACACCCATTTTTCAACTTTTTACAAATTAGTCATTTTTAACATTTTTACCGAAAATCACTTAGTAAAAGTCATTTATCTAACATCTAACGTGCATTTTCTACCATTAAACATCAAAATACACAAATATCCATCATGGGTAAAATTTTATACTTTGATTATACCTTAAATTAGTGGTAGAAATAGCTAGATCGTGTTACAAGGATTTCAAAAACATAAAAATCATTAAAAAAGGGGCTAGAACGGACTTACAATCAAGCTTGGAAGCTTGAAAAACCCTAGCCATGGTTTCTCCTTATAAAATTTGGCCATGGGAGGAAGATGGACAAAAATTGGCTTTTAATTTGGCTTGTTAATTCATTTAATTACCAAATTACCAAAATACCCTTAATGAAAAACTTTAGAAACATACCTAACCATGTCTATTTTTTTCCAACAACTTAACCATTGGTCTAATTACCATTTAAGGACCTCCAATTTAAAATTTCACAACAATTAGACACCTCTAGCATGTAGGACTCAACTTTTACACTTTTTACAATTTAGTCCTTTTGACCAAATTGAGTGCCCAAACGTTAAAATTTTCAAATGAAATTTTCACGAAATTATTCCATAAAACTGTAGACCATAAAAATATAAAAAAATAAATTTTTATAAGTCAGATTTGTGGGCCCGAACCACTGTTCCAATTAGACCCAAAATCGGGTTATTATAGGAACAGGGATTCGAAGCATTACCAGAACATTCAAAAAAATTTACAAAAAACTTATGTAAATCACTATTCATTTATCGAGATCATTCATAACGTCCATTGGTTGGGTCGTCGAGGCCCAATACGAGTATTAGAATCTAGTCGGGACTTAATCAGGAACTTTAAGAATTTTTCTCGACTTTTCAATTTTTTTCCAAGGTACAGGACTCACACGCCCGTGTGGTCCAAGGGACACGTCTGTGTGACCCTGGGACATGCCCGTGCTAGAGGCCGTGTTCGACTCCGTGTAACTCTCTGACTTACACACACAGCCATGCCACACGCCTGTGTGCTAGGCCGTGTGGTCAATTAATTCAATTTGAAATTAGGTGTAGGTTTCACATGGCCAAGACACATGCCTGTGTTCTAGGCCGTGTGGCATACACGACTGAGACACACACCTATGTCTGTAACAGCCAATTTTAGTCAAATTGGAACAGTGATTTTGAGACCACAAATCTGAAGTCAAAGTATTTATTTTATTATTATTCTAATGTTTACAACATTATTGAGTGATTGTGTGAAAGTTTCGTTTAGAAAATTTATCGTTTGATTAGTCAATTTGATAAAAAGGACTAAATCGCATAAAGCGTAAAACTTGAGTTCTAATAGCTAAAGGTGTCTAATAGCTATATAACCTTAAAGTAAGAGTCCTTAAGTGGTAAATAGACCATTTTAATTGTGGGTGGACAATATTGGACATTAAATGGATGATTTAAATGGTTTATAATAAGGTTAAAATAGTAAATTATGTATTAACTTAAGTAAATTAACATAAAATAAATTATCATCTTTTTGTTTCTTCTTATTCAACCAAAAATCAAGAAGGGAGGAAGCCATTTTTAAGCATTTCGGTCACTTTAAGGCTAAATTGATCAAGAAAAGAAAAATTCACATCTAGATCGGGGGAAAACTAAAGTGCTCGATTAATCGACCAATTTCATCATATTCAAACCCGAGGTAAGTTTGTATGTGATAAATTTTAATACAAATGTATTTCATATGCTTTGATATTGCATAGATTGCGAATACGAGATTGTGGATATGAACGATAGTGTTTCGACGACGATTCAACATTCAAAATCCCGGTTGAACCTTAGGAATAGTTTAGGATGCTAGTGGTGTAATATCCTGATTTTGGGCCTAGTCGAAATAGTAGTTTCGTGACCACAAAATCCAAGATAGAAATAATTATTTTATGATTATTTTGAGGTCTATGATATGATTGCATGATTGTGTGAAAATTTCGTGAAGAAATTTTATGCATAAAGTGCTTAAATTAAAATTAGGGACTAAATCGAATAATTTACAAAACTTACATTCTAGAAGTTTCTAGTATGAAATTGTTTTGAAATATTAATTAGGAGGTCTAAAATAGAAATTTTACCAATTTCTAAGTCTATGGACAAAAATTGGACATGGATGGAATTTTTGGAAAGTTTAGTAGTAAGGGCATTTTGGTCATTTAGGGGTAAAATGAATTAAAATACAAATTAAAAGCCAATTTTGCTCATCTTCAACCCCATGGCCGAATATAGCAAGGAGAAACCATGGCTAGGGTTTTTCAAGCTTCCAAGCTCGATTGTAAGTCCGTTCTAGCCCCGTTTTTCAAGTTCTTTACGTTTTTGGAATCCAGTAACTTGATTAAGCTTATTCTAGCAATAATTTAAGCTAGGGTTCATATTTGGAAAAATACCCATAGGTGAAATGTGTTTATTTTGATGTTTTATGGTAGAATATGAAGGCTGAAATTATGTTAAACAACTATTGCTAAGCGATTTTAAGCAAAAATGAGTAAAACAGCTTAATCGGTAAAAATTGTTATTGTTCATAACTATGTGTTAGAGTGAGAATTTGATGTTGTCATACAAGGGGAAAATGTTCAGAATGTCATAAAACATAAGAAAATATGCTGAAGTTTAATTTACGAGCTTTGGGGCAAAAGTGTAAATATGCAAAAGTTTAGGGGCAAAACTGTAATTTTTCCAAAATATGATTTTGGGTTAATTTGAATAATTTGAGTCCTAATTATACTATATTTTAAATGATAGAGCAAGGAAAACTAAAATTTGGGTTAAAATGGGGAAAATACCAAGTTGTGGACGAAATGGTAAAAGTAGCCATTTTCACATACGAGGTAAGTTCATATGTAAATGTTGGTATAGTTATTATTTTAAATGTTTTTATGTTATTTAAATGATATGATAATTATTATGAAATATTATACTCGTGATAATTGTTTGATAATATGTCAAATTATGTGATATACTTGGAAAATGTGAAATACTATCGAGTATCGATGACGGCATTCCGTAGAAGATGGTTGAGACACATGATTGGGAAAAAGGTCCTGTTGAACCTTAGGAATGGATTAGGATACAAGTGACATGTCACTGGGATATTTGGGCATTCGAACTCGTTGAGTTGAGTCCGAGTTCACTTATGGATGCGAATGTCCGAACTCGTTGAGTTGAGTCCGAGTTCGAGAGATGTTACTAGGCATCCGAGCTCGTTGAGTTGAGTCCGAGTTCACTTATGGATGTGAACGCCCGAGCTCGTTGAGTTGAGTCTGAGTTCACTTATGGGCGGTTTACATGGTAGCTTGGCTACATATGTGGCACTTATGTGCAAACTTTTCGTGTATCCGAATTATATTCCGATGTGTTCAACAGGTAAAATTCTACTCAAATGGAGGAATACTCGAGATGAAAGGGACGTATTGGTAAGTGTTGTGAAATGGATACTTTGAACAGGTATGTACTTAACCCTCGGGTTGAAAACTCGATATAACAACAATATGGTAAGATGATAAATGAAAATGTGATATGAATGTCTCTGATGATCATGCAAATGATGTTTATGTTTGCTTGTATAGTTGTGTTACTTGCTATTTGCATGTGAACTTACTATGCATTTGTGCTTACTCCTCCTTTTCATTCCTTGTAGTGTTGACAAGCCACTCGAAAATTGGAAACGGTCGAGGCACGCTCACCCTATCCGTATACCATCTTGGCATAATGGCTTGTATATTTTGAGTATGGCATGTATAGCATTATAATCATTTTGTATATATGGTCTTATGATATGGTTATTGAGTGGTATGGAAATGCTTAGTAATGATTAGCCATTGGAATGGCTAATCATGATCATATTTGGTGTTATGTATGCTAAATTGCTAGCTAATCCATGGAAACCATGAAATGGGTAAAATTTACCATAAAATAGATTCAGACAATGAGAGTGACGTGAATTTGAAAAATCACTAAAAATAGTAGAAATGGAATTAAATAATTATGGAATTGAAGCTTGATGAGTCTATTTTCATATGGATGGAACAAAACAGTATATGAGTTATATCTTATGAGATGTTTAAATTTTTGTGAAACAGGCAGAGCAATTTTTGATCCCCTGCTCGACTTTGGAAATTCACCATAAGTTTTTCAAAGATAATTAGAAGTCATGATTTATATGTACAGATTCCTTATTGAGTCTAGTTTTATTAGAAATAAACGGCATAGTCATTGAAACTCAGATGCAGGAGATATCTCGATTCGTAATATGCAGAGGTCGAGCATTCAACCACAAAACAGGGAGACTTTAACTAATAAACTGTACTAAATTGCTTAACCAAAAATTCTATTAAAAAATTAGTAAATAGATATATGAGTCTAGTTTCTGGGAAAATTTACGGAATTGGATTTTGAGTTTCAGAACTCGAGATATGAATTTTTAAGTGACTGTAACGCAGATTGCTAGCTTGACTAAAAATTTTAAAAATAAATTGTTTGAGCTGTTTAAAGTAATGAATTAAGTCTGTTAACACCTCGTGTTCGACTCCGGCGACGGTCTCGGGTACGGGGCGTTACAAGTGGCATGTCATTAGGGGATACATTGACTTGGCTTCGGGCCGTGATATTGCACTTTGGGTGCGAGTTATACCGATTTGGCTTCGGGCTATGCATATCGGCTGATTTGGCTTCGGGCCATGATATCAGTACTTCGGAGATAAGTTACCTTGATTTAGCTTCGGGCCATGGTATAGGTACTTATCGTGTAAAATACTTGAGTATCCGACTTCTATTCTAAATGGTTCAACAGGCAAAAGAAAGACAAGAATGTGTATGAAATTAGTACGAGATGGTACAAGTATGTGCATAAACCATATTAGCTTTGAAACGAAGAATGGGTGAAGAAAGTATATAGTTTTGTGAATGAGTAATTGAGAGGTTTGTTAGTTGATGTGAATTCTTCTACTATGATCAATTGTTGAATTATGTGTTTATGATTATATCGAATTTATCTCATACGAGCTTACTAAGCTTTATAGCTTACATAATTTATTTTTCTATATTTTATAGTGAGTTCAAAGCTAGCTCGGATTCGGGGATCGTCGAAGACATCGTCACACTATCCACCTATCACTCGGTACCGATGAACTTTGGTATTTTAAGTATATGGCATGTATAGGGACTTTGGTCATTTTGGTTATGACTTGTTAATGAGTTTGGCCAAATGAATTGGCTTGTAAATGTATATGTTTTGGTATGTATGGATAGCCATAAGTGATGTCATACTTTGGTTTATTTTGGCATGTTGAATCATGTATATATATATGTTTATGTCTTGTGAATTGAGTTGGTTGACGGTTGCGTGATGATTGTTGATAATAGGTATTATGAATGTTAAATTGATGATTTGTGAATGTTGGTTTGCTTGTGAAACTAGGCCAAATAATGCATATTTGAGTTTGGTCATTTCTATGTTTAAAGTAATTGATATTTGGTATGAACTAAATGGCAAATTGGAATATTGTGTGTCTTGTATATTATTGGCATTGAAATGGTTTAAATGATACTTGGTTGAGGTGGATTTAATGCCTATTATGCCTTGTGTTGGTGCTTTGAATTGTGATGTAGGTGTGTGACAATTTGGGTGGCAAAATATCTTGGTAAATAGCCTATTTTTGTCCACGTGGGATGAGACACGGGCGTGTGTCTTAGTCGTGTGTGACACATGATCAAGTACACGACCATGTGTCCCCTGGTGTTGATTTTGAAATTTAGTCAGTATGCTCCACACAGCCTCACACACGAATGTATGACTTGGCCGTGTGGCATAAGTCAGTATACCCTATAGGTTTGGCACGGCCTAGCACACGGCCTGGTATATGGGTGTGTATGGCCATTTTTAGGGCACACGGGCTAACCACACGGGCATGTGTGTTGGCTGTATGACCCAAGTCAGAAAGTTACATGGGGTCGGACACGGGCTGGGCCATGTGCTCCCATTTCGAATGTCTACATGGCTTGTGACACGGGCGTGTCTGGTGGCTGTGTGAGACACACGGCCTGGCCACACGGGCGTGTGTCCCCTGTTTTGAGAAAATTTTTTAAAGTTCATGAAAGTTTCTTAAGTTATCGGTTTAGTCCCGAACCACTCCCAATATATGTTTAGGGCCTTGTAGGCTCGTATTAGGGACAAATTGATTGAGATTGAAGGACAATTGTATGATTTGATTAAATGTATGTGAAAAGTATGTTTAAATGTGTTGTAAGTCCAGTAATACTCTGTAACCCTATTCCAGCGTTGAAAACGGGTGGGGTGTTATAGTGTCTCTGCCCGTGTGCCTAATTCTGAGCATTATGTTTCTCAAAAATTAAGGTGCAGGGACACATGGCCTAACCACATGCCCATGTTACCAGGCCGTGTGTCACACATGGTCTAGACACACACCCGTGTGTCTACCCGTGTGGATAAAATGAAGCCATTTCTAGCTTCATTTCTCACCCAAAATTTCACCCATGACCTGCACTTGAAACACACATAAAATACCAACCAATGCAAGCATTCAACTTAAGTAAGTTTCATCATTCACAAGGCATATCACTACAAGCATACATGATCACAACCTTACCTTAGTTTAACTTAGGCATTCACAACATTGATCACATATTCTTAACATAACACATGTGTATATATATCATAATAATCTACTTAGTCATACCAAAATGAACCATCACTAGCCATTCCAATGGCTAGGTTACAAAATAACATTTCAAGCCACAATTGGTCAAGATGTCCTATACATGTCATTATACCAAAATGATTTTTACTAATTATATCCAAAAGGACTAGTTGATAGTGTGACGATGCTCCAGCGATCTCCAATCCTTGTGAGCTTCCAAGCACTATAAAACAGGGGAAAAATAAAACAGAGTAAGCATTTCATACTTAGTAAGTTCGTATAATGGAAACTAAACTTACCATTCCCGTTTATTAAATCTAAGCATACAATAACAAGTTTTCCATCCATTTGGCTAAATTGCCTAAACACATGCATTCAATCAAACATGCTAGTCACCAAAATCATCATATCAATCAAGTAAATTAGATGAGCTCATCAAGCAATACTCTTTCAAGTCATTATCATTTCATCTTAATATTTTCATGCCATGTCAAGAGTTTTATGTCCGTTGAATCATTGAATTTCGATGGATGCTTAAGTAGTACACTCGAAGTGTATGATTCAATAATCCATCAATTTCTTATTCAAGGGTACCTATTAGGGCACTTACCCAAGAAACACTCTCTTGAGCCACATATCGTATAACAGGATTACTAGTCCAAGCTAAATCCTTTAATTAACGTGAGCTCAGAAGAGCTCGATTAGGATTACCAGTCCAGGCTAAACCCTAATCATAACGTATGCTCGAAAGGTATTATATCGGGATTACACATCCAGCCTAAATCCTTTCTATAACAAGGTCAATGGGATTACTCGTCCGAGCTAAATCCCGTCCGCAACAAACACATGACCTTATTAGTTTCGGAAAAGCGCATATAATCATTGGAATTCAGTATTCAATCCAGACTTACCCCTTTATCATCATTTCAAGCATGTATTCAAACATTCATCATAACAGTCAAATAAATCATATTGGTATAAGTCACATTACATACAAACAAAACATTCAATTAAACATATTTACAAGTTCGGTTAAGTTACATGAACTTACCTCGACACTTGTTCGCGTAAAAAGTCTACTAATCCGAAACCTTTTCTTTTTCTCGATCTAACCTCGAATTAGTGTTTTCTTAATCTATATAAATGAACTTAACCATCAATTTCACACATTTCATATTTAAATGGACTCAATTTATGTCCTAGGCAAAATTACCATTTTGCCCCTAACTTTTTCATAAATTCTGATTTTGTCCTTAGGCTCAGAAAATGAAACTTGTGCAAATTACTCCCTATTCCAAGCCTAACCAAAGCCCCATTATAAATTTTACAGACATGTATTCATAAAATTTTAGAAATTTTCATCAAATTTTACAACTTCTCATTTTAGTCCCTAAATCATGTTTTCATAAAAAATCACTTTGAAACAGTTGTTTATCTATCAATAATCTTTCATTTTCTACCATAAATTTCTAATTTCCAGCATATACATCCATGATCCATTTTTCATACCTTGATAACATTTCAAATTAATCCCTCAAATAGATAGATTAGACTATCCTGGTTTCAAAAATATCAAAATTACTAAAAACGGGACAAGGAAACTTACCCAATTAGGCCTTGAAAGTTTTTTCTCTCTCTCCTAGGGTTTCCATGTGTTTTTAGGTTGAAGATGCTGAAAATAAGATGATATATATATTTTTTCATCTTTTAATTAATTAAGTATTTTGCTATTTCCAATTTAGTCCTTACCCTTTTTCTATATTTCCATGGATGAGTCACCAAGAAAAATCTACATACTTTTCTTAATGGTATAATTACCATATAAGGACCTCTATTTTTGAATTCCATAGCTATTTGATCATTATAGCTACTAGAATTTAACTTCACATTTTATGCTTTTTAGTCCTTCTCGTAATTAAACACTTAACCGATAAAATTTTTGTATCAACATTTTCACACGACATGCTTATTATAATACGGACCATATAATGAAATAAAAATAAACCTTATTTTCGGATCGAATTTGTGGTCCCTAAATCACTATTCCAATTTCACTGAAAAATGGGCTGTTACAGTTTTTATAACATGAATATCGATACCTCTACTCCAGGCCAGAAAAATAAAACATTATAAGCACATAGAGCATACCAACTTGTACCAACTCATCATGCTATCATATCCTCATCAAATAAGAATTAAAACGACTATAACAACAGTTTAAAACATCGAGAATAAGTATACTCGGCATAATACGATTCAAATTTCAAAATCCTAAGAGTAATTAAGCTATGGAACTTCTAAAATATCATGACAAATATCATTAAAAGTCTACCACATTGCCTTGTTCCCAAAACATAAACAAATAACAATAACACCTACGAAATAACGAAAAAGGACTTGCTTGAATCACCCCTTGGAAACTGCACCACTCACACCGGCACACTACTAATCTGCAATGGTTTAAAAGGAGTGGGTGGACTTAACCAGTTCAGTGAATGCTCAGAATAGCCACAATTACAGACAAGATCAAAGGTTAAACAAGAGCAGACTATAACATGTTCACATCCATATTCTAACCATGTGGCAATAACATATTCACGCTTCATTAAATCATAAAACTAGCATATACTCTCAAGTATAACTACCCTCACTCATATTCAAATAATTCATTTTACAATAATTCATCAAGACTAATAACGTATACATGCTTTAATAACTCACAAGTCTAGTTGACATATTCTCATGCATTCACGAGTTAAATGAAAATGACCCAAACTACAATTACATACGCAATTTACTATAAGAACATACTTTCATTTTCATGGAACTTAAATAAACTCATTTAGCATATTATTTAAATGTTTATGCAACCATCCCACATTGTATTATCACAATAAATAAGATCACATTTAAATGATAATTTGCATAGCAACCACATACTTATTTAGGCATACATCACATTACACATATACACATTTTAAGATAATTTGACACTTGACGCTATGAAAGATAGTGAGCTCTATCATCACTCATCAGATACACAAATCTCCAATACACTAAATAGACTTATAGAGTCAAACATGTCCCATAAGTGAAGCATAAAGCTAACATTCTCCAACACACCGAACATGTTGTAACAACCCTAACCCGTATCTGTCGCCAGAATGGGTTTACGAGGCATTACCAATCATAATACGACTTAGAACAACTTTCATTTCAAAGTAAATCATCTAGTAAAATTTTTAACTAAACTAGCATACTTTAATTTTATAATTTATATTTTTATTTTATTCAATCAATACAAACAAATAATCATGGAAATCAAATTTTAAACTCATAACCAAGTATATTTCATTCACATACCAAACATATATGTATAATTTAACACAAACACAAACACATAATTTCATTTCATATAAATAATATAATCCATTATAAAATTTGTATGTATAAATAAAATATTTAAATATCACTCATACATTTAAGAAATAATCCATTTAAAATATGTCGAATATATCATCAACTTAACTGAGTTAACCACTCAAATAAATTAACCAAGGCATCCAAATAATATACCATTTGAAACCGATACAAAAACCATATTCATCCCTTAACTATTCGGCTAACAAAATTTACTTGTACATATTCATTGATTTTCAAATAACTAACGAATTCATATAGCCATACATAACATTATTTTAAACCCTAAACATATACCAATACACCACATATAAATGACATGCATTTTACTAACTTATACATTACATAATATAACACAATACATATCCATCATTTACTCTATAATCGAAACACATAACCAAACACCACCATTTATATATACATATATACCTTGAAATAATATTTAACTCATATCAATACATCATGTACAAAAATATTTATATATCTGCAAGTGCCAAATCACAAAGTTGATTATAACCATCTCATGTGACAGGTTTATACTTCACAAAAATAAGTCATTAACCAAACATATACATATATCCAAAACACAAATTTAAATACCATGTAATAAACATATCAATAAACTTCTACCATGTTCGAAACAATTCACATATACTTTTATCTATGCACAACCATAGCCAAATCATTCACATATACATCCTAAAATTACCAATATCGAATTACCCAAAACCAAGCTTATCAAACATTTTAATTAAGAACATATAAAACCAACCTTAAGCATAATAAGCAAGCCATTTTCGCATGGCTTTAAATATATATACAAACTTCAAAACCAAATATATATAAAACAAGCCTATACATGCCACATAACCAAATTCGAAAACATTCATTTACAGAAGCGAAAACTGGATAGTGTGATGAGGTCTCCCATGACTTCCAACCTGAGCAAGTTTTCGAAACTCTATAAACATAGGAAAAACGCACAGAGTAAGCTTTAAAAGCTTAGTAGGCCATAAGAAAATATATAACTTAATAACAATATCAATTCAATTACCAAACCAATTCATACTATCATAATCACATTTAATTTCAAACTTACAGATTCATATAATACATATACTTTCATTTTGCTAAATATACATACGTCTAATATCAAATTATCATTGAAACTCGAAGCCATAATGTCATTATTTAACTGAATATACATAAACTCATATACATATATTCATGGATCATTCCATAAATATTCTTATTTTATATCCTTAAGGCCGTACATAATCATTTATATATGTTTGCACATTGATCGTGATTTTTCGTGACAAGTTTTATAAATTTATAATTAATCGTTCTTGAAACTAACTATTATCACGATGTAGGTAAGTGTACCTATCGAACAGTAGTATAGCTTTAGCAAGACCAGATTGTCGAACCAAAGGACTAAAAGTACTAGTAATGACCGTCTTTTTGTTATCTAGCCTAAGAATAAAGGGGTTTGTTTTAACTAACTAATTATCTAAACTAAGAAATTGCAGAAAATAGAATTAGGGAATAAATTTTGGGAAAAAACGATTGATTTAGGACAATACCTAAGGAAAAATCCACCTAGACTTCACTTGTTATTTTGGCTCCAAATCGGACGATTTATTCGTTTAACTTGTTCCGTAGAAATCCCTAAGTTACGTTATTATCCCTATTCAAGACTAATAATGTCTAATCCCTAGGTTGAATAATTGAGACTTTTCTCTAATTAACACTCTAGGGTTGCATTAACTCGATCTATGGATCCCCTTATTAGGTTTCACCCTAACCCAATAAAATCTTGTTACCCTATCTCTAGGCGCGTAATTAACTCCACTTAATTATGAAAAAGTCACTCTTAGCCAGGGACTATTCATCCTATAACTAAGAGCATTATCTGGAATCGATATCCTGAAATACCAAAACAAGAATTAAGAACACATAATTAAGAACAAGTCAAACATTTATCATACGATTCAAAAAATAATAACAATATTCGTCTTAGGTTTCATCCTTCTTTGGTATTTAGGGGTTTTAGTTCATAACTAAATAAGAAAACATCTCAGAATAATAAAGAATACAAAACATAAAGAAAACCCAAAACTCTTGAAGGGAAATTGAAGAGAGATCTTCAGTCTTGATGATGAATCCGGCTTCTGAGATAGATCAATCGGCTTCCTTCGAGTAATTCCTCACTCCCTATTCTTCGTCTCCCTTTAGTCCTCCTTTAGGGTGCTTAAATAGGCTTTAGAAGGCCTCCAAACCCTAAAAATCACCTTTTTCTGAATAAAACTTAACTAGGGCTCGGCAGAAACACGCCTGTGTGCGATTACTTCAGGTATTAGTCGAAGTTAAGATATCAACACGCCCGTGCTGAGGTTGATTTGGGCCGTGGTCGAGCCTGTTAGAATGGCACGGGCGTGTGTTTTTCCCGTGTGAGGAAGTCCAGGCCGTGTTGTTTTCCCTTGTCAGCTCGTTTTCTTCGTTTTTGGCCCATTTCTCGTTCTTTTCAATTTTCGATGCTCACTTAAGTATAAAACATGAAATTAAAGGATTAGGAGCACTAGATTCACCAAATATAAGGAGAAATCATTCATAAACGTGTTAAGAGAGGGATAAAAATATGTATAAATTACGGTTTATGAAATACCCCCACACTTAAGCATTTGTTTGTCCTCAAGTGAAATCCTTTATTTATAATTAAGTATGCATTTTTCTCAACTTAATAATATCTCCGACTAACTCATAAGTAATCATACATTGAGAATCCAACTAAAAGAACATTAAAGCTTCAAACATTCCAAGTTGAGTATTTAATCACGAAAAACTTAGGCATCTCCCCTCATCTAAGTAGTTATTATTGATTCAAAATCTCACAGAGTTTAACATCCTCACTAAAGATTCACTCAAATCACTCGAAGTGTTTAAGGATAATGAAATTAGCAGTCATTAGTCAATATGAAAAATTATTACCATAGGCTTGTATGAAAATCAAATCTCCACCACTATAAATTAAGATGATACATCAATCAAAAGGTCTTTAGAGGGTTGTAACGAGGCTTGGTTAGGGGGTGTGGTCACAAGCTAAAAGAAAAGGTTAGAATCAAGGTTGACTTGAAAAATTACTTAACTAGAAAAATATTTAATCATCACTTGCGTACAACAAAACTTCTTCTCTGACTATGGAATTTGAATACTGAAGCTTACAAACAAAAGATCACGACTAATATGTATACATGTTTTTTTTTTAAGGACAAGTCAAATAACATAGATTACTATTAAGAACAAGACATAGCTAAGTTATTTATTCAAATCAACTCTTGACAAAAATAGGGATCAAATTAATTGAGGGGATTCCCACAATAATGAGTTAAGGGTTAATATTAAGGGTAATACAAGGAATGGCTTGTTAAGCTCAAAGGGGTTTACTAAGGGTTAATCATGGAGGTAGGCTTTTCATGGCATGAGTGGGTTAATCCTAAGTGCCTCTCTCATCTTGACATATGAAATCAAATGGTGTGGTCTTAACATGCATAATCAAGCAAGTTCTAGAATGACAATTCGATATTGACACACTCAAAGCAATAATAAAAGTGAGCATGAAAGAAATAATAGATGCTCTTAAAGTTTCAATAATATCACAAAAATTATGGCTTTTTGATGTTTAAACTTATGGAATTCAATTCAAGATAATACCAAAACTTGGGGAAACAACCTAAAATTTTAAATTCTTAAAAATCAACTTATCAAGCTTAATTTTCTAATGTCTTAAAGTTTAAATAATCAAAGAATGAATACGTATGTTTTAATTCAACATATATCAATAAAAATCATAAGTCAATCAAAATTCATCCTAAGCATGATATGAGAGATTTATAAGAGAACAAGACAATATTTAGGGATTTTCTGATAATGAAATGAGTACACCCCCACACTTAAGATTTACATTGCCCTTAATGTACAAAGATAGATATATAGAAAAATATAAAATCATAAGATAGGGAGAGAATTGAAACTTTTTGAGTTGTAAATGAATGAACTCCCTAGTTTGGCGAAAGCGAGGATTGACAATAGAGCTAGAAGTAAGGCATGATTCTAAGGAAGAAATAATCTGATAGTAATCATAAGGATAAGCCGCATTTAAAGAAGACGTGAATCATTTAAAAATAACTAACAATAAAAGTAAAAAAAAGAGAAATAATCTAATTTTGTAAGTGACACGACCATCTCACATGCCCGTGTGGTTGTTTGTCCAGCCCGTGACCGTAACACATGACCATGTGCAATGTGGTTCGCTTCTCCCACGCCTTTGTACCTATGCGCACGCCCGTGTGTTTCGAGTTTTTCCTATTTTGGTATGTCTGAAATTCGTCCCACGCCCATGTACCTTGGGCGTGTTGGTGGATACGGCCATGTCACACGACCGTGTCTAACTTCGTTCGCTTCTCCCTCGCCCATGTATGCAGGCCCATGCCCCTGTTAATTTGATAGGTTTGACCACAGGTGCTAGACAAGAGTGTGTCGCTTGCCCGTGCTAGTTTTTCAGTTTCAACCACGGTCCTAGGGCACGAGTGTGTCGCACGCCCATATTGTTTTAGTATGTTCGCCCACGGCCATGTCACATGGCCGTGGCGATTTATCGTAGCCCGTATGTTGGGGAAATCTTTGCCCTGTTTCCACACAGTCCTAAGCACGCCTGTGTGCTTGGCCGTGTGGGTGTGGTAAACCTGTATTTAAGAGATCTATTAGTAAATTAGGTGTTAAACACTAAAATTTAAAGAAGTTAATACAATTAGTGCTTGGGTTGCCTCCCGAGAAGCACTTATTTATAGTCTAAGCTCGACTTACCTCTCCATTGAATGGTCATGGTGGTTCGAGGAGTTTATACTCCTCATTCCTACTATCAATCTCATCAAAATAAGGTTTTAGACGGGTGTTGTTTACATTAAAAGTGCCGAACTTGGGATGACTTACCTTGACTGTACCGAATGGGAAAATACTAAGTACCGTAAGAGGGATTTCTTCATCCGGGTTGGCAATGACAATGTGAGGATCTGCGGCATCTAATAAGACTTTATCTCCAACCTTAAGTTGATTTGGAGAGGTATCGAGCTCGTTCTGGTGTAGTTTTGGTTTATCGTGTGTTCTCGATTTATGTGTTCGCCATTTATCTAGCTTGTCTATTTGCAGCCTTCGTTCTTCATGAATAGGTCCTATATTGTTGCTGGAATATGGCTCATGTACTACCTTTAAACACATTTTCTGCAAAGTAGGTTGCACCATATTATCAGTTTTAGTAGACTGGTTTAGATAATTACCTTCAATTTTCGATGTGTTGCCAGAATTACGAGCTTGAAGGGTGATTGTTTCGTCTCCCACACAAAGTGTGAGCTCATCTGTGCCAACATCAATAATTGTTCTAGTAGTTGCTAAAAAGGGCCTTCCTAAAATTAAATGAGTGTTGTTGTCCTTCTCTATGTCTAGAACAACGAAGTTAACGGGAAATATAAATTTATCGATTTTAACTAGCACATCTTCAATAATGTCCCTAGGAAATCTTATAGTTTTATCTGCTAATTGAATGCTCATCCTAGTCTGTTTGGGTTTCCCAAGATCTAGTTGCTTAAACATTTTGTAAGGCATGATGTTAATGCTTGCCCCTAAAGCAGCTAATGCATTACTAACATCTAAGCTACCAATTAAGTAAGGAATTGTAAAACTCCCTGGATCTTTTAGTTTTTTAGGTAGCTTATTCTGTAGAATAGCTAAGTAAACTGCGTTTAGCTCCACATGAGACGCCTCGTCTAACTTTTATTGCATTCGGCATCTGCGAGAGGGCTTCAATAAATAGAAGTTAATATGTAATTTTTTTGAAGAGTTTAAGGAATTTACCAAATTGTTCATCTGTGCGGTCTTTCCTTGTCGCATTAGGGTATGACACTCGAGGTTTATATCCTATACTCACCGTTTTGTTTTCATTATGACTTACCTCACCTTTACCTTTGCTTACCACAGTTTCTTGCCACGGTTCTAGCTTAGGCTCAACGAATCCTTCTTTATCTTGAACATTAATTGCGTTAAGCTGTTCCCTTGGGTTAGGTTCAGTATTACTTGGCAAGCTACCTTGTGGTCGTTCAGAGATTAGTTTAGACAGATGGCCTATTTGAGTCTCGAGCCCTTGGATCGACGCTTGTTGATTTTTAAGTGCTGTCTTGGTATTTTGGAAACGAGTTTCTAACACCGAGATGAATTTGGACAGCATCTGCTCAAAGTCCGGCTTTTTCTCTTGTTGGTAAGGTGGTTGTTGGAAGCTGGAGGGTGGTGGTGGTCTCTAATTTCCTTGACCTCCCCATGAGAAGTTTGGGTGATTCCTCCAACCTGCGTTATAGGTATTACTGTAAGGGTTATTTTGAGATTGAGGATTATTACCCATGTAATTTAATTGCTCGTTCTCTATGTTGTGGCCATAGGGTTGATATTCGAGATTACTCGATCCACCTCCATTCGCTTCAAATTGCATTACTGGATGAACCTGCGTAGAACCAAGTAAATCATCAATCTTTTTATTTCGAAGTTCTACTGATTCGACAATATAGTAACCGAATCGACGTTATAAACGCCTGCTGTTTTAGTTGGCTTAATCCTCATGATTTGCCACTGATAGTTATTTAGTGACATCTCCTCAATAAATTCATAAGCCTCTTCAGGTGTTTTGTTTTTGATGGTTCCACCAGTGGCTGCGTCAATCATCTATCTTGTCGAGGGATTCACACCATTGTAGAACGTTTGAACTTGCAGCCATATAGGTAACCCATGGTGAGGGCACCTTCGCAGTAGGTCCTTGTATCTCTCCCATGCATCGTAAAGT
This sequence comes from Gossypium anomalum, assembly GCA_025698475.1. Taxonomy (NCBI): domain Eukaryota; kingdom Viridiplantae; phylum Streptophyta; class Magnoliopsida; order Malvales; family Malvaceae; genus Gossypium; species Gossypium anomalum. The sequence continues at coordinate 33,906,455 of CM046960.1, read as the reverse complement.
GTTTCTAAATCCATCTGCATAAAAGAAGAGATATCATTACGTAATTTAGCTGTCTCGGCTGGCAGAAAATATTTTAATAAAATTTTCTCGGTCATTTGTTCCTACGTAGTGATGAACCATCGTGGTAACGAGTTCAACCACTGTTTGGCTTTGTTCGTCAGTGAAAAAGGGAAAACCAAAGACGAATGGCTTCATCAGAAGCACCATTAATTTTAAAAGTGTCACAGATTTCTAGAAAATTCGCCAAGTGAGTGTTGGGGTTCTCATCCTGCAAACCATCAAATTGAACAAATTACTTTATCATTTGAATCGTGTTAGGTTTCAGTTCAAAATTATTTGCAGCAATAGCAGGCCTAACTATACTTGACTCAGTTCCTGTTAAATTACATTTAGCATAATCATACATAGTACGAGGAGCAGGATTCTGGTTTGCTAATTCAGCGGGTATCGCAGGAGGTAGCTTATTGTCTTGATTTTCAGCCATCTTCTCGGTTGTAGTTGAGATATCGTCTTCCTGCTCTTCCTTTGTGTATCTTAGGCTTTGCCTTATTTCTCGTCGATTTTTACGAGCTGTGCAATTGATTTCTTCGTCAAAAAGTAGTGGTCCCAACGGATTTCTTCTAGTCATAAACTATAAGAACCTGCCAGAAGAAAGAAAAAGAAAACTAGTAAAACAAAAAATTAAAATAAAATTAATTTGCAAGAAAAATAAATGGCTAAAGTAATAAAATTTGGGTGTTCCTAATATTTTAGTCCCCGGCAATGGCGCTAAAAACTTGATCATGATTTTCCGTGATAAGTTTTATAAATTTATACCTATCGAATAGTAGTATAGCTTTAACAAGACCGGATTGTCGAACCCAAAGGACTAAAAGTACTAGTAATGACCATCTTTTTATTATCTAGCCTAAGAATAAAGGGGTTTGTTTTAACTAACTAGTTATCTAAACTAAGAAATTACTGAAAATAGAATTGGGGAATTACTTTTGGGAAAAACGATTGATTTAGGACAATACCTAAGGAAAAATCCACCTAGACTTCACTTGTTATTTTGGCTCCGAACCGGACGATTTATTAATTTAACTTGTTCTGTAAAAATCCCTAAGTTATGTTATTATGCCTATTCAAGACTAATAACGTCTAATCCCTAGGTTGAATAATTGAGACTTTTCTCTAATTAACACCCTAGGGTTGCATTAACTCGATCGATGGATCCCCTTATTAGGTTTCACCTTAATCCGACAAAATCTTGTCACCCTATCTCTAGGCGCGCAATTAACTCTGCTTAATTATGACAAAGTCACTATTAGCCAAGGACTATTCATCCTCCAACTAAGAGCATTATCTTGAATCGATATCCTGAAAAGCCAAAACAAGAATTAAGATTACATAATTAAGAACAAGTCAAATATTTGTTATACGATTTAGAAAATAATAACAATATTCGTCTTAGGTTTCATCCCCCTTAGGTATTTAGGGGTTTTAGTTCATAACTAAATAAGAAAACATCTCAGAATAATAAAGAATACAAAATTGAGGAGAGATCTTCAGTCTTGCTGATGAATCTGGCTTCTGAGATGGATCAATCGACTTCCTTGGAGTAATTCTGTACTCTTTATTCTCTGTCTCCCTTTAGTTCTCCTCTAGGATGCTTAAATAGGCCTTAGAAGGCCTCCAAACCCTAAAAATCACCTTTTTCTGAATAGAACTTAACTAGGGCTTGGTAAGGACACGCCCGTGTGCGATTACTTCAGGTCATGGTCGAGGCTGAGATATCAACATGCCCGTGTTGAGGTTGATTTGGGCCGTGGTCGAGCCTATTAGAATGGCACGGGCATGTGTTCTGCCCGTGTAAGGAAGTCCAAGCCGTTTTGTTTTCCCCTGTCGGCTCGTTTTCTCCATTTTTGGCCCATTTCTCGTTCTTTTCGATTTTTGATGCTCACCTAAAGGATTAGGAGCACCAGATTCACCAAATCTAAGGAGAAATCATTCATAAACGTGTCAAGAGAGGGATAAAAATATGTATAAATTACGGTTTATGAAATACCCCCACACTTAAGCATTTGCTTGTCCTCAAGTGAAATCCTTTATTTATAATTAAGAATTCCCTTTTCTCAACTTATAATTCCTATCAATAATATCTCCGACTAACTCATAAGTAGTCATACATTGAGAATCCAACTAAAAGAACATTAAAGCTTCAAACATTCCAAGTTGAGTATTTAATCACGAAAAACGTAGGCATCTCCCCTTATCTAAGTAGTTACTATTAATTTGAAATCTCACAGATTTTAACATCCTCACTAAAGATTCACTCAAATCACTCGAAGTGTTTAACGACAATGAAATTAGCACTCATTAGTCAATATGAAAAATTATTACCATAGGCTTGCATGAAAATCAAATCTCCACCACTATAAATTAAGATGATACATCAATCAAAAGGTCTTTAGAGGGTTGTAACGAGGCTTGGTTAGGGGGTGTGGTCACAAGCTGAAAGAAAAGGTTAGAATCGAGATTCACTTAAAAAATTACTTAACTAGAAAAATATTTAATCATCACTCGCGTACAACAAAACTTCTTCTCTGACTATGGAATTTGAATACTGAAGCTTACAAACAAAAGATCACTACTAATATGTATACATGTTTTTTTTAAGGACAAGTAAAATAACATAGATTACTATTAAGAACAAGACATAGCTAAGCAATTTATTCAAATCAACTCTCGACAAAAATAGGTATCAAATTAATTGAGGGGATTTCAATAATAATGGGTTAAGGGTTAATATTAAGGGTAATACAAGGAATGGCTTGTTAAGCTCAAAGGGGTTTACTAAGGGTTAATTGTGGAGGTAGGCTTTTCATGGCATGAGTGAGTTAATCCTAAGTGCCTCTATCATCTGTACATATCAAATCAAATGGTGTGGTCCTAACATGCATAATCAAGCAAGTTCTAGAATGACAATTCGATATTGACACACTCAAAGCAATAATAAAAGTGAGCTTGAAAGAAATAATAGATGCTCTTAAAAGTTCAATAATATCACAAAAATTATGACTTTTTGATGTTTAAACTTGTGGAATTCAATTCAAGATAATACCTAAACTTGGGGCAACAACCTAAAATTTTAAATTCTTAAAAATCAACTTATCATGCTTAATTTTCTAATGTTTTAAAGTTTAAGTAATCAATGCATGAATACCTATGTTTTAATTCAAGATATATCAATAAAAATCATAAGTCAATCAAAATTCATCCTAAGCATGATATGAGAGATTTATAAGAGAACAAGACAACATTTAGGGATTTTTTGATAATGAAATGAGTACCCCCCACACTTAAGATGTACATTGCCCTCAATGTACAAACATAGATGTATAGAAAAATATAAAATCATAAGATAAGGAGAGAATTGAAACTTCTTGAGTTGTAAATGAATGAACTCCCTAGTTTGGAGAAAGAGAGGATTGACAATAAAGCTGGAAGTAAAGCATGATTCTGAGGAAGAAATAATCTGATAATAATTATAAGGATAAGCTGCGTTTAAAGAAGACGTGAATCATTTAAAAATAACTAAGAATAAAAGTAAAAACAAGAGAAATAATCTAGTTTTGTAATTGTGGTTGGTGTCCAGCCTGTGTTTGTCGCGAATTGGGAGTTCGTCACACGGCCTTAAGACGCGCCTATGTGTCTTGGCTGTATGGCTGCATGATCGTAGCGCACGACCATGTGCAATGTGGTTCGCTTCTCCCACGCCCATGTACCTATGCGCACACCCTTGTGTTTCGCGTTTTTCCTATTCTGGTGCATCTGAAATTTGTCCCACGCCCATGTACCTTGGGCGTGTTGGTGCACACGGCCGTGTCTAACTTCATTCGCTTCTCCCGCACTTGTGTATGTAGGCCCACGCCCGTGTTAATTTGACAGGTTTGACCACAGGTGCTAGACATGGGCGTGTCGCATGCCCGTGCTAGTTTCTTAGTTTCAGCCACAGTCCTAGGGCACGGGTGTGTCGCACGCCCGTGTTGTTTTAGTAGGTTTGCCCACGACCATGTTGCACGGCTGTGGCAATTTATCGTAGCCCATGTATTGGGGAAATCTTTGCCCTGTTTCCATACGGTCCTAAGCACGCCTGTGTGCTTGGCCGTGTGGGTGTGGTAAACCTGTATTTAAGAGATCTATTAGTAAATTAGGTGTTAAACACTAAAATTTAAAGGAGTTAATACAGTTGGTGGTTGGGTTGCCTCTCGAGAAGCGCTTATTTATAGTCTAAGCTCGAGTTACCTCTCCGTTGAATGGTCATGGTGGTTCGAGGAGTTTATACTCTACATTCCTGCTATCAATCTCATCAAAATAAGGTCTTAGACGGGTGTTGTTTACATTAAAAGTGCCGAACTTGGGATGACTTACCTCGACTGTACCGAATGGGAAAATACTAAGTACCGTAAGAGGGATTTCTTCATTCGGGTTGGCAATGACAATGTGAGGATCTGCGGCATCTAATAAGACTTTATCTCCAACCTTAAGTTGGTTTGGAGAGGTATCGAGCTCGTTCTGGCGTAGTTTTGGTTTATCATGTGTTCTCGATTTATGTGTTCGCTATTCATCTAGCTCCTCTATTTGCAGCCTTCATTCTTCATGTATAGGTCCTATATTATTGCTGGAATATGGCTCATGTACTACCTTCAAACTCATTTTCTGCAAAGTAGGTTGCACCATATTATCAGTTTTGGTAGATTGGTTTAGACAATTACCTTCAATTTTTGATGTGTTGCCAGAATTACGAGCTTGAAGGGTGATTGTTTTGTCTCCCACACAAAGTGTGAGCTCACTTGTGCCAACATCAATAATTGTTCTAGCAGTTGCTAAAAAGGGCCTTCCTAAAATTAAATGAGTGTTGCTATCCTTCTCTATGTCTAGAACAACGAAGTCAACGGGAAATATAAATTTATCGATTTTAACTAGCACATCTTCAATAATGTCCCTAGGAAATCTTATAGTTTTATCTGCTAATTGAATGCTCATCCTAGTCTGTTTGGGTTTCCTAAGACCTAGTTGCTTAAACATTTTGTAAGGCATGACGTTAATGCTTGCCCCTAAATAAGCTAATGCATTATTAACATCTAAGCTACCAATTAAGCAAGGAATTGTAAAACTCCCTGGATCTTTTAGTTTTTTGGGTAGCTTATTCTGTAGAATAGCTGAGTAAACTGCGTTTAGCTCCACATGCGACACCTTGTCCAACTTTCACTTGTTTGCTAAAATCTCTTTTAAAAATTTCATTGCGTTCGGCATCTGCGAGAGGGCTTCAATAAACGGTAAGTTAATATGTAATTTTTTCAAGAGTTTAAGGAATTTACCAAATTGTTCATCTGAGTGGTCTTTCCTTGTCGCATTAGGGTATAGCACTCAAGGTTTATATCCTACACTCACCGTTTTGTTTTCATTATGACTTACCTCACCTTTACCTTTACTCACCACAGTTTCATGCCTCGGTTCTGGCTCTGGCTCTGGCTCAACGAATCCTTCTTTATCTTGAACATTAATTGCGTTGAGTTGTTCCCTTGGGTTAGGTTCAGTATTACTTGGCAAGCTACCTTGTGGTCGTTCGGAGATTAGTTTAGACAGATGGCCTATCTGAGTCTCGAGCCCTTGGATTGACGCTTGTTGATTTTTAAGTGCTGTCTTGGTATTCTGGAAATGAGTTTCTGACACCAAGATGAATTTGGACAGCGTCTCCTCAAGGTTTGGCTTCTTCTCTTGTTGGTAAGGTGGTTGTTGGAAGCATGAGGGTAGTTGTGGTTTCTGATTTCCTTGACCTCCCCATGAGAAGTTTGGGTGATTCCTCCAACCTGTGTTATCGGTATTACTGTAAGGGTTATTTTGAGATTGAGGATTATTACTCATGTAATTTGATTGCTCGTTCTCTATGTTGTGGCCATAGGGTTGATATTCTAGATTACTCGATCCACCTCCACTCGCTTCACATTGCATTACTGGATGAACCTACGTAGAACCAAGTAAACCATCAATCTTTTTATTTAGAAGTTCTACCTGATTTGACAACATAGTAACCGAATCGACGTTATAAACGCCTACTATTTTAGTCGGCTTAGTTCTCATGACTTACCACTGATAGTTATTTAGTGACATCTCCTCAATAAATTCGTAAGCCTCTTCAGGTGTTTTGTTGTTGATGGTTCCACCAGCGGCTGCGTCAATCATTTGTCTTGTCGAGGGATTCACACCATTGTAGAACGTTTGAACTTGCAGCCATAGAGGTAACCTATGGTGAGGGCACCTTCGTAGTAGGTTCCTGTATCTCTCCCATGCATCGTAAAGTGTATCTAAATCCATCTGCATAAAAGAAGAGATATCATTACATAATTTAGCTGTCTCAGCTAGCAGAAAATATTTTAATAAAAATTTCTCAGTCATTTGTTCCCAAGTAGTGATGGACCATCGTGGTAATGAGTTCAGCCACTGTTTAACTTTGCTCCTTAGTGAAAAAGGGAATAACCGAAGACAAATGGCTTCATCAAAAACGCCATTAATTTTAAAAGTGTCACAGATTTCTAGAAAATTCGCCAAGTGAGTGTTGGGGTTCTCATCCTGCAAACCATCAAACTGAACAAATTGCTGTATAATTTGAATCGTGTTAGGTTTCAGTTCAAAATTATTTGCAGCAATAGCAGGCTTAACTATACTTGACTCAGTTCCTATTAAATTATGTTTAGCATAATCATACATAGTACGAGGAGCAGGATTCTGGTTTGCTAATTCAGTGGGTATCGCAGAAGGTAGCTGGTTGTCTTGATTTTCAGTCATCTCCTCAGTTGTAGTTGAGATATCATCTTCCTGCTCTTCTTTTGTGTATCTTAGGCTTTGCCTTATTTCTCGTCGGTTTCTACGAGCTGTGCGATCGATTTCTTCGTCAAAAAGTAGTGGTCCTGACGAGTTTCTTCTAGTCATAAACTATAAGAACCTGCCAGAAGAAAGAAAAAGAAAACTAGTAAAACAAAAAATTAAAATAAAATTAATTTGCTAGAAAAATAAATGGCTAAAGTAATAAAATTTGAGTGTTCCTAATATTTTAGTCCCCGGCAATGGCGCCAAAAACTTGATCGTGATTTTTCGTGATAAGTTTTATAAATTTATAATTAATCATCCTTGAAACTATCTATTATCACGATGTCGGCAGGTGTACCTATCGAATAGTAGTATAGCTTTAACAAGACCAGATTGTCGAACCCAAAGGACTAAAAGCATTAATAATGACCGTCTTTTTATTATCTATCCTAAGAATAAAGGGGTTTGTTTTAACTAACTAATTATCTAAACTAAGAAATTATAAAAAATAGAATTGGGGAATTAATTTTGGGAAAAACGATTGATTTAAGACAATACCTAAGGAAAAATCCACCTAGACTTCACTTGTTATTTTGGCTCCGAACCAAACGATTTATTCATTTAACTTGTTCCGTAGAAATCCCTAAGTTATGTTATTATCCCTATTCAAGACTAATAACGTCTAATCCCTAGGTTGAATAATTGAGACTTTTCTCTAATTAACACCTTAGGGTTGCATTAACTCGATCTATGGATCCCCTTATTAGGTTTCACCTTAATCCGACAAAATCTTGTCACCCTATCTCTAGGCGCGCAATCAACTCCGCTTAATTATGACAAAGTCACTCTTAGCGAAAGACTATTCATCCTCCAACTAAGAGCATTATCTTGAGTCGATATCCTGAAATACCAAAACAAGAATTAAGAACACATAATTAAGAACAAGTCAAATATTTATCATACGATTCAGAAAATAATAACAATATTCGTCTTAGGTTTCATCCCCCTTAGGTATTTAGGGGTTTTAGTTCATAACTAAATAAGAAAACATCTTAAAATAATAAAGAATACAAAACATAAAGAAAACCCAAAACTCCTGAAGGGAAATTGAGGAGAGATCTTCAGTCTTGATGATGAATCCGGCTTCTGAGATGGATCAATCGGCTTTTTTGGAGTAATTCCTTACTCCCTATTCTCCGTCTCCCTTTAATCCTCCTCTAGGGTGCTTAAATAGGTTTTAGAAGGCCTCCAAACCCTAAAAACACCTTTTTTTGAATAGAACTTAACTAGGGCTCGGTAGAGACACGCCTGTGTGCGATTACTTCTAGTCGTGGTTGAGGCTGAGATATCAACACGCCCGTGTTGGAGTTGATTTGGGCCGTGGTCAAGCCTATTAAAATGGCACGGGCGTGTGTTCTGCCCGTGCGAGGAAGTCTAGGCCGTGCTGTTTTCCCCTGTCGGCCCGTTTTCTCCGTTTTTGGCCCGTTTCTCGTTCTTTTCGATTTCCTATGATCACCTAAGTATAAAACATGAAATTAAAGGATTAGGAGCACTAGATTCACCAAATCTAAAGAGAAATCATTCATAAACGTGTTAAGAGAGGGATAAAAATATGTATAAATTACGGTTTATCACACATAAATGAAAAGTATAACATCACTATATATAATCTTTGGCCGAATATACTATATCTATTATCAAGATAACAAACAATTTCAAAACCATAGTACCATTCTATAATCAATTATATACACACTCATAAACATATATTCTTGAATCAAACTTTAATATCTCATACTTATACTTATCATGTAGCTGAATATACTTCACAAATACACTTACATTTACATTAGCATCATGTAATAAATTGCATTACATAAGCTATTACATACCTGATCACTTTAGTCTGTCATACACATTCATTCACAACTGAATGTTGCCCATTGAAGCATTCGAAATTGAATAAGATACTCAGATAATCACACATATCGTACAATGCCAACGTCCCAAATGTGGTCTTACATGCTATCACATATCAATGCCACTGTCCCAGACATGGCCTTACTCGTAACCACATATATCGATGCCAACATATTATACGTGGTCTTACTTGCACACATATATCGGAATCACATATCGATGCCAACGTATTAAATGTGGTCTTACTCGTACACATATATCAGAATCACATATCGATGCCAACGTATTAAACATGGTCTTACTCGCACACATATATCAGAATCACATATCGATGCCAACGTATTAAACGTGGTCTTATTCGCACACATATATCAGAATCAATATTGATGCCAACGTATTAAACGTGGTCTTACTCACACACATATATCAGAATCACATGTCGATGCCAACATCCCAGGCGTGGTCTTACATGAAATCACATCTCAAAATTCCATGAAATGATATATATATCCTCTACTATTCATAGGATTCGTATTGGGCTTTTCAGACGTCATCACATTATCGGAACTTTCTTGTATTCATATATTCTGCTTCTCAAACAATTCAATATCATAATAACATATATATATATATATATATATAACTTATTCACAATATATACATTTGGATTACTATTCGGCATAAACATATATTTGTTTTCGAATCAATTCAGCATATATAATTCATATATATTTCAATTAACAACATTTAGTTACTTATGACTTACCTCGTACTAGCACGAACGAACCGAAATGACTATTCAACAATTTTTCACTTTCCCGATCCAAATCAGATTTCTTCTTTATTTGATATAATTCAATACAAATTTAACTTATTTAATCACATATTTACTCAAATTCATCCAAAAACACATAAATGGGCTAATTACACTTTTGCCCCTGACATTTCACATTTTCCACAATTTAGTCCCTATTTCACAAAACACAAAAAAATCAAAATTTCCATGTACCCATGCTTAGCCAAATTTTTATGTAACTCATATAAGCCCACATATTTCATTTATTTCACATTTTAGTCCCTCCATTTACAAATTTCTCAATTTAGCCCAAAATACTCAAATCTATCAAAAATCCAAACACAAAATATATTTGTGTATCATCAAGCTTTCATATTCATCAACTAAAATTACAATACCCACAATTTCATCAACGGCATAACTCAAAATCATTAACAAAATCAGAAATTTAGGCATGGGCTTTATAAAACTCTAATTAACGATTACAAAAACGTAGAAATTATCAAAAACTGAGTCAAAACCATACCTTAATTAAAGGAAACAATAGCCGAACACTAGCTTAGACTTTTTCTTTTCTTTTCTTTCAATTTCGGCAAGTATGGATGAATAATGGCTTTTTTTTATGCTTTTGTCTTTTTTATTAATATTCGTTTAATACATAAATTACCTAACCATCTATTAAAATTATTTCTAATTACCAAATTGCCAAACCATGTCTTCCACTATCATATATTTGGATTTATTTAATCATAAGGACCTCACCTTTAATTAATCAAAACAAATAGGCACTTTTATAAGCAGTAGTCAACTTTCACCTTTTAAGCGATTAGGTCCTTTTATCAAATTGAGCACGCAAATGATTAAATTAATTCACAAAATTTTCACAGATATAAATTCACATATTATAAGCATGAAAAATAATATTAAAATATTTTTTTGACTCAGATTTGTGGTTCCAAAACCACTATTTCGACTAGGGTCTAAATCAGGCTGTTACAACTCTCCCCTCTTAGGGATTTTCGTCCCCGAAAATCTTACCAGAAAGTAATTAAAGATTTGCTTCCACATAGTATATTTCAAATTCTCACAGGGCTACTAATTTCATATCTATTAAATCTCACAGCTAAAATTCTAATTTGTCTTCCGCTATACATCATATTAAGCCAAAACTGTCTATAACTGTACGAAATTACTTTCATTTTCTGCTTTATTATTCTGATAGCATTAATCCCGGGAATTTTTTCTCACAAAGTTTAGTCTCGAAACAACAGAGTGTGGTAACTGTAACCATACGATACCTTATACAATGTCGTTTATATAATCACATAATAACTTATTAAACAACAATGGTCTTTCTTAGTTACTTTGAAACTCTAAAATACAGTGACAAGTAAATATTTTGAGAATTTGTATTGCATTTCCCGATTTCAATGCAATCTCATACTCACAGATTACTGTAATTTTTCTCAGAATCACAATATAAATTTCAGATCTTAATCTGAAACAATAATGACTGGTACCAAGTGTAGACTTATCTCCTCAGAAACAAATAACTCAGCTGTTACTACTTAGATAGCTCCGACATTTGAGCGCAAAGTCAGAAATATCATGTTTTATATTCATTCATCAATACCACTTTCTCAGATTATCATACATCTTGTTACTCTCATATGAGCAGACTAACTAACACTGTGAGCCACCTGTAACAATGGTCATATAATCTCAAAGCTTTTCAGTATAGACATTCTATCTCGAAGCAACAAGCAATTATGATTCCATATCTAAAGTTCTAAATCAGAAACCTATTTACGTTGAATCCTTTATAGATCAAAATCTGATAACACATTTCTAAGTTTCACAAAATCACTTAGTAAGCGTCAATTTAACTTCTAATTCAACTAAGATATAATCATTCCCTGATAAGATCAATCACGTATTCATCACTCGTAGAGCACACCAAAGTTTTTTATTTAGATCATTTGTAACTGAAATCATTTCCCTCAGATAGTATTATTTACTCACAGACTCAAAAGTTTTTTTTTTGACTATTCAAACTAGCTTTGCTGTGCCAAGTTCGAATTTCGCTCTACATTATCAAACATTTTAAACTATTGTAATCATTAAATATGTCACATAACTCTTTTTCATGCAGCTTTAACTATATGGAATCACAAGATATATCTGTACACTCTATTATTAGAATACACTTCAAACCGTTCATTGACGCATGGCTGAAATTCATAAACTTTTTCTTCAACTAGACTGAATCAGAGCTGATGTTTCAGTTATCAATATTTTCGTGCAAAAGAAACTTCAACAATCGAACTAACTTTGATTTACCACAACATTTCTCAGATAGAATTGTTCCAATAAATATAATTCTGCATCAAGTCTTCAAGAATATGAATTCTTTTTCCAGATTATTCCTCAGTTCGCACATGTGCATTCAAAGTTTATTTCCAGTTCAATGGGTAGATTCAAACAAATATAACCCAATTAACTCTTTAATCAAATAATTCAAATCAGACTAAACCACTGAATCAGTCTTTTCGAAGAAATTTTTTCTTCTCATTAAAAAGAATAACCCCGTCATATCATTATACAGAAGCCACAATCATCAAATAGAAATCATAGTGTCATAATAAGACTGACGTCTTACCCGTAAAAATAGATAATATCCCAGCTATTAATAAAGTATCTGAACCCAGAAGAAAATCAAATATATTTTGAACAGTAACCAATGTAGAAGCACAACTTTTATAACTCTAACAGCAGTACTGCAGTACTTCCTAAATTTTTAGAATAGAAATTATGATTATAACAGATATAACCATTTTCGTCAAATAGATATCTCATATAGAATCATAAGAAAACCAGAATAGCGAAATTTCAACGTATGAAGCTACACAAGATTTCTGAAAATTACAACCCATATATAATGATAACAATTCTGATGATGTCCCAGAAATTTTCCAGAAAGAACAACGTCATTCACAAATTCTGAGATCTACAATAATAGAAGCAATATAATGTTCACGTATATTCAACAGAACAATAGCCAGTAGAAACAAAATATTAGCATCATACAGAGTTTTACTGTCAATTTTCATAACCACATAAAAGAATAAATTCCAGAGAAAGACATAGCAATGTCATACATAATCCAAACAGACCAATGATACTTTCGTCTATAAGCATGTTTAACTAATGTTCTCATACGATAAGAATTTCTTCTGAAATTTAATAGTCATATATACTTCTGAGGATAAATGTACATATGGAATGCCCAGAAGAAATAGAGTAACTGCCCGACTATAACCACTGCACTTAGACATGAATACAATTTAAATATTAATCCACTGTCTAGTTCTATCATCATTAAGTTCATATTATCCCATCAATAATATAAATCAATCCGAAGAAGCTTCCAGTTAACACTTTCTTTAGATAAGTGACCTGGATAGATCATTTAATCAAAGTTAACTTCTTCTGTAACAGTGTCTTTGCATAATCGGAATAGTCTTCAGAACTATCCAATATCTCTTTTAATACTATCTTCATTTGCTGATTCATTCTCTTATTTGACCACATTATTAATCTTCTGAACACGAACTTCTGTAACTCTACACTCATGAACTTACAGATTTCATTTTAATATTTCACTGATAAGGGGGTGAGGGTAGTAAAGCCTCAATTTTAACTTACACATAAATGCACAAAACACATACTATCACAAATAACTAGTTCATTACTAATTTCACATTCTCAAATTATTTAATAAACTTTTGCTTTTAATCACTTTTGTTCTTAACACATTGTTCATATGCCAACTCAAATTACTAATTCACAATCGAAGCATTTCAGATAGTAAATCATACTCAAATGTCATATCTCATATGCTCATATAATTATAACATTTATTGATAACAAAAATGTCATACTCTTTGATCCATACCTTTATGAGTTTCAACTCATAATCAACACATTTTCATTCAAACATTTGAGTACACATTCCGTACTATCAGAATTAGCTCGGTTGGAAAACTTATCTGTCTCATCAAAATAATTTTTTTCAGAGTCGGGAGATATCACACTATCGCAGGTTAAATGTGGCATGTATAGATAGACTCACATACGCTATGGTAGTCCTAGAACCGGCTAAACCATAGCTCTGATACCAACCAAATGTAACACCCCTAACCCATATATGTCACAGGAATGGGGTTACAAGGCATTACCAATCATAATACGACTTAGAACAGACTTTCATTTCAAAGTAAATCATCTAGTAAATTTTTTAACCAAACTAGCATACTTTAATTCTATAATTTATATCTATTATTTATTTTATTCAATCAATACAACCAAATAATCATGGAAATCAAATTTTAAACTCATAACCAAGTATGTTTCATTTCACATACCAAACATATATGTATACTTTAACACAAACACACATACATAATTTCATTTCATATAAATAATATAATCCATTATAAACTTTGTATGTATAAATAAAATATTTAAATATCACTTATACATTTAAGAAATAATCCATTTAACATATGTCAAATATATCATCAACTTAACTAAGTCAACCACTCAAATAAATTAACCAAGGCATCCAAATAATATACCATTTGAAACCAATACAAAAACCATATTCATCCCTTAACTATTCGGCTAACAAAATTTACTTGTACATATTAATTGATTTTCAAATAGCTAACGAATTCATATAGCCATACATAACATTATTTTAAACCCTAAACATATACCAATACACCGCATATAAATGACATGCATTTTACTAACTTATACATTACATAATATAACACAATACATATCCATCATTTACTCCATAATCGAAACACATAACCAAACACCACCATTTATATATACATATATACCTTGAAATAATATTTAACTCATATCAATACATCATGCACAAAAATATTTATATATGTGCAAGTGCCGAATCACAAAGTTGATTATAACCATCTCACGTGACAGGTTTATACTTCACAAAAATAAGTCATTAACCAAACATATACATATATCCAAAACACAAATTTAAATACCATGTAATAAACATATCAATAAACTTCTACCATGTTCGAACATAAGCGAATATCATTTAATGCCAATTCACATATACTTTTATCTATGCATAACCATAGCCGAATCATTCACATATACATCCTAAAATTACCAATACCGAATTACCCAAAACCAAGCTTATCAAACATTTTAATTAAGAACATATAAAACCAACCTTAAGCATAATAAGCAAGCCATTTTTGCATGGCTTTAAATATATATACAAATTTCAAATTAAATATATATATAAAACAAGCCTATACATGCTACATAACTAAATTTCAAAACATTCATTTACCGAAGCGATAGCTGGATAGTGTGATGAGGTCTCCCACGACTTCCAACCCGAGCAAGTTTCTGAAACTCTATAAACATAGGAAAAACACACAAAGTAAGCTTTAAAAGCTTACTAAGCCATAAGCAAATATATAACTCAATAACAATATCAATTCAATTACCAAACCAATTCATACTATCATAATCACATTTAATTTCAAACTTACAGATTCATATAATACATATATATACTTTTATTTTGCTAAATATACATACGTCCAATATCAAATTATCATTCAAACTCAAAGCCATAATGACATCATTTAACTGAATATACAAAAACTTATATACATATATTCATGGATCATTCCATAAATATTCTTATTTTATATCCTTAAGGCCGTACATAATCATTTATATATGTTTGCACATAAATCACAAATATAACATCACTGTATATAACCTTTGGCCGAATAAACTATATCTATTATCAAGATAACAAACAATTTCAAAACCATAGTACCATTCTATAATCAATTATATACACACTCATAAACATATATTCTTGAATCAAACCTTAATATCTCATACTTATACTTATCATGTAGCTGAAATATGTAACACCCTTATCTCGTAACCGTCGCTGGAATAGGTAAAGGGCATCACCAGATAGACAAAACATTTTCGAACAATACAGGATCATAGATATCATTTAACATTAATACATAGGCATTCATTAACAATTCATCCCTTAAGATGGTTTATAAGACCTACAACATACATTTAAGAAAGGTCAGGACTAAACCAAACATAGTAAGAAGTTTCAAAACCTTCCAAATCTTTCAATTCTGTTAAAGTCACACGCCCGTGTGACTAAGTCGTGTGACACACATGGGCACCAGACACACCCATGTAATCCAACCGTGCCAAAAAGAGTTCTTATACTGACTCTTTCACACGGCTGTGTGCCATGACCGTGTGGTACTTAACTAACTACTGACTTAAGCCCACGGCTATAAGGCATGCATGTGTTCCCTGACCATGTGGCACAATGCAGGCTTGGTTTAAGCCAATTTACCACCCCTTTTTGGGACCAATCCTAGAAGTAATAATAAACAACATTCATGCCACAAGTTCAACCAAATCCATGCTAACAAATGACCAAATCACATTAGATCATAGCACATTACAAACATACATCATTTGACATTACTAAACAAACACCAAAACTTTGCACAAAGACATCATTTGTTTGCCAACTCTCATGGCATAACATATTTACATAACAAAGCTTATTTACATAGACATTCTAGCCTATACATGCCATACTTATAAATATGTACACTTTCAAAAGTACCAAAATGAGTTTGATAGTGCGGTGACACTCCTCGACTATCCCCGAGCCTTCAGTAGCTACGATAACTGTAAAACAAACAGAAATCACACAGAGTAAGCTACAAAGAGCTTTGTAAGCCAAAAACAATTCCCCAAACTAATATAGCATATAAGTAAAAGTCAATAGCCAGAATTCACAACCGTCTTATGGAATATATCATTATTTCACAGAAACAAAGTCTTTTCTATTCAGAAGTCTAGTACTATACAAACGTACCTGTGTAAATTATACATTTCATATATTTATTTCCATACCTCATACTTTATCATCAGACAATTCAGAAACGGAATAGAGGTTCATAAACAGGTACAATGCCGATGTCCTAGATGTGGTCTTACATGTACTTCAGTATCGAGGCCTCTGTCCCAGATAGGGTCTTACACAAAATCTCAAATCGAGGCCTGTGTCCCAGACACAGTCTTACACGATATCTCAGATCAATGCCAACATTCTTTTAGGAACATACAGAGCTTTTCAAACACCAACATGTTATCAGAGTTTATTCATCAGGCTCTCAAGGCTGTCCAATACAGATCACAGTTTATATACGTAGAATTTAGTCAATTTAACACGTAATTGTAGTTCGACTTACCTCGTACGGATTTCAGACAGAATGAGTCGACTATTCAACTATTTTGGACTTCCCTCGATCTAAGTCTGATTTTCTTTGTTCTTGATCTAATACAATGCAAATTCAACCATTCAATCATTCAATTTAATCTAGATACACACATTTAGGGCACTTTGCATTTTAGCCCTAATATTTTCACACTTTGACAATTTAGTCCATTTTTCACAAAATAATAATTATGCAAAATTCACCAAGACTATAGCTTAGCCAAATATAAATAGCTTCCATTCAAGCCCAATTAACATTTTTAATTCATAATTTAGTCCCACAAAACCTCATTTTCACAAATTAGCCCAAATAGCTCTATTTCATCCAAATTCAAAGACAAAACTTATAATTTATCTATCAAGCCTTCATAATTCATCCAAGAACATCACAAAACTCATGATATCAACAATGGAATTTCATGAAATCTTTAATAGAAATAGAAATTCAGACATGGGCTTTAAAGAACACGAAGCAACGATCACAAAAACGTAGAAATTATCAAAAATCGATCAAAAACACATACCTAATTGATGCTTGCAAGTGTCGAAACCCTAAAGCTCTTTTTCTTTTATTTTTCCTTTGATTTCAGAAAGAACAACCCATTATGAACACATTTCATGTTTATTTTTATTTAATTATACATTATAAGCCATTTTCCAATTTTGCCCTTTAATTAACAAATAAAAATTCCATCCACTAGTGTCCATACTTGTCCATGAATTAGTAAAATGGTCCAATTGCATCATAAGGACCTCTCATTTACAAAGCCAAGCCAAATAGGCACTTTAACAATTAGCATGCAATTTTTGCATTTGACGCGATTAAGTCCTTTTTCATAATTAAACACAGAAACAGACAAATTAAATCACAGAAACTTCACAGATATAAATTCATATATCACAGGCACAGAAAATAATACTAAACTATTTTTTAAACTCGGAATTGTGGTCCCAAAACCACTATTTTGACTAGGGTCTAAACTGGATTGTTATAATTCCCCCTAGGGATTTTAGTCCCCGAAAATCTTACCGTTAAACAGATTCAGATATTGCTGTTTCATTGCATCTTCTGGCTCCCACATAGCCTCTTCTACACCGTGTCGGTGCCACAGCACTTTGGCTAACGAAATTCTCTTATTACGCAATTTTTTAATCTTACGAGATAGAATACAAATCGACCTTCCCTCATAAGTCAGATCAAAATGAATTTCAATATCAGACAAAGAAATTACATGCCAAAGATCAGATCTGTATCGTCTAAGCATGGATACGTGAAACACATTATGTATCTTTTCTAACTCAGATGGTAGCCTCAATCTATAGGCAACCGGCCCAATTCGTTCAATGATCTCATACGGTCCGATGAACCTCAAACTCAACTTACCCTTTTTACCAAATCAGAATAGTTTCTTCCACGGAGATACTTTCAAAAACACTTTATCACCGATCTCATATTCGATACCCTTTCATTTTAAATCTGCATAAGACTTCTGAAGGTCAGAGGGAGCTTTCAGACTATCTGTGATAGCCCTAATTTGACCCTAGTCAAAAAGTGGTTTCGAGACCACAAAACTGAGTTATATAAAAATATTATAAGTTATATTTCATGTTTATGAAGTGAGTAAATACATGTGTGAAAGTTTAAAATTTGATTTGGTCATTTGCATGCGAATTTATTTATTAGGATTTATATGTGACACTTTCAAAATATGATAGGTAAATTTATAAAGGTCTAATAATGCATGTGTGGAAAAGAATGGTTTTGCATGTTAAATTAACCATTTCTAGATAGTGGCCGGCCATGTTACTAATTATAATATAAAATATGAATTTTCCATTAACTTTATTTAGTTAAATGGCATAATATCATGAATTAATATTAATTAAAAATAGAAAGTGGGTGAAAACAACAAAGTGTTCACCTTGTTCATTCCAATAGCCGAAAGTAAAGAGGAAATGGGGAGAAAGGAACCATTCGGTCATCTTAGGTCTTCATTAAGGTAAGAAATTCATGTGAATTCTTGAAATTTTAGATAAATTTGAACTAGTTACCAAGTTCTTTAGGTAACCCATGTTAGAAATTTTGATTTTGGGATGACTAGAACTTTCGGCCATAGTAGTTATTAAAGATTAAGGTTTTTGTTTCATGTTAATTTGGATGAATCTTGGTGTGGGTGTTTGAACTAAACTAATGATCAAATAGATGCATAGATACTAAGTGGGAAGAATCGGCTATTATGTTTGATATTATTGCCGAATATGAAAATGATATACTTGAGTAATGTATGTGGTTTGAGTTGATAATATGAAAAGAATGCTTAAATGTGTTATAATCAATTAGGTGTTAAATTAAAAGTTGCTAAAATTCCATTGTTTTAGCCGAATATGTGTTTGATTAAAGAAGAATTTGTTGAAGAATGCATGTGAACATGGCAAGTGTATTCGGCTTAATGCATAAATGATATGAAAATTTTGGAATTTATTTTTGATTATGTGTATGTATGACCAAGTATAATCGACCACATGAATAATATGAGTACGTGATGTATTATTATAATTATTGAGCTTAAGTATATGGGTGTATGTATATGTGGTCATATAATGACATTTTGGCTTGAAAGTTGAATGATGAATTGTTATTTAAGTTATATGAACATTCGAAAAAAGTACCCATGGTGTATAAAATTGTATTATTTATGAAATTGTAAGTTTAAAATTAATTGTGGTAATGATAAATTATAATAAAATGAGTTTGATATGTGATTGTCGAATGTGATTAATAAGTAAACATTATTGATCAAAATATTGAATACTTCTATTTGTATTCATTAAGCTCAAGAGCAAGGGGGATCAAAGTTGGATAGGGGAAAAGAGAAAGCAATAGAGTAATCAATCCACAACCGTTCCAATATACCGAGGTAAGCTTTTAAGTAGTCTCCTCTAGTATACATAATTGATGATGCCTATAAGAATATGGTAGATGAATCGAAATTTTTGGTTTACACTTGAATAAAACTGTTTATTAATTAATGAGAGTATGTGACTCATAGTGAGGGTCGTTTGGAGTTAAGCTGTAATGGTAATATGAATATGTGATTTTGAGTATAACTTTGGAGTTGAAATGTGAATGATGATATGTATATTGAGACAAATATCTGAACATGAGGTCCGCAGGCTATAAGCTAGAATCTATCCGGACATGAGGTCCGCAGGCTATATGCTAGAATCTATCCGGACTAGAGGTCCGCAGGCTACGAGCTGGAAAAATATCCGGGTTAAGGACCCGCAAGCCCTTGCTGGCAAGGTATTCCGAGCTTAAAGATTTAACAGAACCGATGTCAGTAATGTAAGTAAGTTTGTAATTTTGAATGTTCGTGGTAAACATTATTGTTTAAGTACCATATAGCTTACATGTTAATGTTCGTATTACAAACTCATATTTGAATTGATTTCTATGTGAATTACTAGTATTAAAGTACGGTATATATATATATGTGTGTGTGTGAATTAATTCGACAATTGAGGATAAGATAATGGTATAATCAATTAGTGTTAGTTATCATATGAAAGAATATGATTAAAGATAATAGTATAAGCTTTGTAATTAGCGAGTATGTGTTAGAAATTTACATATATATATATATATGTACATACATATTCGGTCAAATGGTAACAAATTTGAATATTAGTATGTAATTTTAAGTACTTGATTTAAATAATAAGTTTTAAATTGTTTGAATTACTTAAAACTTACTAAGCATCAATATGCTCACTCTGCTGCCTTAATTCTTTGTTTTATAGATTCTGCTCGTCAGCTACGGTCTCAGGGATCTCAAAGTCAAAGTCGTCTACACTATCTAAACTTTTGGTACTCTAGTAGTTAAAATTTAGTAATGGCATGTATAGGCTTAACTTTTTGTTGTTAAATAATTATCTTTTGATGATGTATATATATGTGTAGCCATGCGAAAATGGCTTGAAAAATTACTATATGTGTTCCAAATGGTTAAGCTGAATGTGTGGTTGAGATTTAATTAATGTTTTCAATGTTTGATGTGAATGGAACTTAAGAATGAATCACTATACCTAGTTAACTTGATATAACTCTTTTGTTTATGGTAATACTCTTTAAACCCTCCAGCGACGGGTACGGGTTAAGGGTGTTACAAGATATATGTGGCAGAGCCACCGGAACAGATAATTTGTGGCATAGCCACCAGGACTTGTTCTTGTCGAACTGAGTTCTACGAACACTTGAATGATGCTCCAAATGTTGGTTGATTGAATATTTTTCAAGAGGTGAAATCGACAAGGGATTAGGGGAAGGAAATGAAGAAAATGAAGGGAATGAAGAGAGAAAAATGAGAGAGAAGTGAAGAGATAAGAAATGTTGAGATGTGTTTGAAGTGAACAACCAAGAGAGGTATTTATAGGTTGAGAAGGCTGCTAAAAATATCCAAAATCAGTAGCCAAAGACTCCCTCCATGGCTGACCACACGTGTGGCATGTTTGAAGATTTCAAATATGCTATTTTTAGGTAGGGGCAAATTTTGAAAGGTATGAATAGTGGAGGGGTTTGAAGGCAAATTGAAGGAGTCTTCAAGGGCCATTTTGCAAGCCAAATAATCAGCCAAACAAGCTGATTGGGTCAGCATGTGGGACAGTTTTGGGCTACCCAGTACTCAGTTGGATCGGTTTTCTTGGTTCAGCTCAACTGGGCCCCTTTTCATAATTAATTAATAATATTTTATTTAACCCAAATTAAATTGGTTTAAAATTAAAATTAATTATATTATGAATTAATACACATAATTTGGACCGTCTTAGGCTGAAAATTATTTCGCCTTGATGCTTCAAAATTGCTTCTCGATTTTGTGCTTCTAGTAGTGTCTGCTGAGCCGTTTTTTGCCCTTTGTGCAAATTTGTCGAAAATGATTAAAATTAATCAAAATTTATTGTAAAATTAATTAAAATTCAGCATGTTAATAATTTAAGTAAGATTTAATTATTTTATAATTATTATATATTTTTCGACAAGAATTTTATCGAAATTGCATGAATTTGAGTTAAAAAGGGCATGAAAAAGTGTGTATATTTTCATGTTTCCACCAACCCAATTGAGCGTCCGATAATCTGAAAAGTAAAGGAAAACAACTACGCGAGCAATGAATGCTTAGTAAGCTTGTATAAACACTATTCATATCAATTCATTTCAAATATGAAATTTATACATATCAAGAATAATCCAATATTGATACCACAATACTCATGAAACTCACAAGGAGAATAAATCCACAGCATCTGTAACACCCCAAACCCGGCCTAGACATTATGGCCGAATCTGGCGATGTCACATGGAATGAAATTTGAAAACGAGTTTGAAACCATTCCAGTTAATTAGCATTTATCTTAATTCTGAGTAAATTGCACGTTTTTTGTTATGTCTAAAATCATATCTTTTTAGCGGAAGCTTTGGAAACGCTTATTTTTAGAAAACCATTTGTGTTGAAAGAAATCGTTGATTTAAGGAAAATCAAGTTTTTACCATTTAACTATAACACCCCAAACTCGGCTTGGACGTTATGGCCGAATCTGGCGAAGTCACATTGAAGTGTTTTTCGTAAAGTGTGAATCTGTCAAAACCAATTCTCTTTTAAACCTTTTTGAACGAAATTTAAGCAGATTTCAAGGCCTGTTGTTTATTTTAAAAATGTACGTCCTTTGTCGAATATTAATCATATTAAAACGTTGTTATTTATTTTAAAATGTTGTTTCTTGCGGAAGCTTTTAAAATCGTTTACGTATTTATGGTATTTTTGAAAAATATTTATCATTTTGAAAACTCGCGTCTTTTTCCTACTGCTAGCAGTACTAAAGCAAAAGAAATATAAATCCCCAAATTATAAATAAAACCTTCGAGTCCCTCGCAGCACCAATCCGCCTAAGGATTACCTACACAGATAAGCAGAAGGGTGAGTTTACGAAAACCCAGTGTAATCCCTTAATAAATAGACAGTCAAACATATAGTGAGCAAATACAGTTTGGGCCTAAGCCCATATCAATAACAGTGACAAAATCAGTTTGGGCTTTAGCCCATCTAAATATAGTAATAGTCATGGGTTTGGGCCTTGGCCCATTGCAGTAACAGTAAATAGTGCAGTAACAGTTTAAAACAGTATATAAGTCCTACCCATCCAGCCTCTACACCGTCCAACCTTACACTCTATGTGGGGATATAATCAACCCACCCATCCCTACACTCCAGAATTAGCCCCGGTTGCGGCACCAAATAGTAATATGCAGCTGGGCTACCAACAATTTAAGCTTGAAGCCTTTCAGTACACTTTCTTCGATCAGTATAAACCCATCCCCATGCAATGCATCATACAATCATGTCATGTCATATAATAGAATCATACATGTATCCATTAGAGTTTAAATAGCATGCTAAAATATGGTCATACATGTACATATATATATATATATATATAAATCACATAGGGGTAAAACAATCATCTTACCATATAAGGGCAAAATGGTCATTTTACTCCATAGAGGCATAATAGTCATTATATCAATTTGGGGGTCTAGGTATACTTATCGACCCAACAGTAGGTCCATATTCGTCTCGGGCGACCCGTGCAACCTTAACAGTCAAATAGTAGAAATGGGCCCATGTTGCGGGCCCACACGTCCCTGTGGCCCACATAGCCCAGGAATGACCCTAGCCACGTGAATTTTACGGCTTGGCCCAATATTCTATACACATTCGTGTGGTTTACCCGTGTGGGGCCCACATGCCCTATTTCAGCCCATCATGGCCCAAATCGACCTCAGGCCATGAAATCGCTCATGGCCGGCCTTAATGATCTTATGCCCATGTTTAGCCATTCATATTACCACACGAGCGAGCGCACGCTCATGTAGCGTTGACAATCATCTATTTCGGCTTTTGTCGATTTACGATTATGGCAGTGTTTTTACAGACCTGATAGAATTTTAGGTACTCAACCCCTTCTTGAGATAAACCGTACCTAAACAAATGACAAATCCATGACCAATGTTAGACATGCTTAGAGCTAACCGGACCAAAAACAATCCTCAAATGATAGCATTTAATATTACTTACCTACCACTGCTTCAGCTGATGTAGCCTATCACTCCTCAGGTAAACAAAGTTCAACATGATTTGGTACTGTCAAAATAAAATTTGACATGACAAAGGGTTAGAACCTTAACATAACTTAATCAAGAGGCATAAACCAACCAACTGGGGTACACCTTTTTCCCCCTTTACCAAAGGACATACCAACCGAAAGCAGTCCTCTATGAACAGAAGCAGCCAACACCACCTTTCCTCTTTTTAGAGAACAATCGCAAGCAGGAGAGGGCAAGGGAAAGGTATTCGATAATAGTACAAAAGGGAGAGTAACTACTGAGATTTGATTGAGGGAGGGAAAAGAATGAGAAGTAATCGGCTTAGGGAAACCGATCGAGAGGAGGGAAAAGCACGAATTCGGCAAGGAAAGAAAAAGTAACCGTAAGTTAAGAGAATAAGAGCCAAAACCCTGAAGAGTTGAAAAGAGGAAATAAAAGAGTTTTTTTAACAAAAAGGGAATCGGTTGAAGGGGAAAAAGAAGAGAAGAAATCAGTCAAGACCCCAAAGTAAAAAGCCAAAAGACTTTGAGAGAAAAGAAGGAAGTATTCGCCCATGAAGAGCAAAGACCTAAAAATGAAAACCCGAAAATCCAAAAATAAAGGTTATCGATATACTTACTAGAACAATTCGATTTCTCTAGAAAAGAAAATAAAAAAAGTTGTCAGTTATCGTAAAATGAAGAACTAAATGCCAAAAGCCCCCAAAATCGAATGCAATGAGCACCTGCATTTCCCATTCGACACCAACTCTTCTCCAACCACAAATCCCCACAATTTTCTCCCAAAATCTCTCATAAATCCCTCAACTGACCACTCTTCCCTCAACTACTTAGTTTGAATTCCACTACACCACCTTAGTGTTTTGGTCAAAACACAACACCTCCACAACATCAGCAGCAAAATAAAACACCCCACTGCCTTCACCAGGATTCGAACCTCTGCCTCCATGGAACATTCCACACTCTCTTATCCTCTAGATCAGTAGGCCTTTTATGTCATGCTTTACCCATTTTTATTTAAAAGCCTACTGACTAGAGACAGGGTTTATTCCTTAAAAAACAAAACTTTTGCACATGCCCAGGCTTGAACTTGGGACCCCTCACACACACCCAGAACACTTAACAACTGAAGCAGATACACACTTGTGTCACTTTCTTACACAACTATACCTTTATGTGCAGCCTTTTAACTATTCCCACGCTCAAGACTTAATACTTCTAGGCCCAAATTCAGGACTTTACAATTCACCCCTCCTTAAAGAAATTTTGTCCCTGAAATTTCCAACTATCAGAATAGTCGCATAACACAGGCTACATCACTATG
Source organism: Gossypium anomalum (assembly GCA_025698475.1). Lineage (NCBI taxonomy): Eukaryota > Viridiplantae > Streptophyta > Magnoliopsida > Malvales > Malvaceae > Gossypium > Gossypium anomalum. The sequence continues at coordinate 33,881,015 of CM046960.1, read as the reverse complement.
CCCCCGCTGTGCACTCTAGTGCCAAAACATTACCACACTTAACTTGAATGTTTTTAGTACAGTTTATAGATAGACTAGGACAGTGCATCAATCCAATACTCAGCCACATTAGGGGCAACTCCAGCAATACCCCTAAAAATCTCAGCTCCACTAGACCAGAATTGTTCCATAACTGATCTACGGCCCACAGCACCAATATTGGGTCCAACAACCCTCTCCAGAATTTGCAACATAGCTTGTGAAAGTGCATCATCCCCAGCCGCACGATCATGAGACTCAGCTCAAGCACCTCTACGGCCTCTGTCGTGGCCTCTTAACCCCTTCCGCGAGCACCTCTGGTGTTCATTATCGAATTGCGTTTTATCTTTATTAACAATTTAATGCACCAGTTTACAGTTCTAGTTGTTTATTAACATATATTTTATGGAGACAGTATCAAAAGTATAGAGTTTTATTTCCGCACAATACAGTGTTTATCGGTGTCTACCAGTTTTACTATAGTTTCAGTATACACTACTAAAGAGTTTGCAGTACGGTATGCTACCTACAATAGTCTCAGTAATCCTACCTAAGGTAGTTTCGGTCAAAATCAAAATACAATTTTCGGAGAGAACTTATAGGATCGGCATGGAGACTCGATGTGCCACACATTCAGTAAAACATTTCAAAATACTTCAAATCATTTGAAACAGTTCTTTTAGAAATTCCAAGCTTTTAAAAGAAACCCAAATCCACAGTCGAATTTTGTAACTTGGCTCTGATACCACTAAATGTAACACCCCAAACTCAGCTTGGACGTTATGGCCGAATCTGGCGAAGTCACATTGAAATGTTTTTCGTAAAGTGTGAATCTATCAAAACCAATTCTCTATTAAACCTTTTTAAACAAACTTTAAGCAGATTTTAAGGCTTGTTGTTTATTTTCAAAATGTACGTCGTTTGTCGAATATTAATCATATTAAAACGTCGTTATTTATTTTAAAACGTTGTTTCTTGTGGAATCTCTTAAAATCATTTACGTATTCGTGGTATTTTTGAAAAATATTTATCATTTTGAAAACCCGCGTCTTTTTCCTACTGCTAGCAGTATTAAAGCGAAAGAAATATAAATCCCTATATTAAAAATAAAATCTAGAGAGGCCTTAGTACAAAAAAAACCCAAATTAAACTACTCATAAATTAAAAGATAAATATGGAAGCGTAAGCTATTGTGTGGCCACCTTCGAGTCCTTCACAGCACCGATCCAACTAAGGATTACCTGCACAGATAAGCAAAAGGGTGAGTTTACGAAAACTCAGTGTGTAATCCCTTAATAAACAGGCAGTCAAACATATAGTGAGCAAATACAGTCTGGGCCTAAGCCCATATCAGTAACAGTGACAAAATCAGTTTGGGCTTTAGCCCATCTAAATACAGAAACAGTCATGGGTTTGGGCCTTGGCCCATTGCGATGAATAAAAAACAAGATGCGGTAATAGTTTAAAAACAAAGATATAAGTCCTACCCATCCAGCCTCTACACCGTCCAACCCTACACTCCATATAGGGATATAATCAATCCACCCACCCCTACACTCTAGAAATAGCACCAGTTACGGTGCTAAACAGTAATATGCACCTGGCCTGCCAGTAATTTAGGCTCGAAGCCTTTCAGTACACTTCCTTCGATCAGTATAAACCCATCCCCATGCAATGCATCATACAATCATGTCATGTCATATCATAGAATGATACATGTATCCATTACAATTTAAATAGCATGCTAAAATACGGTCATACATGTACATATATATATATACATCACATAGGGGTAAAACAGTCATCTTACCATATAAGGGCAAAATGATCATTTTACCCCATAGAGGCATAATAGTCATTATATCAATTTAGGGGGTATACGTACCGACCCAATAGTAGGTCCACAGTCGTCTCGGGCGACCCGTGCAACCTTAACAGTCAAACAGTAAAAATAGGCCCACGTCCCATATTACGGGCCCATGTAGGCCCACACGTCCGTGTAGCCCACATAGCTTAGGAATGACCTTGGCCAAGTGAATTTTACGGCCTGGCCCAATATTCTCCACACGTTCGTGTGGTTTACTCGTGTGGGGCCCACACGTCCGTGGGGCCTACGCGGTCCGTTTCGGCCCACCATGGCCCAAATCGACCTTAGGCCATGAAATCACTCATGGCTGGCCTTAACGATCTTACGCCCATGTTTAGGCATTCGGATGACCACACGACTGAGTGCACGCTCGTGTAGCGTCGACGATCACCTATTGTGGCTTTTGCCAATTTACGATTATGACACACCTAATAGGATTCTAGGTACTCAACCCCTTCTTGAGAAGAACTGCATGTAAACAAATGACAAATCCATGACCAATGTTAGACATTCTTAGAACTAGCCGGACCAAAAACAATCCCCAAATGATAGCATTTAATATTACTTACCTACCACTGCTTCAACCGATGTAGCGTATCACTCCTCAGGTAAACCAAGTTCAACACGATTTGGTACTGTCAAAATAACATTTGACATGACAAAGGGTTAGAACCTTAACATAACTTAATCAAGAGGCATAAACCAACCAATTGGGTACACCTTTCTTCCCCCCTTACCAAAGGGCTTAGCAACCGAAAGCAGTCCTCTATGAACAGAAGTAGCCAAATCCAACCTTTCCTCTTTTTAGAGAACAATCGCAAGCAGGAAAGGGAAAGGGAAAGGTATTCGAAAATAGTGCAAAAAGGAGAGGAACTATTAAGATTCGATTGAGCGAAGGAAAAGAATGAGAAGCAATTAGCCTAGGGAAACTGATCGAGAGGAGAGAAGAGCACAAATTCAGCAAGGAAAGAAAAGGTAACCGTAAGTTAAGAGAACAAGAACCAAAATCCTGAAGGGTTGAGAAGGGGAAATAAAAGAGTTTTCTGACAAAGAGGGAATCAGTTGAAAGGGAAGAAAAAGAGAAGAAATCGGTCAAGACCCTGAAGCAAAAAGCCTAAAGACTTTGAGAGAAAAGAAGGAAGTATTCGACCATGAAGAGCAAAGACCCCAAAAAGAAAACCTGAAAAGCCAAAAACGAATGATATCAATGTACTTACTATAACAATTTCTTTTCTCCAGAAAAGAAAATAACAAAAGTTGTCAGTTATCACAAAATGAAGAACTAAATGCCAAAACCCCCAAAACCGAATGCACTGAGCATCTGCATTTCCCATTCGACACCAACTCTTCTCCAACCACAAATCCCCACGATTTTCTTTTAAAATCTCTCCTCAAATCCCTCAACTGACCACTCTTCCTTGAACTACTTAATTTGAATTCCACTTCACCACCTCAATGTTTTGGTCAAACCACAACACCTCCATAGCATTAGCATCAAAATAAAACACCCCACTACCTTCACCAGGATTCGAACCTCAGCCCCCATGGAGCATTCCACACGCCCCTATCCCCTAGATCAGTAGGCCTTTTATTTCATGCTTCACCCATTTTTATTTAAAAGCCTACTGACTAGAGACAAGGTTTATTTCTTAAAAAACAAAACTTTTGCACATGCCCAGGCTTGAACTTGGGACCTCGCACACACACCCAGAACACTTAACCACTGAAGTAGAACACACTTGTGTCACTTTCTTGCACAACTATAACTTTATGTGTAGCTTCCTAATTGTTCTCACACTCAGGACTTAATACTTCTAGGCCAAAATTTAGGACGTTACATTAACCGTACCAAAACCGTAAAGCAGTTAAAAGTCCAAAATTTAAAACCAAAACAGTCCAAAAATTTACACAACAAATACCCAAAATAACATAAACTCAAAAACTGAGTCAAAACAGTATGAAACAGTGGTAGTCACTGTCAAGTCCTCTGCCGCACCGATCTGTCTAAGTCTGGGGATTACTTGTACAGATTAATAGAAAAAGGGTGAATTTTCGTAATCTCAGTGTGTAACCCCCACAGAAAACATGCATACAAATACACATCAGAATACATTCAAATATAGCCTGGGCCTAAGCCTATTACCGATTCAGTTTGGGCCTTAGCCCAATCAATTACAATTTCAGATATAAATCAGGGCCTTGGCCCATCTCAGATACAGTATGCAATAACAGAAATCAGAATCCTACCCACCAACATCTACACACCATCTCTGTCAATCCCTACACACCATGTGGGGATTAAATCAACCCATCCAGTCCTACACACCATTCTGTACCGAACTGCGGCACATAATCAGAAATTTGTAGTGAAGCTACTAGATAACAGGCTTAATAGCCTTTCAAATCCTCCAAATATCATCAATAACCCATCCCGATAAAATGCAACATACAAAAGATGTCATGCTATTATGCAATTTCAGTCTATACAATCAGATAACGTAATTCATGCTCGGTATAGAAATCTGACAGACAAATCACTCATATAGAGGTCTAAATATAGCTTACCGACCCTTCAGTAGGTCCACAGTCGACTTGGGCGACTTGTGCAACCTTAGACAACTTTTTTTAGCAACATGGGCTCACACGCCCATGTGGCCTACCCATGTGGGCCCACATGCCCACATGCCCATGTGGCCCACACGGCCCAAACCAGTCTGGCCCATGTGTCACACATGGCCTACTTGGCCATCACACGGCTGTGTCATGCATGCACGGCTTGGCTCGTCGATCACACACCCGTGTTTCGTCACATGGCTTACCACACGGGCGACCACATGCCCGTGTGGCATTGACAGTAAGCTTTTTTTGGCTTTTTACCAAACCCCGTTTTCTGCATTTCAGGTACACACCTGGTTTCGATTCACTGCAAAAACACTCCCGAGCACTCCAAGGCCTAAAATCAAGATACCCCACATCAATTTACGAATTTACAAGTGAATTTGAAAACCAAGAATGAATAAAAACTCGTGTTACCGTTTACGATACCCTCCGTTAAACAATACTAAAACACGAGATACGCAATATACTACCCACTGCCTCCTCCTACGCCATTAGCAGAAGAAGAAACACATTACTAACAATTGTTATCAATCCACGATGGAAAAGATGAGGAAACTTACTGTACTAGTGCGTTTAATCAATTTGAGTAATAAAGGTCCCGAAATAGAGAAGATTGGAAGCACAAAGGGGAAGGAAACCAGCAATAATTTTCGGCAGAGAGTCAAAAAAAGAAAGAACGAATAGGAAATTTTGGGGAAAATAAAAAGAAAATTAAAAATTGTGTTTTTGGGAAAGAGATAATCAGAATATTTTTTGATAATCACAACATCTCAACTTCCCCCCACTAACTCCACTATCCCACTCCCATCAGAATTTCAATTTTATTCAAACACCTACACGGCATCAAGCAAAAATAATTCCCCTCGCTCATGCAGGGATTTGAACACATAACCTCCAATAACTTATTACTCCTCTTAACCACCAAACCAGCAGGCCCATTCAGTTAAGTATTTACAAACAATTACTTAAAAACCTACTAACCAGAGATAGGGCTTTGATTTAGAAGAAACACAAAATTTTTCCAAAGACATGGCTTGAACTTGGGACCTCACACACACACCCAGAACACATAACCACTAAATTAGATACACAATTGTGTCACACATTCACAAAAAAAAAAATTAAATTTTGGGGCGTTACAACATCACTTATGCATATTATTCCTAGCATAGTAAGATTTTAAACAACTTTAACTCTTCCAAATTTCTTTATTTTCATTTTCATTTCTTTACTTTCCACACTCATTCCAAATGAATAACACACTAGTCATAAGCATATCATTCAACCATAGCCACAAGCTAGTGCATTTAAACATAGCCTTTTTTGAATTAATCACATGATAAGTCATTTCATAAGAAATTGCATAACTTAAACCTTACCACTCTTTCATGAGCACTAGCATATTTTCATTTGGGTACTTACCCTTTCAATGCATTATATAAATAAACATATTACCATTTAACCAATAGCTTGACACTTGCCTAAGCATCAAACAACAACACTTGTTAGTGTACTTGAACATATTTCATATAAATTCAACATTGATAAACTTATTTTCTCAATATGTCACACTTGAGTTTATTACTCATCTCAACTTACAAAATTTCCATGTATCAACATGTCAAAGATAATTACATATACACATGTCATGATACATATCATTCTCTTACCATTTCTTCATAAACATATATCATCGATATCATTATATCCATATATCATGTACCATCATTTCCATGCATTTCATATATACACCTATATTAGTTCGTATCAACCCATATTTTCTCGTAACAGAACATTTCCCGTTGAAGCATTTATAATACCATTGGATACACGGGTAGTACACACGAAGTGTACAAAACTGTAATCTGTCAACTCATGTACATGTATGTTTATACAAACATGTAAACGGAAAGCTCTTCTGAGCCATATACTGGGAAGCTTATGTGAGCTGTATAACGATAAGCTCTATCGAGCTGTATATCAGGAAGCTCGTGTGAGCCATAAATCGGGAAGCTCATGCGAGCCAATTATCGGGAAGCTCAAGAGAGCCATTAATCGGGAAGCTCATAAGAGCCAAATATCGGGAAGCTCATGAGAGCCAAGTATCGAGAAGCTCATAAGAGCTGTGGTGTGTCCGCAACACATGCAGGACCACAATCAATCCGAGAAACCCTAATGACATGTCATTTGTATCCATCGAATTTCTAAGGTTCAAACGAGACTCGGTAATCATCATTCATCGTTGAATTTATGTCATTTCATAACACGACAACTTGCATACTAACATATATATATATATTAATTTGATCACAATATAATCACATATTAACACTTACTTTAATCAAAATTATACATAATACAGTTCATACGAACTTACCTGGCTAAATTGCAGAAATACCAAGATTTAAGGGCATTTTAGTAATTATCCATTTTCCTTGATTTTCTACCCGATCTTGATCTAAAAGTAATAATTTCATTCAAAATATTAATTTAGACAACAAAACAATTCATTTCATGTAATTTGGTCTTTTTTGACATTTTTACTAAATTTAACAATTTAATCTTTAATCGAAAAATTCATCAAAATCACTTAACAGAGTACTTTTAAATAACAACTAATATCGCAAATTCATCATTTAGCATAAAAAATCAGATAGATTCATCAATGGCAACATTCAAAATCTTTAATAATATCAAAAACTAAAGTAAGATTTAGTTGGACCTAATCGCAACAATCTCAAAAATATAAAAATTACAAGAAACAGGTAAGAATTGAACCCACATGAAGCAAATATGTTAAACGAACTCAAGGAGCTCTCCCAATGCCTGTTTGAACCAAAAATGGGAGAAGAAATGCCTAGAAACCTTAAAATCTAATTTGTTTTTTTTTTTAATTTCAACTTATTTACCATTTTGACATTAAATTGCCTTTTTATTATTTTTTTTTTCTTGTTATGCCACCTCATCCTATTCATTTAGGTATATTTACTATTTAGGCCATTTATTTATTAATTAAGCCTTTATTTATTTATTAGTCCTTTTTAATTAATTAACTATCAAAACATTAAAATTTTTCAACGAAACTTTAATACTACTTTAATGACACTTTATAAATACTTATAAAAATATTTACGGCTCGATTTATAGAAACGAGGTCTCGATACCTCATTTTCTAAAACCACTTGACCTAGAGTTTTACCACTCGAACCTAATAATTCATTGTAAAACATAAACTACCAATTAAAAAATTCTTTTTAAAACCACGTTTGACTCGTAAATAATAAATAATTAAATTTACAAGCTTACTCGCTGGATTTGGTGGTCTCAAACCACTATTTTTGACAGCACTGAAGATGGGGCTATTACAGCCTCAACACCCACATCACAAAACATATATAGGCGAGTACTCATAATCTTATGGCATGCCAACTATATCCAATGGTCTCATAAGGTGACAAGGCCAAAATATCCACAATTACACATTTTAATTATTGAATTAATGCACAACATCTCTACTTATATTCATCAATTTACATCACAAACTGTACACAACGCATGCTTATCGAATTCACATTTAATTGCACTTTAAGTGCCAAAATAATGCTCATTAAGCCATCACATATTCGACCACATATGTGTGCATTAATATCAGTACATAATATATCACATACAAGTATTCTCACATATTACCTGTCATAATAATATCAGATTTCATAATTCAACACATATATACTTACTGAAATTCTACTCGCTTTCGTTAATTATTTGCATCATTAGCATATCATTTTCATTTTCATTTTCATTTGGCATGTATATCATGCCCAGAACACAATTTACAATAGTTATCACAGATTTCTCATAACACAGTATCTCATCATAATAATCAATCCACAATTATATAATCACATAATTTGCCAAAATAAGACAAGAGAAATAGAAAACTTACATTTGGAATTTAGAGTAGGGGTTTAGGCTACTACTAAATTCCCAAATAATGCATTGAATCATGTCCACAAGCAATTATTCCAAACACTCATTGATTACACTTTCGCTGAAAAGCCAAAAGCTTAAACGCTTTTTCCTTGCCTTTATCGCTACTTGTAGAAGGCCCTAACAAAGCTAAAGTTTCAACACAATAATTCACACAAAAATACATTCAAAAATCAGCTAAGGACTCACCACAAGCAATCAAAAACACAAGCCTAAGCTAGGTTCTCTTTTGACCAAAACCTTCGACATAGAAAACTTAAAATTCGAATATCTCCGTCTATACTTAACATTTTTGCCTAAAACAAATTCCATTCATCTAATTATTTACCTACAACTGATTCTGAACCTTTAAACTAAACAAAACTACTCAATTCATGGTATCAAAATTTTCAACATGTTTATGGCTATTTTCATGAAAATTTATTAAATCCTTAAAAATCCTTAACGAAACTTTAAAATAAGTTTAGAAACCTTCTAATAATGTTAAAACAAGTTGAAAAACACTTTGAAATCATATTTTTACCCAAAATCCTGAAATCCACCATTAACAACCCAATTTTATATTTTTATTTAAAACATGTGATTTAATTGCTAAAACCTTAGTTTTAAAGACTAAATAACAATTAAAACTAATGGGAAGATAAATCGTGTAACACCCAAAAACTCGACCTAGAAGTTTAGACCGAATTCCTAAGGTTACATTAATCACTGAAGTGATCGTAAGAAAATTTTACCCAAAACAAATTGTCTCAAATTCCACTACAAAATTTTAAAGTTTAACAAACCGAAAATAATTAAAAGTTAGCTTTCAATCAAAAAAGTTATAGTTAAGTTTAATAAATGTACAAAATAGAATGTACGATAGAAAATTTAAAACACAACTTGTACCACAGTTTTATAATACCGTACAAATTAAAATGGTAAATCAAAACTGGAAAGATAACTGGTAAATTATTTCCAACCGAGACCGTCCAAGACCTCCATATACTGAGTCTAGCTACTAAAATCGAGCGTACCTGTAAGGAGAAACTATAAGGGGGTAAGCTACATGAGCTTAGTGTGAGTTTAAAACGAGACTTAAAACAAAATTATAGAACTCAATTCTAGAGCACAACAGACTTACAGACACTCATAGAGTTAGAAAGCATACTTGGAACCAATGTCCCAACAGTACGTAACAACTCAAGCACACCAAGTCACACACAGTCAGACAGAGTACAGTCAGATAATCTTGCACTAGAACATTCAAATAGATCATTTGAAATGCAGTCAAGTAATAAAACCTACCCATCCAGCCAACACATCTCCTTGTCCCCCGATCACACCCCACAAAAGCTGATTAAGCTTATCCAATCAAAACACACCACATAGGACCTCGAAAGGCCCATCCAACCCTAAACACCATGTATGTAGACTAAGCCACTTAGATATTAATACGCAGCAGGACTAGCGTATATGCAATACAGTACAATGTGGTAGTCTACAGTACAGTCATGTTGCAGTTAAACTGCCATATCAGATAATGGTACACAAAGAAAGCCGATGTATGTGCGATACGATGTGGTAAACCATCAGACGAATAAGCTTGCGATTAAATCGCGGATCGTAAGAGAAACAGTCTTCCTTCTCTTCACAACCAAACCCAAAATACTTAATGCCAGTGCATGTATGCATTCAAACCCACAGAAATAATGAACACGTCAACAGAAAATCAGATAGAAGCAGATATGCACACACCCAATACACCAAACTCAGAATCAAACCTCTCACACCTCAGTCAAAAATAACACATAAGCCAAAGCCCAGATCAGAATTCTTAGCCACTATCACTAAAGTTCAGCCATGGCTGAAACACACAAACAGATTCTCAATTCCTAAACATATACAAAACCAAATAAGTACTTAGAATCACACAGCCGTGTGCCCTAACCATGTGGGAAAAGCTAGGCCGTATGGGGGTCAAAACACTCATGTAGAGGAAGGCATACGGGCATGTGGCAGAGGCACACGCTCGTGTGAAACAGGGATAGAGCCGTGTGAACAGGCCGTGTAACTCACTGTCCAAAAAGTGCAAAAATAGTGTATAGGGCAGACACGGCTGTGTGGAGGTCTCACATGCCCGTGTGCCCATTAGACACGGCTGCGTGTCCAAAATACATGCCCATGTGGGATCCCTAAATTCCCAAATTAGCGACACAGCTTTGTGGCCAAGCCGTGTGACACTAAATCACTAAATCCCTAATTCCCAATCACACATGCTCGTGTACCTAGGGGACATGGCCGTGTAAAAATCGACAAAAATCACCAAATCAACCACACGACCATGTGGCACCCAAATCAGCTCAAAAACCCTAAAACCACATAGCCGTATGTGAGGGCACAAACCTGTGTGGCCACCCATGTGGTCACAAAGCCACTCCAAAAATTGACTAAAAGTCTCATTTTTCGATCAGTAAAACAACCCCTAATCAAGTATTTCTGAATCACACCATAATAAGTTGATTCTATGCCATATAAAGCCAATACAAACCTCAATTACTGACTACCAAATCACACAAAAAGAGTTGCCGAATTTCAAAGCGATTCGGTACCAAATTATATGGCACAGAACACACTCATTATGTCTAATTACCCATAATCAATTCAGTATTCAAAACTAAAAAGAAAAGTTCAGAACCCACGCTTGATTCGATGATGGAGGAGTGAAATTATTCAAAACCCGCCAACAAAATCATTTTCAAAAAAAAAGAAAGAAAAGAAACAAAAACCCCTTAAAAAGAAAAAACACGTCCAACAAGTTCAGAAAATAATAAATTAAAATTAAAAATAACATAAATAAATGGTTATATATATAACTTAAAAAGAACTATTATTTAACAAAATAAAATTATATAAAAATATTTCCCAAAATGCGCACACAAAGACTTGAACCCAAAACCTTAAGGTATACTGACACTCACTCAACCACTAGACCAGCAGACCCATTTTGACATTTAGCTGTGCAACTAAACACAATAACACAACCTTCTCACTGACCCTAACCACAAAACTCAAAACTTCTAACCCTAAAATCCAGGGTGTTACAAAGCGTTACCTTAGTTGACGAAAAACCAAGAGTTTGATCAAAAACTCGAAAAACCCACAAGCTTGACAATGGAGAAAACTATGGTGTTTTTGGTTGTTTTTCTTGTAACACCCCAGACCCGGCCTAGACGGTATGACTGGATCCGACGTGCCACAGCGAAGCGTTCAAATCATTTGTTGGTTTAGAAAACTATCTTAGTGTTTTAAAAGATACTTCCATTATAGGCTAAAGTGAATGGAAGCTGTGCACCAGATAAGAAACCGGAAAAGAGGAGGTGAGTCCATCGGACTACTTAAGTACCAAGCTCCCTTTGGATCCAATCCTAGACATGCACACCGCCATTGCCACACTCTAACATCACGTATATTTTTAAGAAATCCGTTTGATTAAATCCATTTTAGGAAAATGATTAATTTTTGGAAACATTTGCTTAGCGAAAGCCTTATTCGTAATCGTGTTATTTTGAAATCAATTATTGGTTTGGAAAATGTGCTCTAAAGCTAATCAATTTTGATAGTTAAAATAAAACATTTCCGTCATAATATAATATAAATCAAAACCATAAAAAAAATTAAGCGGCCTTATTACATTTAAAAACCCAAAACCGTAGACGAAAATAAAAGGACGTCCAGTTCATCAGAAAGAAACTAAATTTGCAGAAACATGTTGCCACTCCGAATCCCTCACAGCTCCAAGCCCACTATGGTTGGGGATCACCTGCGTGGATGGAAAATAAAGGGGTGAGTTTGGGGAAACTCAGTGTTTAGATTAACCCAACCATAGCCTATATCAGCTCAAACCACAGAAATAGAATAGATTGGCCTTAGCCCAGAATAGAATTCAGAATAAAGCCCATAGGCCAATGACAGATCAAAATAGATATTACATGTTTATGCAAAACCCAACCCATATCTAACCATATGCACCCCCATACCAACCTTTCACCATATGGGGAGACTACTCGACCCACCCAACCGCTACACGCTATAGAAATATGTAGCATGGCTGCTAGAATGGATAATGTGACAAAGTTACCAGAAACAGATAATCATGGCAGAGCCACCAGAACAGATATATGTGGCAGAGCCACTAGAATAGATAATTTGTGGCATAGCCACCAGGACGCTTCCTCCATAATATAACCCATGTACCCATGCAACATATATACAATCATGGCATACATCATACAAAATCAGATTGTCATGCTTTTCAGAAAAAGTTAACCCTAGGGGTATAAAGGTAATTCTACACCTAGGGGTGCAATGGTAATTTCCCATACGTAGGGGTATTCAGGTAGTTTAACTACTTTTAGGGATTTCATGCATATCCTAACTATTTATGTACTTATAGAAACACTTACCGAGTGTTCTTACCGAATTGGGCCCGTTGGCCCATTTTCCCGATTTTGGCCCATCAAGTCCAAAAATATCGAAATGCATGGAATCGTGCACTCTGCAGTTTTGTCACTCAAATTTATCATACACATCAAACTGTTACCCTTACGAGCATTCGTACACTCGCAAGTTCTCAAAATACCGACTTTTCGGCATTTTGGCTTTTCGGCTTTTGCCGATCTAGTCTATAAGAAGGTGTCAGTTACACACCTATTTTATGACGATTCATTGACGAGATCCACGCACGAACTGCTTACATTTATATTACTACCACATTAATCCTAACTACTAAAATGAACTACATATTAACCCTTACCATATTCGGCCAACCATACCTTAGGCACTAGCGATCCTACTTTTGTTGAAAGTAGTGACTAGATAAAGATCTGATTGTTCCACTTGCCCAAGCCCTTGATCAGCAACCTCTAAATCACACCATTATCAAATTAAAATAGTTACCACAACCCCTTAGGGCCACAAGTCCAAATCGATAGCCTCCCTAACCTTTAGGGGTTTCGACTTTTCTAAAATACGAAGGAAAGACTAAGTTGGAAAGACTTACCACCGATTCCTTCGGTCAATGATTCCAATTAATTTCTACTCAAATCTGATGCTGCTCTAAGCCCTCAAATGATCACAAAAGTCGAGCCTTCAGTGTTCTCAATATTCGGCTAAGTCTCTATGAGTGTAGGGTTTTCGGCTCTTTGCAACTGTGTATAGAAAGATGAAATAAGAGGGTTTTGCTATGGTCTTGTCGACAGAACTTGGGGTTTAGAGAACTAGTGAATCGGTCAAAAATGATAAAGAGAAGAAATAGGGTTTTGGTTATAAAAAATCAGCACAAAAGAAATCAAGCTTTCGGGATTTCGGGATTTGAGGCAATCGGCTATAGGCTCAAAAACGTCTGAAGAGTAAGATGGAGATGAACAGGAGGATAGAAAGATTCGGCTATATAGAGAAAAAAAGAAAAAAAAAGTTGATGAAGAGAGGAGAAAAGAAAAGAAGAGGAGAATGGTCAGGAAACGGCACAACTTACCCCTTAATGCCGAATTTAAACTGGCACTTAACCTAGCCAAATTTTGCGCCCCTAAAGCTCCCCTTGGCCGGCCAACTCTTGCTCCTCAAGAGTCTACCATTCGGCCAACACTGCTCTCCCTAATCAGCTTTTAAATTCTCTCCCTTATCCCCTCCTTGCTCAATCTCCTGAGAAACTCAAACTCCTCCTGACAGACTTTTACTTGAGTTCCATCACTTCCCTTTTCTGTACATAAAAATTAATTCCCTTAATTTTGCTGTCATTGTGACTTGAACCCCAGTTCTCCCTAGCATCCACACGCCACCCTTATAGCCTTCCCAGTGGCGTCACATGCCACCTTACCACAGGCTTCCTTGTGATTTATTTTACACAATTAATACTTAAAAGCTTAGTTTACCAGAACCCTTCTTTCCTATGGAATTAAAATTAATTAAGTTACCGGGTTTTAACTTAAGCTTGGTCCTTCTAGAGGCCCACTAACATAATTAAACCTATGCCAAGCAGACAAAACACAAAAATTTTAAATTTTACCAACATTTTCAGAATTCCCAAAAATTGGGACGTTACATTTCTTAACTTCTATAGAGATTTATAACTTAAAAGATGATAGAAATCAAAAGGAATTAGGATTTGGAATTCAAAATCGATTGGGAAAGTTGGGAGAACCATGGACGACACAAGTATGAGAGGAGAAGAAGATTAATGTGAAAATAAAATTAGAAATGGGGGGTTTTTAGGTTGGATTTTAAAATTTGGTCTAATTGCCTCTTAAAACTCATAATTTTGACTCTTTTACAAATCCGTCCAATTTTCAAAATTGAAGGTCTTTAAAACTCTTTTTCAAAAATTGATTTTATTTTCTAGAAACCATAGTAAAAAAAACATTACAGGTATACAATGTCACAAAATTCTGAACACTCTAATGCTAAAATCCCTAAAATACCCCTAAAACTCCTAGGCCTTTTTTTGGGGTGTTACAATATAAAAAATAATTAAATACCTAAATGGACGGCATTACAAATTAAGTACCGGAATGTGTCATTTGTTACAAATTGGTAGGGTGACCCATTTTGGTATATATCTGTCATATAACATTAAATTTTGTTCTAGGGATAAAAAATGATAAAAAAAAATAAATGAACATTTGAGTGACTTACATTAGATTTAAATATTAGATAGTTTCTAAAAATGTTATTAATTATTCCAAAAAATAACAAATGGTACAAAATTCATTTTCGTTATTTGTGTATTTTTTTAATTTTTTCAGGCGATGATTAAATTTTTTATTTAAAATTGTAGATATCAAAATGATATTTTTTATTACAGAAACGGGTCACACATCAGATACTATTAATGTGGTGGTACTAAAATTGTTATTTATTATTCATGGGTCCCCTTATAAAGTTTCATGTCATTTTTTATTTAATTTAGATATATTAACTATTGCGGTAATTTAATATGGTCAGGGTCTATACCGCGTGTAACAGCCCGATGTGGACCCTAATCGGAATGGTGGTTTCAGAACCACGAATCTGAGTCAAAAAAATATTTTAAAATTATTTTCTGTGTTTATTTTGTGTGAATTTATATCTGTGAAATTTTTGTGATTTAATTTTGTCGTTTAGGTATCCGATTAAATAAAAGGGCTTAATCGCGTAAAATGAAAATTTAGTGGTTATTTCTAAAAAGGGATAGATTACACTTGGCTTTTTAAATGGAAGCCTTTAAGTTGTAATTTTCCTATTTCTAAGTGAAGTGGATGGTAGTGGCCATAATATAATGGTTATATGATATGATAAATAAGGTTAAAAATGTAAAACATGAAATAATAATAAATTAGTATATATGTTATATTATATGATAAATTTATTATCTTTTATTTCTTCATCACTTAGCCGAATATAAACTAAAAGAAAAAGAAAGAACATAAGCTAGGGTTCGGCCAATTTGAAGCTCAATTAAGGTATGAGTTTAGCTCAGTTTTTGATAATTTCTCTATTTTTGAGATCGTTGCTTAGTAATCATCAAGACCCATGCTTTAATTTTTGATTTTGATGAATATTTTGAGTTGTGCCATTGTTGATAGCTTGTGATTTTTGTTGTTTGATGATGAAAAATGGAAGATATGTTTTAGACTAACATATTTTGTATTGGAGTTTTTGATGATTTTGAGTAATTAGGACTTAATTACAAAAATAATAATTTGAGGGACTAAAATGTGAAATAAATTAAATATATGGACTTGTTTGAGAGTGGGTAAAATTTGGCCCAACATAAGTATAGGGAAATTTTGTGTATTTTGTGTTTTGTGCAATAGGGACTAAATTGTAAAAATTGTAAATGTCAGGGGTAAAATGGTAATTTGCCCATTTATGTGTTTTTGGACTAAATTGAATGAAAATATGTTTGAATGAGCTTAATTTTAATATGTTTAGATCAAGAACCAAAGAAATTGAATTTGGACCGAGCAAAATCGAAAATTGTCGACTAGTCGATCCGTACTGGTTTTTCGTTGTCCGAGGTAAGTTTATAAGAAAATAGACGTGTTTATTTGGTAATTAAATTTTATATTTATATACTGTTATGAAATGTTAGAATTTAAATATGCTATGGCTGAACATGATTAAATTTGGCTACTACACTTCCGAGTTCGATTCGACCGAGTTATGATGCCCGAAAGCCTCGTATGAACCTTAGGAATAGTTAGGATACATATGTCATGACATAGGATTCCGATATATGTGTGCGAGTAAGACCATGGCATCGATATATGGTTCCGATATGTGTTTACGAGTAAGACCCTATCTGGGACAATGGCATGGATATGTGGTTACATGTAAGACCACGTCTGGGATGTTGGCTTTGTACAATTTATGTGATTATTCGAGTGTCCTATCTGATTCGGAATGGTTCATTGGGAAATGATAAGCTATATTTGAATATGTAAAATGAGCTATGTGCCAGGTATGGATTAATTTATTACCAAGTCAAAGTAAGGTAGGTAAGTAATAAATGGTTGATACAAATGACTTATTAAAATAAATATGGAAGATGCAATCATATGATAGTAATCAAACTTGATAAGGATATATATATATATATATATATGTACTGTGTTTGTCTTCGAAATGATATGTGATATGCTTACTGATGTAACTAAGTGTATTCGGCCATTTGGTTAATGTGTACGTGATGACATATTATGATGCTTGGGTAGTAATTATGAGTATATGTGTATTCGATTGTTTAATGATATCTTGGCTTTGTAAATAAAATATGGATTACTTATGTTGGTTATACATGCTTTCGGCCAAGGTGAGAATTTTGTATAAAAATGAAATATCATGAATGAATTTGGTAGGTTGAGACTAAGCATACTCATATTAGTATAATTCGGCTAAATTTATTATGACATAGTTATATTATTAGATTGTTTATTTGCTTATGGCTTCCTAAGCTATAATAGCTTATTGTGTGTATATTTGTTTCTGCTTCATAGATTTTGGATTTAAGTTACAAGCTCGGGGATCGTCAGCAAAGTCCATCACACTATCTGTTATTTTGGTATTTAAATAGTCGAACTTGAACTATGGCATGTATAGGCTGGATTTTATTTTGAAATATTAGATTTTTGTGTTGTGTATAATTTAGCCATGCGAAAATGGCTGAAGTGTTATCTTTAAGTTTGGTTTGACTAGACTATGGTTTAAGCTCGTTTCAATTATTTTGCTATATGCCATGGTTTGGAAGTAATTATGATATTCGTTTTGAGTATTGAATTTAATTATAAATCTTGGATGTGGTATGAAGGTGATTAGCTTGGATGTGTATTATACTAAGATAAAGTATGCATGTTGATGTTGTTTATTATATTTAGTTTTAATCTAATATGTTTTTAGTAATAAAGATTTATGAAATTGGTTTGATAATTCGATAATGGAAACCTTGGCTAGGTGTGTGAATTAAATATATAATTTGGCTTTGCATGGCATTAAATAAGGAAAAATGTTCCATGATTGTTTTTGTCATTTACTTGGTATGAAATTAATTAATAAAGTGTGGCTTAGGTGCCTAGGGTGAATGCGCACTAGTATTAAACCTTAAGGTATATTCGGCTATGTTATATTGAATTTAAATTGTATGTTTAGTTGTTTGCTAAATTGTGAAATAAGTTTCAATTAGTTATATTATGAGTTTATACTGGAGTTGTTAATTGTTTCCAAAAGTGGTTTAGTTTTAAAAATGTTGTAATGAGCTTGTCCTTTATGTAACATGTTACATCCCTTATAGATTAGTTATTTACTTAGCCTCAAGTATGATTTGCTAATGAGCTTTATTCGAAAATGCTAGAAGTTTTTATTTATGCATGTGTATATATATATATATATATATATATGTTCGAATGGATTCATTAAATTTTATTAATGTACAAAACATGAACATATAAATTAATAGTATGGTGCTGCATGTAGGAATAATGAGGCTAATAATGAAATTTATTTTCCATTAATATATAACTTATGCAAGTGCATGGCTTATTTAAGAACATGTTTAATACTCAACAATAAAGATATCGATGAGTCATATGTTCGGTATATGTATAAGCTATGCTGATGTACTTTGAGATATATTTTATTTATACTATGTGATGAATGATAAAATTTTTAGGTTCTAATATATGAAATGATTATACCCACTGATGTGATATTAGGGTCGAGCTGTAATATATAATGCATAATTGTATGAATTGTAATATGATCGGTAATGCCTTATAACCCTAATCTGACGACTGATATAGGTTAAGGTGTTACACCGCGTACTGAGAGGTCATGTCAACGGTGTGGGCTATCTGTTGGATCCCTGTCTTAGGCCATACTTGGAGGCATCTAGATTCAGATTAGCTGCAATGATCTGCATGTTTGATTTGAAGTATGTCTACTATCGACTTTGGTCGAGAGGTGGCACTCCGTGATCCACACATTTCATTTGTCGTGTGGAGAGTGCACCATCACTTTGGAAGACGTTGCACTGCAATAATAGTACGATCACGGGTGTAAGTACAGTGTCTGAACCTATGACCATTTGTTATGACTTACTAGGATGCTCGCCCGACGATCGTGGCAAAAAATTTACGAGTTTAAGATTTTCATTGTTGAAGGCAAATTTTGAGTATTTACTGTACTGCCACTGAACGGGAGGTGATTTGCGTCACTCGAGCATATATAATGCATGTGATAGGGACTATACTCATGCTAGATGCAAATAACAACAAGGTCCACTTGATGTACTTGCCCCTATTATCTAATTTATACACTACCCGTTAGTATAGTTAGGACTCAGTAGTACTAGCTACATTGTATCGCAAGCTCTGTCAGATGACAAAGCGCCATGCCATGGACATAGGTGGGTGCTTGATATTGTTGCAGTCCTGGGTGCTTTACAGGATGCCATTCTTAGCATCAATTACTCACCAAACATATGTCTTTCCACTCGTGAATAGGTGATAAAATTTAACCATTATAATAAGACTTTTGCTTTATTTATGAAAATTTGTTCTAACAAGTTCACTTTTTTAGTATATGGAGTTCTTCTCTAGGTATCAAAATGTCATATATGCTTCCGTGTTGCCTCCAGATGATTGAGACACATGCTGGGGAGGGGGTAATTTATACTAATATTCATTACATGTAATTACTTTATTTGTTTAATTTGACTCGTGCTACTATAACGATGTTATTACTTGTACAGTTTATTTGGATGCCATATTCCTTTCCGGACATTACGACTATTATTCCCTTGTCCACTCACATTTGTGGTACATTAACGTACCCCTATTGAATTTCTCAACAATTGAGTGGTATAATAGAGATCGAGTATTGTGACAGTTCAGGTGCATCCAACATATTCTAGATATTCCACGGAGTTTGAGGGTTGTACACTTAATTAACAAAAGGGGAAACAAGACAAGAATTGGGCAGTCAGAGCATTGATAGTTAGTTTCGTCGATAGGCTCAAGCTTGAAGAGATCAGGAATGAATTTGTTCATCATGGTGAATATGTTTAAACAATGGTATGATTTTGCTTCTAAATTGTTGGAAAAATAAGATTGGAAAACAAAACTGTTAGCATTGACTGGAAAATAAACCAAGCGTAAATAAAAGAAAGAATTACTGTAGCGTGGAAGAACCACTACCTTAGAAGCAAATTTGCCTTGATCAGTGTAATCGTGTATTGGATGTTGGCCCCAAGGTTAACACAAAACTTCAATATTCATACACTTGAGTAAGGAAGATGGAACACAATTAGTATTACTCTTCTCTAAGGAATTGGGAAATAAGATAAATATAAAGCTTTAAAGCTGGTTAGAAAAACTTGACTAGAAAAATCATACTAGGTTCAATTTCCAAGAAAGATAGGAGGGGTCCCAAAAGGTCCTCCTTAAAATCCAATCTCCTAGACTAATGTAATTTTAGTAAGATGCCAAAGTTTTAGAGAAAAGAAAGATGAGAGGATCGAGAAGAATGAGAGAAGCTCTAATTTTGTTGCTTGTGAAAAATGTGGAGAAATGACCTCCTATTTATAGGATTCTCAAAAGGGTAAAATGGTTCAAAAAGTTCAACGACCATATTGTAACGATCAGATTCTGTAATGGTTAGATTCTAATGGCCATATTGTAACAATTAGATTCCAACGCCATATTGTAATGATCAAAGTTTTGCATTACCAAAAGACTGTAATATGTTTCATCCGAGAATGCAAATTAAGATTTGCAAACAAATAAGTAGCTCTAAGATTATCACAATAGATAACTAGTTGAGAAGAGCAAAAAATAGAAAGTTCTTGAAGTAGATTTTGAATCCAACACAACTATAGTGGATGCTAATGAAAGATACTCAGCTTCTGTCGAAGATCGCGCAGTAGAATTTTACTTTTCAGAGCTCCAAGTGATTGGATTGCATCCTAGAAAAATAATGTTCACACTACTAGAAGTGTGATCAGCCTTATCACTTGCCCAATAAACATTTGAAAATGCATGAAGATCTAAAGAAGATCGGTTATGAAACAAACCATGGTCTAGAGTACCACAAAAATACCAGACGACTCTTTTAACCGATGTCCAATGATTTACTGTTGGTCGATGAGAAAATTGATCCAATTTATTCATAGTGAAAGCAATGTCTAGTCTTGTAAGTTCAAGATATTGAAGGGAATCAAGAGTTGTACGACACTCTTTAGGATGATCAAAATGAGCACTATCGTCAATACATAAATTATTATTAGTGGCTAAAGGTGTTGTAATAGGATTAACTCCTTGCATATTGACTTTCTTAGCAATATCTTCAATATATTTATGTTGAGAAAGAAATAGAGATCTTTATGTCTTGAAACTTGTACTCTAAGGAAGTAGTGAAGCTCATCAATATCCTTAATAGAAAATCAGTGGCTAAAGTAGTGACAAACTGATTTAAGGCATCAGAATTATTACCACAATCAAATCATCAACATAAAGAACTAAATAGATAGTCATAAGATTTGCCGAATAAATAAAGAGAAAATTATCAGAGGTAGCAATAGGAAAATTTAATGATATGAGATAAGCTCACAATTTTGAATACCAAGCATGGGGAGCTTGTTTAAGACCATAAAATGACTTATGAAGTTTGCAAACATGAGTAGGGTGATCATTATCAACAAAACCCTTAGGTTGTAACATATAAACATCTTGAGTTAAGGTCACATACAAAAACGCATTAGTAACACCTAATTAATGAAGGGACCAGTCATTAGAAACTGCCAAAGAAAGAATAATTCATACAGTTGTATATTTAGCCACCGGAGCAAAAGTTTCAATATAGTCAATGCTGAAAAGTTGACTAAAACCTTGAGCAACAAGTCGAGCCTTATATTTATTGGTTGTATGATCGAGATTATATCTGATTCTGAAAATTCATTTAGAATAAACAATATTGTTAGAATCTGTTAAGGATCAAAAGACTAAGTAACTTGAGATTTGAGGGCATTAACCTCCTCAACCATAGTAAGACGTCATTTCTCACTTTTCAATGCTTGAGTAACTATTCTTGGTTCCACTTCTTTTGGTTTAGCTTACGAGTTTATGGAATCGATTTAAGGATCAAGTGTCGGTGGTGTAGGAAGGAGCTTGATGGTGTTAAAGGAAAGACAAGATATAGGTTTTCTAGTATTATTCTTTGCTTCGGTAATCATGGGATGAGAAGAATATGGTAAAGGTTGTTTTGATGACATTGATGGAAGTGAATTTGATAGTAGAAATGTGGATGTGTAAAATGAAGACTCAAGTAAATTATCTTGAGGCGCAATATATAATTTAGGAGATTGTGTACCTAAATTTGAAACTTGATGGTTTCTCAAGTTAAGTGATGAAGAGACTACACCAAGAGAAGCATTAGTAGCTAAAAAGCTTGTCAACTAGATATACATGAGATACTTGTGATAAAATTGGAAAAGTGGATGTTATAGGAAGAATATAGTGAGAAACCCACTCATAGAAAGACTTTACAGAAGAACAAGTAGAATGAATATCAAGATTAGTATATGGAAAAATATTCTCTACAAAATCAACATGACGAGAAATATAAATGTTATTTGTTGATGGATCAAATCACTTGTAAGCAACTTGATT
Source organism: Gossypium anomalum (assembly GCA_025698475.1). Lineage (NCBI taxonomy): Eukaryota > Viridiplantae > Streptophyta > Magnoliopsida > Malvales > Malvaceae > Gossypium > Gossypium anomalum. The sequence continues at coordinate 33,858,344 of CM046960.1, read as the reverse complement.
TAAAGCATGCCCTAAAAAGATACAAGTTAAGATATATGTTCTAACTTGTTTCTAGAGTAGGGTTTCAACAAAGGATATCACAAACAACCAAAAACTCTGAGACGAGTGTAATAAGGTAAAGAACCAAAAATTCAAAAATATGGGGAATCATTATTGAAGATGGAAGTTGGCATCTGATTGATAAGAAAAGTAACAGTAAGAAATGCATGAGACCAAAATTCTAAAGGTAATTTATCTATATGAAGTAAAGTAAGCCTAGTTTCAACAATATGGCGATGATGCTCAACAATCCCATTGTATTCAGGTGTGTAAGGTGGAGTGAAGAAGTGAGATATTCCATTTGAAGAAAGATAGTCACGAAGATGAGTAAATTCCCTACGATTTTCTAAATAAAAAGAAGCAATAAGCTTTTGGAAGTATTTTTAAATAATAGCTTTAAATATAGGAAAAATATTAGAAACTTCAAACTTATGTTGTAAAACATATTAGTGTATGGTAAAAAAATATAAGACATTAACGAAAACCATCAAATGAAGAAATAAGTGTTAGACTCCAAACATCAGTATAAATAAGCTCAAAAGGAGAGGAACTTTTTATCGAAGATATAGCAAATGAAAGTTTATGCATTTTATTGCACTTACAAGAATTGCAAAAGAAACGTGGCCTAATAGAATTAATTGGAAGCTTCAAGGAATTAAAAACAAGATGCATAACTAGAATGGAAGGATGAGTGAGACGCCAATGCTAGGTTGGCACTTGAGAAGTTTGGGTAAAATATACTAGTGGTGATCGTCGCAACTTAGAAATATGTAAGGGCCGACCATTTATACACACCATCCTTAGGTTTTCTAGTTACTAGATGCCCCCATGAATTTGAAGAGCATAATTGATAAATAAAAATAAAAATTTTCTTAATAGTAGGAACATAAAGAACATTAGATAAATGTAAAGGCTTAGAGGAAGAAGGCAGAGATATGGAACCATTATGAGTTACTCGCAAGTTATTACCATCTCCAATCATAACATCTTCACCACTTTCATAATCAGAATAAAGAGATAAGTTTTGAATGTCTATAGTGATGTGATGTGAAGCATACGAATCAACTAACCAATTCCAAGAACCATTAGAAGTAGATGAAAAAAATTACTTGAGGAGCAATAGATCTTACAAATGATGAAGGTGAAACAACGAGCCATGGAAACACAACTTGTAACTTATAACATTGCCAAGTTTACCAGAGTTGACAAATAACCTGATTATTGGTTCATTAAGGAGTAGAATGATGATTGTTCTAATTGTTCTATCGAGGGTAGTTTTGATATGATCCCAAGTCCACGCTATAAGGAGGGCCTTGGTGGGCTTATGCCAAAACGTTGGAATCATGTCCAAACTGGTCATGCCCAGGTTGGGTCGAGCCTAAGTCCCATGTAGATCCAAATAATCTAAATTTTGGATGAATTTTTAAAGGGCCTGATTAATTTAATCATGCCATTTGAAAGACTTTTTTATTATCTTAAGACTATTTTAATAAGGTTGTATTTTTTTATTTCAATGCCACAAATTTTATTTTGAATTATGTTAAATACTTTGCATGGCTTATTTATGTTTATACCTAAGTTGAGTTTAGTAATATGTCCATATTATATGTGCGTGTGTGTGCCTTATGTCCATTTAAGCTTGTCAATTTTATGCTGTTGTTTTCTATTATAATTATATCATTTGATCTTAAGTCTTGCATATATGCATGTGTGAGTCAAGTGTCTAATCCTTTAGTTATTTGTCTTTGTCAAATATGCTTGTGAGAGATGCAAGTGATTGGTGCCTATTTATACTTGTGCATGTGTCTATTCGTATGGGCCTTAAGTGACCATCCATTGTTGAATTCATGCACAAGAGGATCATTCTAGAATCTTCAAGAATTCAAGCTTTCAGTGTGATTCATGTGGCTATTCATATTGTGTGCTATGTACATGTCCATATACCTTTCTTAATAGAGAATGATACATGGCATAAATGGAGGTGCATGGACGATGGAGCATGGAATATTCTAGAACCATGTCACCTTCTTTGAACCAGCATGCTCATAAATTCATATTTAAGAGAGATGCATGAGCCATGCATTTTCATTCAACCAACGGGGACTTTTGGAAGATCAAAGGCTACTAATTCATGTACAAAACAAATACTTAAAAGTTAAGAAAGCATGAATGTACCTAGTGAAGCAACATCACCATTCGACCAAGCATTCACCAAGCCATCAAAGCATGAACCAAATTTAATTCCTAGTGTGTGAACATATTGATGTCAAGTGTGAACAAGTTTATGTTTGTGTATGAATGTTGTAAGTGCTAGTGTGAACATCATTACGCCGAATTTGAGTAGTTATTCTAAGAGTCTATAAATAGCTTTGTAAAAGAACATTTAGGGTTAGCCAATTTTGAATAAAAACATCTTTGTGAGATTATTCTCTCATTGGTTCTTGATTGAACTTATTAAACTAATCAAACTTCTTTCGAGTTTGTGGCGTTCACCTGTCTTATCACTTTGATTTCAACCCCAAAGTGTGACGACATCATACCAAGGTTTGAGCTTTTATCAAATTTAAGCGGGTTGAGTTTGAATATAACTTTGGTTCTTTAAAATATTTAAGTGTTTCAAGTTGCGGTTTCCACCATCCCTTGAACCTATTTCAAGATAATCCTCCCATTCAAATCATTTTTCGAACATTCAAAGTTCCAGAAATTGCATCAAGTTGGACCGTTAGTTTTTACCTTTAGATGAATGAGACACTTAGTTATTGGCACAATTACCATTATTGTTGGCATGATTGGAAAAGTTGGTAGCAACCAAAACAGAATGGGTAACATCACGTTGAAGAAAATCTTTATAATCAAGCTCATGAAATTCTTCAAAAGTCAATGGTGTCTCTCTTGTTCGAAGAGTATTTGTATAAGAATGACATTCTATTGGAATATCGTGAATAGCGTGAAGAGTAACATCATCTATTGTGATATTAACTCCTGTAATATTAAGTGTAGTAACAAGATTTTTTATATGTTGCAAGTAAGCTTTCATGCTCTAGTATCCTTTTTTGGCAATAGCCAAAGACTCTTTCAAAAAAAGTACCCGAGCATGAGAAGGACGTGCATAAATTTTCTATAGTGTTGTCCAAACAAAAAATGAAGTTTTTACAGATAGAACATGAGAGACAACCTCAGGAGAAAGAGAAGAAACCAAAGCACCTCAAATCAGTTGATCTTGGCAAAGCCAAAAAGTAGTTGGCATAGAGAGAGGTAGTACTGTGACATATGGTGTGAAATCATATTCAATGAGCTAGGATCACCATTGTGTATACCATGCTTGATAGTTGAAAGGGGGTAAACTTGATTGGCGCTTGAGCAAAGGCATTTATTATAAGGAGTTGTTGTGTAAAAGAAAAAGAGTTGATAATTGTAGTACAAACTGTTGATGGTTGAATTTTGGTTGGTTAGAGAGGAAGAGAGGAAGTGGTTTGAATGGTAGAAATTACTTGTGGAATTTTGGTTGTAATAGGTGCTGGGATAGATAGGTGAGAGTAGATTGGTTTGTTTTTATAGAAGGATTAGAGAGAGATTGAGAGACTACAAACATCTTGTCCATGCCTATAACGACCCGATAGTTAGTGGTATCAAAAAATGTGATTTTGAGACCCCATTTTTATAAACCGAGCTCATAAATATTATTATTAAATATTTAGAGAGTTATTTTATAAGTGAATTGGATTTTAGTTTGGTAATTTTATCGAATTAGTAACTAATTAAGGGCTTAGGGACTAAATTGTAAAATTCCTATCGCTATGCACTTTTAATTAAGAAACGAATTAAGGATATAAATTGCAATTAACCAAAGGCCTGTAATAGTAGTTAGACCATGCTATTTTATATATATGTGAACGATGGGTGAATAACCTATATGCATTTATATATTATAAAAATTATGATTTGATTAATTATATTATAAATGTATAAAATAAAATCAACTTAGTGAAAAGAAAAATAAACTCATTTCTTTCTTTCTTCATCCATGCTAAACCTAAAAGGAGAAGAAAAGAACATACAACCTTGAAGGTTTTTAATTTCAACAACAAATTGGCATGTGCAATTTAGTCATTTTCTTGTAATTTTTTTATGTTTTTGAGATCATGGGAGTTTAATCTAGCTAGCCCATTATCAATTTGTAAAACTGTTAAAGTTTTGAAAGTTACAATTGTTGAGAATTGAAAGTTTAGGTGTCAAATTGATAGATTTTAAGCCTATATATGAAAAAGGACTAAATTATAAAGTTAATTTATAGTTTAGTACATTAGGGAGTAAACTGAATAAATTGTAACACCCAAACCCGACCTAGACGTTATGGTCGAATCTGGCGATGTCACATGATAGTGTGTTCGAAAACTAAATGATTACAATAAAATTATTTCCATGTTATTACCTACCTTTATCTCTTATTAGTTCTAAAGGGAATCATTTTACTTATTTAAAAAATTGCTTTAAAACGTTTCTCGTTGCGGAAGCTTTTAAAACAAAGCAGTTTAAGTAATCGTGAGTTTAAAAAATACGTTAGCTTTTTGAAAACCAAACTTCCTATGACTAGCAGTTATAATTCCACAAAAAATAAATAAAAACCAAATTTAAGCAAAAGTCTCAAGAGTCCTCAAATTACATCCCAATAATAATAAAATCATAAAACATAAATTAAAAAAAACGTAAAGTCCAAAAACTGCAGTCATCGTCAAGTCCTCTGCCACTCCGATCCATCTAGGTTTAGGGATTACCTGTGCACATCAAATAGAGAGGAGTGAGTTTACGTAAAATCAGTGTGTAATCCCACAAAAAACAAACAATAGAAGACACAGTGCACAGTCAAATATAGTTTTGGGCCTAAGCCCTTTTTAGTATCAGTAACGGTTTGGGCCTTAGCCCATTTCAGTACAGTATCAAATATGCTGTAGAGCCTTAGCCCATCACAGTATCAATATGCATTAGGGCCTTAGCCCATCATAGTATCAACAGTAGTCATGTGGTATTCAGTATCAAAGTCCTACCCAACCAACCTCTGCCTACCATCTCCGTCCAACCCTACACTTTATCTAGAGATTAAATCAACCCACCCATCCCTACACTCTAGGTAGTACCGAATGCGGCACAAAATAGTATTTTGCAGCTGAGCTGCCAGTATATTAGGCTTAAGAGCCTTTCAGTACACTTCCTCCAAATATAATCAACCCAACCCAACCCCATGCAATGCAACATACAAATCATGACATGCTATCTCATGCTATCAGTTTAGTATACATGTATACTATCATCATGATCAATATATATAAATCAAACAGTTAGTTCACACAATTAGGGGTCTAAGTGATGTTTACCGACCCTACAGTAGGTTTGCAGTCGACTTGGGCGACCTGTGCAACCTTTGTAGTCAATTCAGTGAAAATGGGCTCACACGCCCATGTGGCCTACTTGTGTGGGCCCATACGCCCGTGTGGCCAGCATGACCCAATTTGGCCTTGGCCGTCACATGGTCCTGTCTTGCACGCACGGCCTAGCCTCGTAGATCACACGACCGAGTGGTTGCATACGGCCTACCACACGGGCAACCACACGCCCATGTGGTGTCGACAGTAGGGTTTTTGACTTTTGCCAAAATCTCGTTTTCTATGTTTCGGGTACACACCTGTATCATTTTCAATGTAAAAGTAACTCTAAGCAATACCCAACCTAAATTTGATCAATATTTCACTCCATTAATCACTTAAACAATCAAATTGAACTAAACTTGAAACGGGGTATTCATCTATCAAACAAAAAACCATTACCTTAGATCAAACAACAAAGTCTTTTCACCACCACGGCACCGATTGACTAACTTTATCCCTTTAGCCTTTTCCAAACACAAAATGAATCCCATTAACCACTATCCATAGCCCAAAATGAAAAACAATACTTACCACACTTACCGATAACGCCCAAAAAAGTGCCAAAGAATGAGTTGAGAAACAACGATAGTAGGGAAAACAAAACAAAAACAAAAACAACAGTAAAAATAGGGAAATAGTTCGGCAGAGAACAGAGAAGAAGAGAAAGAAAGAAGAAGAAAGAAAAACAAAAAAGAAGAAATGGATGAGAAGATGTTCAGTTTCTTTTTTTTACAGAGAGAATGTTTGGGAACCTGTTTTACTCAAATCCCACTACCTACCCAATCTTAATCCCTAAATTTTCTCTCTCAACTACCATTACACATTCACCACTCAAAATCCCAGTTCAACATAACTCTGGCCGAACTTTAAGCAAAAATACTACTTCTTGCCATCGCTTAGAATCGAACACAAGCCCTCCAACACACCAACACTCCACTTAACCACTAGACCAGCTGGTCCATTCTAATATGGTTTTTCAAACAATTAAATAAGAGCTTACTGAGCAAGAGTGAGGCTTAACTTAGAAAAATTTCAAATTTTGCCAAAGGCATGGCTTGAACTTGGGACCTCCCACATACCCCCAGAACACTTAGCCACTAAAGCAGACATATATTCGTGTTACAACTTCACAAAAACGAACATAGAAATTTTGAGGCGTTACAATTCTACCCCCTAAAAGTAAATTTCATCCTCCACATTTACCTGATTAGAATAGATGAGGATACTGCTGATGCATCGAATCCTCAGGCTCCCATGCAGCCTTCTTAGTGCTATGATTCCTCCACAGGACCTTTACTGGTGGAATGGGCTTCCTCCGAAGAACCTATACATCGCGATCTAGAATCTGAACCGGCTCTTCTTCGAAGGTCAAATCTGGTCTAATCTTAACCTCCTCAACAGGGACAATATGCTAGGATTAGAGCGATAGCGCCTCAGTATAGAGACGTGAAACACATAATGGATACGATCCAACTTCATAGGTAACTCCAATTAATAAGCAACCGGTCCCACTCGCTTTAGAATATGGTAAGGTCCAATAAACCTAGGGCTCAGCTTGCCCTTACGACCAAACCTTAGAACCTTCTTCCACGGAGAGACCTTAAGAAACACAAAGTCCCCCGCAGAATTCTCAATCTCACACCTTTTTAGATCTGCGTAAGACTTCTGTCTATTCGATGCCACTTTCAAACAATCCTAAACCAATCTAACCTTATCCTCTGTCTCGAAAACCAATTCAGGACCCAGAACACGTCGCTCACCCAACTCAGTCTAACATAAGGGAGTGCAACATTTATGACCATATAGTGCCTTATAGGGTGCCATTTGGATGTTGGACTGGTAACTATTATTATAGGCAAACTCCGCTAACAGCAAATAATCCTCCCAGCTGCCTTGGAAATCAATAACACAGCTCCTCAACATGTCCACCAGTATCTATATCACCCTCTCAGACTGACCATTGGTTTGAGGATGGAATGCAGTACCAAAGTCCAACCTTGAACCTAGAGCCTCATGCAACTTTCTCCAAAATCGAGACGTGAAATGAGGATCCCTATTAGAGATGATCAAAATTGGTACCCTATGCAGTCTCACTATCTCAAAAATATAAAGCTTCGCTAGCTTTTGTAGAGAATAATTAGTATGAACCGATATAAAGTGAGCGGACTTGGTCAACTGATCCACGATAACCCATACTGAATCCTTCTTAGTGGGTGTTAGAGGTAACCCACTAACGAAATCCATAGTTACACGCTCCCACTTCTATAGAGGAATCTTAACCAGCTGCAGCAAACTTGAAGGTAATTGATGCTCAGCCTTACCATGCTGGCATGTCAGACACCTAACCACAAAATCAGTAACTTCTCACTTTAATCCTGGCCACTAATACAACTCTCGAAGATCTCATTACATCTTATTCCCACCAAGGTGCATAGCATAAGGGATACTATGCACCTCTCTCAGTATAGACTGTCTCAAATCAGGATCATTCGACATACATATCTGACCTCAGAAATACAACACACCCTCAGAGTTCAACCTAAAGTCCGTAGTGATACCATCCTCAATCTGTCGGAATCGAAAACCCAAAGAATCATCCTCCAGCTGTTTACCTTTAATCTGGTCGATCCAAGTTGGTTTGACTTGCAGCTCAGCCAATAAACTCCCATCGTCAAACAGGCTAAGTTGAGAGAACATCGCTCTCAGATCAGTCATAGCCCTACGGCTCAATGCATCAGCCACCACATTGGCCTTACCAGGATGGTACTTAATGGTACAGTCGTAGTCCTTAAGCAACTCAATCCATCAACGCTACCTAAGATTTAACTCCATCTGAGTCAGGAGGTACTTGAGGCTTTTGTGATCAATGTAGATAGTACACTTCTCACCGTACAGATAATGCCTCTAGATTTTTAGTGCAAATACCACAGCTGCCAGCTTCAAATCATGTGTCAAATAGTTTGCTTCATGTGTCTTAAGCTGACGAGATGCATATGCTACCACCTTATCATCCTGCATTAACACACATCCCAAATCGACATGTGATGCATCACTATAAACCGTGAACTCCTTTCTAGGCTCCGGCTGTATCAAAACAAGAGCCTCAGTCAATACAGTCTTGATCTTCTCGAAGATCTCTTGTTGCGTATCAGTCCAGAAAATGGTACACCCTTACGTAGTAGCTTAGTTAAGGGTGTTGCAATTAGTGAGAAACCTTCCACAAACCATCGGTAATAACCTGCCAGCCCCAGAAAGCTGCGGATCTCAGACACATTCTTAGGCTGCTTCCAATCTAATACCGCCTCAATCTTTTGAGGATCGACTCAAATCCCCTCCATAGACACCACATGTATCAGAAATGTTACTTCACGTAACCACAACTCACACTTACTGAACTTAGCATAGAGCTGCTTTTCAAAGTCTGAAGAACAACTCTAAGGTGCTCGTCATGCTCATCCTCAATCCTCAAATAAACCAGTATGTCATCAATGAACACCACCACAAACCGATCCAGGTAGGGCTGAAACACTCGGTTTATTAGATCCATGAAAGCTACCATGCATTAGTCAGTCCAAATGGCATCACTAGGAACTCGTAGTGACCATAACTAGTCCTAAACGCCATCTTATGTACGTCAACCTCCTTAACCCTCAACTGATGATACCCAAAATGTAGATCAATCTTGGAAAACACAGAGGCTCCTCGGAACTGGTCAAACAAATCATCTATCCTCGGAAGGGGATACTTGTTCTTAATGGTCAACTTGTTCAGCTGACGGTAGTCGATGCATATCCTCATGGATCCATCCTTCTTCTTAACAAATAGTATCGGTGCTCCCTACGGAGACACACTAAGGCGGATGAACCCACGGTCTAACAACTCCTGAATCTGAGCCTTAAGCTCTGTAAGCTCCTTCGGTGCCATTCGATAGGGAGCGAAGGGCACCGGAGCTGTACCAGGAAAGAGCTCTATCCCAAACTCCACTTCCCGATTCGGTGGTAAACGGTAGCTCCTCAAGAAAAACATCCAAAAAATCTGTTACAGTGTGGATATCCTTTACAGTACAGTCCCCAGAAGCGAAAACACTCACGTAGGCCAAGTACGCCTCACATCCCTTACGAACTAGTTTCTCAGCTACCAGTGCAGAGATCACGTTAGTTAAATAGTACCGACGTTCTCCTATCATGACCACCTCATTATCCTCCTCAGTTCTCAATAAGACCCTCTTGGTCGCACAATCCAAACTGACACAGTGCTTAACCAACTAATCCATTACCAATATTAAGTCGAACTCCCCAAACAGAAGCTCCATCAGATCAGCTAGAAAGGTTGCCCCTTGAACCTCTAAAAGGACGTCTCTAAATAACTTGTTAACCCTTATAGACTACCCCAATGGACTCAGTACAGTAACCTCACTCATAGTGCTCTAAACCAATATCCCCAAGTTTTCAGAAACAGTACAGGCTATATAGGAGTGAGTGGATCCTATATCTATCAATGTAATATAAGGTACATCATGAATAAGGAACGTACCCATGATGATGTCCGGAGCATCTCCATCCTCTCGGTGACGTACAGCATATAATAGAGTTAGCTGCCTCGCTTTAGTCTGTCCAGTACCTCTACCCAGTGCTCTCTGCCTACGACCTATGCCATTACCACCCCTAGCCTGACCACGGCCTCTCGATGGCTGTTGTACTACCCTCTGTGGCTGTGCATTACTAGTACCCTGAGCTTGTGTAACACCCCTATCCCGTAACGGTTGCCGAAATAGGTAAGGGGCATCTACGAACGGACAGAGCATTTCAGAACAATATAGAATCACAGATATCATATAACCTTAATACATAGGCAATCATCCGTAATTCATCCTTTAAGATGGTCAACGAGACCTAAAACATACATTTAAGAAAGGTCAGGACTAAACCAAACTCATTCAGAATTTTCAGAACTTAACCAAATTCTTCAAAACTGACAAAGTCACACGCCCATGTGACTAGGCCGTTTCACTCACACGGGCACAAGACATGGCCATGTGATCCAACCGTGCCAAAAAGAGGTCCTATATTGACTTTTTCACACGGCCAATAGGCACGGCCATGTGCCATGACCGTGTGGTAATTAGCTAGCTACTGACTTAAGCCCACGATCATAAGGCACGCCCATGTTCCCGATCGTGTGGCAGAATGCAGGCTTGGTTTAAGCCAATTTGCCACTGCTTTTGGGTCCAATCCTAAAAGCAATAATATACTACATTCATAGCAACATTTTCAACCAATTCCATGCTTTAAGATGACCAATTCACATTAGAACTTAGCATTTTGTAAACATACACCAAAACTATGCACAAACTTATCATTTGCTAGCCAATTGACATGGCATAACATATATACATATCAAGTTTACATTCTTAAACCTTCTAGCCTATACACGTCATACTTGTAAATATGTACATTTCCAAAAGTACCAGAATGAGTTCGACAGTGTGGTGACAATCTTCGACTATCCCGAGCCTTCAGTAGCTACGATAACTGAAAAACAGATAGAAATCACACAGAGTAAACTACAAAGAGCTTAGTAAGCCAAATACAGTTGGTCTAACTACTAAAGCATATATATACAAAGCAACAATAAGAACTCATAGCCATTTCTCAGAATAGTTCATAAACTTAACCAAGCTCATTTGCTTGTATACATGTCATATTCATTTCCATAATTTCGAACCTATTTCGTTTTCACTATTTTATAGAAATAGAGTCTTTCGTATTCAGAAATTGAGTACGATACAAATGTACCTGTATAGATTATACATTTCATATATTCATTCTCATATCTTGTACTTTATCATCACACGGTTTAGAAACAATACAGATACTTGTAACCAGGTACAATGCCGATGTTCCGAACGTGGTCTTACACGTAATTCAGTATCGATGCCTCTATCTTAGATAGGATCTTATACGAAATCAGAAATGATGTCGATGTCCCAGTCATGGTCTTACATGTAAATCTCAAATCGAGGCCTGTGTCCCGGACACGGTCTTACACGATAACTCAAATGAATACCGACGTTCTTTTAAAGGCATACAGAGCTTTTCAAATACTAGCATACCATCAGAGTTTACTCAAAATTCTATCCATCAGGCTCTGAAGGCCATCCAATACTACACAGAATTTAGCTAATTTAGAATGTAATTGTAATTTGACTTACCTCGTATGGATTTCGGATGGAACGAGTTGACTATTTAACTATTTTGGACTTTTCTCGATCTAAGTCCAATTTTCTTTGTTCTTGATCTAATACAACGCAAAATCAACCATTCAATTATTCATTTCATTCAATTTAATCCATATACACACATTTAAGGCATTTTGCATTTTAGCCCCTATATTTTTAGACTTTGACAATTTAGTCTATTTTTCACAAAATCACAAATATGCAAAATTCACCAAGACTGTAGCTTGGCCAAATAGACATAGCTTCCATACAAGCCCAAATAACATATTTAATTTACAATTTAGTCCTTCAAAACCTCATTTTCACAAATTAGCCCAAATAGCTCTTTTTCATCAAAAATTTACAGAGAAAACTTATAAATCATCTACCAAGCCTTCATAATTCATCCAAGAACATCACAAAACTCATGATATCAACAATAGCATTTCATGAAATCTTCAACAAAAACAGAAATTCAGACATGGGCCTTGAAAAACACGAAGCAACAATCACAGAAACGTAGAAATTATCAAAAATGGAGCAAGGTACATACCTTAATCTTCCAAGATTAGTGTCGAACCTTAACAAAGTTTTCTCTTTTCTTTTCTTTGTCAAAATCGACCATGGATGAACAAAAATGGACATATAATAAGCTTTTGTTTTATTTATTTTACTTAATAACTCATTTACAATTTTACCCTTGCATTATAAACCTTTAAAACATTAATAACAAGGCCATTGATGTCCTCTCATAAATTTAGTGGTCAAATAACAACATAAGGACCTCCCTTTTATAAAGCCAAGCCAAATAGGCACTTTAACAATTAACATGCAACTTTTGAATTTTACGCGATTAAGTCCTTTTTCATAATTAAGCACAGAAACAGACAAAGTAAATCACAGAAATTTCACAGATGCAATTTCACATATCACAGACACATAAAATAATATTAAAATATTTTTTGGACTCAGATTTGTGGTCCTGAAACTACTATTCTGACTAGAGTCAAAATCGGACTGTTACAATTCTCCCCCTTAGGGATTTTCATCCCCGAAAATCTTACCGTTAAATAGATTCGGATATTGCTGTTTCACTTCATCCTCAGGCTCTGATGTAGCCTCTTCTACTTCGTGTCTATGCCACAGCACTTTGACTAATGGAATTCTCTTATTACGCAATTCTTTAATCTCACGAGACAAAATACGAATCGGCTTTTCCTCATAAGTCAGATTAAAATGGATTTCAATATCAGACGGAGAAATTACATGTGAAGGATTAGATCTGTATCGTCTCAGCATCGATACGTGAAACACATTATGTATCTTCTCTAACTCAGATGGTAGCCTCAATCTATAAGCAACCGGCCCAATTCGCTCAATGAGTTCATACGGTCCGATGAACCTCAGACTCAACTTACCCTTTTTACCAAATCGGAACAGTTTCTTCCATGGAGATACTTCCAAAAATACTTTATCACCGATCTCATACTTGATATCCTTTCGTTTTAAATCTGCATAAGACTTCTGACGATCAGAGGCAGCTTTCAGACTATCTCGGATTACTTTCACTTTCTGTTCTATTTCTTTTATCAGATCAATACCGAAAATCTTATGCTCACTGAGCTCAGACCAGTATAACAGAGTTCTACACTTCCTACCGTATAAGGCTTCATACGGTGCCATTTTAATGCTCGATTGAAAGCAATTACTATAGGCGAATTCAATCAAAGGTAAATATTGTTCCTATATACCTTCAAATTCAAGAATGCGACATCTCAACATATCCTCGAGTATCTAAATAATCCGCTCAGATTGACCATCCGTTTGCGGATGAAAAGCAGTGTTGAAATGCAATTTAGTACCTAGAGCATCTTGAAATTTCCTCCAGAATCACGATGTAAATCTTGAGTCTCTATCTGATACTATCGACAATAGCACACCGTGCAACCTCACGATATCAGAAATGTACAACTCAGCTAGTTTATCGAGCGAGTAATCAAATCGAATTGGAATAAATTGAGCTAACTTCGTCAACTGATCAACTACAACCCAAATTGTATCATTCTTTCTCGGGGACAGGGGTAAACCCGAGACAAAATCCATAGTTACTCGATCCCATTTCTGCTCTGGAATCATAATTGGTTATAACAAACCAAATAGCACCTGATGCTCAGCTTTAACTTGCTGACAGATTAAACATTTAGAAACAAAATTGAAAATATCTCTTTTCATTCCCGGCCACCAGTATAGTTGTTTCAAATCGTTATACATTTTTGTACTCCCTGAATGTACAGAAAATTTACTACTGTGAGCCTCACTCAAAATCATCTGAATTTACCCTGGATTTCTTAGAACACAAAGTCTATTTTTGAATCTCAAACAATCATTAACATCAACCTGGAATTCAATATCACACAGAGCTCGTTTTATTATCAATTCATTGTCAGATTTTTGAGTCTCGTAGATCTGTTGTATAAATAAGGGTTTTGCTTTCAGTTCGGCACAAACCAAAGTATCATCAGACAGTGCTAAATGAGCATTCATCACACGCAATGCAGAGAATGATTTTCGACTCAGAGCATCTGCTACCACATTAGCTTTGCCCGGATGATAATCAATAACTAGCTCGTAGTCTTTTAACAATTCTAACCATCTTCTCTATCATAGATTCAAATCTTTTTGCATCATTAAATACTTCAAACTTTTATGATCAGAAAACACGTGACATTTTTCACCAAATAAATAGTGACGCCAGATTTTCAAGGCAAACACAATAGCAGCTAACTCAAGGTCGTGTGTCGGATAGTTCTTTTCATGTGGCTTTAACTGTCTCCAAGCATAAGCAATAACTTTACCTTCTTGCATTAGAACGCATCCTAGACCAATCAATGAAGCATTGCTGTAAACTATAAATTCTTTACCCGATTTAGGTTGCACTAATATCGGAGCTTCAGTTAACAAAGCTTTTAACTGATCAAAACTGTTCTGACACTTTTCAGACCACTCAAACTTCACATCTTTTTGAAGCAATTTTGTCAATAGAGTCGCAATCATCGAAAAACTTTTTATGAATCTTCTATAGTAACCAGCGAGTCCCAGAAAACTATGGATTTCAGATACATTTCTCAGAGGTTTCCAATCCATAATAGCTAAAATTTTGCTTGGATCAACTCGGATACCAAAGGCTGATACAATATGACCCAGAAAACCAACTTCTCGTAGCTAGAACTCACACTTATTAAATTTTGCATACAACTATTTATGTCGCAATGTCTGTAGCACTATTCTCAAATGCTTGGTGTGTTCAGATTCATCACGTGAATAAATCAATATGTCATCAATGAATACCACAACAAATTGATCTAAATACGGTCTAAAAATTCTATTCATTAAATCCATAAAGATAGCAGGTGTATTCGTTAATCCAAAAGGCATAACTAGAAATTTATAACGCTCGTACCTCATTCTAAAAGTAGTTTTTGGAATGTCAAAGTCCTTTACTCGTAACTGGTCGTAACCCGATCTCAGATCTATCATTGAAAACGCAGTAGCACCTTTCAACTGATCAAATAAGTCATCAATCCTGGGCAGAGGATATTTGTTCTTTATAGTTACTTTGTTAAGTTGGTGGTAATCAATACACATTCTCATTGTGCCATCTTTCTTTTTCACAAACAGAACAGGAGCACCCCAGGGTGAAAAGCTCGGTCTAGCAAATCCTCGATCGGTTAATTCTTACAACTGAGATTTTAGTTCTTTTAACTTGGTTGGAGCCATTCTATACGGAGCTATCGAAATCAGAGTAGTACCAGGTACCAATTCAATGCCAAACTTGACTTTTTGAATAGGAGGCAAACCTGATAGTTCTTCAGGAAACACATCAGAGAATTCACAGACAACAGGCACTGATTCAACTTTCTTATCATTCATTTTTGAGTCTAACACATAAGCTAAGTAGGCTTCACAACCTTTCTTTATATATTTCTGTGCTTTCATTGCAGATATCACAGCTGGTAGTCCATTCAGATCACTAGACTCAATTCGAATTATCTCATCATTCTTACATCTAAAGTCAATGACTTTCTGTTTGTAGTTCATAATAGCATCGTGCAAAGTTAACCAGTCCATTCCCAGAATTATATCAAATTCGTCGAAAGAAAAAAGCATTAGATCAGTAGGAAAACAGATGTCTCAAATCAATAACGAGCAATTCTTGCAGACTTTATCAACCAAGATACTTTTGCCTAAGGGGTTCGATACTCTAATTACGAATTCAGTAGACTCTACAGGCAAAGTCTTACTATGTACTAAATTCATATAGATATAAGAATGCGTTGATCCAGGGACTATTAATGCAATCACAGAAGTATCATAAAGAGTAAAAGTACCAGTAATCACATCAGAAAACGAGGCTTCCTCACGAGCTCGGATTGCATAGGCTCTGGCAGGTGCTCTGGCGTCAAATCTAATAGCAGTGTCCCTAGTAGCTCTTTGATCACCACTTGTATTTCTCGTATTTTTGAAAGTCTACCTCTATTTGAGGTGTTACTCGGTCTCAGATTCTATACATTCTCTTGCTCAGCAGGTTTAGAATAATCTCTTACAAAATGATCCAGAGATCCACATTGAAAACAGGCTCGGTCATTCAATCTAAAATTTCCCGGATGTCTTTTACCACAGTGTTTACATTTAGGTTACTCAGATCGGACATTCTCAACACTTGCAACAGAAGTAGCAGGAGCTCTGGAATTCGAATGCAATCCAGCTCGATCTCGGTTAGAATATCTTACATCAGTCTTTGAACAGTTCTGATCATCTCAAAATTTCTTTGACGCAGATTGAAATGCTCTACCCGAAGATCTCTTTCTAAGATCTCTAGCTTCGGAATCAGCCTTTCTTTTCTCTTTACTTAATTCTTCGTCTTTACAAGCTCACTCAATGAGCACTACCATTTCTTTTATCTCCAAAATCCCAACTAATAGGCAAATATCTTCGTTTAATCCATCTTCAAACCTTTTGCACATTATTACTTCATTTGATACACATTCCCTAGCATACTGACTCAATCTCACAAATTCACGTTCGTATTCAGTAACAGACATACGACTTTGTTTAAGCTCGAGAAACTCTTTACATTTCTGATCAATGAATCTCTGACTAATGTATTTCTTCTGAAATTCTGCTTGAAAGAAATCCCAAGTAACCCATTCGCTTGGAACCATAGATATTAAAATTTTCCACCAATGGTACGCCGTATCTCTCAAAAGTGAAATGGCACATCTTACACACTCCTCAGGATTCAGAGACATTTTATCAAACACCCGTATCATATTTTCTAACCAGAATTCAGCTCTTTCAGCATCATCATTCGTTGTAGCTCGGAACTCTTCAGCCCCATACTTTCTAATTTTATCAATTGGTGGTCTACTTAACTGAACCAGATTCATAGAGGACATAACAGGAATTTGAGAAGGATTAACCAGTGGTGGAGGTTATTGAACAACCGGATTGGTTCTAATATATTGAGTGAACCAATCATTCATCATCTGATAGAAGGCTTGCTTAGCCTCGCTATCACGGCTACTCGTAGCCAGTCGAGAATCATCTTGCACCATCCCTTACGCGGGAGCAGGCGCATTACTTTCAACATCGTCAGCTACGGCTCTATTGGGATCCATTGCTATATAAAAGCATATTTCAATGTCAGGATTCATCATACTATCGCAGTTTCAGATATATGGCATGTATAGCTAGACTCACCTATGCTATGGTAGTCTTAGAACCGAATAAACCATAGCTCTGATACCAATAAAATGTAACACCCCTATCCCGTAATCATCGCCGAAATAGGTAAGGGGCATCACCAGATGGACAGAGCATTTCAGAACAATACAGAATCACGGATATCATATAACCTTAATACAGAGGCAATCATCCACAATTCATCCTTTAAGATGGTCTACGAGACCTAAAACATACATTTAAAAAAGGTCGGGACTAAACTGAACTTATTCAGAATTTAGAGAACTTAACCAACTTCTTCAAAATTGACAAAGTCACACGCCTATGTGACTCACATGGGCACAAGACATGCCCATGTGATCTAACCGTGCCAAAAAGAGGTCCTATACTGACTTTTTCACACGGCCAATAGGCACGGCCATGTGCCATTACCGTGTGGTAATTAGCTAGCTACTGACTTAAGCCCACGGTCATAATGCATGCCCGTGTTCCCTAACCGTGTGGCACAATGTAGGCTTGGTTTAAGCCAATTTGCCACCCCTTTTGGGTCCAATCCCACAAGATATAATATGCTACATTCATACCAACATTTTCAACCAATTCCATGCTTAAAGATGACCAATTCACATTAGAACTTAGCATTTTACAAACATACACCAAAACTATGCACAAACTTATCATTTGCTAGCCAATTGACATGGCATAACATATATACATCTCAAGTTTACATTCTTAAACCTTTTAACCTATACATGCCATACTTATAAATATGTACATTTCCAAAAGTACCAAAATGAGTTTGACAGTGTAGTGACAATCCTCGACTATCCCGAGCCTTCAGTAGCTACGATAACTGAAAAACAGACAGAAATCACATAGAGTAAGCTACAAAGAGCTTAGTAAGCCAAATACAATTAGTCTAACTACTAAAGTATATATATATAAAGCAACAATAAGAACTCATAGCCTTTCTCAGAATAGTTCATAAACTTAACCAAGCTCATTTGCTGGTATACATGTCATATTCATTTCCATAATTCCGAACCTATTTCGTTTTCACTATTTTGCAGAAATAGAGTCTTTCATATTCAGAAATTGAGTACGATACAAACGTACCTGTATAGATTATACATTTCATATATTCATTCTCATATCTCATACTTTATCATTACACGGTTTAGAAACAATACAGATACTTGTAACGAGGTACAATACCGACGCTCCGAATGTGGTCTTACACATAATTCAGTATCGATGCCTCTATCCCAGACAGGGTCTTATACAAAATCAGATATGATACTGATGTCCCAGACATGGTCTTACACGTAAATCTCAAATCGAGGCCTGTGTCCCGGACACGGTATTACACGATAACTCAGATCAATACCGACGTTCTTTTAAAGGCATACAGAGCTTTTTAAATACTAGCATACCATCAGAGTTTACTCAAAATTCTATCCATCAGGCTCTGAAGGCCATCCAATACTACACAGAATTTAGCTAATTTAGCATGTAATTGTAATTTGACTTACCTCATACGGATTTTGGATGGAACGAGTCGACTATTCAACTATTTTGGACTTCCCTCGATCTAAGTCCAATCTTCTTTGTTCTTGATCTAATACAACGCAAATTCAACCATTCAATTATTCATTTCATTCAATTTAATCCATATACACACATTTAAGGCATTTTGCATTTTAGCCCCTATATTTTCAAACTTTGACAATTTAGTCTATTTTTCACAAAATCACAAATATGCAAAATTCACCAAGACTATAGCTTGGCCAAATATATGTAGCTTCCATAAAAGCCCAAATAACATATTTAATTTACAATTTAGTCCTTCAAAACCTCATTTTCACAAATTAGACCAAATAGCACTTTTTCATCAAAAATTTAAAGACAAAACTTATAAATCATCTACCAAGCCTTCATAATTCATCCAAGAACATTAGAAAACTCATGATATCAACAATATCATTTCATGAAATCTTTAACAGAAATAGAAATTCAGACATGGGCTTTGAAGAACACGAAGCAACTATCACAGAAATGTAGAAATTATCAAAAACGGAGCAAAGTACATACCTTAATCTTCCAAGATTAGTGCCGAACCCTAACAAAGTTTTCTCTTTTCTTTTCTTTGTCAAAATCGGCCATGGATGAACAAAAATGGCCATATAACAAGCTTTTATTTTATTTATTTTACTTAATAACTCATTTATAATTTTACCCTTGCATTATAAACCTTTAAAACATTAATAACAAGGCCATTGATGTCCACTCATAAATTCAATGGTCAAATAACAACATAAGGACCTCCCTTTTATAAAGCCAAGCCAAATAGGCACTTTAACAATTAACATGCAACTTTTGCATTTTATGCGATTAAGTCCTTTTTCATAATTAAGCACAGAAACAGACAAAGTAAATCACAGAAATTTCACAGATGCAATTTCACATATCACAGACACAGAAAATAATATTAAAATATTTTTTAGACTCAGATTTGTGGTCCTGAAACCACTATTCTGACTAGATTCAAAATCAGACTGTTACAGCTTGCATCTGATCAGCCCTCAGTGGACACTCCTTGATACAGTGATCTAATGATCCAAACCTCAAACAAGCCCCAGTCCTCCTACAACACTCGCCCTAGTGGCGTCTACCACAATTAACCCAGGACTGCTATCCAGTAGTAGCAACAGAGGGCCCAGCTCAAACTGGCCCATCAGCTCTGGCCTTTTTCTTAGGCCTCTGCACAGAACTCGAGGGCTCTGAATCCCTCTTATTCCTACCTCTCTCTATATCGTAGTTTTGGTGCTCAGTGCACTTAACCTCTTTGGCGATCTTCGCCTTCTCAACCAAGGTAGAAAAATCTCGCTCCCTCTACGAAGCTATCAGAACCCTCAAGTTATCCCTGAGGCCATCCTCAAAGTGGACACATCGCTCGTAGTCAGATTCCACCATACCTCGCGCATAACGGCTTAGTCTCAGAAACTCGGCTTCATACTCGACCACTATTCGATCTCCTTGTGTCAAATTCAGAAACTCCCTCCTACGAGTGTCCACATAACTGGATCTCACATATTTCCCATAGAAGGCGGTCCTAAAGAACTCCCAGGTTAGACGTTCGGGCTGAGTGCCCTCTTTAACAGTAAGCCACAACTGATAAGCCTCATCCCTCAACAGTGAGACTGCCCCCTTAAATTTCTGCTCGGGGGTGCAACCCAGGTCATCCATGATCCTCTCTATGGCCTTGATCCAATACTCAGCCACATTAGGGGCGACTCTAGTGACACCCCTGAATAACTCAGCTCCATTAGACTGAATTCGTTCTGTAACTGACCCTCGGCCCCCAGATCCAGTATTGGGCCTAGTGACCCTCTCTAAAATCCTAAGCATAGCTTGGGACAATGCGTCGTCCCCAACCATACGATCTTCAAACCCAGTCTCCATAGGAGACAACACTGACGTCTCACTCGTGTCCAAATTGGCATACTGCCCAGTGAAGAGGACTCAGCTCAAGCCCCTCTACGGCGTCTACCTCGGCCTCTAGTACCTCGTTCGCAGATACCTCATGCGCTCATGTCTAATCAAATTTATCTATATTACAAATTTTATGAATTAGTTATGGTTCCAATATTTATTAGCAAGTATTTTATGTAGAGCAGTACCAGAAGTTCAGAGTTTGTTTTTGTTTGTCGCAATCTCTAGTAGTTACTATAGTTTCAGTTTAACTACAGTTTCCAGTATATACTAACTAAAGTATTCATACAGTTTACTATCTACAGTAGTTTTTGAATATCATAGCATTTTCAATTTAAGCAAAAATTAGTTTCAGAATACTTACAGGATCGGCGCCAGAGACTCGGTGTACCACTACTCAATAGAAACATTTCAAATCATTTGAAAATAATTTCTTCAAAGACCAAAATTTTAAACCCATAATCCACAGCCGAGTTTTGCAACCTAACTCTGATACCACTAAATGTAACACCCCAAACCCGACCTAGATGTTATGGTCGAATCTGGCGATGTCACATGATAGCGTGTTTGAAAACTAAATTATTACAATAAAATCATTTTCATGTTATTACCTATCTTTATCTCTTATTAGTTCTAAAGGGAATCGTTTTACTTATTTAAAACATTTGCTTTAAAATGTTTCTCATTGCGGAAGCTTTTAAAACAAAGCAGTTTAAGTAATCGTGAGTTTAGAAAATATGTTAGCTTTTTAAATACCAAACTTCCTACGACTAGCAGTTATAATTCCACAAAAAATAAATAAAAACCAAATTTAAGCAAAAGTCCCAAGAGTCCTCAAATTACATCCCAATAATAATAAAATCATAAAACATAAATTAAAAAAACGTAAAGTCAAAAAAATGTGGTCATCGTCGAGTCCTCAGCCGCTCTGATCTGTCTAGGTCTGGGGATTACCTGTGTACATTAAACAGAACGGGGTAAGTTTATGTAAACTCAGTGTGCAATCCTACAGAAAACAAATAATAGTGGACACAAAGTACGATCAAATACGATTTTGGGCCTAAGCCCTTTCATGATCGATAATTGGTTTGGGCCTTAGCCCATTACAAAGATGTCGATGTAAATCATGTAGTATTTAGTAACAAAGTTCACTAAAAAGAACAAAGAAATTTTGGGGCGTTACATAAATTGTAAAATTGGTTTTAGAAATAAGAAATAGGAGGTTCCTAATGGAAAATAGAGAAATTAAATTTCAATGTGAAGTTGTAAATTGAAAGTTATGTTATTACCGATTTTAGGGACTGAATTGAATAAAGTAAAAATTTTGTATAAAATGAAAATTGATTGTGAATTTTACTGAATATTAAAAATGGTGTATGTCGATGTTAATCTGTAGCTAACGTCAACCTGGATTCCTCAAGAGGGAATGAAAAAGCCAAAACCATCAACAAATAGCTCGGAGTTTCTGGTTTGTATTTTTATAAGTTGAATCACTTAAATTGTTGCATATTTTCATTGTGTAGCATGGTAAGATATTGAGTAAGTTGAGATTGATGAGGTGGATTAAATTGGTAAGAAAATGTTGATTTTCATGATGAAAGACTAAAATGAGCAAAATTAAAATAGTGTAAATTGATGAAAATGTGACATTGATTTTGAATTAGATTGATTAATA
The DNA here is from genome assembly GCA_025698475.1 of Gossypium anomalum. Lineage (NCBI taxonomy): Eukaryota > Viridiplantae > Streptophyta > Magnoliopsida > Malvales > Malvaceae > Gossypium > Gossypium anomalum. Next base: position 33,835,756 of record CM046960.1, on the reverse strand, counting down.
CTTTGATATATATGAAATGATGAATAATTTGATGAATTAAAAAAGATGAATTGTGAAATTGAGTTGTATCCGGAATTGAATAAATGTTACTGTATTAATTGTTCAGGTAGAGTCTGATATAGTTGGCATGTCATAGGATAGATTGAGTAGGGGTTTCTTCAACTGCGTGTTGATGAGTTCTGGGCACAACTTTCACTTCAATTATACCAATGAGCGCTGGGGCCAATTTATTTACTTTGGAATTGTCCAATAAGGCATTAGGTGCCAAATTGGTGTGTGGTTGGATCTGTGTATTCGTTCGAGTCTGAGTCAGGTTAATATGGATGTAAAACGTAAAGATCTGATAATGCTATTTGATATGAAATAGAATTGTAGAAGCTTACGTGAACCAAATTATAAACCGAAAGATTGATATAGAATTTGGACGAATCGAATCGATTGGGAATATCGTATACTAATATAGTATATTCTTAAACTAGATAATGAAATATGTTTAAATGGAATTATATGGCATAAATGGTGTATTTAGCATGATGATTTGCATTTGTTATAAATGGCATGATTATTGAATGTCATACTTTAGCTTAACTTGCATTTTGATATTTGATTTGTAGAAATACCATTGAGTATATACTCAGCGTACAATTTTGTTTTCCTTACGTAAGTTCGCTTAAATATGAGATCTAGAATATCAAATTCAACATCCAGTCAAAATCTTGAACTCAACAACATTGTGAACCTTTTTTGTTAGTTATATGGCATGTACCTAGTAAAGTCCTTTTTGGAGTTTTACTATGTTTGATGGTTTGAATGTAAATGGTTGGCATTTGATTTAATCACATGAATGCAAACTTGGTATGTAATGAAATAGGGGTAGATTTGCAAATGGCTATTGGGAATTTAACATGTAAATATGTGATTGAATGAATTGTGCTAAATTGTAATACCCCATACCTGATCCAATCGCCAAGTCTGAGTTACAAGGTGCCACATTTGTTGTCGAAGCAACTACAATCAACTTAATTACAATTCATGTTATTAAATATAAAAATACAAGCAATATAGCATAATATACGATAAATAATTATTTCTGAGTCTTATAAGAGCTTTTGAAAGTTTGGGATGTCATCACGACATGACATACTGACTTCGCCTGATTATGGTGACGGGGTTCACTGTTACGCTATGGCCATAAGTCCTCTTCTCATCGTGATGATGTATGTTCGACGTTGCGACATTACATACTATTTCTTAAAAATCTAAGACTCTTAACCTGCTATTTCTTCATTCACCAAATGTACACATACATTTCAACATCCAATTAAATTATGCTAGTTTCAACACTCAAAAAACGATTCACCTTGCCTTGATACAACAATGTATTAAACCATAACAATTTAAAATATGTTACCTAATATACAATATCTATGCCTCTGATAACCATGCCAAATTAATCCAAAATCAATTTAAATTGCAACATCGTGCACATCATGAACACATAATGTACTTCTGAGCTTATAATAACACTATCAACTAGATTCACAATTACCAATTTGATATTCGATTTCATATAGACATAAAGATACACCAAAAGTAACTCAACTAGATAGGTACATGCCAAACTATTACAAAAACATAAATTTCACCAACATTGCTAAGTCAGGTTTAATTTTCTGGATGCTAAGATGAGCTGCCCTTGATCTACCAAGAATTTACTATATTTGTGCATAGAGAAAACAAAACCGTAAACTGAGCAAATACGCTTAGTGGTATTTTTGTAATTCAAGTATGTAATATTAGCATTAACAATTCTACCTTAAGTAAGCATGTATATCTATATACACATATCTACCATATATCCAAGCTTTACATTTTCAATATAAACATGTTAAGTGTACAAGCCTAACACTAATTCATCCCACCTCAATACAATCTATATAGACATTTCATTTTGCTTATAATAACAACATTTTAAACAAACAATATCAAAACATGCCCTTATCAGTCCTATTTCTGATTTACCACTTCTAATATCACCTAATCCATTCGTTTATGGAGTCTTCCAACTTGTTTGAATCCGTTTCAGCCACCAGGGCTTGATTTTATTTGATTCACATACTCTATTGTATGATTACAACAATTCAATTGTATTTAATCACAAAACAAATTGATATAATCCTGTTAACCTGATTCAGAATTTCAATGCGGATACTCAAATTAGTTAATCTACATCTGAAACTGGTACCGTAATATCTCATCGACTAACCCGAAGTATAGACCTATACATTTAATAGAGTAGCCAATTTGAAATATCATCACATAGTTAAATTCACATCCCATCATTCTCAATTCAACATCAATTCATCATGTAAAATAACATATTTCAACTCAATTTTATACCAATTTCATGTATCAATTAAGTCATGCAACTTTCTATTATATTCAATTTAGCCCCTCTCTCGGTATTCAATTCCAACCATAACATTTCATTCAATAATTATTAATAGCTTACCTCAATATTGTATAATGCATTTTCTGATACCATTGACTTTCAAATCATTACAATTTAATTAACTTAAATTTATTTAATAAATCTACTATTAACATCACCAACCACTAACACCTACCTTGGCATGATCTAATTACTATTTTAAACCTTAAGCCATTTTCTAATTAAAAATCTATAGCGATTGGACTTTACAATTTAGTCTTTGAACCTTAATTAATCACTATTCGGCTAAGTTACCTACCCAAAATTCAATTCACCTATATAATAAGTTCGTAATTACCTTTATTTAATATTTACAGACTCTATTTACAAAAATGGGGTCTTGAACCCATAATTTTCGGCACCCCTAGAAACCAGATCGTTACATAAATAGGTATTTTATAAGTTATATGGCATAAACAGGTTGGTGGATAAAGTATTAAAGGGTTGAATTGATGCTTGTAAGACATTGTATTGAATATTTGTGAAAGGAACATGTATGGTAAAGAAAAAAAATGGTATGAAAGGTGGCAAATGTAAAACCTTGAATTAGGTAAGTTGATGAGAATGATTGAATGTTTGGAAGTATGTGTGGTTACAAAAAATAGTTATGCTACTTTGGTATTATATTAGACTAGTATTGATTTAGTATGGATAGATGATTTTACTAAATCAAGAATTAGTGGATTGACCCTAATATCGCAATATTGTACCCTTGATATCAGCCTTGATTTACATTTAAAAACCTTACAATTTGATTTTTTGGTTGGAAAACTTGGCTAATGTCTTCGAAGTTGCGACACCAAGCCTTAGATATTGTGATATCCACCTGATGAAATTTGAAGTTTGAATACTATCTTCGGTATTGCAATACCAAGCCCTGGATTTTCCAATACCCAAATTCGAAATTTTTTTAGTTTAGTCCTGGTTCAAACTCAGGATAGAATTATGCTTTAGTAAGCTTGTATAAGACTCGATAATGATTGTATATCTTATTGAATGCATGTTTTAGCTAGATTTATTTATTACATGGTATAAATTGACTGTGATTGATTGTAGTTACTGTAGCAACACATGTGACATCTCGTAATTCGTATTCAACAATTGGGTTGAGTATTGGGGTGCTAGAGTGCCAATGAGAGAAAAGAAAAAAAAGTCGTTTGGCTTTAGGCTCGTGATACCATAAAACACTTTAAATGAATGGATAAAAAATTCATCAAGTATTATTGTAACACACGAAATCTGATCCTTTAGAAGGACCCAAGCATGATGAGTCACTACTAAGAAATCATCCATCTTTAACTATTCCTAACAAGCCGTTTGTATAATTTGTAGTGTTTGAGTTAAACCTTTAATAAAATACTAAAATAAAGTATAAGCCAAACGGTGTATAAACTTCAAAAAGATAATTTCATTATTTGATATATAACATTATGAAACCATCCCAAAAACTTAAATAAATTTCATTAAAGCATTGTTTATCAATCATAAGTTTCAATTAAAATTCCTTCTCAAGATACAACTAGACATCGCACTATATGTCATTCATAGTACAAATAAAGATATGTCTCACAACAGCAGATGTCCTCTGTCGTAGTCCTTCAGAAAGTCTTCCTTCAACAGTAGGCCTGTGAAGGAAAGGGTAACAAGGTAAGTTCAAAAGAACTTAGTAAGTTTCATGGAAAACTTAAGTAAAGATACTAATGACATAGTTCAATTTTGTAAAGGATTCACTCATAACTACAAAGTACACCCTCTGGCGTATACAAAAATTAGATAGACTTAATACACTAATGATGTGTCACATGGGTGAATACTATACTCCAACACAACATAATTTAAACATTTCATTTTCATGCCAGCCACATAACTAGAGTTCAGAGTTAGATTCATATAATATGTTTTTGTTTCATTCATATACATTTTCTCCTTATAACTCCCATTCCAAAATCAATTAGTAGCATGTTTAATTGTGTTATGTCAATTCAATTTGCAAGATATATCTGCCCTAACTGTAACACCTCAAATCTTAAGTGATTAGATTTGTACGTTGTGTTGCATATATGCTTGCTTGCTTTAGTGGTTAAGTGTTTTGAGAAGTGTAGGAAGTCATGGGTTCAAACCTTGGCTTTAGCAAAAATTTTTGTTTTAATTGAATAAGACCCTTGGTTCCAGATAGTAGGCTTTGAAATAATTGTAGGGATATCAAGTCGTAAAAAGCTTGCTGGTCTAGGGGATAGTGGCATGTTACTGCTACTAAGAGACTTGAGTTCGAGTCCTGCTGTACGCAAGGGGTGTTTTATTTTGCAAGTTGTCATGTGAGAGGTTGTATGTCAGTGGAACTTTGATGCTTGGACGGTTGAAGTGTTTGAAGGGGTCGATTGTGTAGCCAAAATTTAGGAGGAGAAAGGGGGGATTTGGATGGTGATCGGTTTGAGGATATTGTGAAGAGATTTTAGGAGACAGTTAAGGGGATGTGAAGTTAAAGGAGTGTTGGAGCCGAATTGGGATTGTAGTCTCTCTATGCATTCAATTTTGGGGTTGGCAAATTGCTCTTCTTTTGCTCGGTAACTGTCAACGTTGGTTCTTTTCTGTTCTTTAGAGACCGGATTGTTCTACTAAAGTCTTATGGCATTGTTTTCATTGATGGCTTATTTCGAGTACCATTCAGGTTCTTTTCGTTTGTTGTTTTTGCTTTCCCCTACAAACCCTTGTCTAATTGATTCTTTTTCTCTTCTTTATCTTTTGATACTATTGCCGATTTTCCCTTCCCCTCTCTCAAACCCCTTCTGTAACACCCCAAACCCCACCCAGACGTTATGGCCGAATCTAGCGTATCATATTGAAGTGTTTTAGCGAAAAATTTGTTTTCATTGAAAACCCTTCCTTAAAATGATACATTTCATTTACTTTGTAAAATCTCTTTTCGGTTGCGAAAGCTTTGTTTAAAACATTCGATTTAGGAAAACTTATCATTTAAAAATTTAGTTATGGAAACGTAGAAAAACATATTATGATTTAGAAAACTGTGTTCAGCTTCTCGTTATTACAATGCATAACAATAATAATCCAAATAATCAAAAGGGAAGGCCTTATTACAATCCAAACTGAAAATCACTTAAGAAACTTATATGTTTTTAAAGTAAAACAAGTCCAAGTTGTCTTGCTACCCGTCCACCTTAGAGTCCCTCCAAACATCGAACCTCCTACTGAGCATCACTTGAGGAAAAACAAAAGAGGGGTGACTTTTTGGAAACTCAGTGTGTACAACCCTCGACGAGAAACAAGCATTCATCAATCACCATACAACATACAAGTAATGCAATGCAGTGCAACCCACCCCAACAATCTAACCGGTACACTTCTGCTCCGTGCCCCGATACATATCCTGTGGGGATATAAATATCGACCCACCCAATCAATACACATCAATGGTAGCCCAATTGCGGAGCTACCTTTGTTGCAGTAAGCTGCCAATCACATATTGGGCTTAAAAGCCGTCGGTGGATCCACGGTTGTCAAGCAACCATGCAACCCTCATATACTTCCTCCGTTCCATAATTCCCAACCCATATGCAACCTAAAAAAGATATCATATGAATGCATATGAATGCAGCAGGGATACATGTAACATCCATAAATCTTACATTCCACACATAAGGGTATTTTAGTCATTTTCGCCCTTAGGGGCATTTCGGTAATTTTTTTTATTACGGCCTTGGCTTGTTAACAAATCCCGTGAGCTAAGATGAACAAATACTATGCACCAGGTAGGATTCCAGAGAAGAGGAGGTGAGTCATTAAGACCGTTTAAGTACCAAGCTCTCCCTAGATCTAATCTTAGCCATGCATATACCCGTTGCCACACCTTAACCCTATGACTTGTCCACGGTCTCAATAAATTAATTAAGTTTTATGCAGCATTATATACTAGGCCAAAAACCTCTTACGAAGCCCCGACAAATCCATATACCCTGTATATGGCCCACTAGGCCCAATCTCTTTCATATGGCCCATTAGGCCCAATCACATTTATGTGGCCCATTAGGCCCAAATCACATTCCTATGGCCATTAGGCCCAATTCACATTTGCAGTCATGTTCACATACAATTTTCCATCACATAGCATCAATTATCAATTTTTGCCTATTATGGGCCCAACAGCCCATCGGGCCCATTTAGCCCATTCTGGCCCGGTTGGCCAATTCACAGCCCCAAGTCCATGGAATCGCCTATGGGGCCTCAGAAAACCTATCGGTTTCCCCTTTACGAGTGTTCACACACTCGTAAGACTATCATAGCCAAACTTGTGGCTTTTCGGCATTTCGACTTTTACCGATCTACTTGTGTGTGCAGTGTATGTACACACCTGGTAATAAAGTGTGCTGCGATTTTCTTAGCCCCAAACCTACAATCGATATCACCTACAATCGATATCACCCTTAAATTAATCACATGCTTAATACATATCTTTACCAAAACTAAAGTCTCACCTTTCACTTTACCTTGCGCGACAAGTTATAACAGCCCCTTCTTTAATCACTAACCACGATCAACTCCTAGATCTGCAACAATTTTAATTATTAAAACCAGAATAACAGGTGACTTGTATCCAACACAAGTCCCCCTTCCCTTAACTATGACCATTCGGCCAACTAAGATCAAGAACACTTACCAAAGTCTTTCACCTGAGGAGCAAATCGGTAGGGATCTAAAAGACTAAGATTCAATGCCTAATCCTACCAAAACCGATTAGAAGAAGTGAGGAATTGAATACTCGATACTTAGCAAAAACTGATTGGGAGAGCAAACACTTACACTAGAATTGACTGAGCGGAAAGGGTAGTGGCAGCACCAAGGGGAAAGAGAAGAAGAAGTCGGCAAGACTAAAAGTGAATCACAGAGAATTGAGTAGAGGAGGAAAATCAGCACAAGGAGGAAAAAGAAAGAAGAACAAGGGTTTTTAGATTTTAGAAAAAGGGTTTCTGGCAACAAGGTGAAGGAGAATTCGGCATTAGCCTGACATCCTCACATTTGGCACATATATATAGCTTCTATAGCCGAATTTCCCATGCCCAAATTCCCAATTTAGCTCTACCTCTTCTTCACTCCTCATCTCTTCGTTTTTCTCCCTGATAACTCCTTAATCCCCTCCTCAAATTTCTCCTCTTATCACTCCCTACAGAGTTCATATCCAACACCACCTCTGTCCATCCCTTAAGTAAAAATAAATCCCCCTTTTGAGCAAGAAGGGATTCGAACCCCTTACCTCCTTGCCTTGCATGTGACGCCACTTGCCACTCTACCACAAGGCTTCCTTGTGTCCAATTCTTCCTTCATTTATTCAAAAGCCCACCTACTTGCCATCAGGGTTCTTTTAATAACTAACCCATAATTTTCTTTACCCCCTAAGTTCGAACTCAAACCTTAACTAAGACCTACTATAATTAAAACTTGGCTAGGAATGTTAAGCACAAATTTTTATCAAAACCGAAAATAAAGAAAGTTCAGGATTTTAGGATTTTTTGGGCGTTACAACTCTACCCCCTAAAAGGAATTTTTTCCTCGAAATTTTACCTGATTCAAACAGTTGAGGGTATTAACGTCGCATCGCTTCCTCAGGTTCCCAAGTAGCCTCCTCAGCCTTTTGATTACACCAAAGCACTTTGACTAATGGAACAGACTTCCTTCTTAATGCCTTAACATCACGACCAATTATTTGTATGGTCTATTCTTCGAAAGTTAGGTCTGGCCTGACCTAGATTTCCTCAGCCGCCACGATATGTGAAGGATCTGAGCGATACCGTCTTAGCATGGAAACATGAAACACGTCGTGAATCTGGCTCAGTTTAGGAGGTAATTCCAATTGATAAGCGACTGGCCCAATCTACCTCACAACCCGATATGGCCCAAGGAACCTTGGGCTTAGCTTCCCCTTCTGTCCAAACCTTAATACCTTATTCCACGGAGTGACATTAAGGAAAATGAATTCCCCCACAACATACTCTATCTCACGACGCTTAAGGTCAGCATATGATTTCTACCTATCCGAGGCCTCCTTCAACCGATCCAAAATCAACTTCTCCTTATGCTCAATATCTGTTACTAACTCAAGGCCCAAAACTCTTCGTTTGCCCAACTCCGTCCAACATGTTGGAGTTCGACATCTTCGCCCATACAGTGCTTCATACGAAGCCATCCCAACGCTTGCTTGATAGCTATTATTTTATGCGATTTCTTCCCTTCTACCGTAATAGCCTTTTATTTGACACCACTCTTTTCTGCCGTTTTCTGCTAGGGAGTACGACTGTTCCTTCTCGTGCCTCGGTTTAAGGGTGTATTTTGGGTGTGGCCGAATACTTCTGTCTCTTAGTCTTAGTTCTACGTTTTGGGTAAGTTTTTATTCTCTTGGTTCAATTATTTGTATGTATGATATTATTTACCAAGTCGTGAATGAGATGCATGTAGTCTTTAAGGACTTTAAGCGATCTCCTACAACGGTGTTACTGCGATTGATCAAAATGGGTGATAGGTAAGCCCTCTAATAGATATTTTGGGTTAGGGCTCTTTTCAATTGATTGATAAGTGACTAACCGAATTTCTGATTGTGTTAGGTTGGTGTTCTAGTGGGTTAGTCACGCACATTTGCAATTAGGTGTGTAACACTGTCCAAACGTAAATCGGTCAAAGCTGAAAATCGTGACTATTGTCGCTATACGAGCATGCATTTGCACGTGTGGCAATACGAATGCATAAGCATGGGCGTTTGATCATAGAGGCCACCATGAGCGATCTCATGGGCTTAGGCCGATTTGGGCCATGTTGGGCCGAAATAGGAGTCGTGGGCCCCATGGACTCGTGGGCCCCACACAGGTAAACCAGACGAAAGTATGGAGAATATTGGGTTAGACTGTGTAGTTCACATGGCCAGGGTCATTTCTGGGCTAAATAGGCCACACAGGTATGTGGGCCCACAAGGGCCGCATTATGGGCCTTGGGCCCATTTTTACTATTTGAGTGTTAAGATTGCACGGGTCACCCAAGACGACTGTGGACCAACTATTGGGTTGGTAAGTATACCTAAACCCTAAATTGATGAATGACTATTATGTCCCTATGAGTTAAAATGACTAATATGCCCCTATGATATGTATGACTGTAATCGAGCATGGCATTTTTGCATACATGTATGATATTATGACATGACATATTGCATGGGGATGGGTTTATTATATTTGGAGGAAGTTTACTGTACTGGCAACTCTGCTGCAAATACTGTTTAGTGCCGCAACCGGTGCTATATTCTAGAGTGTAGGGATGGGTGGGTTGATTGTATCCCCACATGGAGTGTAGAGCTAGACGGAGTGGAGTGTAGAGGTTGGATGGGTAGGATTTTTGATTGCATTTTTGTTAATATTACTGAAATGGCCTAAGGCTCACATCAATACTGATACTGTAATAGGCTAAGGCCCTAACTGAAATTGAAAGACTACTGAAATGGGCTTAGGCCCAGACTGTAATTGCCTACTGTATGATTGACTGTTGTTAAGGGATTACACACTAAATTTTCATAAACTCACCCTTCTGCTTTTCTGCGCAGGTAACCCTTAGGCGGATCGGTGCTGCGAGGGATACGATTGTGGCCACGCAACCGCATTTGATTCCATTTTTAACTTTTAATTTATAACTAATTTAAATTGGGTATTTGTTTTGTAACAAGGCCTCTTAAAGTTTTTATTTCAATTTGGGATTTATTTACTTGATTCGTATCAGTTAGTAGCGGGCCGCAAATTTTCAAAAAGATAAATGCTTTTCAAAACACCACATTTAAGTAACATATTTTAAAAGCTTCCGCAACAAACATTGTTTTTAAGTGTAATGACAATCTAATATGATTAACATTTTACTAAAATGACTTGAGTTTTAACAAAAAGCAAGATATCCTAAAGTTTCGTTAAGATCACAAAGAGGTTTTAATACAGAACAGAATTTTTCAATGGAATTATGTTTTTCGAAAAACACTCCAATGTGACATCGCAGATTCGGCCATAACATCTAGGACGGGTTTCGGGTGTTACATTTAGTGGTATCAGAGCCAGGTTGTGAAACTCAACTGTGGATTTGGGTTTCTTTTAAACTTGAAATTTTGAAAAAGGACTGTTTAAATGATTTGAAATACTTGGAAATATTTTACTGAATGTGCGGTACACCGAGTCTCCGGCGTCGATTCTATAAGTTCTCTGAAATTACTGCTTGTTTAAATTGAAATACTGAGAATACTGTAGGCAATAGACTGTACTAAAATACTTTGTTTAGGGGATTGCGAGAACAAAACTCTGAACAATTGATACTGCTTTTCATAAAATATCCGTTAATAAACACTGGAACTGTAAACTGATACATAAAATTGTTAATACAGATAATATACAAATCGATAATGAGCACCAGAGGTACTCGTGGAAGGGGTACAAGAGGCTGCGGTGGAGGCCGTGGAGGTACTCGGGCTAGGTCTTCGTCATCTGGTCATATGCCTAATGTTGAAGCTAGAGAGGCACCGGCTTCACCTGTGACTGAGACTGGATCTCATGATCGGGCGGCTGGGGACGATGCATTGTCCCATGCTATGTTACGAATTCTAGATAGGGTCGCTGGGCCCAATACTGGTACTGTAGGCTGTGGGTCGGTTACAGAATGACTCAGGTCTAATGGGGCTAAAATTTTTAGGGGTATTGCTGGAGTTGCCCTTAATGTGTAATAGCCCTAATTTGACCCTAGTCAGGAAGTGGTTTCGGGACCACAAAATCGAGTCATGAAAATAATTAAATGTTAAATTTCATGTCTAAATCTGCTTGGTTAAATTTTTTTAAATGGCCAAACATTATATGATTTAATAGATGAGGATTTGCATGTCAATTTTGCCATTTCCAAATTAGTGGCCGACCATGTTGATTGCCTGAGTTAAATATATGTATTTTATATATATACATTATTAAATGAAATGAATTTAAAACATGAAAACAAAATTAAATACATGGAAAAAGGGTGACAAAAAAAAACAAAGTTTTCCATATTCCTTCTTCCATTGCCGTAAGTGAAAGAAAGGTTCAAGCTAAGCATTTGGTCCTTTAGATATCTTGAATTAAGGTATGTTCCATGAGTTTGCTTTTAAAATTTTAGTGAATTTGAGATAGTTGCTAAGTCTTTTACTTAGCCCATGTGTAAATTTTAAGTTTGGTGTTGCCATGTATATTCAGCCATGGAAGTTTTCTACTTCATGGATAGTGTGTTAATGTTTTGAAATAGATATGGTAGAAGGATAAGGTTTGAGCTTGTCAATTCTTGAATTGGTTGAGTTTGATAAAATTTAATATTTGTGGCTTAATTGTTTAATGACAATCGGCTATGTTGAAATGCTAAATTAGTGCTAAATTGTAAGTATTTAATTGAGTGTTAGCCGAAATCGAGCTTATAATAGTAATTAGAATTTGTGAAATTTATGCATTTTGTGGTCCAAGTGTGATAAGAACCATATGGTTATGGCATGTAAGCATGAAGATTAGATGATGGATAATTTTAAATGTGAGATGGTAAGAAGTTGATTTAAAGGCTTAATAAGTTAGTTTAAGGTGAAGTCATTAGCTTATGATATTCGGTTTTGGCTACTATGTGTTGGATCTTGAATATTTTAATGTTTTGAATTAGTAATGGATGAAAGATAATGTTTGAGTTTGCTAAATATTGAAATTAAAAGTTAATTATTTATTTGTTGTGTAAGAGCCGAAAGTGAACTTAGGGGATGAATTGAGGAAAATTGTTGTTATATGTTAAATGGTTGAGGTTTTGTTGTCATGTAGTGAAGGAGGGTTAAAATATTTAATATATCAATTGAGTGAAATGTTAATGTATGAAATCTCATATTAGTTGATAGAAGAGGATGCTTAAATTGTTAAAAATTTATTTTGACATAGCCGAATGTGTTCATGAATGAAAGAGTTATATTGGTTTTGAAATGTATGTGCTGCCGAATGCATTTTTAAGTAATAGTTGAAATTCTTGTTACGAGCGAATTATAATATAACCAAATACAAGGCATGATTAATGAATTAGTGACAAGTGAATTTGTTTAATCTAGCTCAAGAGCTTAAGGAGCCTAATTCGGATAAGGGAAAAAGCTAAACTAACCGAATAGCATATCCATAGTCATTCCACGACAGTCAAGGTAAGTCTTTGAGTAATGAAACTTAGCTTATGATTTGATAAAATCATGGTATATAAGCATAATAAATAAATTGTGACCTATTGGTTCTACTTGAATTACGTAGTGGGATAAATAATTTGTGCATATGACTTGTAGCCGAGTGGTTATAGAAATCATGTTGGATAACGAAACGAAATCGTGTTCTTTATATGTGGCTATTGAGCCGAAAGTGGAATGGTTGATAAGCATGTTGTGCTTGTGTTCAAGTAATGTAAATGAAATGCTAATATGTTATGATATATATATATATATGTGCATGATAATGGAGAATTATATCTGGGCTAAGTCCCGAAGGCATTCGTGCTGGTGTTATATCCGGGCTAAAGTCCCACAGGCTTTGTACAGGTATTATATCCGGGCTAAGTCCCGAAGGCATTTATGCTGGTGTTATATCCGGGCTAAGTCCCGAAGGTATTTGTGCTGGTGTTATATCCGGGCTAAGTCCTGAAGGCATTCGTGCTGGTGTTATATCCGGGCTAAAGTCCCGCAGGCTTTGTGCTAGTATTATATCCGGGCTTAAAGTCTCGCATGCTTTGTGGTGGTGATTGGATTTGGGCATTAAACCTAGCAGACTTAATGTCGATGATTGGAGTAAGATTATGATTTCGAATGTTCGTAGTAAACTACCATTGAATATGTTCAATACATTAAGTTGGTCAGGTATGTATTATATACTTTTATATGTTAGATTGATCGAAATTGAATCATGAATGCGAAATGAGAAGTATATCTGAAAATCTCATATGTGGATGTGTGTATTCGAATATGGTGAAAGGTTATAAGAGATTGATTTGGTGATATACATGTTAAATAATATGAATGCAAAGAATGGGTAATAAATCTGCTTGGAACAGCAGCAGTAACGTGATTTCGGAAAATCACCATAAATTGTGGGAGTTGAGTTAGAGGCTGAATAAATCATGTCATGAAATCTTAGTGAGTGTAGTTTCTTATAAATGAAACCGTGTAAGCAAAAGAATTGCTAATAATGAGATATTTGAAGTGGTGTGGAACAGAGTCAAAATGACTTCGAGGTTCCCTGTTCTGTTTTCAGAAAATCATTATAAATGGTACAAAAATTTTTATAAGATAAAATTTATATTCTTAGACTCCTTAATGAGTCTAGTTTCAAATGAAATAAACGATAACATATTTTGAATTCTGTATAATGATAAAATTGATTCATAGAGAAGAGTGGTCAGAATAGTCAAACAGTGAAACAGGGGAAATTTCAATAAAAATCTGGTATTGATTAGTCAAACCAAAAATTCTGAAAATTTTATGGATGGAAGATATATGAGCCTATTTTCAGGGAAAATTAATGGAACTTGATTTGGCATTTCTTAGCTCTAGTTATAAATAATTTAGTGACTGTTGCTAAGGAAGACAGCTTGTAGTGAATTTGTGATTTTGTTGCAAACATGGTTAAAACTTGTTAATGAGATGCTTTTCGAGTTCTTATGATCTTATTTGTGATTTCAATATTTTGTTGTAATTGAGTTCAGATTCAAGTGCGGTGAATTTGCTAAATATGCATTATGTTCATGGATACTTGGCCAAAATGGCAATTATCTAGGAATGATTTCTTGAAAATTTGAAATAATTGATCTATAAGTAAATTAATTGTTTGCATTGCTTAAAACTTACTAAGCATTGAAGCTTACTCCGTGTTCTCTTTTCCATTTCTTCTAGGTTTATACTTTAGCTCGAGTTGGAAGAGCCGGAGATATCATCACACTATCGAGTCATTATGTGAATTGAGAAGATTGTATATCATCATGGTTTAAGGCATGTATAGGATAGACTATAGGTAGAATGATATTTTGACTTTGTATACATTATAGCCATGCAAAGATGGCTTGCTCATTTTGTTTAGAGAAGCCTTATAATTGAACTAATGTGTTGAAATGTTTTAGTTATAACTTGATAGTAGTTAATTTGTTATTAGATATTCGGTTATGTTTTGATAGTGAGTCATTTTGAAAATTTATAAGAGCTCTTATGGAAAATCAATGAGACATGTTTGCATTGTTGATAATTTATGTCTGGTAAGTATCTTTGACCTTATAGAAGTTTTGTTCATCAAGTAATACCTCATAACCTTATTCCTACAATGGATATGGGTTAGGAGTGTTACATTTAGTGGTATCAGAGCTATAGTTTAGTCGGTTCTCAGACTAACATAGCAAGTGTAAGAGTCTAGCTATACATGCCGTAAGTAAAGTGCGATAGTGTGAGGTCTCCCGGCTCTTATAAATTGTTTTGCTGAGGTAATGATGTGTTCCAACCGAGTTATTATTAATTGATCTGAAATTGATATTGAACTGATTGTAATATATATGTGATATGATGGAATTGAAAAGGTATGAAAAGAATTTTATGATATGTGTGCATCAGTGTAAAGAGATGTATGAGATTGTATAAAGTAAATGGTAATGAAAGATCAAATTGGATAGAACTCAGGGAATGAGTACGATCGTTCAATAATAAATTGATGAAAAAGACCATGGTTGGACCATGGCAATACATGAGACAGATGAGCTAGTGTAAGACCTATCAGAAATAGGCATCAACATGGGCAGAGCAAAGTTAGTATAAGACCATAGTTGGACTATGGCATCAAGTAAGCGACGTATTCAAAACCGTAAGATATTTTTCAATGGGATAAATATTGACAAATGATCAAGACTAAATGTGGAAATTTGATAAGAAATTATTTGGTAATTTGAGTAATAGAAATGAAAGTTTGAATCGTGATAAATTCACTTATGTTTTGTTAATACTCACATGAAATAAAGTTGCATGTGAAATTGAGATATGTGAAAATGTGTTTGTAACAAGATGAAAAGTTGAAATGTTTGAATGAAGTGTTTGAATCAAGGTGTGTAATACTATGATGATGAGTGATGAATTTATCTTTGTATTAGAATATGAAACTCCCTTTCGAGGCTTAACGACCTCACCCCCTTACCAGTGATATCATTATAAGGTTTCAATGGAACGAAATAGAACGAGTTTGCAAAGAAAGATTAAAGAGTTAAATAGTGAGATAATGATAAAGTAAGCAAAGTTCAGAATGATTTGGCAATGAATTAAGGCTGGAAGGACATGTGCAATGTCCCGAAGGTTCTTAAGATTGAATATTGTCATTAGTAAAAAAAAGTTGGTCTGGTAATTTAATTCAATTAGATATGATGTCTAAGTATGTATCTATTGGGAATTCTTCCTGAGTGGTTTTCATTAGTGAATGAAATAGAATGGAATTCAAAATGATGAATGAATAGTAAGAGTGTCTGAATTGGATAATTACAGTCAAGTGAATTTCGATGATTCTTTTGAATATTCTGTATATTTCTTATTCTCAGAGACACATGTGTGATTGTTCTTTTTTCTAATGAAAATGCTATAAAGTGAGAATGTTATCTGACTCCGATGTTTAATAAAAGTATTGCTATTTTGATTGGTTTATAATCGGCATCATCGTATTCCTCTGTTTGAGAATTCATTGTAGTATGATTGGAATGAATTCGAGGATAAATTCATATGAGGTTATTCTTCTGTTTCTATTGATTGGCATTCCATCTTATAAAAATGTTGAAGAATGTGTTATTTCTGTTATAGAGGAAATTTTAGGGTTATTAATTATAGTCTTCTTCTGGTATTCTCTGAGGAGTTATTTTGATCTTTATTTCTATGTTCTGGGAGATTCTATTCTAAGATTTTTGATACGACATTGTATTTTGGATTTCTGTATTCTGGTTTTCTTTTCATTTTTCTTATATTAATAATCAGATATGGCTTAGTTCTAAAGTGTATTTTTTTTATCTGAAACAATTATGTTTATAATGATTATATATTTGGATTTCTCTGATTCTTATGAAAGGAATGGCCATAAATAAGGGTCCGAATGATAGAGAATTCAATTTCACACTGTGGATTGGTTTTCACTTATATATCAGTGAGTTAAAGATTGAGTGTTATGTTCTTTCGAGTTATGCAGTGATAATAAATTTTGATTAGTTATCTGAAGAGATCTAATAGAATGTATATTTGAAGAGTTACGACATGCACAAAGAAAAGTGGTCTTGAAAAGTTATTATTTGTTAGATAAGACTGATTCAGTTGTGTGGCTTAACTCAGATTATATGTATGATTGAATTTGTTAAAGATTCAGAGACAAATGTTAAAGTTATTATAAAAAGAACTGTTCAACTGATGATTAGAGATGATTGTGGTTGTGTCAGTGTTGCATATTTGACAGTTTCGAGTATTCGAGGGAAAAATTTGAATGTTTCTTGAACCAAGGAATAAAAGTATTGAACGTTAAGCAAGGTCTATTCTTCTAGTGAAATTGAGAAGTATAAAAGTATATTGAGATGTGATAGATCAAAATGAGTTCAGAGTAACAGTTATTCGATTATGGATGTCTGGACATATGAAATTTCTGTTAATGTTATTATTGTTCTTATATGGAATAAGTATTCAGATGGGTTAAAGGATTTTTATATGAGCTCCGATCAGAAATGTTTGTTTATCCGAGTTAAAATAAATAATATGAGATATATGGATCGGTATATAAGTGATCGTGTATTGTAGCGTATTTCAGAACTATATTCAGATGACAAGTTGCTATCTGTCAGAGTTGAAATTTTGTGTATATGGAATAAAAGCAATCAGTGATGTTATAGAAGTGGTTATGAGACAGAATTGATATCCAAACCGAATAAAATTTTTTTATTTGTCTTCTAAAAAAGAAATGTCATTGGGTCATGATCGATCTTTTAACAAGGAAGAATCTGTGTCTTCAGTTTAGTATGTACAAAATTCCGATCGACAAAGTTGTTGATATATTTATAATATAGTCTGCCAATGTGATCTGTCAGTGTGAATTAAAGGTTAGTGATTGTTGGTAAAAAGAGATACATGTGATGAATGGAAATTTGTGATTCCGGAATTTTTGAAACGTTTTCAGAATGGAAACTATTTTTTTGTTGATAAGATTTTTGGGGACGAAAATCCCTAAGGGGGGGAGAGTTGTAACAGCCCTAATTTGACCCTAGTCGGGAAGTGGTTTCGGGACCACAAAATCGAGTCATGAAAATAATTAAATGTTAAATTTCATGTCTAAATCTGCTTGGTTAAATTTTTTTTTAAATGGCCAAACACTATATGATTTAATAGATGAGGATTTGCATGTCAATTTTGCGATTTCCAAATTAGTGGCCGACCATGTTGATTGCTTGAGTTAAATATATGTATTTTATATATATACAATATTAAATGAAATGAATTTAAAACATGAAAACAAAATTAAATACATGGAAAAAGGGTGACAAAAAAAAAACAATGTTTTCTATATTCCTACTTCTATTGCCGTAAGTGAAAGAAAGGTTGAAGCTAAGCATTCGGTCCTTTAGATATCTTGAATTATGGTATGTTCCATGAGTTTGCTTTTAAAATTTTAGTGAATTTGAGATAGTTGCTAAGTCTTTTACTTAGCCCATGTGTAAATTTTAAGTTTGGTGTTGTCATGTATATTCGGCCATGGAAGTTTTCTACTTCATGGATAGTGTGTTAATGTTTTGAAATAGATATGGTAGAAGGATAAGGTTTGAGCTTGTTAATTCTTGAATTGGTTGAGTTTGATAAAATTTAATATTTGTGGCTTAATTGTTTAATGACAATCGGCTATGTTGAAATGCTAAATTAGTGATAAATTGTAAGTATTTAATTGAGTGTTAGCCGAAATTGAGCTTATGATAGTAATTAGAATTTGTGAAATTTATGCATATTGTGGTCCAAGTGTGATAAGAACCATATGGTTATTGCATGTAAGCATGAAGATTAGATGATGGATAATTTTAAATGTGAGATGGTTAGAAGTTGATTTAAAGGCTTAATAAGTTAGTTTAAGGTGAAGTCATTAGCTTATGATATTCGGTTTTGGCTACTATGTGTTGGATCTTGAATATTTTAATGTTTTGAATTAGTAATGGATGAAAGATAATGTTTGAGTTTGCTAAATATTGAAATTAAAAGTTAATTATTTATTTGTTGTGTAAGAGCCGAAAGTGAACTTAGGAGATGAATTGAGGAAAATTGTTGTTATATGTTAAATGGTTGAGGTTTTGTTGTCATGTAGTGAAGGAGGGTCAAAATATTTAATATATCAATTGAGTGAAATGTTAATGTACGAAATCTCATATTAGTTGATAGAAGAGGATGCTTAAATTGTTAAAATTTATTTTGACATAGCCGAATGTGTTCATGAATGAAAGAATTATATAGGTTTTGAAATGTATGTGCTACCGAATGTATTTTTAAGTAATAGTTGAAATTCTTGTTATGAGCGAATTAGAATATAACCGAATAAAAGGCATGATTAATGAATTAGTGACAAGTGAATTTGTTTAATCTAGCTCAAGAGCTTAAGGAGCCTAATTCGGATAAGGGAAAAAGCTAAACTAACCGAATAGCATATCCGTAGTCATTCGACGACAGCCAAGGTAAGTCTTTGAGTAATGAAACTTAGCTTATGATTTGATAAAATCATGGTATATAAGCATAATAAATAAATTGTGACCTATTGGTTCTACTTGAATTACGTAGTGGGATAAATAATTTGTGCATATGACTTGTAGCCGAGTGGTTATAGAAATCATGTTGGATAGCGAAACGAAATCGTGTTCTTTGTATGTGGCTATTGAGCCGAAAGTGGAATGGTTGATAACATGTTGTGCTTGTGTTCAAGTAATGTAAATGAAATGCTAATGTGTTATGATATATATATATATATGTGCATGATAATGGAGAATTATATCCGGGCTAAGTCCCAAAGGCATTCGTGCTGGTGTTATATCCGGGCTAAAGTCCCGCAGGCTTTGTGCTGGTATTATATCCGGGCTAAGTCCCGAAGGCATTTGTGCTGGTACTATATCTGGGCTAAGTCCCGAAGGCATTCGTGCTGGTGTTATATCCGGGCTATGTCCTGAAGGCATTCGTGCTGGTGTTATCCGGGCTAAAGTCCCGCAGGCTTTGTGCTAGTATTATATCTGGGCTTAAAGTTCCGCATGCTCTGTGGTGGTGATTGAATTTGGGCTTTAAACCTAGCAAACTTAATGCCGATGATTGGAGTAAGATTATGATTTGGAATGTTCGTAGTAAACTACCATTGAATATGTTCAATACATTAAGTTGGTCAGGTATGTATTATATACTTTTATATGTTAGATTGATCGGAATTGAATCATGAATGCGAAATGAGAAGTATATGTGAAAATATCATATGTGTATGTGTGTATTCGGTTATGGTGAAAGGTTATATGAGATTGATTTGATAATATACATGTTAAATAATATGAATGCAAAGAATGGGTAATAAATCGCTTGGAACAAAGAAAGAAAGAACGTGATTTCGGAAAATCACCATAAATTGTGGGAGTTGAGTTAGAGGCTGAAGAAATTATGTCATGAAATCTTAATGAGTCTAGTTTCTTATAAAATAAACCGTGTAAGCAAAAGAATTGCTAATAATGAGATATTTGAAGTGGCGTGGAACAGAGTCAAAATGACTTTGAGGTTCCCTGTTCTGTTTTCAAAAAATTATTATAAATGGTACAAAAATGTTTATAAGATAAAATTTATATTCTTAGACTCATTAATGAGTCTAGTTTCAAATGAAATAAACGATAACATATTTTGAATCTGTATAATGATAAAATTGATTCGTAGTGAAGAGTGGTCAGAATAGTCAAACAGTGAAACAGGGGAAACTTCAATAAAAATATGGTATTTATTGGTCAAACCAAAAATTCTGAAAATTTGATGGATGGAAGATACATGAGTCTATTTTCAGGGAAAATTAACGGAACTTAATTTGGAGTTTCTTAGCTCCAGTTATAAATAATTTAGTGACTATTGCTTAGGAAGACAGCTTGTAGTGAATTTGTGATTTTGTTGCAAACATGGTTAAAACTTGTTAATGAGATGCTTTTCGAGTTCTTATGATCTTATTTGTGATTTCAATATTTGGTTGTAATTGAGTTCAGATTCAAGTGAGGTGAATTTGCTAAATATGCATTATGTTTATGGATACTTGGCCAAAATGGCAATTATCTAGGAATGATTTCTTGAAAATTTGAAATAATCGATCTATAAGTAAATTAATTGTTTGCATTGCTTAAAACTTACTAAGCATTGAAGCTTACTCCGTGTTCTCTTTTCCATTTCTTATAGGTTTATACTTTAGCTCGAGTTGGAAGAGCCGGAGATATCATCACACTATCGAGTCATTATGTGAGGTTAGAAGATTGTATATCATCATGGTTTAAGGCATGTATAGGATAGACTATAGGTAGAATGATATTTCGACTTTGTATACATTATAGCCATGCGAAGATGGCTTGCTCATTTTGTTTAGAGAAGCTTTATAATTGAACTAATGTGTTGAAACATTTTAGTTATAACTTGATAGTAGTTAATTTGTTATTAAATATTCAGTTATGTTTTGATAGTGAGTCATTTTGGAAATTTATAAGAGCTTTTATGGAAAATCAATGAGACATGTTTGCATTGTTGATAATTTATGTCTGGTAAGTATCTTTGACCTTATAGAAGTTTTGTTCAGTCAAGTAATACGTCATAACCTTATTCCGGCAACGGATATGGGTTAGGAGTGTTACATAATGTGGCTGAATCTTGGATTGAGGCCACAGAGAGGATCATGGACGACCTTGATTGTACCCCCGAGCAGAAACTAAAAGGTGCAGTGTCATTGTTACGAGATGAAGCCTATCAGTGGTGGCTTACAGTTAAAGAGGGTACTCAGCCCGACCGGTTGACCTGGGAATTTTCAAGACTGCATTCCAAGAAAAAATTGTGGGCACTGGTTATGTGGATGCTCGGAGGAGGGAGTTTCTAAATTTGACTTAGGGGGATAAATTAGTGGCTGAGTATGAGGCTAAATTTTTGCATCTTAGCAGCTATGCGCGTGGGATAGTGGCAACTGTTATGAGCATTGTGTTCATTTCGAGGACGGCCTCAGAGATAGTCTACGGGTTTTGATAGATCCACAAAGGGAGCTAGATTTTGCTGCTTTAGCGGATAAGGCGAAGATTGCCGAGGATGTGGAGCGCACTTAGTGTTACAACCGTGAAAAGGAAAGGAGTAGGAACAAGAGGGATTCGGAGTCCTCAAGTTCATTTCTGAGGCCTAAGAAAAAGGCCATAGTTGATGGGCTGGTGAGAGTTGGGGCCCCTATTGCTGTTGTTGGACCGCAGCCCTGTGCTGATTGTAGGAGACGCCATCAGGGCGAGTGCTGGAAAAGGATTGGGGCATGTTTGAGGTAAGGATCTTTGGAGCACCGTATCAGGGATTGTCCACGGAGGCCTGAGCAAATGCAAGCAACTGGTTTAGGTAGAGTACAGCCGTCGAGGGGTCATCAGCAGCCACGTAGAGGCCGTGGTCAAGCCAGAGGTGGAAATTGTTAGCGCCATGGCTAGAAGGATCGGGCAGAGGTGCTGGACATACTGAGGCGAGGCAGATAGCCCTGGTTTATGCTGCACGTCGCTGAGAGGACGGGGATGCCCCAGATGTTATCACGGGTATGTTCTTTATTCATAATGTACCTTATACTGCATTGATTAATGTTGGATCTACGCATTCCTATATAGCATGTACTGTATCTGAGACCTTGGGTTTAATGGTTGAAAGTACTACAAGTGAGGTTACTGTGTTGAGTCCACTAGGGCAGTCAGTGAGGGTAAATAAATTATTCAGATATGTACCTTTGGAGGTCCAAGGAGTTATCTTCTTGGCGGATTTGATGGAACTCCCTTTTGGAGAATTTGACCTAATACTGGGCATGGACTGGCTGGTTAAGCATCAAGTGAATTTGGATTGTGCTACTAAACGGGTGGTACTAAAAACTACATAGGTGATTAGGTAGTTGTAATTGGGGAGGGTCGAAATTATTTGTCAAATGTGATTTCTGCACTTAGGGTTGAGAAATTGGTTCGTAAGGGTTGTGAGGTGTATCTAGCCTACATTGGTGTTCCTAATTTTGAGGTTTCTTCTGTTAAAGATATCAAAACAGTTAAGGATTTTCCAGATGCTTTTCGTGATGAGCTACCTGGGTTACCCCCAAACCGTGAAGTTGAGTTTGGGATTGAGCTCCTGCCTGGTACAACTCCGGTGTCTATCACCCCTTATCGAATGGCGCCGAAAGAGCTTGCGGAGCTTAAAGCTCAAATTCAAGAGTTATTGGATCGAGGATTCATCCAGCCTAGTATGCCTCCATGGGGAGTACCGGTCTTATTTGTGAAAAAGAAGGATAGAACTATGCGGATGTGTATTGATTACCGGGAATTGAAAAAATTGACCATTAAGAATAAGTACCCCATACCGAGGATAGATGATCTGTTTGACCAGTTCCGAGGTGCTTCAATTTTCTCTAAGATTGATCTTCGATCTGGGTACCATCAACTGAGAGTCAAAGAGGATGATGTTTATAAGATAGCATTTAGGATTCGTTATGGTCATTACGAGTTCTTAGTGATGCTGTTTGGACTGACGAATGCACTAGCGGCTTTTATAGATCTGATGAATCGAGTTTTCCAGCCCTATATAGATCTATTCATAGTGGTTTTTATAGACAACATTCTGGTGTATTTGAGAACTGAAGATGAGCATGATGCACATCTCCGAGTGGTTCTGCAAATTCTGAAGGAGAAACAACTATACGTTAAGTTCAGCAAGTGTGAATTTTGGCTATGAATGGTAATATTTCTGGGTCATGTGGTATCTACTGAGGGGATTAGGGTTGATCCTCAGAAAATTGAAGCTGTTCTAGATTGGAAGCCATCTAAGACGGTATCTGAGGTTCAAATTTTTTTGGGTCTGGTAGAGTATTATAGACGTTTTGTGGAGGGGTTTTCGTTGATTGCTGCACCTCTGACTAAGTTGTTGCGTAAAGGGGTGCCATTTATCTGGACTGATAAGCAGCAAGAAAGTTTTGAGAAGCTTAAGAAAGTTCTGACTGAGGCCCCTGTCTTAATATAGCCAGAGTTTGGGAAAGAATTCACTGTCTATAGCGATGCATCACATGTTGGTTTTGGATGTATTTTGATGCAAGAGGGTAAGGTGGTAGCGTATACGTCTCGTCAACTTAAGACTCATAAGGCGAATTATCTGACACACGACTTGGAGTTGGCTGCAGTGGTATTTGCACTGAAGATTTGGAGGCATTACCTGTATGCTGAAAAGTGTATCATTTACACGGAACACAAAAGCCTCAAGTATCTCCTCACTCAGAAGGAGCTAAACCTTAGGCAGCATAGATGGATCGAGCTGTTTAAGGACTATGACTGTTCTATTAAATACCATCCTAGTAAGGCTAATGTGGTGGCCAACACACTGAGCCGTAGGGCTATGACTGTTCTGAGGGTGATATTTTTTCGTCTTAGCTTATTCGATGATGGTAGCTTGTTGGCTAAATCCAAGTTAAACCGATATGGATTGAACAAATTAAGGTAAACAGTTGGAGGATGTGTCACTGGGTCCTTGTTTCTGATAGATGAGAGTGGTACCACATCAGATTTTGCACTGAATAGCAAAAGGGTACTCTGTTTTCATGGGAGAGTCTATGTACCGAAGGATATTGATTTGAGGCAGTCTATACTGTAAGAGGCACATAGTAGTCCTTACGCTATGCATCCTGGTGAGAATAAGATGTACCGTGCCCTTCACGAGTTACATTGGTGGCTGGGTCTTAAGCGTGAAGTTACCAACTTTGTGAGTAAATGTCTGACTTGCCAGCAAGTTAAGGCTGAACATCAGTTACTTTCAAGATTGTTTCAGCCAATTAAAATTCCACTTTGGAAGTGGGAGAGAATAACTATGGATTTCGTTAATAGGCTACCCCTAACGTCTACTAAGAACGATTCAGTATGGGTCATCGTGGATGAATTGACCAAGTCTGCCCATTTCATACCAGTCCGTACTGATTACTCATTCCAGAAGTTGGCTAAGCTGTATGTGTCGGAGATAGTGAGACTGCATGGGGTACTAGTTTCCATAATATCTGATAGA
This sequence comes from Gossypium anomalum, assembly GCA_025698475.1. NCBI lineage: Eukaryota > Viridiplantae > Streptophyta > Magnoliopsida > Malvales > Malvaceae > Gossypium > Gossypium anomalum. Next base: position 33,810,923 of record CM046960.1, on the reverse strand, counting down.
GATCCTCACTTCACGTTTCAGTTCTGGAAGAAGCTGCATGAGGCATTGGGCATAAGGTTAGACTTCAGTACTGCGTTCCATCCTTAGACAGATGGTCAGTCAGAGAGGGTGATTTAGATACTGGAGGACATGTTAAGGAGTTGTGTGATTGACTTCTAGGGAAGTTGGAGGATTACTTGCCTTTGGTAGAGTTTGCATACAACAATAGTTACCGGTCTAGCATACAGATGGCACCTTACGAGGCATTATATGGTCTTAGGTGTCGTACTCCTTTGTGCTGGACTGAGTTAGGTGAGCAGAGTGTTCTGGGCCCTGAGTTAGTTTCTGATACCGAGGCTAAAGTTAGACTAATTCGGGATCGATTGAAGGTAGCTTCTGACAGACAGAAGTCATATGCGTCTGAAGCATAAGGAGATTGAGTATTCTGTGGGGGACTTAGTCTTTCTTAAGGTCTTGCCATGGAAGAAGGTACTGAGGTTTGGACGGAAGGGCAAGCTAAGCCCTAGGATCATTGGGCTTTACCGCATACTGAAGCGTGTGGGACTGGGTTGCCTATCAACTTGAGTTACCTCTAGAGTTGGACTGGATTCATTATGTGTTCCACGTCTCTATGCTGAGGCGTTATCGCTCTAATCCTGCACATATTATCTTGACTGAGAAGATTGAGGTTAGGCCAGATTTGACCTTTGAGGAAGAGCCGATTCAAATTCTAGACCGTGATGTATAGGTTCTGAGGAAAAACTCTATCCCACTGGTTAAGGTACTTTGGCATAATCACAGCTCAGAGGAGGCCCCGTGGGAACCCGAAGAGGCAATGTGACAACAATACCCTCATCTGTTTTGATGAGGTAAATTTTGAGGCTAAAATTTTCTTTTAGGGGTAGAGTTGTAACGCCCCAAATCTTACGTGATTAGATTTGTATGTTGTGTTGCATATATGCTTGCTTGCTTTAGGGGTTAAGTGTTCTGATAAGTGTGGGAAGTCTTGGGTGCAAACCTTAGCTTTAGCAAAAATTTTTGTTTTAATTGAATAAGACCCTTGGCTAGATAGTAGGTTTTTAAGTATTTTTGGGGATATCAAGTCGTAAAGAGCCTACTGGTCTAGGGGATAGTGGCGTGTTACTACTACTAAGAGACTTGAGTTCGAGTCCTGCTACGCGCAGGGGGTGTTTTATTTTGCAAGTTGCCATGTGAGAGGTTGTATGTCAGTGGAACTCTGATGCTTGGACAGTTGAAGTGTTTGAAGGGGGTAGGAGATTGTGTAGCCAAAATTTAAGAGGAGAAAGGGGGGATTTGGATGGTGATAGGTTTGAGGATGTTGTGGAGAGATTTTAGGAGATAATCAAGGGGATGTGAAGTTGAGGGAGTGTTAGAGCCGAATTGGGATTGTAGTCTCTCTATGCATTGGGTTTTGGGGTTGGCAAATTGCACTTCTTTTGTTTAGTAACTGTCAACATTGTTTCTTTTCTGTTCTTTAGAGACCGAATTGTTCTAGTAAAGTCTTATGGCATTTTTTTCATTGCTGGCTTATTTCGAGTACCATTCAGGTTCTTTTCGTTTGTTGTTTTTGCTTTCCCCTACAAACCCTTGTCTAACTGATTCTTTTTCTCTCCTCTATCTTCTCTTACTATTGTCAATTTTCCCTTCCCCTCTCTCAAACCCCTTCGGTTGTTAACCTTGGTCTTTGGCCGATTCTCCTTTCCCTTGCTCTCTCCCTTGGCTTTGTTCCTTTACCGAATACCTTTTCCCCTCCTCAATTGGTTGATGCTTTTTGGCCGAACACTTTGTCTTCTCTTCTCTTTACCCTTTTGGCTTTCTTCAATTTCCCTTCTCTTTTTCTAGAGCCGAATAACCTCTCAACTTCTGTGTTAGCCGAATACTTCATCTCAGGTTTGGGTGCTCAATTTTTATCTTTTCTTCCCTTCTACCGTAATAGCTTTTTATTTAACACCCCTCTTTTCTACCATTTTTTGCTAGGGAGTGCGATTGTTCCTTTTCGTGCCTCGGTTTAAAGGTGTGTTTTGGGTGTGGCCGAATACTTCTGTCTCTCAATCTTAGTTCCATATTTTGGGTGTATGATATTAGTTAACGAGTTGTGAATGGGATGCAGGTAGTCTTTAAGGACTTTAAGCAATCTCCTACAACGGTGTTAGTGTGATTGATCAAGGCAGGTGATAGGTAAGCCCTCGAACAAATGTTTTGGGTTAAGGCTCTTTTCAATTGATTGATAAGTGACTAATTGAAGTTTCTGATTGTGTTAGGTTGGTGTTCTCATGGGTTAGTCGCGCACGGTCGCAATCAGGTGTGTAACACTGTTCAAACGTAAATCGATAAAAGTAAAAAATTGTGACAATTGTTACTACACGAGCATGCGTTTGCACGTGTGGCAATACGTATACATAAGCATGGGCATTTGATCGTAGAGGCCACCATGAGCGATCTCATGGGCTTAGGCCGATTTGGGCCATGTTGGGCCGAAATGGGCCGTGTGGGCCCCATGGACTCGTGGGCCCTACACAGGTAAACCACACAAAAGTATGGAGAATACTGGGCTAGGCTGTGTAGTTCACATGGCGAGGGCCATTTCTAGGCTAAACGGGCCACACGGGTATGTGGGCCCACATTAGGCCCGCATTATGGGCCTTGGGCCCGTTTTCACTGTTTGACTGTTAAGGTTGCACGGGTCGCCCGAAACGACTGTGGACCTACTATTAGGTCGGTAAATATACCTAAACCTGAAATTGATAAATGACTGTTATGTCCCTATGAGTTAAAATGACTGTTATGCCCCTATGATATGTATGACTGTAATCGAGCATGGCATTTTTGCATACATGTATGATATTATGATATGACATATTGCATGGGGATGGGTTTATTATATTTGGAGGAAGTGTAATCTAGTGGCAGCTCTACTCTAAATACTGTTTAGTGCCGTAACCAGTGCTATATTCTGGAGTGTAGGGATGGGTGGGTTGATTTTATCCCCACATGGAGTGTAGGGTTGGACGGAGTAGAGTGTAGAGGATGGATGGGTAGGATTTCTGATTGCATTTCTATTACTGTTACTGAAATGGGCTAAGGCCCACACTGATATTGATGCTGTAATGGACTAAGGCCCTAACTAAAATTGAACTGCTTCTGAAACGGGCTTAGGCCCAGACTGTAATTGCCTACTGTATGATTGATTGTTGTTAAGGGATTACACAATGAGTTTTCATAAACTCACCCTTCTGCTTTTCTGCACAGGTAATCCTTAGGTGGATCGGTGCTGCGAGGGACTCGATGGTGGCCACACAGCCGCATTTGCTTTAATTTTTAACTTTTAATTTATAAGTAATTTAATTTGGGTATTTGTTTTGTAATAAGGCCTTTAAAGTTTTTATTTCAATTTGGGATTTATTTACTTCATTCATATTTGTTAGTAGTAGGCCGTGAATTTTCAAAAAGATAAATGCTATTCAAAATACCACGTTGACGCAACATATTTTAAAAGCTTCCGCAACAAACATTGTTTTTAAGTGTAATGACAATCTAATATGATTAACATTTTGCTAAAATGACTTGAGTTTTAACAAAGAGCAAGATATCCTAAATTTTCGTTAAGATCACAAAGAGGTTTTAATACAGAATGGAATTTTTCAACGGAATTATGTTTTTTGAAAAACACTTCAATGTGACATCGCAGATTCGGCCATAACATCTATGCTGGGTTTGGGGTGTTGCACTACCAGAGGCTACACAACATATTTCTTTTAACTCCATTTCCATAGATCAGTTTATATCATATCTTTCATTTTAGAATCAAATGGTACGGACTTAATATGAAAATGACCCATACTTCTTATCCCAGACATACAGAAATTAGACTAATGACTGGACAGACAACCACTATTCACACACACATACATTGATAATCCTTTATAGAATAAGAATACTTACCTTATAATATTATAAAATAAAGATAATTACAACACATGGAAGTAAAAAGGAACTCACCAGAAAAATAAAAAAGTCTAAATAGTAGGTTCTTTGCCTTTGTCACTCGGACCTTTAGTAGCATCTTGAGCTAAGAATAAGGTTTTTTAAACATATAAGATTACTTCTTCATTAAATTTAAACATGCATGCACGAAACATTAACACTTAACCCAAAACCAGGAAGTGTCTTTCCTTACAAACCAGTCTGAAACTTATGCATGTAGAGTCGAAAACATGAAAATAACCTTAAGAATAACCTAGGGTTCATCAGTAATTACCAGAGAGCTATGATAGATGTATAAGTTGGTTGACTACAACAAACACAACTTTAGACAGGTTTTTTGGACTTTGGTTTTCAGGAAGTGTAAAAAAAAATCAAAGAGGATGATGAATACAAAGAAAACACAAAGATTTTCAATGAAGGCACTGCTATCCTATATATAATCAAGCACAAATACAAGGTTTAGTGGAAAAATTAGATAATTCTACTAGCACTCTTAATTTTCGTTATTAAGTGCACATATAAAAAATTAAGTATTTTCATATACAGTAGCTAGTTCCATTCTAACTAAGTCTCAATTTAACTAACTAAATTACCTTAAATAATAAACAAATCCATTCAACAGTAAACCAAGTGAGTTTGCCAAAGTATTTGGGTGGTGTACACTTAACGAAAAGTCCGCCAAACCACATATCTTTGCTAAGATAAGAGTTCGTCAAGTGGTGCATACAAAGAATTCTATACTTAATCAAAACAAACAATTTACTTACTCATCTCTACTCTTAACTTACCAAAACACTCTAAACTATATAATCAGATACTAAGACTTCGTTAGGTAGGTTGTTACAACTATTAATATTGCAATTGTATTTGTATACAAAATAGATACCTCAAAATATAAAAGATAAACAATATCACTATAAATTTCTATCCTAAGCAAATCAAAATAAAGAGAGAAAAAGGGAAAACGAGAAGCAAAATCAAGTGAAATAGGTAAAGATAAACTCTTCTAATAATTGTAACCCAGCCCCTCATGTTTTCATACTTATTTTTAAGGACTTCTCCCTTTTTGAATAACAGTATATGCCCTTGTTCTTTTTAATTTTTTTTCTTTCAAATTTTGAAATCTCTCTTGGAGAAATTTACTAAATTAATCGTTCTATTTTTACATTCTTGTAATTTCCAAAATTAAACTCCTTTTTCTTAAAAATTAGTCAAATTTAATTCCATTTTTATTTTAATTTGAACACTATATCAATTTAAGTATTTGTATCTAGTTCGACCCCATTTTCCTCAGAAAAGTATCCTATAAGTGCTAGCATATGGTATTTAATTAGAGTACCAAAATTTTGTTGAGAGATCATCGAGCTAGTTGTAACACCCCTAACCCGTATCCGTCACCGAAATAGGGTTATGGAGCATTACCGTCAAAATGTAACATGAAAACATACATTTCCTATCATAATATATATTCATGGCATAATCCATTCATTTACATGCATATTGTCCCTTAATCGAGCCTTCGAGGCCCTAAAAACACTTTAGAAATAATTCGAGACTAAATTGGAATAATTGGAAACATTTAAGGAATAGTTGGAAAAATTAAATTTCGAGAGTCACACGGCTGTGTGGCAAGGCCATGTGACTCGCACAGCTTAAGAACACGCCCGTGTCTCAGGCCGTGTAACAATTGAAATAGGGACACACGGCCATGTCTGTGCCGGTGTAACTTTCGAAGTTAGGTCACACGGCCAAGTCACACGCCCGTGTGCCATGCCGTGTACTAGGAGGTGTAACAACCTGACTTGCAAACCTTTGAAGCCTACAGGGGACACATAGTCGTGTGTCACACACAACTGATTCACACACCCGTGTATCAGGCCATGTGGGCATGAAATTGGCCAAAACCAAGCCATTTCCATCACTAACCCAAACATGTACCTACAAGCATTTTGTGCACCACTTCAAAGCTTCAAAACCTTACCAAAACATGCATGAAATGACCAATTCAAAAGACCAAATCCATACAACCAATATGCCGTACAAGGCACTTGAAATGCATTCATTAATATTTTACCTAAACAAGTAAACATACCACATTTCAATCATGCACATCAAGTCCAATACCTTTCTAAAACATAACCTATCTTGACCATTTTGCAACTATTCCAAAACATAGCATATTGGCCATTAAAACATGCATCAAAACTTAGCCACTTTACCACAAACCAACAAGGCACCAAAAGTACTCAAAGTACATAAACCAAAATAACATATACATGCCAAACTTATCAACTAATCATCAAGCACCAGTCCACCTATACATGCCATCATAACCTTGGCCAAAACATCAAAAACTACCTATATAATCGTTAGATAGTGTGATAGATCTCCGACTAGCTTCCAAACTGATCAAGCTTCTGATTATTTAAAAAATATAGGAAAGAAAACTACGTAAGCACTTAATGCTTAATAAGTTTGTATAAACTTTAAGCATCATATTCCATTTTAATGATGAACTTTATAGGAAAAATATAAACCTATACCAATGCCATAAAATTTATCAAACTATATAACCATCAACTCACAAATGAGTAAGCCCATAAACATCACATATATTTTTCATTTGTAACATAATAGGATTTTATAAGATATATTACACAATCATTAACCTTTTCATAAGACAATGAACCACTTCATTTACATACTTACCATTCCATTTACTTACTTTTCGTTCCATTTACTTAACATAAGCTTAAATAACATTATCAATTCACAAATGAAGGTGTGCATGGGTCGGGCTACCAGCCCGGCCCGAAGGCCCGCCCGAAAAATTAGAGGGTTCGGGTAAAAATATAGGCCCAAAATATGGGTTGGGCAAAAAAACGAGGCCCATTTAGAAAAGGGTCGGGCTCGGGTAAAACTCTTTTAGCCCGGGCTCGGCCCGAATTATATACTAAATATATATTTTTTATTTTTAATTATATTTATATTTTATTTTTAATTTTAATATAATCACTTTTTATTATATTTTCAATTTGTGTGCTGTTTTAAGAATTGTTTTAATATATTTTTTATTTGTTTCTTTTTTTAATATTTGTTTTAAATGTATTTGATAATTTAATATATTTTAGAATTTTTTATTTAATGAAATAAGTTAAAAAAAATTTAATATGGGTCGGACTTGGGCTTAACAATTTTATTTCGGGCCAGGCTTGGACACATTTTTAGGCCCATATTTCGGGCTGGGCTGGGCCCGGGCCTAGAAAACGGGCCCAAATTTTTGTCTAGGCCCGGCCCGACACATGCACACCTCTATTCACGAACTAGTGTATTTATTCATGTCGTAAATAAATTCATCCATAGCATAAGCAAATTTCTCACAAATAAGTACATTTAAGTCGTCAATCCTTTTATATCATCATATTACATCTCAATTATAGACTTATCATTTCATTACCTGTTCTTACCAGTTTCATTTGCATAATACAATACATAATCATAAACATCAACCATAACCACAAGCTTGACACAAGCCTAAACATCATCAATACACAAGTTAGTGCATTTATACATAACTCTTTTGGGATGAACCACATGATAAGCCATTTCATAAGAGAATATATATTTTGGTTCATACAACCTTTTCGTGAACATAAGCATATTTACATTCGGACACTTACCATTTCAATGTATATCATTAAGAATAAGCATGATATAATCCAACCATAAGCTTGGCACAAGCCCAAGCACCATCAACAACACATGTTAGTGCATCAACTAACAATTCACTTGAATTGACATAAGGTAAGTCATTATACATGAACAAATTCATTTGAAATCATCATTTTCATGAACATATATATACTTTCATTGAACATTTCCTTTTCAATCTTTTTAATAGAGTCATAACATAAGTCATTTGAACACTTACCGTTCATTTCCTTTTCATGCCCATTGAACCATTTAGAATAACATCGGATATGCGAGAAAACTCGTACAAAGTGTGCTAAACACATAGTCCTAACCTTTCTTTTTTCCTTTACATTGTTGCTCACTTGAGCTGTGAAATGGGTCTGCTTACACAAGCTAACGGTTGAAATGTAAGCTACACGATGCTGCTCACACAAGCTATTGAGTATCCGCAACAAATGTAAGACCTTAGCCACTGGTAGGACATTCAAGACGAGCACTCGAAACATGGTAACCCTAATGACATGTCATTTGTATCCTACGTATTCTTAAGGTTCAAACGGGCCTCGATAATTGTCGTAACGTCATTGGATTTCCATTATTTATTTACATGGTAAATAACACAATAATATATAGATCAAAATAACATTAAAATGTTGTTTAATCATACGAACTTCCTAACTAAATTGCGACAATGACTAAAATCAAAGGCTATTTGATAATTTTTTTCTTCTCGATTTTCCACTTGTTCTTGATCTAAATTAACAATTTCATTCAATTCATTAATTTAGACAGCAAAACCAATTTATTTTATGAAATTTAGTCCTTTTTGACATTTTCACAAAATTGCCCCCAACATTTTACTTTTATTCAATTTAGTCCCTGAGCCTAAAACATGCAATTAACCATTTTTATTCAAATTTAAGCTTAGCCAAATTTATTGGGACCTTACTACAGCCCATATTTGCTATTATTATTTCTACTTTTACTATTTCAACAATTTAATCCCTAATCGTTAAATTTATCAAAATCACTCAAAAAAATACTTTTAAATAATAATTAATACCTCAAATTCATCATTTAACATCTAAAATCACAAAGATTCATCAATGGAAACATTCAGAATCTTTAATAGTTTCAAAAAAAAAAAGGTAGGGCTAGTTAGACCTTGTTGCAACGATCTTAAAAACATAAAAATTATTAAAAAGGGACCTCAAAATCTACCACATGCATCAAAGATTGTTTGGCCGAACCTCCCATGCTCCAAAAATGGAGTTTTTCTTGTTGAAGAAGAAGAACATAAGAAAATATGTTTTTACCTTTCTTTTTTTATTAATTACTTATTAATTACTTTATTAATATTAAAATATATCATATAAACTAACAAAAAAAAATAGTCAGCAACTACCCACTCATTTATAACATGGTATATTTTCCATTTTAGTCCATGAATTTACTTTTTCATAGCTATTAAACACCTTAGTTAGTAGAATTCAACTTTAACACTTTTTACGATTTAGTCATTTTTACTTAATTAACCATTTAAACGTGAAAATTTCTTAACGAAACTTTAATACAGCCTTAATAACACTCCATAAATATTTATAAAAATATTTACAACTCGGTTTATAGAAACAAGGTCCCAATATCTCATTTTCTAAAACTACTAAACTTTAGGGTCATACCACTTGAGCCTAATTGTTCTCTCATTTAACCAAAAAACATTAAATCAAAATTTATCATTATACTATATATTACTCGTAAATATTAAATAATAATATTTATAGACTCACACTTCAAATTTGTGGACCTAAAACCACTATTTCAACACCACAGAGAAGTGGATTGTTACACTAGTAATAGCGGATTGTCGAGTCAAATCAACTTGGCCTCCAAACATATCCTCTATCTTGTCCATCATCTCTCTAATGATTCCATAGCTATTCAGTTCCTTTTGTAAAGTACTTGTCACACTTGTTAGTATGTAACAACGAGATATCTCATTCGAATTCTTTCATCGAGTTCTAGCCTAGAGTTGATTTACACTTGGGCATTTATAGTCAAGGATTGTTTTGTGTTTCTTACGGCTGAAAACAATGTAAACATTTTGTTTCCATTCCTTACAGTTGTTTCCATTCAACTTATTATCAGTAAGGATGTTAATTAATGGAGTTAGTGTTATTTTTTGAACTGTAAAAACAAAATTGTCAATCATTAATTATCTTTATATTATGGAAATATTTTGAGAAAGTTTGCAACATATGATATGCATTTAGCTGATGCATGTGTCTTACATTAAACCTTGAAAACATTTGTAAGTCGTTGCAACGATAATTCCTACACCCATTGAATTAAGTCATCATGGGGTAATCTTAATCAACTAGTAAGAACATATATTTCTATCCAATTAATATGAGAACCTATTTCCTTAGGCTTTCACACATATTAATGATTGTTTTAAGTTTGGCAATTATTCTAACTTAAGTAGAGCTTTATGGGAAGTTACTTAACTAAAATAATCTTGAGTGTATAACCATCAACTCAACATCCATCATAAATATGTACTCTAATATGAGTCATCATACGAAAATCTTAATGAGTATCATATATGACTAGTTATCCTCTTAAAGGAAATCTCCCCAATGAAAATCACATGATAATACTTACTATGGGGTGCAACAAGAGTAAAACCAGCTCGAAGAATTATCATGTCATCACATAGAGAGGATTGATGGAGGTTATAGGTCTATTGAGGTTTGGCTATTGAGGTTGGGATGCTTGGGCACGACCTTGCCAATGTGCTCAATGATAACTAGATGGCATACATCATTCCCTTACTACCATATTCTCTTTTTTCGGATAGAATTGCCCTTGACCCATATGCCTAAACCATTGCATATATGTTTCAAAGGGTTAGAAATTACCATTCAGTATAATTCCTCCATATATGCAATGTTGAGGTTGCTATTCTCAAAGCTCATCTGAAGGTGCATGATATTAGGATCTACTGCCCTAAGTGTAGTGTATTTGCCATTTGTACTTGTAATATTTTGAGTTGATTGGTTTAAATAAAATTCCATTATATGTTGAATCATTTGTATTTTTCCTCAATGATTTTTGCACGCAAAACAAAATGTGAGCACACATTGGCTCATTGATTATCTAATGTTTAACTGAGATTTGCATTATGTGGTCAGATCATAATGCAAGAAGACAACTTATATTAGTAGATGATCTAAATAGTCTGTAGTCTAATCAAGATTGAGCAAATAGATTGAAAGGATATTATGTCATCTATTAAACCCAATTAAGGAGATGCCTTATCCTGGGCATCAAAATAAATGAATCCCAAAAGATAAAGACATAGATGTCATTGTTTGGATTGACAATACATTGAACAGGACCCAAGTTGAATTTATTCTATACTTGTTTATGGATTTATTCACTTGTGACATTTATAGCATGGCATACCTTAATCTTGAGTGGATAATGGACTATTTATGTATGACTCGTATACTTTGGTGTTTTAAAAGCTTGAGTTCAAATATATAAGGATCCAGAAGCTAGTACATTAGGCATATGACTTCTGTATGATGTAGCATCATTCCACAATAGTTGAATAATAGCCCTATAAGGGTAAACAATATCCTCTCATTGGTATTACATGATTGATAAAAAAGGAACATGGTCATAGGTCATTTGTCATAAGGCAAATGATTTAATTAATATTTATTAGTAATTGACTTTTCATATTGAAAGATGTAATAGAAACCATGAGATAAAACATGACCATATTGAGAACGAATTTTATCCCAAAGAGATTAAATATATCCTCTAAAGTTAATACACTCATGACAAGGTTATTAAACGGGCACTTAATAAAGTAGCTTTCGTAATGATATATTATAAAGGAGAATTTAGTCATGGTACTATAGTGGAATGACTCCATGATTAAACAAGTTGTAATCAATAGGCAAAGAGTCAAAACTTAATTACAAATTATCTAACCCTAATTATATATGTTCAATCAATCTCTCCATTAGCTCGAGATAAGCCAAAACGAATTGCATGTAGAACCGATAAATTATGGAATGAATAAAAGAGATCAGTAAAAGAAATAGATTGCATATATTACTGTCTGCAGTGAATACGTTTTCTCACTAAGTACAAAATGTGACCTAGAATTTAATTTAATTTGTTTGAATTATTATTTTATTTACTATAATTAAATAATTGAAATTCATAGTGAGAATTAAATTAATTAGTCATGATAGAATTATTGAATAAGGTAATTAAATTAATTTCCTTATGGATTCTAACATGGTAAAGTTTTCATAACTTTAACGAGAATAGAATTGGGTTGAGAAAATAATTTTTTTGAGAAAAATAGTTTAATTAATTAATCACCTCCCTATTGATTGGTAGGCTGGTAATCAAGGTGACATCTTCTAGAATTATTATCACTTCTCTGCATGGAAAATGAAATGTATGTGTTTGTGACCTCTATCTTCTTTCCAGTAAGGCCAAAAGCAATGCTAGTATAAATTCAAACTTTATCATGGTAGTAACCACTCTTCCTTATTATGCATATCGAGCTTTGAGAATATTAAATTATGTTGAGCACAGACAACTCGATCTTTCCGCTATTCAAAATATCACAAAAATTAATATTCAATTTCGCAAAATCATAAAAAAATTGAAAAATAAAAAAAATCTAAAAATGTTACCATATTGACGACATGGATTGCTACATGTTCTTGAAACCTTAAAGCAGGCATCCCTCCCCAAAAAAATAAGTAGAAATTGTAACACCCCTAACCCGAATCCGATCGCCGGATTAAGGCTAAGAGGTATTACCGAACTAAACATTTACTTATCTCATTCACATAGTCAATAAACATAAACAGAGATCGAGCTGAAATACATACTGATATTTAAGTTATACGCCATTTTCATATGGCCAAAATATTTACAATTTCAAAACATAGTTATCATCAGCCTAACCTATACATGCCACATTGAATCCAAAATATAACTGTACCAAAAGATCGATAGTGTGATGAACCGCTGACGATCCCTGAATCGGTGGCCAAAATCAACAATCTATAAAACAGAGAAATAAAGAACAGAGTAAGCTTTCAAAGCTTAGTAAGTTTTAAGCATCACAAACAATTAAAGACTTATAAAAAATCGAAACATTCATATAAACAGACTTATTCTCAATTCAAATTGTTTCATGGCCGAATACACATAAACATATACATAGATTATCAGCACATATTTTTCTTCTACTTAAATTCATACGATGCATTTAAATCAAATAATCTCATATACTAACAACATTTGACCGAATAGGTCATTGTTTTACTCGTAGATATAACAATCATTCACACTTTAGTATCATTCTTTAATGCTAATAATTCACAAAACCATTGAATATTCTTCTTTGATGCTGATGATTCACTTCTAAATAAATTAAACTATGAGTAAGTAGTACGTACTTGAACATCTTAAATGTATAGTACTTACTCGATAAAGGTTTACTGCAAAAATTCAATATCGTAATCTTACTTAACTTACTGGCATTAAGCCTGTCAGGTCTTTGAACTTGAAACCAATTACCAGCACAAGCCTGTGGGAATTTAAACCCGGAATAATACCAGCTCAAAGCCTGCGAGACTTTAGCCCGGACATATTTCCAGCACGTAGCTTGCGGACCTTAAGTCCGGTTATAATTCCAGCACATAGCCTGCGGACCTTAAGTCCGGATATACATCACTGAACATCATGCATACTTATTCTCAAGAAAATTCAATTCACATAACATCTCACAATCATAGTTCATTTATTCCATTCGAATAATAGCAAAACATGGGCACCATTCATATAACTTTTAGCTTAATAACATACATAAGAATATATGCCCATTTTACTTTCCAAGCTTAACTTCTAATGTCTATTCGGCTTTAAGCCTTAAACATAAAGTATTTGTCACTCAACTATACTCAACTATACTCAAATAAAATCAATAGATCGCAGTACAGTTATCATACACATATCATGACATTATCAATTACGTACTAAATGTGACTATTCAAAACTTATCTCGGATATACTTGAACGGTTGCGGAAAGGCTACTCAATTTCTTTCTCTTTTCCCTTATCCGAATTTGCCCCTCTACGCTCTTGAGCTTAAATTCAACAATTTTAAGCCAGCCATTATTCGACAATTCGAGCATTACTTTCAAAATATAATATATATATATATTTATATATATATTCGAATTTCACACATACAGATCATAGCAAGTTTAAAAGAAATCGATAAGCAACTCATTAGCAAATTTTTATCAATGTTTACCACATAATCACAATTTCACTATAAGCTGTCTTCCTGAGCAACAGTCACTAAATTATTTATAATTGGAGCTACGAAACTCAAAATCAATTGCCGTTAATTTTCCCTGATAATAGACTCATATATCTTCTATCCATAAAATTTTAAGAATTTTTGATTTGGCCAATCAATACCAGATTTTTCATAAAGTTTTCCCTGTTTCACTGTTTGACTAATCTGACCACTCTTCACTACGAATCAAATTTCTCATTGTACAGAATTCAAAATATGTTTTCATTTATTTCATTTGAAACTAGACTTATTAAGCTTTAATCACATAATTTATTTAGCTTCTAACCCAACTCCCACAATTTATGGTGATTTTCCAAAATCACGTTACTGCTGCTGTCCTAAGCAGATTTATTACCAATTTACTCTTTCACAACTCTTTGCATTCATATTATTTAAACATGTATATCACCAATCAATTTCATCACAATTCTATAATTTCACTTAAGCATAATCTTAATATAATACAATACATCATGCTCAAATCATTATTCAAGTTCAAATTCGGCTAACACACATATAAATACTAGCAACTAATTATTAACATTGCATTTCATACTATAGCCGAATGTATAGCTCATCAAAAGATATTTATTCATGTTCCCTTAACACATATTGGTCAACTAGTTCATGCATTATACTTTGGCACATTTGGTCATTAAAGCAATAACCTATTTAACTTTCAAGCATTTTATACTAACATTTCTCCCAGGGCCGAATTCATATACAACCTTTAGTACTCATTTAAAGTTTATATTTTAAGTAATTTATATACACAACATTAACCAAATATTCATTTACTAAGCATTTTAACAAATTTTTCTTCAACTATCCACACATTCGGCAATGACAAAGGTAATTTAGAAACCTTAATTTAACTTATAATTATTCACAACACATATAAGCATCCACTCCAATCCATCACTTTAAACACAAGCATTACTCAACTATTATATATGCTCACATTTGGCATTTTCACAAATGCACAAGCCGATTTTTCTATCATTCAAATTATCTATATGAACATTAAATTAGTTCCAACATCACCCATTCCTAATTATTCCTTAATTCATAAAGGCAACAAACATCCCCTTAAACCTCTTCCATAACCGAATACTCATATTACTACCAAATTCAAAATTTTGACATGGGCAAGGAAGGGACCTAGTAACTAGCTTAATTTATGCAAAAAAAATTCAAAAACTAACATGGACTTCATACCTTAATCAAGACTAGAAAGGAGTAGCCGAATGCTTGTTTCCCCTCCCTTTTCTTCTTAGAAATTTCGGCCAAAGAAATCAAAAGATGAACACTTTTATTTCTTTTCTTTGTTTTATTCATTTCATTAATTTAACACATTTTTTTATTACATATTTCTCACCACTATTTAATATAATAATATTAAACCATGCATATAATGCCCATAATCATGAGCTTGGCCGGCCACTAGTTTTATTTTGGACAATTAGCCATGCAAAACCTTAAATTTTGATTCATGTTTATTTCGGTCATCCCATATTATTCCTAGCACATTTTAACTTTAATCACTTAAGTCCCTTTTTTTTATAATTCCACATTCAATTGATAAAATTTAAAACATGAAATTTCACACATGCATTTTCACTACTAATAGACATAGAAAAGAGCATTTAGAAAATTTTTCGACTCGGTTTTGTGGTCCTAAAACCACTTCCCAACTAGGGTCAAAATAGGGCTGTCACAACTCTCCCCTCCATAGAAATTTTCGTCCCCGAAAATTCTTACCGGTGAATAAGTTAGGATATTGTTCTTTCATAGAGTCCTCAAGCTCCCAAGTGGCTTCTTCTACCCCGTGTTTGACCCACAATACTTTCACTAAATAAATTTTCTTATTTTGTAATTCTTTTATTTCACGAGCCAAAATACGAACTGGTTCTTCTTCGTAACTCAAATCGGATTGAATCTCAACCTCTGATGGATTAATTATATGCGATGGATCGGATCTATAACGTCGAAGCATCAAAACATGAAAAACATTGTGAATCTTTTCAAGTTCAGGGGGTAAAATCAATCTGTATGCGACCGGCCCAACTCGTTCGGATATTACAAACGGCCCGATGAACCTCGGACTCAATTTGCCCTTACGGCCAAATCTGAGCACCTTTTTCCAAGGTGAAACTTTAAGAAACACTTTGTCTCCGACCTGATACTCAATGTCTTTTCGTTTTAAATCCGCATACGACTTCTAATGATCTGAAGTTGCTTTCAGACTTTCACGGATAAATTTTATTTTCTGTTTAGCATCTTTAATCAAATCAACCCCGAAGATTTTACTTTCCCTAAGCTCGGTCCAAAACAACGGTGTACGGCATTTACGACCGTACAAAGACTCGTAAGGTGCCATCTTAATGCTTGATTGAAAACTATTATTGTAAGCAAATTCAATCAAAGGTAAATACCGTTCCCATGAACCACTAAACTCAAGGATGCAACATCTCAACATATCCTCGAGTATCTGAATTATCCGCTCAGATTGACCATCTATCTAGGGATGAAAAGCGGTGCTAAAATGCAACTTAGTACCCAATGCTTCTTGCAATTTCTTCCAAAATCGCGATGTGAATCTTGGGTCTCTATCTGACACAATTGAAACGGGTACCCCGTGTAATCTGACAATCTGAGAAACATAAAACTCGGCTAGCTTATCAAGTGAGAAATCCATATGTACAGGAATGAAATGAGCTAATTTAGTCAATCTATCTACAACAACCCATATCGCATCTTTCTTGCTCAGTGACAAAGGTAACCCAGACACAAAATCCATCGTAACTCGATCCCACTTCCACTCGAGTATCATGATCGGTTGAAGTAAACCCGAAGGCACTTTATGTTTCGCTTTCACTTGTTGACATATCAAACATTTCGAGACAAAGTCGGAAATGTCTCGTTTCATACCATGCCACCAATACTGACGTTTCAGATCGTTGTACATTTTCGTACTACCCGGGTGAACTAACATTCGGCTACTATGAGCCTCGCTCAAAATCATCGAAATAAGTTTCGAATTTCTTGGAACACACAATCGACTTCTGAACCTCAAACAATCATTGTTGTCAATTTGAAACTCTGAATCCACACTCGAAACACATTCAGCTAGTTTAGCAACCAATTCATCATCGACTTTCTGAGCTTCACATATTTGATGAATCAATAACGGTTTGGCTTTTAATTCTGCTATTAACACATTATCGGATGAAATGGAAAAGTGTACATTCATCGCTCGCAAAGTAAATAGTGACTTGCGACTTAATGCATCGGCAACCACGTTAGCCTTTCCCGGGTGATAGTCAATGACAAGCTCATAATCTTTCAACAATTCAAGCCAACGTCTTTGTCTCAGATTCAAATCTCTTTGAGTCATCAAATATTTGAGGCTTTTGTGATCCGAATATACATGACACCTCTCTCCAAACAAGTAGTGTCGCCATATTTTCAGAGCAAATACAATGGCAGCTAATTTGAGATCATGGGTCGGATAGTTTTTCTCATTTGGCTTCAATTGCCTCGAAGCATAAGCTACAACTCGACCTTCTTGCATCAATACACAACCCAGCCCATGTAAGGACGCATTACTATAAATGACAAACTCTTTACCGGATTCGGGCTGCACTAACACTAGAACTTTAGTCAAATAGGTTTTCAGTTGGTTGAAACTTTTCTGGCACTTTTCTGACCATTCGAACTTAACATCTTTCTGAAGTAGCTTCGTCATTGGTGTGGCTATCATCGAGAAACCCTTTACAAACCGTCTGTAGTAACCGGCAAGTCCCAAAAAGCTCCGAACTTCAGTAACATTTCTAGGAGGCTTCCAATCAAGTATGGCTGATATTTTACTCGGATCAACATGAAAACCCGATACGGATACCACATGCCCCAAAAAGCTAACTTCTCTCAACCAGAACTCACATTTACTGAACTTAGCATATAACTGCTTATCCCGTAAAATCTGCAACACTAATCTCAGGTGCTTGGCATGTTCGATTTCATCTCGCGAATAGATCAAAATGTCGTCTATAAACACAACTACAAACCGGTCCAAATACTGTCTAAAGATCCAATTCATTAAGTCCATAAATACTGTAGGGGCATTAGTGAGCCCAAACGACATCACTAAGAACTCGTAGTGACCGTATCTCGTTTTGAAACTAGTTTTAGGTACATCTGAGTCTCAAAATCGCAATTAATAATAACCCGATCTCAAATCTATCTTTGAAAACACTGAGGCTCCCTTTAGCTGATCAAAGAAATCATCAATACGCGGTAACGAATATTTGTTCTTTATTGTCACTTTATTTAATTGACGATAGTCAATGCACATTCTCATGGTTCCGTCTTTTTTTTCACAAATAGTACTGGTGCACCCCAAGGTGAGAAACTCGGTCAAGCGAAACCTGTATATGTCAACTCTTGCAACTGAGTTTTCAATTCCTTCAATTCCATTGGTGCCATACGATACGGAGCTATCGAAATTAGTGTAGTCCCAGATACAAGTTCAATGCCAAACTCTACCTCTCGAACAGGTGGTAATCCCGGTAACTTATCAGGAAAAACATCCGAATACTCACAAACCACTGGCACTGATTCAAGTTTCTTTTCTGACTCTTTACTATCAAGTACGTATGCAAGATATGCTTCACACCCCTTTTTTACATATTTCTGAGCCAACATCGAGGATATTACTGCGGGTAACCCGTTAAAGCCAGTAGACTCAACTCGTATTATCTCATCATTTGCACATCTCAAATCAATAGTCTTTCTTTTGAAATTCACAACTGCATCATGTACGGTCAACCAATCCATAAGCATCAAATCGGCCGAAAAACAGGAACCTCGGATTATTAGGGGACATTTCCTGCACACTTTGTCGACTAGCACATATCAACCCAAGGGATTCGACACTCGAATCATGAACTCAGTAGACTCAACAGGTAGAGTCTTACTGGATGCTAAAATCTCACATACATATGAATGAGTAGAACCAGGGTCAATCAATGCAATCACAATAGTATCAAAGAGAGTGAAAGTACCGGTAATAACATCAGGCGAAGAAGCATCCTCGCGTGCCCGTATAGCATAAGCTCTAGCAGGAGCATGAGCCTCAGATCTGGTCGTAGCATCTCTAGACCCTCTCTGACTGCCACTAGCATTCCCGGTATTCCTAGATAGTCTACCTCGAGCTATAGTAGTACCCGATTTCCCACTCTGATTCGTATTTTGCTCTGACAATTTCGGGTAGTCTTTGATGAAGTGGTCGGGTGATCCGCATCTATAACAGGAGTGATCATGAAATCTACAACTCCCCGAATGCCATTTCCCACAAAACTTGCACTCGGTGCTATCCCGACGATCATTTCCAACACTGGTAACTGAAGTGGCTCGCGTACTCATAGGAGGTCGATCACGATCTCGTCGGGAAAAACCCGAAGTGTTCTTAGATTGGCCCAAATCATCTCGAAATTTCTTCGATGATTGCTGAAAAGGCTTTCCTGAAGATCTTTTACGAAACTCTCTAGCTCCAACATCAGTTTTCTTTTTTTCTTTACTAAGCTCCTCAGCTTTGCAAGCTCACTCAACAAGTACTACGAACTCTCTGATTTCAAGAATGCCAACAAACATTTTAATATCTTTATTTAGCCCATCTTCAAAGCGTTTACACATGATAGCCTCAGACGATACACATTCCCGAGCATATCTGCTAAGTCTGACGAACTTCCGTTCATAATCAGTAACTAACATGGAACCTTGTTTAAGTTCAAGAAATTCTTTCCGTTTCTGATCGATGAACCTCTGACTGATATACTTTTTTCAGAATTTAGTTTGGAAGAACTCCCACGTCACCCGCTCTCTGGGTACAACATAAACCAATGTATTCCACCAATAATAGGCAGAATCACGTAGCAAAGATATAGCACATTTCAGGCATTCATCAGGTGTACAAGATAGTTCATCAAGTACTCGAATGATGTTGTCCAACCAAAATTCAGCTTGCTCGGCATCATCACTATCTGTAGATTTAAATTCAGTAGCCCCGTGCTTTCGAATTCTGTCAACTGGGGGCTTACTCAATCTCGTCTGATCAATTACCGGAGGTATCCTGGGTGCAAGGGGTGTATTTGTCGGAAGTGGGGGTTGTGGAGCAGCTGCATTAGTTCGAATGTATTGGTTAAACCAATCATTCATCACATTATAAAAGGCTTGGCTAGCCTCATCATTTTGATTGCTCGCAATAGGTTGAGAGTCCATCGGTGCTGTCCCGTGTGCGGGAGCAGGTGCTACACTCTCTATATCATTAGCTACTGCTCGATTGGGATCGGGATCCATTACTATACGAAAACACATTTTTAACTGTCAGAAATCATCACACTATCGTATTAACACTATATGGCATGTACAGCTAACTCATATACGTTACGTTAGTCCTAGAATTGACTAAATCGTAGCTCTGATACCAATAAAATATAACACCCCTAACCCGAATCCGATTGCTTGATTAAGGCTAAGAGGTATTGCCGAACTAAACATTTACTTATCTCATTCACATAGTCAATAAACATAAATAGCGATCGAGCTGAAATACATACTGATATTTAAGTTATACGCCATTTTCGTATGGCCAAAATATTTACAATTTCAAAACATAGTTATCATCAGCCTAACCTATACATGCCACATCGAATCCAAAATATAACTGTACCAAAAAATCGATAGTGTGATGAACTGCTGACGATCCCCGAGTCGGTGGCCAAAATTAACAATCTATAAAACAGAGAAATAAAGAACAGAGTAAGCTTTCAAAGCTTAGTAAGTTTTAAGTATCACAAACAATTAAAGACTTATCAAAAATCGAAACATTCATATAAACAGAGTTATTCTCAATTCAAATTGTTTCATGGTCGAATACACATAAACATATACATAGATTATCAGCATATATTTTTCTTCTACTTAAATTCATACGATGCATTTAAATCAAATAATCTCATATATTAACAACATTTGACCAAATAGGTCATTGTTTTACTCGTAAATATAACAATCATTCACACTTTAGTATCATTCTTTAATGCTAATAATTCACAAAATCATTGAATATTCTTCTTTGATGCTAATGATTCACTTCTAAATAAATTCACCTATGAGTAAGTAGTACGTACTCGTACATCTTAAATGTATAGTACTTACTCGATAAAGGTTTACTGCAAAAATTCAATATCGTAATCTTACTTAACTTACTGGCATTAAGCCTGTCAAGTCTTTGAACTTGAAACTAATTACCAGCACAAGCCTGTGGGAATTTAAACCCGAAATAATACCAGCTTGAAGCCTGCGGGACTTTAGCCCGAACATATTTCCAGCACGTAGCCTGCGGACCTTAAGTCATATTATAATTCCAGCACATAGCCTGCGAACCTTAAGTCCGGATATACATCACTGAATATCATGCATACTTATTCTCAAGAAAAGTCAATTCACATAACATCTCACAATCATAGTTCATTTATTCCATTCGAATAATAGCATAACATGGGCACCATTCATATGACTTTTAGCTTAATAACATACATAAGAATATATGCCCATTTTACTTTCCAAGCTTAACTTCTAATGTCTATTCGGCTATAAGCCTTAAACATAAATTATTTGTCACTCAACTATACTCAAATAAAATCAATAGATCGCAGTACAGTTATCATACACATATCATGACATTATCAATTACGTACTAAATGTGACTATTCAAAACTTACCTCGGATATACTTGAACGGTTGCAGAAAGGCTACTCAATTTCTTTCTCTTTTCCCTTATCCGAATTTGCCCCTCTACGCTCTTGAGCTTAAATTCAACAATTTTAAGCTAGTCATTATTCGACTATTCGAGCATTACTTTCAAAATATAATATATATATATATTTATATATATATATATCTGAATTCCACACATACAGATGATAGTAAGTTTATAAGAAATCAATAAGCAACTCATTAGCAAATTTTTATCAATGTTTACCACATAATCACAATTTCACTATAAGCTGTCTTCCTGAGCAACAGTCATTAAATTATTTATAACTGGAGCTACGAAATTCCAAATCAATTGCTGTTAATTTTCCCATAAAAGAGACTCATATATCTTTTATCCATAAAATTTTAAGAATTTTTTGTTTGGCCAATCAATACCAGATTTTTCATAAAGTTTCCCCTGTTTCACTATTTGACTAATCTGACCACTCTTCACTACGAATCAAATTTCTCATTGTACAGAATCCAAAATATGTTTTCATTTATTTCATTTGAAACTAGACTTATTAAGCTTTAATCACATAATTTATTTAGCTTCTAACCCAACTCCCACAATTTATGGTGATTTTCCAAAATCACGTTACTGCTGCTGTCCTAAGCAGATTTATTACCAATTTACTCTTTCACAACTCTTTGCATTCATATTATTTAAACATGTATATCACCAATCAATTTCATCACAATTCTATAATTTCACTTAAGCATAATCTTAATATAATACAATACATCATGCTCAAATCATTATTCAAGTTCAAATTCGGCTAACACACATATAAATACTAGCAACTAATTATTAACATTGCATTTCATACTATAGCCGAATGTATAGCTCATCAAAAGATATTTATTCATGTTCCCTTAACACATATTGGTCAACTAGTTCATGCATTAAACTTTGGCACATTTGGTCATTAAAGCAATAACCTATTTAACTTTCCAGCATTTTATACTAAATTTCTCCCAGGGCCGAATTCATATACAACCTTTAGTACTCATTTAAAATTTATATTTTAAGTAATTTATATACACAACATTAACCAAATATCCATTTACTAAGCATTTTAACAAATTTTTCTTCAACTATCCACACATTCGGCAATGACAAAGGTAATTTAGAAACCTTAATTTAGCTTATAATTATTCACAACACATATAAGCATCCACTCCAATCCATCACTTTAAACACAAGCATTACTCAACTATTATATATGCTCACATTCGGCATTTTCACAAATGCACAAGCCGATTTTTCTATCATTCAAATTATCTATATGAACATTAAATTAGTTCCAACATCACCCATTCCTAATTATTCCTTAATTCATAAAGGCAACAAACATCCCCTTAAACCTCTTCCATAACCGAATACTCATATTACTACCAAATTCAAAATTTTGACATGGGCAAGTAAGGGACTTAGTAATTAGCTTAATATATGCAAAAAAAATTCAAAAACTAACATGGACTTCATACCTTAATCAAGACTAGAAAGGAGTAGCCGAATGCTTGTTTCCACTCCCTTCTCTTCTTAGAAATTTCGGCCAAAGAAATCAAAAGATGAATACTTTTATTTCTTTTCTTTGTTTTATTCACTTCATTAATTTAACACATATTTTTTATTACATATTTCTCACCACTATTTAATATAATAATATTAAACCATGCATATAATGCCCATAATTATGAGCTTGGCCGGCCACTAGTTTTATTTTGGACAATTAGCCATGCAAAACCTTAAATTTTGATTCATGTTTATTTCGGTCATCCCATATTATTCCTAGCATATTTTAACTTTAATCACTTAAGTCATTTTTTTTTTATGATTCCACATTCAATTAATAAAATTTAAGACATGAAATTTCACACATGCATTTTCACTACTAATAGACATAGAAAAGAGCATTTAGAAAATTTTTCGACTCAGTTTTTTGGTCCCGAAACCACTTCCCGACTAGGGTCAAAATAGGCCTGTCACAGAAATTAAAAAGTATTTTTGGAGAGTCAGAAAGGATTTTCAATAGGAAAAGAATAAAGAATGGTGGAGTATTTGTAGGAGAGGATATCTATGTAACACCCTAACCCATATTTGTCGCCAGAACAGGGTTACGGAGCATTACCGAAACAAACAGATCAAATTCAGACATTTCAAATTATTTAACACTCATGTTAGATATTATTCATAAAGTCCCATATATGAGCTCTTGAGGCCTAAAACATACATTAGAAACAAGTTGAGACTAAATCAGGAACTCAGAGAATTTTTCACAAAATTTCAATTTTTTTCCTAAATGTAGGGTACACACGCCCATGTGGTTAGGCCATGTGGCTCACACGGTCGAAGTCATGCCCGTGTCTCAGGCCATGTGGACATTCGGAATAGATACACACAGCCGCGTCCCAGGTCGTGTCCAAATTAGGGTGGTTACTGACTTGGGTCACACGGCCAAGCCATACGTCCGTGTGCTAGGCCGTGTGAACATTTTAATACATTAATTAGGTGCAGGGGCTACACGACCAAGTCACACAACCGTGTGCCAGGCCGTGTGCCACACACGGCTGAGACACACGCCTGTGTCTCTGCCTGTGTGAAAATACCTGAGCATTCTACTTTGCAATTTTCAAAATGTAGGGGACACACGGCCGAACCACACACCGTACGCATGGCCGTGTGTCACACATGGCTGAGACACATACCCATGTCTCTGCCCGTGTGTACAAAATAAGGTCATTTCCAAGCCTTATTTCTCACCCAAACTTGTCTTTCACCTACAATAACATTTAAACACATCCGAATCCAATATAAATAATTCAAATCAAGCCAAAATAATTTTTATGCAAGACATATCAACACATATGTTCAAGTATCTATACTTACCAAAATATCATATGTACATATAGGCATGTTCTATCAATTTTACTATCATAATCAATATGCCTATATGATTTTGATTAATCATCCATTTCAAACTCATATTAAGCATATTAAGACCATTTTATATATCAAAACATACCATTTACTAGCCATACCAATGGCTAATCCCAACCAAACACATATATGCCATTATACTTGCCATTATACTCAAAAGAAATTTTTGCTATTTATACCGAAATGAGTTGTAAGATAGTGTGATGTAGCTCTAACCAACTTTAGCCTATACTTGCCATTATACTCAAAAGAAATTTTTGCTATTTATACCGAAATGAGTTGTAAGATAGTGTGATGTAGCTCTAACCAACTTTCAACCTTTACGAGCCTCCAAGTACTATAAAATAGAGGAAATAGAACAGAGTAAGCATTTAATGCTTAGTAAGTTTGTATAACGGAAATTAACTTACCATTTAATTGTATTTAAGGTAAATATACATAATATATTCGAAGCAAGTTGGCCAATAGCCTATACACATATCCTCATAAAAATGTTAGTCATTTATTTCACTTGAATATCAATAAACAAGTATGAACTTATCATTAATCAAGTTTTCTTATCCATCTACTTTCCATATCATGTATCCAAAATTCATATACAAGTAATGTTCATGTAGTCAAATTATGTCCATAATCTTTCATTTCAAACTCATATTGTCATTTATCATAACTTTACCCATTGAACCACTTATAATATTGATGGATACATGGTTAGTACACACAAAGTGTATGTACTATATTCTGTCAATTCTTGTTCAGGAATGCTCATTGAGCATTTAAACGGGAAGCCCTTCCAAGCCAAATAATAGAAAGCTCATGTAAGCCTGTAACGGGAAGCTCATCCGAGCTTAATAACAGGAAGCTTATAAGAGCTTAAATCAGAAAGCTCATGCGAGCTTAACAGGCAACTCCGAAGAGCTATTATCCGAAAGCTCATGAAAGCTGTTAATTGGGAAACTCCGGATAGCCATATATCAGTACGCTCATAAGAGTTGCGGTCTGTCCGCAAACACATGCATGATCATTACTGATCAGAATGTTCATAAGAGCATATAAACGGGAAACTTGGAAGAACCATGTATCAGAAAGCTCAAGAGAGCTTATATCGGGATGCTTATGAGAGCTAATAATGGGTCGCTCTTTCGAGCTATGGTGTGTTCGCAACATATGCAAAACCACAACCACTTTAGAAACCCTATATCCATCTAATTTCATTTGTTCCAACGGGATTTTTTTCTTGTCGAAAATTGTTGGATATGTGATTTATTTTCATACATAACAATTATACAAATCATATACATATAAATCAAGCAAATCACATAAATATACAATTTAGTTATGCGAACTTACCTCGATAATGTTCGTGAACTTGTATGCTACTAATTCATTACTTTTTCTTTACCTCGATCTAGCTCCGTATTTGATCTATCTGGTGTAAATTTAGCTCAATTTAATATAATTCATATTCAATTCAATTCAATTCACATCCTAGGCAAAATTACCATTTTACCCCTATACTTTTAATTAATAACAATTTCGTCCCTAGGCTCAGAAAATGAAATTCATTCAATTAAATCCTTATTCCAAGCCTAAACAATTTTTACATGTAACATTTATAACCCAAATAATTCGTAAAATTTAGAATTTTTCCATAAATTTCACATCTTTACAATTTTGTCCCTAAATTACAATTTCATCAAAATTCACTTTACAAAAGTTGTTTATCTATTACAAACCTGTCATGTCCTACCATAAATTTCATAATTTATACATATTCATCCTTGGAAAAACCCTAGTACTTTGATAACTTTACAAATTAATCTCTAAGGTAGCTAAATTAAGCTATTACGATCTCGGAAACATAAAAATTACTAAAACGGGACTTGAATACTCACCTAATTGAACAAAACTAACTTGCCATCTTCAACCTCTTCTAAACTAGGGTTTCCATGTTTTTCTATTTAGGAAAGATGATGAAAATAATGATATTTTCTTATTTTATTAATTTATCATCTTTTCATCTTTTACTTTCCAATTTAATCCTTTTCTTTAATTAAATTTTTAGGGATGAATCATCATACTTATCTACTAACTCCAGTTAATGGTCCAATTGCCATATAAGGACCTCCAATTTTGAATTCCATAGCTATATGATCTTTTTAGCTACTAGAATTCAACTTTTGCATTTTATGCAATTTGATCCTTTTATCAATTAATCATGTAATCAGTAAAATTTTCTTAACGAAATTTTTATACGATATTCCTATCATAATGCATACCATAAAATAATATTAAAATAAAACTTCTTTTGGACTCGAATTTGTGGTCTCGAAACCACTGTTCCGATTTACTGAAAATTGGCTGTTATAACTCTCCCCCTTAAAATTTTTCGTCCTCAAAAATCTTACCAGTAAAGAGGTTTGGATATCACTTTCTCATAGTTTCCTCTAGTTCCCAAGTAGCTTCTTCTATTTCGTGTCGTTGCCAAAGAACTTTTACTAGAGCTACCTTTTTATTTCTTAATTCTTTCATTTCACGTAGCAGAATTTTGATCAATTCTTCATTGTAAGTCATATCAGGCTGAATCTCAACATCTATCGAAGAGATAACATGTGAAGGATCTGACCGATACCGTCACAACATAGACACGTAGAAAGCATTATGAATACTGTCAAGTTCTAGCGGTAATGCCAATCGGTACACAACAGGTCCGATTTTTTCAATAATTTCATACGGCCTAATAAACTGTGGACTCAATTTACCTTTACGACCAAACCAAAGAATTTTCTTCCAAGGTGGGACTTTCAAGAATACCTTGTCACCAACTTGGAATTCTATTTCTTTTCGTTTAAGATTCGCATAGGATTTTTGGTGATCAGAAGTTGCTTTTAAACTATCGTGGATCACTTTCACTTTCTCTTCAATTTCACAGATTAGATCAACTCCATGTATCTTTTTCTCACTAAGCACAGTCCAATACAATGGAGTTCTTCATTTATGACCATACAAAGCCTCATACGGTGCCATTTTTATGCTTGACTGATAACTATTATATGCGAATTCAACTAATGACATATACTTTTTCCCAATTACCTTCGAATTTTAAAACATAACACCGAAGGATATCTTCTAGAATCTATATTACACGTTCAGATTGGCAATCAGTCTGTGGATGGAATGCAGTACTAAAATGTAATTGAGTACCCAGAGCTTCTTGCAACTTGTTCCTGAATCGAGATGTAAACGTGGATCTCTATTAGACATAATTGAAACTGGTACACCGTGTAATCTGACAATCTCAAAAACATATAACTCAGCCAATCTATCCAGGGAGAAATCCATACGTGCCGGAATAAAATATGCAGACTTCGTTATACGGTCGATGATTACCCAAATAACATATTTCTTTTTCGGTGATAGGGGTAATCTTGATACAAAATCCATGGTAACTCTTTCCCATTTCTGTTTCGGTATCGTGACTGGTTGTAACAATCCCGAAGGTACCTGATGTCCGGCTTTAACTTGCTGACATATCAAACATCTAGATACAAATTCAAAAATATCACGCTTCCTTCCCGGCCACTAGTACATTTGTTTTAAATCGTTGTACATTTTATTACTCCCCGAATGCACAGGCATAGTGCCACTATGAGCTTCATATAAAATCTTCTGTATAAGATCTGAATTCTTTGAAACACAAATTCTGTCTCTATACAATAGACAATCATTGGATCCAATCTGAATGAATTGGAAGTTGATTCACACTGTACCCATTTAGCTTGCAACTCATTATCACTTTTCTGAGCTTCGCAGATCTGCTATAAAAATATCGGCTTATCTTTTAACTCAGCTAAGATTAAGCCATCATCAGACAATGATAATCGAGTATTCATTGCTCGCAAAGCAAACAAAGACTTTCTACTCAGAGCATCTGCAGTTACATTTGCTTTACCGGATGATAATCAATTACCAAATAATAATCTTTCAATAGCTCAAGCCACCTGCGCTATCTCAAATTCAAATCTTTCTGCGACATTAGAAACTTTAAAATTTTGTGATCAGTGAATATATGACATTTTTCACCAAACAGATAGTGCCACCAGATTTTCAATGCAAATATGATAGCTGCTAATTCAAGATCATGTATCGGGTAATTCTTTTCATGTGGCTTAAGATGTCTAGAAGCATAAGCTATTACTTTACCTTCTTGCATCAGTACACAGCCTAAATCATTCAATGATACATCACTATAAATTACAAATTATTTACTCAATAAAGGCTGAACTAGTACTGGTGCTTCGGTCAACAAGGCTTTCAATCTGTCAAAACTGTGCTGACATTTATTAGTCCATTCAAACTTCACATCTTTCTGCAACAATCGTGTTATCGGAGAAGCTATCATCGAATACCCTTGTACAAATCTCCGATAATAATCGGCTAATCCCAGAAAACTTCTGACTTTAGACACATTTTTCAGTGGTTTCCAGTTAACAATTCCTGAAATTTTATTCGGGTCAACTTTGATGCCTTCAACAAATACTATATGTCCAAGAAAACCAACTTCCAGAAGCTAGAATTCACATTTACTGAATTTAGCATACAAATGTTTCTCACGCAGTGTTTGCAAAACAATTCTCAAATGGTCAGCATGCTCGGTTTCATCTCGGGAATAGACCAGAATGTCATCAATGAATACCACCACAAATTTATCTAGATATGGTTTGAAAATTCTATTCATTAAATCCATAAATACTGTAGGTGCATTAGTTAAGCCAAACGGCATTATCAGAAATTCATAATGACCGTACATGGTTCTGAAGGTCATTTTTGGTATATCTAAGTCTTTCACTCGTAACTGATAGTAACCAGAACGGAGATCAATCTTTGAAAACACTGTAGCACCTTTTAACGGGTCAAACAAGTCATCAATACGAGGTAGTGGATACTTGTTCTTGATTGTAACTTTATTAAGTTGCTGATAATCAATACACAATCTCAGAGATCCATTTTTCTTCTTAACAAACAGAACTGGCACACCCCAAGGTGAAGAACCGGGTTGAGCAAAACCTCTATCAGTCAGTTCTTGTAATTGTGCTTTCAACTCTTTTAATTATGTAGGGTTAATTCTGTATGGTGCAATAGATATCGGTGTTGTCTCCGAAATAAGATCTATAGAAAATTTCACTTCTCTTAGCGGTGGTAATTCGGGTAATTCTTTCGAAAACACATTAGGATACTCATAGACTACTGACATTGATTTAATCTTGGATTCAAACACTTTAGTATCCAACAATAGGCAAGGTAAGCATCATACCCTTTTCTAACATATTTCTATGCTAACATGGCTGATATCACATTAGACAACCCATTCAAATTATTAGATTCAATACTAAGCATTTCACTATTCTGACATTTTAACACAATATGTTTATGTTTACAATTTACCATGGCATCATTTGAGTTAACTAGTTCATACCCAGAATCACATCAAATTCATCAAATGGCCCCGTATCATTAATGGACAGTTCTTACAAATCTACCATCACATATTGGCTTAGGGGTTTGATACTTTAACCACAAATTCAATGAACTCGATAGGTAAATTTTTAATAGACACTAAATTTGTGCAAATGTATGAATTAGTTGAGCCGGGATAAATTAAAGCAATTATATCAATATCAACTAGAGAATAAGTACCAGTATTGACATCTCGTGCAAAGGCATCCTCTCGTGCACGAATAGCATATGTCCTTGCTAGTGCTCATGCTTCAGATTTGGCAGTTGAATCCTTTCTTATACCTCAGCTATCACTCATATTACTGGGATTACGAGGTGGTATACCTCTCGAGGCAGGGTTGCTCGGCTTTGAAGTCTATACAGTATCTTTCTCAAACTTTTCTAGGCAACCTCTAAGATAGTGGTCAAAAGAACCACATCTAAAGCATGCACCGGTTCTCATGCAACACTCACCAAAATGGAATTCATTACAGTGTTTGCACCTAGGTTTGGTGTTTCTGACACTGTCTGCACTCGCTACAGATGTAGCCTGAGATCTCGGATTAGAGTGTTGAATAATTTTGTCTCTCCCAGAACACCTCGTAGAAGTAGTAGAACGATCAAAATTTTTCTTTGATTTCTTTTAGGCCGACTATTGTGATTTTCCCATAAATCTTTTACTTGAAGCTCTGACTTCCATCTCAGCTTGTCATATCTCTTTGCTCAGTTCTTCAGCTTTATAGGCTCAGTCGACTAGTACTACAAATTCTTTTAATTCCAGAATCCCAACCAACAACTTTATGTCTTCATTCAGATCCTCTTCAAACTACTTACACATTGCAATTTCAGTCCAGACACATTCTCTGGCATATTTACTCAATTTGACAAATTCTCGTTGATACTTAGATACAGTTATATTCCCCTATTTAAGTTCTAAAAATTCCTTCCATTTCTAATCAAGGAATATTTGACTGATATATTTCTTTTTTAACTCAGTTTGGAAAAATTCCCAAGTGACACTTTCTGTTGGTACAATAGAAATCAGTGTATTCCACCATTGGTAAGCTGAATCTTTTAACAGTGATACAACACATTTTAGACATTCAGCTGGTGTACAAGACAATTCATCCAAAACCCTGATAGTATCTTCTAGCAAAAATTCGGTCATTTTTAGATCATCTTCAGCGGTAGCTCTAAATTCTTCTACCCCATATTTACAAATTTTATCTACAAGAGGCTTACCAATTCTATCAAGTTCTGTACCTTGTGGCATATCAAGAACCGGTTGAGAAACAAGAGGGAGTGGAGGTTGTTGTACAGCCGAGCTTGTTCTTACAAACTCAGTAAACCATTCATTCATCACTTGGAAGAAGGCTTCTTTTGCCTCTCCTCTTCGACCCTCAGATATGGGCCTTCTACTACTAGATGTTGCTCTTTGTACTAAAGCTTGAGCATTGCTCTCAACTTCTTCGAATTCAGCTTGGTTGGATGACATTACTATATGAAAAACATCTTTAAAATGGTCAGGAGATATCACACTATCACAGGTTATATAATGGCATGTATAGCTAGATTGTATTGCTACGTTAGTCCGAGAATCGGCTAAATCGTAGCTCTGATACAAATAAATGTAACACCCCTAACTCGTATCCATTGTCAGAAAAAGTTACAGAGTATTACCGGAATAAACAGATCAAATTCAAACATTTCAAATTATTTAACACTCATGTTAGATATTATTCATAAAGTCCCTTATATAAGCTATTGAGGCCTAAAGCATACATTAGAAACAAGTCGAGACTAAATCAAGTACTTAGAGAATTTTTCGTGAAATTTCAATTTTTTTCCTAGGTGTAGGGTACACACGCTCATGTGGTCAGGTTGTGTGGCTCACACGGTTGAGAGGCACGTCCGTGTCTCAGGCTGTGTGGACATTCGAAATAGGTACACACAGTAGTGTCTCAGCCTGTGTCCAAATTAGGGTGGCTACTGACTTGGGTCACACAGCCAAGCCACATGCCTGTGTGCTAGGCCGTGTGAACATTTTAATTTACATTAATTAGGTGCAGGGGCTACACGGCCAAGTCACACGCCCTTATGCCACACACGGCTGAGACACACGCTTGTGTCTCTGCCTATGTGAAAATACCTGAGCATTCTATTTTGCAATTTTAAAAATGCAAGGGACACACAGCCGAACCACACACCCGTGTGCATGGCCATGTGTCACACACGGCTGAGACACACATCTGTGTGTCTGCCCGTGTGAACCAAATAAGGCCATTTCCAAGCCTTATTTCTCACCCAAACTTGTCTTTCACCTACAATAACATTTAAACACATTCCCAATCTAATATAAATCATTCAAATCAAGCCAAAATAATTTTTATGCAAGACATATCAACACATATGTTCAAGTATCTATACTTACCAAAATATCATATGTACATATATGCATGTTCTCTCAATTTTACTATCATAATCAATATGCCTATATGAGCTTAATAACAGGAAGCTCATGTAAGCTTGTAAAGGGAAGCTTATCTGAACTTAATAACAGCAAGCTCATAAGAGCTTAATTCAGAAAGCTCATGCAAGCTTAACGAGTAACTTTAAAGAACTGTTATCAGGAAGCTCATGAAAGAGCTTTTAATTGGGAAGCTCCGAATAGCCATATATCAGGACGCTCATAAGAGCTGCGGTGTGCTCGCAACACATGCAGGATCACTACCAATCAGAATGCTCATAAGAGCATATAAATGGGATGCTTGGAAGAACCATGTATCAGAAAGCTCAAGAGAGCTTATATTGGGATGCTCATGAGAGCTAATAACGAGTCACTCTTTCGAGCTGTGGTTTGTTCGCAACATTTGCAAAACGACAACCACTTCGGAAACCCTGTATCCATCAAATTTCATTTGTTCCAACGGGATTTATTTCTTATCAGACATTGTCGGATATGTGATTTATTTTCATACTTAACGATTATACAAATCATATACATATAAATCAATCATATCACATAAATATACAATTTAGTTACACGAACTTACCTCAACAATGTTCGTGAACTTGTATGCTACTAATTCATTACTTTTTCTTTACCTCGATCTAGCTCCATATTTGATCTATCCGGATCCATACAAGTAAATTTAGCTCAATTTAATATAATTCATATTTAATTCAATTCACATCTTAGGAAAATTACCATTTTACCCCTATATTTTTAATTAATGATGATTTTGTCCCTAGGCTCGAAAAATGAAATTCATGCAATTAAATCCTTATTCCAAGCCTAACCAATTTTTACAAGTAACATTTTCAACCCGAATAATTCATAAAATTTATAATTTTTCCATAAATTTCACATCTTTACAATTTAGTCCCTAAATCACAATTTCATCAAAATTCACTTTACAAAAGTTGTTTATCTATTAAAAACCTTTCATTTTCTGCCATAAATTTCATAATTCATACATATTCATCCATGGAAAAATCCTAGTACTTTGATAAATTTACAAATTAATCTCCGAGATAGCTAAATTAAGCTATTACAGTCTCGAAAACATAAAAATTACTAAAAACGGGACTTGAATACTCACTTAATTGAACCAAAAGAACTTGCTATCTTCAAGCTCTTCTAAACTATGGTTTCCAATTTTTTCTAAACTATGAAGATAATGATATTTTCTTATTTTATTAATTTATCATCTTTTCATCTTTTACTTTCCAATTTCATCCTTTTCTTTAATTAAATTTTCATGTATGAATTATCACACTTATCAAATAACTCCACTTAATTGTCTAATTGCCATATACGGACCTCCAATTTTGAATTCCATAGCTATTTGATCCTTTTAGCTAATAGAATTCAACTTTTTCATTTTATGCAATTTGATCCTTTTATCAATTAATCATGTAATCAGTAAAATTTTCTTAACGAAATTTTTATACGATATTTCTATCATATGCAGACCATAAAATAATATTAAAATAAATTTTCTTTGGGACTTGGATTTGTGTGTCCCAAAACCACTGTTCTGATTTCATTGAAAACGGGTTGTTACAATCTACACTCATGGGTGTCGAGTTCCTTGTGCTAAATGAGTTGGTTGAGACAATTGATATATAAATTTTCTAGCCAAAGTTCACTACCCTAAACTCGACACGGATAGGGGCAAAGCTTTTGTTGATTGTACTTTGCAACCGTTTTCTCCTAACATAGATGCAAAAACTCTTGTAATTTGATCATGAACTGAATTCAAACACCCATAGGTGTGAAATTAGCTCTAAAAAGGAAAAACAATATTTTATTTTGAGAATGAACTTTAAAATATACATATTTTGTAAATAATTAAAATTTTACAGTAATTCAATAAGAAAATAAATGCTTATGCTAAAAAACTTATAAAAAATTAAAAAGAGTTAAAATTAAATAAAAATATCTTAATTTAAATAATTGCATTTTTAATTTATGAAATAAAAGTAAAAATTACTTTAATTTGCAAAAATTTGATCATTAAATTTTATAAAATCTTAGAAATTAATTTAGTTGTTGTTAAACACATGAACTTGAACTATTACTTTTTTTGCTAATTTATCATATATAAATTATTGAACACATAAACTTGAACTAATCTAGTTGTTGTTAAATTTTCAAAATTTGATCATTATATTTTATAAAAGCTTAGAATTTAATCTACTTGTTATTCAACCCATAAAATTGATCATTTATTTTTTTCTCAATTTATTTCATAAAAATTATTAAACTATTAATTTTTACTAATTTGTTAAGTATAAATTGTTGATTTTCAAGAGATTTATCATTTTTCATAAAGTACGATGATCAAATATATTTTTAATATTTTTTTATAATTAGAACCCGTGTGTTGGTTTGATGGTCAGGGTGTTTACCGCCCTAGATGTGGCTTAGTTTCGAATTGCGTTAATCGCGTTGATATCAAAGCTTTGCGCTTCTCTTATAATTCACCAAATAAAAAATAAAAAAATGTAACACCCCTAATCCGTATCAGTCGCCAGAATGGGGTTATGAGGTATTACCGGACCTGACATACTTCCGAACGATTACATAAACTCTTAGGTCATTACAAATGCATACATAATAATTTATAAAACATATAGTAAAAATTGTTAATTCGTAACAATTAAACATACAACAAATACTGTATTAATAAATCTCATAAATATCTCAAGCATGATTTCAAAATTTATAACATTATGCGCATGGTACATATTAGTAGGAACCATTTGATTAATAACTTAAACTCAAAACTTAGCTTACCTAATTTGCATAAAAAAAAATAATCATGATTCCTTATAGCTTAAAAATCCTAGTCGAATTTCACGTACATATTATTTTAAGCCAAAACAAAACAACCATATTAAATAGTCAAATAACTATAGCCTAGCATAATCCAAATATAATATTTACAACCAAATCATCATTAACACATATAGCTAAACACTTAACCATATGATTAAACTACTCTTGCTGAATTACAAAGTAAATTATAACCATCACATAACCGAATACACAAAAACATATATGTATAATAATTTAATCTTACAAGCCAAAACAACTCACTTTCAAATCACAAATACATGTTTCTTCAATTATCTAACATTAACCGAATGCTAATTCACTTTGTTTGTCGAATCAAGACATGGTCGTTTCACAAGCTATTCATTATGCCCAAAGTCTCATTTGCAACCAAAGATAAAAAACATATAATTATTATCCATACCTACTTCATCACATAATAGGTTACCAATACTTCAAATCATAGCGATTTACCTAATACATCCCACTTATATTTACATGGCTCATACATCAAAACCAAACTTAACATAATAAATAAGCCATTTTCTCATGGCTCATATTTACATAACCCAAAATAAAATATATAAACTAGCCTATACATGCTATAGAATCGAGTTCAAACTTATAAAAGTACCAAAATAGTAGATAGTGTGATAGACTTCGCTGACAATCCCCGAGCCCGTAACTAAACTCCAAAATCTATAAAACAGAGGCAAACATACACACACAGTAAGCTAACATAGCTTAGTAAGTCATAAGCAAATAAACAACTCAATGACATAATCAACTCAATTTAACCAAACCAATTTATGCTATTATAATCACATTTAATTTCAAGCTTACAGTTTCGTATACAACATATACTTTCATATATAAACTTTGTCTTGGCCGAATATACATATATTTATTATCAAAGTATCATTCAATTTCAAAGCCATAATATCATTATATAACCGAATATTTATATACTCAGATGCATACACCCATGAATCAAACTTTAATATCACATACTTATACATAACATGTGGCCGAATATACCTAATAAATGCACATATATTTACATTAGCATCATGTATAATTTGCTCCACATATCAAATAACCAACTTACCTTATTTTTAAATAGGTAATCAACACTATCACATACCTGATCACTTTAGCTCGATTTACACATTTGATCACAACTTATCATTCCCAGTTGAACCATTTGGAATTAAATAGGATAATCGAATAATCACAAATATAGTACAATGCCAACGTCTTAGACGTGGTCTTACATGTAATCACATATCGATGCCACTATCCCAGACAGGGTCTTACACGAGAACATATATCGATGCCAACGTCCCAGACGTGGTCTTACAGGAGAACACATATCGAAAATCCTATGTCAAGACATATATATCCTAGCTATTCCTAATGTTCATACGGGGCTTTCGGATGTCGTATCTCGGTCGATTTGAGTTCATAAACATAGCTCCCAAGCATATACACATTCGGCTACCATATATATATATTTACATAATTAATTTCACCATATATAACTCATATTTATTTAAAATTTACAACATCTATTTGCTTATAAACTTACCTCGGACAACGATGATTGGAACGAGACGATTATTCGACAACTTTGGTTTTCCCCCGATCCAAATCCTATTTCTTTGGTTCTTGATCTAAACATATTCAAATTAAACTCATTCAAACATAAATTTACTCAATTTAGTCAAAAAACACATAAATGGGAAAATTACCATTTTACCCCTTACATTTAACACTTTTTACAATTTAGTCCAAATTGCACAAAACAAAAAAATCCAAAATTTGAATATACTATGATTAGGCCGAATGTTCCTTATGTTCATAAAAGTCCATACATTTCATTTATTTCACATTTTAGTCCCTCAATTTATTATTTTTGCAATTAAGCCCTAATTACTCAAATTCATCAAAAATTCCAATACAAAACATATAAATCCAAAACATATCTTTCATAATTCATCGACTAACATCCCAAAACTCAATTATTCATCAATGGCATAACTCAAAATATTCATCAAAATGAAAAATTAAAGC
The DNA here is from genome assembly GCA_025698475.1 of Gossypium anomalum. Classification (NCBI taxonomy): domain Eukaryota; kingdom Viridiplantae; phylum Streptophyta; class Magnoliopsida; order Malvales; family Malvaceae; genus Gossypium; species Gossypium anomalum. The sequence continues at coordinate 33,773,168 of CM046960.1, read as the reverse complement.
ATGGGCTTTGTACATTACACTGCAACGATATCAAAAACGTAAAAATTATCATAAATCGAGCTAGTTACATACCTTAATCAAACTAGTTTGACCGAACCCTTAAAAGCTTTGTTTTTCTTTCTTTATTTTTGTTATTCGTTCATAGGAAGAAAGATGAACAAATTGCTTTTAATTTTATGTTTCATTATAATAACATATTTACCATTTTACATATTCAACCTTTAAACTAAAATATAAAACCATTATAACTCATGCCTTAAACCGTCCATCACTTTAACAATGGTAATATTGTATTATAAATATTTCATGCAATAAAGATAACAATAATTCAGCCCTTACAAATTAAACCATAAATTTTCCCTTTTATGCGATTAAGCCCTTTTTATTAAATTAGCACTTAAATGACAAAAATCAAAACACGAAAATTTCACAGATATAAATTCACACATAATAAAAATAGAAAATATTTTTTAAATATTTTTTTGACTCAAATTCGTGGTCCCGAAACCATCATTCCGAATAGGGTCTAAATTGGGTTGTTACAACTCTCCCCTTTAGGGATTTTCATCCCCGAAAATCTTACCAGTGAATAGGTTCGAATAATATTCTTTCATTGTATCCTCTAGCTCCTACGTTGCCTCTTTAACTCCGTGTCTAAGCCACAATACTTTCACTAACGAAATTTTCTTAATTCGTAATTCTTTAACTTTACGAGCCAAAATACGAATCGATTCTTCCTCATATGTCATATCAGACTTAATCTCAATCTCTGACGGATTAATCTCATGTGAGGGATCAGATCAATATCTACGAAGCATCGAAACATGGATGGTTGCCAATCACAAGCTCGTAATCGTTTAGCAACTCTAACCATCGTCGTTGTCTCAAATTCAATTCTTTCTGAGTCATCAAACATTTCAAACTTTTGTGATCACTATAAACGTGACATTTTTCACCGAACAAATAGTGACGCCATATTTTCAACGCAAACACAATACCTGCCAATTCTAGATCGTGCATTGGATAGTTCTTTTCGTGTTGCTTTAACTGCCTCGAGGCATAAGCTATGACTTTGCCTTCCTACATTAACATACAGCCCAAACCATTTAAAGATGCATCACTATAGATAACAAATTCTTTACCCGGTTCTGGCTGAACTAGCACTGGAGCTTCGGTCAAAAGAGCTTTCAACTGATTAAAACTTTTCTGGCACTTTTTTGACCACTCAAACTTAATATCTTTCTATAGTAGCTTCGTCATTGGGGTTGTAATCATAGAGAAACCTTTCACGAATAGTCTATAGTAACCAGCAAGTCCTAGAAAACTTCAAACTTCAGAAACATTTTTCAGAGGTTTCCAATCAATTATAGCTGAAATTTTACTCGGATAAACTGAATACCCGATGCAGATACAACATGTCCCAGAAAACTGACTTCACATACAACTGTTTATCTTGCAAAGTCTGTAACACAAGTCTCAGATGTTCGGCATGCTCTGTTTCATCATAGGAATAGATCAGAATGCCATCTATGAACACAACCACAAACAGATCTAAATACTGTCTGAAGATTCGGTTCATCAAATCCATGAAAACAGCAAGTGTAACAGCCCGGTTTAGACCCTATTCAGAATAGTAGTTTTGGGACCACAAATTTGAGTCTTAAAAATATTTTAATGTTATTTTTCGTGCTTATTATATGTGAATTAGTATGTGTGAAAGTCTCGTGTGAAAATTTAATCGTTTGTGTGCCAATTTGATAAAAGGACCTAATCGCGTAAAATGTAAAAGTTGCCTGTTATATGTTAAAAGTGCCTATTTTATTTGGATTTATAATTGTGAGGTCCTTATGTGGTTATTTGACCATGGTTTTGATTAAATGACATTAGTGTACATTAGTTGATGGAATATTAATGTTTTATTACAAAGGTAAAAGGGTAATTAGTGTATTATGATGAAATAAAATAAAACAAACATGTTTTATTCATCATTTTAGTGTTTTTGGCACTCATCTTGGCTAATTAGGTATGTGTTTTTGTTTGGTTTTTGATAATTTCTATGTTTTTGTAATCGTTGCTTTGTATACTACAAAGCCCATTCTTGATTTTCTGATTTTGATGAATATTTTAAGTTATGCCATTGATGAATTCATGAGTTTTATGATATGAATTGGTGGAATATGAAGCTTAGTGCTTAATATACATGTTTTGTAAAGTGATTTTGAGTAAAAATGCATATTAGGGATTAAATTGAGAAAAGTGTAAATTGAGGGGTTGAAATGTGAAATAAATGAAAGTTATGGGTTTCTAGGGACCATAGGAAGGTTCAACTAAGGCATGGTTTTGATGAATTTTTGTGTATTTTGTGATTTTATGAAATAGGGACTAAAGTGTTAAAATGTAAAAATGTGAGGGCTAATTTGTAAAATATCCTAAATATGTACTTATGGATTGAATTGAATGAATTTTTGAATAAAAAGGTTAATTTTGAATACATATAGATCAAGAAAAGAGGAGTTCGAATTTAGACCGAGGGAAGTCGAAGTTATTGAGTAAATGGTCTAAATCGTCAATTCCGAGTACAAGGTAAGTTCGTACGTGATTAATGATGTTACAAGCATGTATTAATGCTTTGATAATGCATAATTTATATATATAATTGACTATGGTTTGAGTAATATGGTAATTTGAATATGTTCGGCACTAAGTGTGCGATTTGAAATAGCTTCGGCTATAAATAGCACTAAGTGTGCGAATTGAAATAGCTTCGACTATATGTGGCACTGAGTGTGCGATACCGAGATAGTTTCAGTTTAATATGATGGCACTAAGTGTGCGATATTTTATAGCTTTGGTTAGATTTTTGGCACTAAGTGTGCAATGTTCTTGTAAGTGGAAAGATGATCTAACAAATTAGTGCATCAAGCATTGAAGTGGTAATGTAATAGATAAGTACGAGCTAGTGCAGGTATGTAGTGAATATTTATGGTTAATGATATGGTGTATGAGATAGATGAATCTATGTGGTTGATAACATTGTGTATGAGTTAGATGCAAGATTATGTAAACTAAGGAAATGGTATGAAATGAGAAATGGTAACGAATGAGGTTGAGTAGTGATATGAACTGAACTATATGTTAGCTAATATGTCTTGTAGCTTTTAAATGTTGAGTTAAATGTATTATACTATGAACTTATTAAGCTCTAAGCTTAATGTGTGAAGTTTTCCCTATTTTACAGTGTTATAAAGCTAGCTCGGGTTTAGGGATCGTCAGCGACTCACTCACACTATCGGACATCTATTTTGGTGCCATTTTGAAAGTTGTATATATGGTATATGTGTAACACCCCAAACCTGACCCGGAAGTTATGGCCAGATCTAGCATGTCACATTGAAGTGTGTTATCGAAAACCTTGTTTTCATTGGAAACCCTTCAAAGGAGAAAATTAAGTAACATTCAGTTTGTATTTGTTGCTTTCAAAGTGAGGTGTATTTAAAGAAAACTATTCCTTCTTGTATGATAATAATTACTTTGTAAAATCTCTTTTCAGTTGCGGAAGCTTTATTTAAAACAGATGATCTATGAAAACTTGTCATTTAAAAATTGAGATGCAGAAACGTAGTATTTAAAAACAGCTATGGATTAGGAAAACCATGTTCTACCTCTAATAAATATAAAGCATGAAAATAATAATAATCCTAATTTGAAATAATAACCAAAGGAAATGCCTTATTACAATGAAATAATTTAAAATACTAGAAATTATAGGCTTAAGAAAAGCAGTCCAAGCCGTCTTGCTAGCTGGCCACCTCGGAGTCCCTCCAACCGTCAAACCACCTATTGAGGATCACATGAGAAAAATAAAAGAGGGGGTGAGTTTTTGAAAACTTAGTGTGTACAACCCTCGGCAAATAGAAAAGCATGCAATAGCAAGTCTTTTCGGGCCTGAGCCCAATTCAATATCAGAACATATGTAAGGCAATCAAATATGCATGGATCCCACCCATCCAACCGCTACACACCATCTCTATCCCCCGATACACACCATGCGGGGATATAAATATTGACCCACCCATCCGATACACTCCAATGTTAGCACAGTTGTAGTACTACCAAACGTTGCGGCAAAGCTGCTAATCATATATTGGGCTTAAAAAGCCATTGGTGGATCCACGGTCGTCAATTAACCATGCGATCCTTATATACTTCCTCCGTTCTATAATTCCCAACCCATATGCAACCTAAACAGAATATCATATGAATGCAGCAGGTATACATGTAACATCCATAAACCTTACATTCAACACATAGGGGTATTTCAGTCATTTTTGCCCTTAGGAGCTTTTCGGTAATTTCTCTTTATTATGGATTATTACTTACCTTGGCCCATTAACAACTCCTCGTTGGCTAAAGGGAACAGATACTATGCACTAGGTAGGAATCCAGAGAAGAGGAGGTGGGTTAATAAGATCGCTTAAGTACCAAGCTCTCCCTAGATCCAATCCTAGACATGCATATACCCATTGCCACACCTTAACCTTATGGCTTGTCCACGGTCACAATTAATTAATTATTTAAGTTTTTGTCTGTCTAAGCAGTTATCAGATACTAGGCCCAAAACCCCTTACAAAGCCCAAACGAGTCTACATACATGCATATGGCCCATTAGGCCCAAATCACATTCGTATGGCCCATTAGGCCCAAATCATATTCATATGGCCCGTCAGGCCCAATCACATTCATAGTCATGCAATCATATGATTTTTCATCACTTAGTAACAAACTGCCAATTTTACCTATTATGGGCCCTATAGCCCATCGGGCCCATTTAGCCCATTCTGGCCCGGTTGGCCAATACACGGGCCAAGTCCACAAAATTGCACATAGGCCTCTGATAACCTATTAGTTTCCCCTTACGAGTGTTTGCGCACTCGCAAGTCTATTGTAGCCAAACTTCCGGCTTTTTGGCATTTCGAGATTTGCCGATCTACTATGTGTGTACAATGTATGTACACACTTGGTACTAAAACGTGTTGCGATCTCCTTAGCCACGAACCTACAAATGATGTTAGTCAACGATTAATCACACACTTATGAAATATGATCACCAAAAGCCGAAAATCTCATCTTTGCCTTACCTTGAACAACAAGCCTTAACAGCCCTTCCTTAATCATTAATCACGAGTATTTCTTAAATCTGCATCAATCTTATTAAAACTAAACAACAAGTGACTCACAATCATCTTAAGTCACTCTCAAATCCTCCATGGCCATTCGGCCAACCTTAACCAATAAAAGAGGAATACTTACCCAAAACCTCAAAATGCCTAGGAGCAATTCGGCAGAGATCTGGAATCTGAGATTTGATACTAATCCCAGAAGAATTGGCCGAAGTAGAGGGAGTAGCAGCGGCACAGAGGGTCTTCATCCAAAGAGGTATTCAGCTTTTGAGATTTGTATGGTGAAAGGGTTATTGGGTAGAAATAAGAAGAAGAAAAGAAGGAATCGGCTAAAACTAAAGGTGAATCAAAAGAGAATTTGAGAAGAGAAAGAATGGAAAATCGGCAAGCAAGGAACAAGAAATTCGATTTCTGAGCACTTAGAGAGAAAGTGTTTCGGCAACACAAAAAAAGAAGAAGAGAAATTCAGCTAAAGGAAGAGAAGCAATTTCGGCATTACCTAGAATCCCCAAAATCGGCACCTATATACACTATAGTTGAACTTACCTATCCCCAAATTCCCTATTTGGCTCCACTTCTCTATACCCCTCATTTTCTAACTTTTTTCCTTGATAACTCCTTAATCCCTTCCTTAAATTTCTCCTCTAATCACTCCCTTCAGAGTTCACATCCAACGCCACTACTGGCCATTTATTGAGCAAAAATAAATCCTTCTTTTGAGCAAGGAGGGATTCGAACCCCAAACCTCCTTGCCATGCATGTGACGCCACATCTAAGCCCCACATGTGATGCTACTTGCCACTCCAACACAAGGCTCCTTATGTCCAATTCCTCCTTCATTTACTTCAAAACCAAACTATTTGCCACCAAAGTTCTTTTAATTATTAAACTATAATTTCCTTCACCCCAAAGTTTGAACTCAAAATTTAACCAGGCCTATTATCACATAAATAACACTTGACTAGGAATATTAAGCTCACCTTTTATCAAAACCAAAAAAGAAAGAAAGTTCAAGATTTTTGGGGCGTTACAACTCTACCCCCTTAAAAAAATTTCGCCCATGAAATTTCCAACTAATAACACAGACAACGACACCACACTGCCGCTGCACACTCTAATTCCAACTTAGGTAAATAGCACACTATGGGTAAGTACGTACCAGTATTCACCTCTGGAGTGTCTCCATCCTCTTGACGACGTGCTGCATAGACCAAAGCTGGTTGCCTTGCCTCAGCATGACTAGCATTGTAACGCCCTCATGCCTGAGACCATCGCCGGAGTCGAGCTTGAGGTGTTACTAAACTTAATTCATTAATTAAACAACTCAAATAAATTTATTTTAAAACTTTCAAACAAGCTGGCTAACTGCGTCACAGTCTCTTAAAAATTCATATCTCGAGTTCCAAAACTCGAAATTAAGATCCATAAATTTTTTTTGAAACTAGATTCATATATCTATCCACTAATTTTTTTCTAGAATTTTTAGTCAGGCCAATTAGTATAGTTTACTAGTTAAAATCTCCACTGTTTTAGGGTTCAACTGCTCTGACCCTTGTGTATTACGAATCAGATATCTCCCTGTATAGAGTTTCAATGATTATTCCGTTTGTTTATCTTAAAACTAGACTCAGTAAGGAGTCTGTCCATATAAATTATGGCTTCTAATTATTTTTTTTACAATTTATGATGAATTTTTAAATTTAGAATAGGGGATTCAGAGATCATTCTAACTCTGTTCCACCAAAACTTAAATATCTCATAAAATATGACTCATTTACCTATTTTGTTTCTTCCACATGAAAATAGATTCATTAATCTTCAATTCCATATTTTATTCATCATTTAGTTATATCTCTAATATGTTTAGTGATTTTTCAAACTCACGTCACTGCTGCTGTGAGATTCTGTTTTATAGCAAATTTCACTTTACTATAGATTTTCAAGGACTAAATAGCATTTTAAACATACATGACATCAAACATGATTTAGATTGGCCATTCAAATAGCTAATCATTCACAAACCCTTTTCTTACCAAACCTTAACCATATCATAAGATCATTTACACAAAGTAAGTATATTGCTATACATGCCACTCTCAAAATATACAAGTCAATTTACCAATTTAAGTCTTCGATCTATCCCGATTCTCAAGCCGGCTTGTCAAAACTATAATGAATAAAAAGGAGGGAGTAAGCATAAATACTTAGTAAGTTCACATGGAAATAATAAGTAACATGATCATGCAATCCAACATAAACATCATTAAGACACCCATAACATAAGAATACTTACTATCTTATCACAATTTTGTCTCACCAAGTTCTTAACAAGGATTAAACTCATACCTGTCCATTTTCACTTTTGCAACACATTCATCATCGAATCACTTTCATTTTAAGTATTCTCCGTATTCTCTTAGAATTCTCACGTTGAACACATCGGAATATAATTTTGGATATGCGGATAGTGTGCACGTAAGTGCTATACTCATAGCTAAACAAGCTCAGTAGCTTTTGAAATTTATGTAGTCAAGCTACCATGTAACCTGCCCGTAAACGAACTCGGACTCAACTCAATGAGCTCGGGCGTTCGCATCCATAAATGAACTCGGACTCAACTCAACGATCTCGGATGCCTAGTTACATCTCACGAACTCAGACTCAACTCAACGAGTTCGGAACTCAACCATCCTAGTGACATGTCACTTGCACCATAATCTATTCCCAAGGTTCAAACGAGATTCTTCTCAATTACACATTTTAATCGTCTTCTTCGAAATATAGAAACCGATACTTGCTAGTATCTCATACTTATCAAGTTGTTCACATAATTTGCATATTACCAAATAATAATTCACAAAGCATAATATTTCATGATAATAAGTATCATATTATATAAATATCTTTAAATCACTTAAAATAAAAATTATGCTACCTTATTTACATATGAACTTACCTCGATACCAAATATTAGCAATCGAGCATATTCATCGTAAACTTTGTTTTTCCCTCGATCACGACTTGAATCTTGTTTCTCTTGATCTATAATGACAAATTAATTTATTTAATACATACATTCATCAAAACAGCCCCTAGTACTATCTTTGGCAAAATTACCATTTTGCCCCTAAACTTTCACATATTTGCACTTTTGCCCCAAGGCTCGTAAATTAAACCTCATCCTATTTTATTATGTTTTATGACATTCTTATCATTTTTCCCTTCTATGGCAACATCAAATTCACACTCTAACATGTACTTATGAATATTAGGTATTTTTACCGATTAAGCCCTTTTGCTCGTTTTCACTTAAAACCGAGTAACACAAGTTGTCTAGCATAATTTAAAACCTCACATTCTAACATAAAACACCAAAATACACAAATTTCACCTATGGGTATTTTTCCAAATATGAACCCTAGGTTAAATTATTGCTAGAATAAGCTTAATCAAGTTACCGGGACTCCAAAAACATAAAGAGCATTAAAAACGGGGCTTGGAATCACTTACTATGGAGCTTGGAAGCTTGAAACAAACCCTAGCTATGGAGAACCCTTGAAATTTCAGCCCAATGAAGAAGATGGACAAAAATTGGCTTTTAATTTTGTTTTTAATTCATTTTAATAACTAAATGACCAAAATGCCCTTAATTAAAAACTATGGTGTTTTATTTTCCTTTAGGTATTTTTTTCCAAACTAGTATAATAGTCTAATTACTATCCAAGGACCTCCACTTTAAAAACCCGTTACTCACAAGTACTTGATACCTTTGTGAACTAGAACACACATTTTACAACTTTTGCAATTTAGTCCTAAATAACAAATTGGACCCTCTATCGATAAAATTTCTAAACGAAATTTTCACACAATCATGCAATCATGCCATAGACCTTAAAATGATAATAAAATAAATTTTTCTACCTCAAATTTGTGGTCACGAAACACTATTCCGATTAGGCCCTAATTCGGGATATTACAAGCACCTCTGCCCGGTGCTCCACGACCCAAATCGTTTCCACCCCTAGCCTGATCACAGCCTCTCGGCGGTTGTTGACCACCCCTCAGTGGTTGCACGCTGCCTTGGTCCACGACTGGCACCTGATCTGACATTATAAGGCAACTTTTGATCCTATGCTCCATAGATCCACAAGCTAGACAAGCTCCTGTTCCCTTCCAACACTCTCCTGCATAACCTTTTACACAAGTAGCACAAGGTGGTGTACCAGTAGTAGCAACAGGGGCTCTATTCTGACTGGCCTATCCACTCTGGCCCTTCTCTTACCCTTTGATCGCAATTGGAGGGCTCAGAATCCCTTTTATTTCTGCCCCTTTCTCTTTCCCGGTTTAGGTGCTCAGTGTGCTTTGCCTCTTTAGCGATTTTTGCTTTCTCCACCAATGCTGCAAAATCCCGCTCTCTCTGAAGAGCAATCATTACTCGAAGACTGTCTCTAAGGCCGTCTTCGAATCGAACATAACGTTCATAATCTATTGCCACCATTACTCTTGCATACCTACTAGGGCGTAGAAATTTTGCCTCATACTCCGCCACAGATTTGTTTCACTGGGTCAAGTTTAGGAACTCCTTCCTTTTAGCATCCACATAAATCGCACCCATATACTTCCCTTGAAACGCAGTTTTGAAAGACTCCCAAGTGACCTGCTCAGGTTGGGTGCCCTTTTTCACCGTCAGCCACCACTAGTAAGCTCCTTCCCTAAGCAGTGACATTACCCCTTTCAACTTTTGTTCAGGTGACCAGTCCAAGTCCTCCATTATCCTTTTGATGGCTTCCAACCAGTATTCAGCCACGTTAGGAGCCACACCAACCACGCCCTTAAAGATCTCAGCCCCATTCGATTGAAGTCGCTTCGGAATTGACCCCTGATTTCCCGAACCATTATTGGGCCCTGCGGCCCTTTCCAAAATCCTCAGCATTGCCTGTAACAATGCATCATCCCCCGTGGCCCGATCATACAGTCTAGTCTCAGCCACGGGTGAGGCCAGAGCCTCTTCTACTCCAACATTGGGCATATGGCCCGATGCCGATGATTCAGCCCTAACACTTCCGCAGCCTCGGCCACGGCCTCTTGTACCTCTTCTACCACTCATCTTTGATTCACGTATTATCTGGATTAGAAATTTTATGAAGTTTTAGTTTCAATAATTAAGCCGATGTTTTATGAAAGTATTAAAAAGAAAGTTGTTTTTGTAAATCCTCTACAGTTTCAAGGTCCTACGGGCTTCAGTTTCACTCCAACTAAAAGTCTCTGTATAATCATCTAAAGTAGGCCACTAACTATCTACAGTATATCAAATTAAACAAGCTTAATAATAAAAGAACTTAGTTGGTTCGACGTCGGAGACTCAGTGTGTCGCACAACAAAATTTTTTTCCCAAAACATTGTGATATAATAAGGCCCACTTCACAATCCAAGTTTTGCAACTTGACTCTGATACTACTAAATGTAACACCCCAAACTCGGCCCAGACGTTATGGCCAGATCCAGCATGTCACATTGAAGTGTTTTATCAAAAACCTTATTTTCATTAGAAACCCTTCAAAGGAGAAAATTAAGTAACATTCAGCTTGTATTTGTTGCTTTCAAAGCGAGGTGTATTTAAAGAAAACTATTCCTTCTTGTATGATAATAATTACTTTGTAAAATCTTTTTTCAGTTGCGGAAGCTTTATTTAAAATAGATGATCTATTAAAACTTGTCATTTAAAAATTGAGTTGGGAAAACGTAGTATTTAAAAACAACTATGGATTAGGAAAACCATGTTCTACCTCTAATAAATATAAAGCATGAAAATAATAATAATCCTAATTTGAAATAATAACTAGAGGAAAGGCCTTATTACAATCCAGATTGAAATAATTTAAAATACTAGAAATTATAGGCTTAAGAAAACCAGTCCAAGCCATCTTGCTTGCCGGCCACCTCGGAGTCCCTCTAACCGTCGAACCACCTATTGAGGATCACCTGAGAAAAATAAAATAGGGGGTGACTTTTCGAAAACTCAGTGTGTACAACCCTCGGCAAATAGAAAAGCATGCAATAGCAAGTCTTTTCGGGCCTAAGCCCAATTCAATATCAGAACAGATGTAAGGCAATCAAATATGCACGAATCCCACCCATCCAACTGCTGCACACCATCTCCATCCCCCGATAATCACCATGTGGGGATATAAATATCGACCCACCCATCCGATACACTCCAATGTTAGCACGGTTGCAGTACTACCTAACGTTGCCGCAAAGCTACTAATCATATATTGGGCTTAAAAAGCCATCGGTGGATCCACGGTCGTCAAGCAACCATGCGATCCTCATATACTTCCTCCGTTCCATAATCCCCAACCCATATGCAACCTAAACATAATATCATATGAATGAAGCAGGTATACATGTAACATCCATAAACCTTACATTCAACACATAGGGGTATTTTAGTTATTTTTGCCCTTAAGGGCTTTTCAGTAATTTCTCTTTATTATGGGTTATTACTTACCTTGGCTCATTAACAAGTCCTCGTTCGCTAAAGCGAACAGATACTATGCACCAGGTAGGAATCCAAGGAAGAGGAGGTGGGTCAATAAGACCGCTTAAGTACCAAGCTCTCCCTAGATCCAATCCTAGACATGCATATACCCATTGCCACACCTTAACCTTATGGCTTGTCCACGGTCATAATTAATTAATTATTTAAGTTTTATGTCTATTTAAGTAGTTATCAGATACTAGGCCCAAAACCCCTTACAAAGCCCAAACGAGTCTACATACATGCATATGGCCCACTAGGCCCAATCTCATTCATATGGCCCATCAGGCCCAAATCACATTCGTATGGCCCATTAGGCCCAATTCACATTCATATGGCCCGTTTTGCCTATTATGGGCCCTACAGCTTATCGGACCCATTTAGCCCATTCTGGCCCGGTTGGCCAATACACTGCCCATGTCTACGGAATCGCACATGTGTCTCTAATAGCCTATCAGTTTCCCCTTACGAGTGTTCACGCACTCACAAGTCTATTGTAGCCAAACTTCTGACTTTTCGGCATTTCAGCTTTTCGGCATTTCGAGATTTGCCGATCTATTGTGTGTGTGTGTAGTGTATGTGCACACCTGGTACTAAAACATGCTGCGATCTCCTTAGCCACGAGCCTACAAATGATGTCGCTCAACGATTAATCACACACTTATCAAATATGATCGCCAAAAGCCAAAAATCTCACCTTTGCTTTACCTTGAATGACAAGCCTTAACAGCCCTTCCTTTATCACTAATCACGAGTATTTCTTAAATCTGCATCAATCTAAATCATTAAAACTAAACAACAAGTGACTCACAATCATCTTAAGTCACTCTCAAATCCTCTATGGCCATTCGGCCAACCTTAACCAATAAAAGAGGAATACTTACCCAAAACCTCAAAACGCCTAGGAGTAATTCAGCAAAGATCTGGAATATGAGATTCGATACTAATCCCACAAGAATTGGCCGGAGTAGAGGGAGTAGCAGCGGCACAGAAGGTCTTTAGCCAAAGATGTATTTGGCTTTTGATATTTGTATGGTGAAAGGGTTATTCAGTACAAATAAGAAGAAGAGAAGAAGGAATTGGCTAAACCAAATGTGAATCAAAAGAGAATTTGAGAAGAGAAAGAATGGAAAATTGGCAAGCAAGGAACAAGGAATTCGGCTTCTGAGCACTTAAAGAGAAAAATGTTTCAGCAACACAAAAAAAAAATGAGGAATTCGACTAAAGGAAGAGAAGCAATTTCGGCATTACCTAGAATCCCCAAAATCGACACCTATATATACTATAACCAAATTTACCTATACCTAAATTCCCTATTCAGCTCCAATTATCTATACCCCTCATCTCTTAACTTTTCTCCATGATAACTCCTTAATCTCTTCTTTAAATTTCTCCTCTGATCACTCTCTTTAGAGTTCACATCCAACGCCACTACTGGCCATTTATTGAGCAAAAATAAATCCTTCTTTTGAGCAAGGAGGGATTCGAACCCCAAAATTCCTTGCCATGCATGTGACGCCACCTTTAAGCCCCACATGTGACGCTACTTGCCACTCCAACACAAGGCTACTTGTGTCCAATTCCTCCTTCATTTACTTAAAAACCAAACTACTTGCCATCAAGGTTCTTTTAATTATTAAACTATAATTTTTTTCACCCCAAAGTTCAAAATCAAAACTTAACCAGGCCTATTATCACGTAAATAACACTTAACTAGGAATATTAAGCACACCTTTTATCAAAACCAAAAAAGAAAGAAAGTTCAGGATTTTTGGGGCGTGACAATATGGCATGTATAGACTAGTGTCATTTTGATCTATTTTGTGAGGTGAATATTAGGCATAAGAATTGGCTTATAAATGTTATATGTATAGCCTTTTAATTTGTCTAAAATGGTGTGTTTGATAGGTAAGATATGTGATGTTTATAATGTTTGAAGGATGGTTTATTTTGGGATATTGAAGTAATGAGTTTGTGCATTTGGAACTTTGGTAAATTGTGATGATGTTAGCATATTGAATTGATTTAGATTATATAGATTGATATGTGATTGAATTGGCATGTTTTGGTTGATTATAAATGTATGAAAATGATGTAAAATGTTGAGGATTCAGGTGTGCTTGAGTTAGGTAGGAAACGCGGCTTAAAGCAAACCTAATTTCACCCCACACGGTTGGGCACACGGGCGTGTGTCTCAATCGTGTGTCTGTTGTAGTTTTAGCTATCCAAGTCAGGCTCGAGCACGGACTAGACAAACGGACGTGTGTAGCCATTTCGAAGGGTACACGGGCTAGACACACGGACGTGTGGCTAGCCGTGTGACCCAGGTCAGTCTTGACCACAGCCAAGGTACACGGGCGTGTCTTGTGGCCTTGTGTGTAAGTTAGTATGCATGCCTTGTATTGACACGGCCTTGACACATGGGCGTGTCTAATGCCATCTAAGGCACATGGCCTGTTCGCACAGGCGTGTGGCCTGTATATCATTGAAAATGTTTAAGTTTCGAAAAATTTTGTTTGAGCTTGGTTTAGTCCTGACACCTTTTTAATACATGGTTAAGGTCTCGATAACCTATGTGAGGGACTTACTAATGATGTTTGACCTTTGATGTTCTAATTTTTGTGAGATGAATGTTAGATGTTTCGATTGCCTAATAATGCCTTTAACCCTAGTCTGAGGACGGATACGAGATAGGGATGTTACAGCAGGTGCTACAACAGGTGCATTAGTAAGTCCGAAATGCATAACCAGAAACTTATAATGTCTATACCTCATTCGGAAAGCAGTTTTTGACACATCGGAGTCTTTAACTCGTAACTGATAGTAGCCTGATCTCAAATCTATCTTTGAAAAATTGTAGCCCCTTTCAGCTGATCAAACAGCTCGTCAATCTGTGGCAACTGATATTCATTCTTTATAGTCACCTTATTGAGCTGTTTATAGTTGATACACACTCTCATAGTTCGTCTTTCTTTTTCACAAATAAAACTGGTGCACCCTAGGGAGAAAACTTGGTCGTGCAAGCCCTTATCTATTAATTCTTGCAACTGTGCTTTCAATTCTTTTAATTCGGTTGGCACCATTCTATAAGGAGCTATTGAAATCGGAGTCGTCCCTGGCACTAACTCAATACCAAACTCTACATTCCAGATATGTGGTAAACCGAGTAACTCTTCAGGAAACACATCCAAATACTCGCACAAAACTGGTACTGATTAAATTTTTCTTTCGGTCACTTTACTATCAGCACATATGCAAAGTAAGCTTCACAACCCTTCCTCACATATTTTAGTGCTAACATCGAAGATATCACTGTCGCTAAATGTAACACCCCAAACCTAGCCTAGACATTATAGCTGAATCTGACGTGTCACATCGAAGTATTTTTCGATAATTGATTATTCGGTACAAATCTGTTACTGAATTTAAATCCTTTTATTAGAATTTGACAAAGGTTCTCATCAAAATGTTTACCTTATTAATCATTAGTTTTGTATTAAATTTATTTAAAAATGCAAAAGGTTTTAAGTCAATGAAGCTTAAAACGCGTGTTTCAGAAAACAGTAATTGTTTTAAAAACTCGCCTTTACCTAGACTAGCAGTTTAAAAAAATATATAGTCCAAAGCCCAGTTAAAAATTAAAACCCACAAACAGCCTTATTAAAAAATTAAAAACCCAAAAGTGAAATTTAAATTAAATAAAGTCAAAAGCAAGACACAGCATTTGTGTGGCCACCTCCAAGTCCCTCACAGCACCAAATCGTCTAAGGCTAGGGATTACCTGTACAGTTAAAAAGAAAGGGTGAGTTTACGAAAACTCAGTGTGTAGCCCCTTACCAGTCAAAAAGAAAATAGTGCATGCAATATGATGCAGGCCTAAGCCTGCTTTGATGTCGATCATGATGCAGGCCTTAGCCCTATATAGTAACAGTGTGGGCTTAAGCCCAATACAGTATCAGTACAGTGTAATGCAATTATGCATCCCACCCAAATCCAGCCGGCACACCACCCGTACCAACTAACACACCATGTGGGGATATAAATTGACCCACCCAGCCAGCACACCAATATCGCAGCAAAGCTGCCAGTTATTACAATGTAGCATAGCTGCCAGAAACAAAAAATATGGCAAAG
This sequence comes from Gossypium anomalum, assembly GCA_025698475.1. Classification (NCBI taxonomy): domain Eukaryota; kingdom Viridiplantae; phylum Streptophyta; class Magnoliopsida; order Malvales; family Malvaceae; genus Gossypium; species Gossypium anomalum. The sequence continues at coordinate 33,757,313 of CM046960.1, read as the reverse complement.
CCACCAGTATCAGTGAATGTGACATAGTCACTAGTACAATACTTCTTCCATATCAAAATCCCAACCCCATGCAGAATGTCATGTCATAAATATTACGTGTATGCAAAGTCATACTCAATACAATCATATATGTAAACCATAAGCACATCGGTTATACGGAACATAAGGGCATAATAATCATTTTACCATACAGGGGTATTATGGTCATTTTACCTTACAGGGGCATTACGGTCATTTTGTCTATTTTAGGGTTTCAGCTCAGATAACAACCTCTCCGAAGGTCTACAGTCGCCTCCAGTGACACAGACAACTTAAATGATAATAACAGTGTAAATGGGCCCAAGGCCCATTACTCGGCCCAAGTGGGCCTATACGCTCATGTGGCCCATTTAGCCCAAATTTAGTTACGACTATGTGACCTACATAGCCTAGTCCAATATTTCTCACTTGCCGTGGATTTAATCAATGTGGGGCCATGAGCCCATTGGGCCCACCGGCCCATTTTGGCCCAACGTGGCCCAAAACGGCCCAAGTCTACGAAAACGCTCGTAGTGGTCTTTACAGTCTATCACCCATGATTTGTGGGCTCGGTTCACCCTACGAGTGATCCCATGCTCGTGAGGCCTTAAATGTCAAAGTTTTGGCACTTCAGCTTTTCGGCTTTTGCTGGTTTACAGTAAGGAAGGGTGTGGTTACACACTATTTTACGAAAATTGTGCTAAGATCCACAAGCTCCGAACCCTTGGTCGATCACCCGCAAATCTCACACTTAATCCTTTACCAGAGATAGTCTACAGACCCCCTTTAGAGATATCTTGCAATATAACTGAGACTTTAACAACTGAATCCATTTACAACCGAATCAAACACTAAAAGCAGAAATAAAGAAAAAGAGAGACGAAAAAGGAGAAAATTGCATAACCAGCTAGAGGGAGAACAACCGAAAATGTTGATTGGAGACGGAGAGTTAAGAGCAAAATGGTAACAAGCAACCAAAAAGTAGTGAAAAAAGCACAAAACGAAAACACTACATTCGGCTTTAGAACAAAGAGTAGCCAAAAACCCGAAATGGACTAAGCCAAATTCCTGAGTAGGTTATGTCCACCAACATCCACAACTCTTCCCCTCATCAAAATCCCTTAATTTTCTCCCTTTATCCCTCCTAAAAATCCTCCTTAATCTCCTCCTTGATTTATTCCACCATCAACTCTTTAACCAATTCAAATTCCACCTTGCAGAGTTCCAGTCCACTTCTGCTTCTCATATGGCAAGAGTAGCAAAATAAATACTCTTTTTACCTTGCCAAGACTTGAACCTTAAACCTCCAGCAACTACCACACGCCACTTACCATAGGACCACAAGCTTTTTCTGTGACACATTTTATCCATAAATATTTATAAAGCCTACAAGCTAAAGCCAAGGTTCACTTAAGGGGAAAAACTAAAATTTTTACAAAAGCCTAGACTTGAACCCAGGCTTCTCAATCACTCCCAAGCACACCCCATTCACTTAGCCATTAAAGTAAACACAAAATTTATGTCACTTTCTTGCTTAACTAGAATATTTATGAGCAGTCTCCTTAACTGCTCCCACGCTCAAAGCCCAATACTTCTAGGCCCAATTTTGGGACGCTATAATTCACCCATCCTTAAAGAAATTTCATCCTCGAAATTTTCAACTATCAAAATAGTTGCACCATCCAGGCTACACCACTATGCTCCTGCTACGCACTCTGATCCCAATAACACTAACACACTTTAATTTGAACTTGGAACCTCTTACACATACCCAAAACACTTAACCACTAAAGCAGATATACATCACACGTATACAATTTCTATGTCCAAATAATCACACTTAAACAAAACATACCTGACTTAAAAGTGATTTGGCAATCCCGAGCCTGATGTTCTTTAGACCCACATCTAAGACATGCTCCTGACTTCCTCCAGCATTCGCCCGGATGATGCCTTCTATAATGCTCACAAGTTAGAAAGTTCAGACGCGTTTTAACATGCTTCATAAAACGAGGCTCCAGCCCCAGAGAACTATGATATCTCTTCTTCTTGCAGTCCACGCTCCTAGCCCGGAGCGTTTCACCAATATCCTTAACTTCCTCTAGTACTTCCTTTACTAACTGAGTCAGTGCCATAACACCAAGCTCTGGGTTATCGTTACTCATAGTTAACGGACTTACCCTGACCTCTGCCTTAGTTACTGGTGTAGTCGATGCCTCCCTAACCTCATCCTCAGCACTTCCACAGCCTCTACCGCGACCCTGTATACCCCTTCCGCGAGTACCTCTAGTGCTTATATCGATTCGTGTATTATTTGGTTTTAGGAGTTTTTTTCATCAGTTAGTAATTCCAGTAATTATTAACAACTGTGTTATGAACGATAGTAAATAGGGCTTGTTTTCGCATATCGATGTCTCACTACAGTTTTTAGTCTTCTATGGTTTAAGTTTCCTATAATCTCAGTTTACTCTAACTATAAAGTTTCAGTACATTCCTACTATTTATAGTAGTTTTCTCAGTATCACATTTCAGTCTATAATAGTTAACAGTATAAGAGAACTTACAGATTTGGCGCCAGAGACTCGGTGTGCCACATTGGTAAACCTTCCAAAAATATTTCAAGAACAGTTTTCAAAAAAGTCCTAATATTTTCAAAACCCATTCCACAGTCGATTTTTGTAACTAGGCTCTGATACCACTAAATGTAACACCCCAAACCCGGCCTAGATGTTATGGCCAAATCTGACGTGTCATATCGAAGTGTTTTTTGATAATTGATCATTTGGTAAAAATCTGTTACTGAATTTAAATCCTTTTATTAGAATTTGACAAAGGTTCTCGCCAAAACGTTTACCTTATTAACCATCAGTGTGGGCCTAAGCCCAATACAGTGTCAGTACAGTGTAATGCAATTATGCATCCCACCCAAATCTAGCCAGCACACCACCCGTACCAACCAACACACCATGTGGGGATATAAATCGACCCATCCACCTAGCACACCAATATCGCAACAAAACTGCTAGTGATTATAATGCAGCATAGGCCAAAAATAGTAAATGTGGCAAAGCCACCAGTATCAGTGAATGTGACATAGTCACCAGTACAGTACTTCCTCCATATCAAAATCCCAACCCCATGCAAAATGTCATGTTATAAATATTATGTGTATGCAAAGTCATACTCAGTACAATCATATATGTAAATTATAAGCACATCGGCCATACGAAAAATAAGGGCATAGTCATCATTTTACCATAAAGGGGCATTACAGTCATTTTACCCACAAGGGCATTACGATCATTTTGTCTATTTTGGGGTTTCAACTCAGATAATGACCTCTTCGAAGGTCTACAGTCGCCTCCAGCGACACAGATAACTTAAATGATCATAACGGTATAAATGGGCCCAAGGCCCATTACTTGGCCCAAGTGGGCCCACATGCTCGTGTGGCCAATTTAACCCAAATTCAGTTAAGGCTACGTGACCTATATAGCCCAGTCCAATGTTTATCACTTACCGTGGATTTAATTTGTGTGGCGCCACGAGCCCATTGGGCGCACATGGCCCATTTCGGCCCAACGTGGCCCATAACGGCCCAAGTCCATAGAAATGCTCGTGGTAGCCTTTACAATCTATCACCCATGATTTGTGGGCTCAGTTCACCCCATGAGCGATCGCACGCTCGTGAGGCCTCAAATTTCGAAGTTTTGGCACTTCAGCTTTTCGTCTTTTGCCTGGTTACAGTAAGGAAGGGTGTGGTTACACACCTTTTTGCGAAAACTGTGCTAAGATCCACAAGCTCTGAACCCTTGGTCGATCGCCCGCAAATCTCACACTTAATCCTTTACTAGAGATAGTCTACAGACCCCCTTTAGAGATATCTTACAATATAACTGAGACTTTAACAACCGAATCCATTTACTGACCGATCAAAGGTTTTGCACCAACTGTATAACACTTATTGAAATGTTGACCAAAAGTGAAGAGATACCACTAATCGGCCTACTAGAGTATGCCTTAAGCACTAAGGCACAAAAAGGAACACCCACCCCTGAGATGGATGATTCGACTACTCCTAAAAGTGAAAAGAGAAAATAAAGCCGAAAAAAAAGAGTTAGAGAAATAGTATTCGGCCTAGATACTTAAAGAAAGAGATGATAATAGAAAGAATAGAAATTAAACAACTCACCGATTGACCAAATATTAGCTGTAAAAACCAAAAGCAGAAGTAGGGAGAGAATAATGCGGTAACAACTCGAATATTAATGGTGAAAGGTGACAAGAAGAGAGGAGATGATAAAAGTTATTCGGCAATAGATCAAAGGAAAAGAGAAATAGTTTGAGGGCTAACCGCGAGGATAAGTACGGGTAATCAAACACTAAAAGCAGAAATGGAGAAAAAAATAGACGAAAGAGGAGAAAATGGCATAATCGGCTAGAGGGAGAACAACCAAAAATGTTGATTGGAGAAGGAGAGTTAAGAGCAAAATGTTAACAAGGCAACCAAAAAGTAGTGAAAAGAGCACAAAACGAAAGAAAATGCCCAAAAATCAACATTACATTTAGCTTCAGAACAAAAAGTAGCCAAAAACCCGAAATGGAGAGTTACACTCCCACTACTAAGTTGAATTCCTAAGTAGTTGATGTCCACCAACGTCCACAACTCTTCCCCTCATCAAAATCCCTTAATTTTCTCCCCCTATCCCTCCTAAAAATCCTCCTTAATCTCCTCCTTGATTTACTCCACCATCAACTCTTTGACCAATTCAAATTCTACCTTGCAGAGTTCCAATCCGCTTCTGCTTCTCATATGGCAAGAGTAGCAAAACAAATACTCTTTTTACCTTGCCAAGACTTGAACTTTAGACCTCCAGTAACTACCACACGCCACTTACCATAGGACCACAAGCTCTTTCTGTGACACATTTTACCCCAAAATATTTATAAGGCTTACAAGCTAAAGCCAAGGTTCACTTAAGGGGAAAAACTAAAATTTTTGCAAAAGCCCAAACTTGAACCCAGGCTTCTCAATCACTCCCAAGCACACCCAAATCAATTAGCCATTAAAGTAAACATGCAATTTGTGTCACTTTCTTGCTTAACTAGAATATTTATGAGCAGTCTCCTTAACCACTCCCACGCTCAAGGCCCAATATTTCTAGTCCCAATTTCGGGGCGTTACAGTAAACCTTTAGATCGTTAGATTCAATCCGAATAATCTCATTATTCTGGCACCGTAAATCAATAGTCTTTCTTTTCCAGTTTACGACAGAATCAGGCAAAGTCAACCAGTCCATACCCAGAATTATATCGAACTCGTCAAATTGCAACAACATCAAATTAGCCGGAAAACACGATTCTCAAATCATCAGAGGACAATTTTTACACACTTTGTCAAATAGGACACACCAGCCCAAGGGGTTCGATACTCTAATCACAAACTCAGTTAACTCAACAGGCAAAGTCTTACTGAATACTAAGGTCTCACACACATAAGAATGAGTCGAACCAGGATCAATCAATGCAATTACACTAGTATCATAGAGAGTGAATGTACCAATAATAACATCGGGGGATGAAGCCTCCTCGCGAGCGCGAATGGCTTAAGCTCTGGCAGGTGCGTGAGCCTCAGATCGAATTTTGTGTCTTTAGTTCCTCTCTGACTGCTACTCACATTACCTATATTTCTAGGTGGTCTACCTCGAGCTGACATGTTAATCAGTCTCGCATTCTGTACTGTGTTTTGTTTAGCTAACTCAGGGCATTCACGAATGAAATGGTCCATCGATCCACATTTAAAACAGGCCTGATCATGTAATCTACAACTTCCGGGATGTTGTTTACCGCAATGTTTGCACTTCGGTTGATTTTATCTAACATTACCTACACTAGCTACTGGGGTAGCTTTCGAATTTACAGGTGGTCTATCCCGATCACGTCTAGAATAACCCGCAGTAGCTTTTGAATGGCTAGAATCATCCCAAAATCTTTTGATGCCGACTGAAATGACTTACTCGATGATCTCTTACATGAATCTCTAGCTTCAAAGTCAGCTTTTCTTTTCTCTTTCCCGAGCTCTTCGGCTTTGCATGCTCGCTCAACAAGTACAACAAACTCTTTTATTTCAAGAATGCCAACTAACAATTTAATGTCTTCATTTAAACTCTCTTCAAATATTTTACACATTATAGCTTCAGTTGATACACATTTGCGGGCATATCTCCTAAGTCTCACAAATTTCTGTTCATATTCCGTCACGGTCATATGACCCTGTTTCAACCCCAGAAATTCTTTGCAATTCTGGTCGATAAACCTTTGGCTGATGTATTTCTTACAGAAGTCAGTTTGAAAGAACTCCCAGGTCACCCGTTCTTTCGGAACCACCGGTACTAGTTTATTCCACTAGTGATATGCGGTGTCGCGTAGCAAGGATATGGCACACTTTAGACACTCATCAGGGGTACAAGATAGCTCATCAAACACACGAATAGTATTATCGAGCTAGAATTTAGCTCGCTCAGCATCATCATCATTAGTGGCTTTGAATTCTTCAGCCCCGTGTTTTCTGATTTTATCAACAAGGGGCTTATGTAATCTCAATGGATCAATCACTTGAGGTATAACCTATATCGAGGGAGGATTAGTTGGGGGTGGAGGTTGTTGTGCAGCCAGATTTGTCTGGATATATTGAGTAAACTAGTCATTCATCATTTGGTAAAAGGCTTGTTTAGCCTCTCCTTCTTGGTTACTCGAAGTCGGTCGAGAATCAACCGGCCCTGCCCCTTGCACAGGAGTAGGCGCTATACTCTCGACATCATCAGCTACGGCTCGATCGGGATCCATTTACTATACGAAAAAACATTTTTGAACGCCAGGAGTCATCACACTATCATAGTATAAAATATGGCATATATAGCTAGGCTCACACACGCCACGTTAGACCTAGAATCGACTAAATCGTAGCTCTGATACCAATTTAATGTAACACCCCTAACCCGAATCCTTCGCCAGAATAGGGTTATGAGGTATTACCGGACCTGACACACTTTCGAACGATTACAGAAACTCTTAGGTTATTACAATTGCATACATAATCATTTATAAAACATATAGTAAAAATTGTTAATTCATAACAATTAAACATACAACAAATACTGCATTAATAAATCTCACAAATATCTCAAGCATGATTTCAAAATTTAAAACATTATGCGCAGGGTACATATTAGTAGGAACCATTTGATTAATAACTTAAACTCAAAAATCAGCTTACCTAATTTGCATAAAAAATAATCATAATTCCTTATAGTTTAAAAATCCTAGTCGAATTTCACGTACATATTATTTTAAGCCAAAACAAAACAACCATATTAAATAGTCAAATACCTATAGCCTAGCATAATCCAAATGTAATATTTACAACCAAATCATCATTAACACATGTAGCTAAACACCTAACCATATGATTAAACTACCCTTGCTGAATTACAAAGTAAATTATAACCATCACATAACCGAATACACAAAAACATATATGTATAATAATTTAATCTTACAAGCCAAAACAACCCACTTTCAAATCACAAATACATGTTTCTTCAATTATCTAGCATTAACCGAATGCTAATTCACTTTGTCTGCCGAATCAAGACATGGTCATTTCACAAGCTATTCATTATGCCCAAAGTCTCATTTACAACCAATGATCAAAAACATATAATTATTATCCATACCTACTTCATCACATAACAGGTTACCAATACTTCAAATCATAGCCATTTACCTAATACATCCCACTTATATATCATGCAAATCACTCAATAAGAATATCCAACCACAAATTTCACATCATACCAAATATACCATTTCATATACGTTGACATAACTTCACCACCATTAGCAAATATATCAAACATGATTCACATATAAATATATAATGGCCGAAACATAAAAACCAAACTTAACATAATAAAAAAGCCATTTTCGCATGGCTCATACTTACATAACCCAAAATCAAATATATAAACTAGCCTATACATGCCATAGGTTCGAGTTCAAACATATAAAAATACCAAAATAGTCGATAGTGTGATAGACTTCGCTGACGATCCCCGAGCCCTTAACTAAACTCCAAAATCTATAAAATAGTGGCAAACATACCCACACAGTAAGCTAACATAGCTTAGTAAGTCATAAGCAAATAAACAACTCAATGACATAATCAACTCAATTTAACCAAACCAATTTATGCTATCATAATCACATTTAATTTCAAGCTTATAGTTTCGTTACAACATATACTTTCATATATAAACTTTGTCTTGGCCGAATATACATATATTTATTATCAAAGTATCATTCAATTTCAAAGCCATAATATCACTATATAACCGAATATTTATATACTCAGATGCATATACCCATGAATCAAACTTTAATATCACATACTTATACATAACATGTGGTCGAATATATTTAACAAATGCACATATATTTATGTTAGCATCATGTATTTACATTAGCATCATTTATAATTTGCTCCACATATCAAATAACCAACTTACCTTATTTTTAAATAGGTAATCAACACTATCACATACCTGATCACTTTAGCTCGATTTACACATTCGATCACAACTTATCATTCCCCGTTGAACCATTCGAAATTAAATAGGATAATCAGATAATTACACATATAGTACAATGCCAACGTCCCAAACGTGGTCTTACATGTAATCACATATCGATGCCACTGTCCCAGGCAGGGTCTTACATGAGAACACATATCAATGCCAATGTCCCACACGTGGTCTTACACGAGAACACATATCAGAAATCCTATGTAATGACATATATATCCTAGCTATTCCTAAGGATCATATGGGGCTTTTGGACGTCGTATCTTAGTCGAATTGAGTTCGTAAACATAGCTTCCAAGCATATACACATTCGGCTACCAAACATATATTTACATAATTCATTTCAGCATATATAACTCGTATTTATTTAAAATTTACAACATCTATTTGCTTATAAACTTACCTCGGAAAACGATAATCGGAACAAGACAATTATTCGACAACTTTGGTTTTCCCTCGATCCAAATCTGATTTCTTTGGTTCTTGATCTAAACATATTCAAATTAAACTCATTCAAACATAACTTTATTCAATTTACTCCAAAAACACATAAATGGGAAATTTACCATTTTCCACTAACATTTAACAATTTTTACAATTTAGTCTAAATTGCACAAAACAAAAAAATCCAAAATTTGAAAATACTATTCTTAGGCCAAATGTTCCTTATGTTCATACAAGTCCATACATTTCATTTATTTCACATTTTAGTCCTCAGTTTATTATTTTTGCAATTAAGCCCTAATTACTCAAATTCATCAAAAATTCCAATACAAAACATATTAATCCAAAACATATCTTTCATAATTCATCAACTAACATCACAAAACTCAATTATTCATCAATGGCATAACTAAAAATATTCATCAAAATCAAAAATTAAAGCATGGGCTTTCTACATTACACTGCAACGATCTCAAAAATGTAAAAATTATCAAAAACCAAGCTAGTTACATACTGTAATCAAGCTATTCTTTGGCCGAACCCTTAAAAGATTTGTTTTCTTTATTTATTTTTGTTATTCGGTCATAGAAAGAAAGATGAACAAATGGCTTTTAATTTTATGTTTTATTATAATAACATATTTACCATTTTACATATTTAACCTTTAAACTAAAATATAAAACCATTATAACTCATGTCTTAAACCATCCATCACTTTAACAATGGTAATATTGCATTATAAATACTTTATGCAATAAAGACAACAACAATTCAGCCCTTACAAATTAAACCATAAATTTTCCCTTTTATGCGTTTAAGCCCTTTTTATTGAATCAGCACTCAAACGGCAAAATTAAAACACGAAAATTTTACAGATATAAATTCACACATAATAAAAACGAAAAAAAATTTTAAATATTTTTCTGAATCGAATTCGTGGTCTCGAAACCACCGTTCTGAATAGGGTCTAAATCGGGCTGTTACAACTCTCCCCCTTGGGGATTTTCATCCCCGAAAATCTTATCGGTGAATAGGTTCGGATAATGTTCTTTCATTGTATCCTCTGGCTCCCACGTTGCCTCTTCAACTTCGTGTCTATGCCACAGTACTTTCACTAATGAAATTTTCTTAATTCGCAATTCTTTAACTTCATGAGCTAGAATACGAATCGATTCTTCCTCATATGTCATATTAGATTTAATCTCAATCTCTGAAGGATTATTCACATGTGAGGGTTCAGATCAATATCTACGAAGCATCAAAACATGGAATATATTATGGATCTTTTCTAACTCAAGTGGCAACAACAGTCTATAAGCAACCTGTAACACCCCTAACCCGTAACCGTCGCCAGAATAGGTTAAGAGGCATTACCGGACTTATAACTTAGTTTAGAACAATCACCTAACTGATATCATTTCATTTCAATAAACATAGATCATTCATACTCAATATGAATTTAAATCGAGCATACAAAGTCTAAATTATGCATTCAGGACCAAATTGATAACATATGAAAATTTTATAACTTAGAAAAATTTTCAACTTCTCAAAGGTTACATGCCCGTGTGAACAGCCCGTGTGCCTCACACGGCATTAGACACTCTCGTGTGTCTAAGCCGTTGTCTACACGGCCACAAGACACGCTCATGTGTCAGGCCGTGTGAAAATTAGAGAGGCTACTGACTTGGCCACATGGCCGACCATACGCCCATGTGCCACACACGACCAATAGACACTGTAACACCCCTAGCCCGAGTCCGATCACCGGTTTAGGCTATGAGGTATTACAGAGCTAAACATTTAATTTCATTCACATAATCTATCAACTAAAATAGAAATCGAGCTAAAAACATACTGATCTTTAAGTTATATATATACCATTTTCACATGGCCGAACTATTTACAATTACAAAACATAACACCGGTCTAACTATGCATGCCATATCAAGTCCAAAATATAACTATACCAAAAGGTCGATAGTATGATGATCCACTGACGATCCTCGAGTCAGTGGCCAAAATCAACAACCTATAAATCAGAGAAATAAGAAACAAAGTAAGCTTTCGAGGCTTAATAAGTTTTAAGCATTTCATACTACAAAAGCTTGTCATTTAAAACAAATATTAAGTAAACAAACCTCGTATTCGAATTTTAATTCACTTGGCCGAATATACACAAGTACACCAGTTATAAATCCTATTGGCCAAGTATGTATTTATGTATACACAAGAAGATTTCTAGCACATGTTTCATTATCTACATGGCTTATACAATTACTTTTAGTCACATATTTTCCTATAATGACTTACATTGACCGAGTATGTCATTGTCTTATCCTCAAATACCGAATTCATCCACACACATATATATATACATACATTGTTCTTTGATACTAATAAATCATTTTGAAATCAATTCACATATGAGCACATAATACGTACCTTAACATGCAAAGTATATATATTACTTACTCGACGATGGTTACTGCGGACATTCATTATCATAGTCTTACTTAACTTACTGGCCTCGGTTCGGTCAAGTCTTAGCACTCGAAACACATTTTTAACACAAGTTCACAGGTCTTTAACCCGGATACCATTCCAGCACGTAGCATGCGGACTTCAAGTCCGGATATATTTCCAGCACATAGCTTGCAGACTTCAAGTCCGGATATATTTCCAGCACATAGCCTGCGGACCTCATGTCCGGATATATTCCCAGCATATAGCCTGCGGACTTCATGTCTGGATATATTTCAAATACCATGCATACTTAATCATATTTTAACACATTTCATTCAACCTATCACTTTAGTAGTCATTTAATATGTTCAGATATAAGCTCAATATGCACATCATCATTCACATTTTGGCTCAAAATTTATACCTAATATCACATATTAATTTAACCATTCAAGCTTAAACTCAAAGTGACCATAAAACTATAAGTCATATACACGCATTATTTAATAAACAACTTTATTCAAGTGCAAACCAAAGATCGCAATTCACCTATTATACTCTTATAAGGCATCATCAATTATATATACTAGAGGGGACTACTCAAAACTTACCTCAGATATTTTGAACAGTTGCGGATAATCTACTCGACTGCTTTCTCCTTTCCCCTATCTGATTTAGACCCTCTTTGCTCTTGAGCTTAACTAAAACAAATAGATTTATTTAAATTACTTACTCAACTTTACTTCTTAGTAGTCACATTTGACAATCATATAAAACTCCAATACATATTATATTTTATAAAATATGTCATGAATCGATTTCATACTTATTTAATCAATATCTAATTCGCATACACAAACAAAGATTCACATAACTTATCATGCTTTCATATGCATGAATTCAACCATACATCCGATTGTCACTATAAGTACATGGTACATGCATAAGACATATATATATATTCGTACCTATATATGACTATCATCATTTAATCATTTACTCCTAATTATGCACAACAGCATATACACATGCATATATATATATAATGCATGCTTTAATATTATATACTTTTATTTTCAAATTACAGTATAGTTCCAAAACATATAGCTAACTCCGAATGTCATCTTATCAACATTTACCACAATACCAATTTCCATTTATGTTCAATGCTGCACACACAAATACCTACACTCTCATATGCATACAATCCATTTAAGATCATTATATGACCCATTTAGCCCTAACTACTCAAGCTTACTTTCATACACTCTTATCCAATGTCATAAGTAATGCCGAATGTCCAATTTAACCAAACTTAAAAATTTAACCTTCATTACTTTAGTTGACTACTACCTATTCTTCACAACTTCAAATAGAAAGTAATTAACACCTATACTTTTATACCGAATTAACTAACACTTATAGTCCTTAGCCGAATGTTATTAAACTTTTGTCATCATAGTATTTTTACTTATCACTTTACACAATATTATCAAAATGAACTAATTATACTTATATAAATACTATCAAAGCCGAAACCTATGCATAACACTACTCACATTATTCAAAATTATACCTTAAAAATTCATATACAATGCCAAACCTCTAATTCATTCATTTCTATCACCCAAACGGCATTTGCTCACATTTTAACATTTAAATACCAAACATTTGTTCAAGTAACTAAACAAGTCCAAATTCATCCATTTCACATGTAAATACTAACAACTAAGTATTAACTAGCTCAAACTTCATTAAAATATGAGAACAACAATCTATCCCCTTCAATTTCTCCCATGACTGAATGCTCAAATCCTTCCCAAAAATTAAAATTTTAATATGGGTTGAATAAAGAACTTGGTAACTAACTTAAAATTAACAAAAATTTTAAGAATTAATTAGAAGTCTTACCTTGATTCAAGCCTAAGGTAACCCGAATAGAGCTTTCTCCCCTTTCCTCTCTTACAATTCGGCCAAGAATAACAAAGATGAAGCTTTGTTTTCATCACCCATTTTCTTTTATTTATTCATTAATAATATAAAATTATAAAGCCATTATAAGTAAATATTAATATCTATTTTTAATATAAAATCATCATCATGGCCGGCCACTATAAACAAAAAGGGACATTTGTCATCAAGTCCAAGCATTTTATAACATGCATTAATAGACTACTTTTACATTTGCCTATCACATTTCACAATTGTCTCACATAAGTCCCAACTAATAAATTTCACATACAAATGACAAAATGAAAGTATGAAACTTTCATACATGCATATTCACATATAATAAACATAGAATATGACGGTTAATTATTTTTATGACTCGATTTTGTGGTCCCAAAACCACTTTTCGACTAGGGTCAAATTAGGGTTATCACAACTCTCCCTTGTGTCTAAGCTGTGTCAAAACTGGAGGGTATATTGACTTTAATTCGTAGGGTACCCCAGGGGACACACGGCCGAGACACACGTCCGTGTGGACAAAAATAGGCCATTTTTATAGCCAACCTGCCACCCCAATTGGGTCAAACCTACAAGCAATGAAACAAGCATATTTGAACACCAATTTTAGCCAATTTCAATACCAAAACATACATTATTCATGACTTTACATTATCAACAAATTCCAATCTCAATTCACCAATCAATTCATACCAAAACTTAAACTAAAACCATACCTAAACATATGTTCAATACATGATTCAATCTCTTGCTCAAACTTACCAAGACTTCTCAACGTTGACTATTTCTTTTGGTCATTCAAAACATACCATATAATTTATACAACATTCCCAACCATAAGTTCAAACATAAGTTAGCCAAATCACATGGCATAATATATATACATTGCAAAACATAACCAAAGTACTTCTAGCCTATACATGCCATACTTTACTATATACATTTTCAAAAGATTCCAAAATGAGTTTCGATAGTGTGGTGATGATCCTCGACGATCCCCGAGCTCATAGTAGCTTCAATATCTATAAAATAATGCAAACAAGCACAAAGTAAACTTTCAAAAGCTTAGTAAGCTCGTACCAAATATCATCAATAGTTTATAAAATATAAAACATCAACACATAAGTACTTATTCGTTCTCAATTCATCTATCAATTCTATGCCAACACAATTCATAAGTTTATACTAATTCAATGACCTTCATACACATAATATCATCTAGCACATAGGTATCGTACATACCTGAACCTTCCCGTATTTATTCATTTTCATTCTCACCTCTCATTTTGATATTTTAAGACTTTCTGAAGATTATTCATGCTTTAAACATCCGAACACTTAGTGTTTTAAGGGTTAGTCGAAGCTAGAACGATTCTGCACACTTAGTGCCATCTCAATTAACCGAAGCTATCTCGGTATCACACACTTAGTGCCTCATATAGCCGAAGCTATTTTGAATCGCACACTTAGTGCCAAATACAGTTGATTTATCATTGTATTCAACCATAATCAAATATATATACAATCTATGTATAATCAAAGCATCAAAATATACTCGTAACATCATATTTTACGTATGAACTTACCTTATGTAACACCCCAAACCCGGCCTGGACGTTATGGCCTGATCCGACGTGTCACATTGAAGTGTTTTAGCAAAAACCGTGTATTCATTGAAAACCTTTCTTAAAATAAGAGAGAATCTTAACTAAAAACTTGTTTAAACATAAGATTGATGAAAATAAAGCACTTAGAAATTTTAGTTGCGGAAGCGTAGAAAACATACTATAACTTAAGAAATCCATGTTCAACTTCTTGTAGATATAATGAAAATAATAATAATAATTCAAGTAATAATTACATAATGAAAACCTTATTACAATCTGGTCTGAGAATACTTAAAAAGAAATAAAAACTTAAATGCTTAAAAAAAACCAAGTCTGATTTATCTTGCTAGTCGGCCACCTAGAGTCATTCCTGACATCGAACCTTCTACTGAGCATCACCTGAAAATAAAATAAAAGAGGGGGTGAGTTTTCGTAAACTCAGTGTGTACAACCCTCTATGAAGAAAAAACAAGCATTTAAAGAAGAATCATCAAATATGCAATGCAAACCCATCCAAATTATCCATCCGCTACACACCAGCTCCTTCTCCCGTCACACCATGTGGGGATATAAATACCAACCCATCCAGCCCACACACCAATGGTAGCCCGGTTGCAGAACTACCTTCATTTACATATTGGGCTTTAAAAGCCGTCGGTGGATCCACGATTGTCAAGCAACCATGCGATCCTCATATACTTCCTTCATTCCATATTTCCCATCCCATATGCAACCTAAGCAGAATATCATATGTATGGACCAAATAGGCATGTCACATTCAATAAACTTGCATTTAACACATAGGGGTATTTTGGTCATTTTTACCCTTAGGGGCATTTCGATAATTTTCCCTTAATTATGGTTTTCACTTACCTTGGCCCGTTAACAAGTTCTGCGAGCTAAGATGAACGAATACTATGCACCAGGTAGGATTCCAGAGAAGAGGAGGTGGGTCATTAAGACCGCTTAAGTACCAAGCTCTCCCTAGATCCAATCCTAGACATGCATATACCCGTTGCCACACCTTAACCCTTTGAGTTGTCCACGGTCGCAAAATTTAATTAAGTCTTATGTAGTTGTCATATACTAGGCCCAAAACCCCTTACAAAGTCCAAACAAATTCACATACCTGTATCTGGCCCATTAAGCTCAATCATATTCATATGGCCCATTAGGCCCAAATCACTTGTATATGGCCCATTAGGCCCAAATCATATTTATATGGCCCGTTAGGCCCAGGCACATTTATATTGCCCGTTAGGCCTAGTCACATTCATATTCATGCTTACATACAAATTCCTATCACATAGCATCAATATTCAGTTTTTGCCTATTGTGGGCCCAATAGCCCATCCGGCCCATTTAGCCCATTCCAAGCTGTATGGTCAAATCACAACCTAAGTCCACGAAATTGCCCGTGAGTCTTAGGAAACCTATCGGTCTCTCCCTTACGAGTGTTCGTGCACTTGCAAGACCACCGTAGCCAAACTTTTAGCATTTCGGCATTTCGACATTTCAGCATTTTAGCATTTCGGCATTTCAGCATTTAGACATTTCGGTATTTCGGCTTTTGCCGATTCATAGTGTGTGTGCAGTGTATGTACACACCTAGTAAGCAAGCGTGATGCGATCTCCTTAGCCCAAACCTACAATCGATATCACTCAAAGATTAATCTTACATACTTATCAAATACTTTACCAAAAGCCGGAATGTCACCTTAACCTGACCTGAAAGCCAAGCCTTTACTAACTTTTACTTTGATCACTAAACACACGTATTTCTCAGATCTGAAGAGCAAATCAGCAGGAATCCAAAACTGAGATCTGACACTAATTCCACTAGATTCGGTCAAAGAGTATTCAGACCTTGAGAGATTTGGCTTTTCGGCTTTTCAAATGTAGTATGGTGAATAAGGTTTATTTGGTACAGATTAAAGAAGAAGGGTAGAAGAAGAAATTGGCTAAGTGAAACAAAAAAAATTGTGTAGAGAAGAATAGAAATCGGTAGGAAGAAAAGAAAGAAAAACAAAAGGGTTTTTGACTTTTTGGAGAAAAGGGTTTCTGGCAACAAGGTGAAAAAGAATTTCGGCAGTAGCCTGGCAGCCCTATATTCAGCCTCTATTTATAGCCCTTATAGTTGAATTTTCCATGCCCAATTCCCAATTCGGCTCCATCACTTCTCCCTTCTCATCTCCTCGTTTTTCTCCCTAATAACCCATTGATCTTTTCCTTAATTTTCTCTTCTGAACACTCCCCTTGGAGTCCATCTTCACGCCACTTCCATCCTTCTAGAAGGCCAAAATTAAACTTCTAAAAATACTAAGCTAGGATTCAAACCTTGGATCTCCTTGCTAGCTACTAATGACACCTCCTTGCTCTCTAAGTGGCGTCACTTAGCCACTCCTCCACAAGGCTTTTTGATGCTATTTTCCCCTATTTTTATTTAAAAGCCCAACTACTTGCCAACCCTGATTCTTTTAATAATTAAACTATAATTTCATTTATTCCTAGGTTCGAACTCAAACCTTAATTAAGACCTACTATAATTATCACATGGCTAGGAACATAAAATAAAATTTTTATCAAAACTGAAAAGAAAGAAATTTCAGGATTTCGGGATTTTTGGGTTTTTAGATTTTTGGGGCGTTACACCTCATACTCGGAATTGTCGACCCGAATTGTCTACTCTATAACCTTCGACTTCCCTCGGTCTAAATTCAAATTCCTCTTTTCTTAATCTATATGTATTCCAAATTAACCCTTTCATTCACCAAATAATTCAAATCAATCCATTAATATTCATTTAGGGCATTTCGTAATTTATCCCTCACATTTTCACATTTTGACACTTTAGTCCCTAATTCACAAAATACACATAATTTGCATATACTCATGCTTGGCCGAATTCTCCTAGTACTCATACTAGTCCGCACATTTCATTTATTACACATTTTTCCCCTCAATTTGAAATTTTTACAATTGAGCCCAATTTACTCAAATTCACCAAAAATCCAAAGAAAAACATGTTAACCCAAAACATATCTTCCATTTATCAACAACTAACTTCACAAAACTCATAGTTTCATCAATGGCACATTTCAAAATCATCCAAAAAATTAGAAATTGAGGTATGGGCTTGATAATATATGAAGCAACGATTACAAAAACGTAGAAATTATCAAAAACTGATCAAAACACATACCTCAATCACCAAATCAAAGTGTCGAACCCTAGCTTATTTTTTTCTTTCTTTTTCTTTTGCTACATTCGGCCGACAAAGATGATAATGGCCAATTTTCATGTTTTTGTTTCATTTTAATTAACATATTAATTAAATTCCCATTTTACCCTTTGTTATAAAACTATTAAAACATAAATATCAAGGTCATAAATGTCCATTAACCATATAAATGGCATAATAACCACATAAGGACTTCTCAAATAATAACCACATACCTTCAAACTCGAGAATGTAACATCTCAACATATCTTCAAGTATCTGAATGATTCGTTCGGGCTGACCATCTATCTGCGGATGGAAAGCAGTGTAAAGTGCAGTTTGGTACCTAGTGCATCTTGCAGTTTCTTCCAAAACCGCAATGTAAACCTCAGATCTCTATCCAAAACAATAGAAATAGGTACTCCATGCAATCTCACAATTTGAGAAACATACAATTAAACTAGCTTATCAAGCGAGTAATCTGTGTGAACCAGAGCAAAATGAGCCGATTTAGTCAATCTATCCACAACAACCCAGATCGCATCTTTCTTACTCGGTGTCAACGGTAAACCGGATACAAAATCCATCGTGACTTTGTCCCATTTCCACTCAGGTATCATGATTGGCTAAAGCAATCCAGAAGGTGCCTAATGCTCAGCTTTTACTTGCCGACAGACTAAACATTTCAAAATAAAGTCAGAAATGTATCGTTTCATACCATGCCACTAGTACAGCTGTTTCATATCATTATACATTTTTGTACTACCCGGGTGAACAGATATTAAACTATTATGAGCTTCATTCAAAATCATCTAAATAAACTCTAGATTTCTCGAAACACATATTCGATTTCTGAACCTTAGACAACCCTCAGCATCAACTCAAAACTCTGAATCAACATTCGAATCACATTGGCCCTATTTTGCTAAGAAATCATTATCAACTTTTTGAGCATCACAAACCTGCTGAATATATAACGATCTTGCTTTTAACTCAACTATAATCGAACTATCATCAGACATAGCCATATGCGCATTCATTGCACGCAAAGTAAATAGTGATTTTTGGCTTAGAGTATCAGCAACAACATTAGCCTTTCTCGGATGGTAGTTATCACAAGCTTGTAATCTTTTAGCAACTCTAACCATCGTCGCTGTCTCAAATCCAATTCTTTCTGAGTCATCAAATATTTCAAAATTTTGTGATCAGTATAAACATGGCATTTTTCACCGAACAAATAGTGACGCCATATTTTCAATGCAAACACAGTAGCTGCCAATTCCATATCGTGCATCGAATTATTCTTTTCGTGTGGCTTTAACTATCTCGAGGCATAAGCTACGACTTTGCCTTCCTGTATTAACACACAACCCAAACCATTTAAAGATGCATCACTATAGATAACAAATTCCTTACCCGATTCTGGCTGAACTAGCACTAGAGCTTCGGTCAAAAGAGCTTTCAACTGATCAAAACTTTTCTGGCACTTTTTTGACCACTCAAACTTAATATCTTTCTGTAGTAGCTTTATCATCGGGGTTGCAATCACAGAGAAACCTTTCACGAATTGTATGTAGTAACTAGCAAGTCCCAGAAAACTTCAGACTTCAGAAACATTTTTCGAAGGTTTCCAATCAAGTATAGCCAAAATTTTACCCAGATCAACCCGAATACCCAATGCTGATACAACATGTCCTAGAAAATTGACTTCACGTAACCAGAACTCACATTTACTGAACATCGCATACAATTGTTTATCACGCAAAGTCTGTAACACAAGTCTCAGATGTTTGGCATGCTCGGTTTCATCACAGGATTAGATCAGAATGTCATCTATGAACACAACCACAAATTGATCTGATTTTTGTCTGAAGATCTAGTTCATCAAATCCATGAAAACAATAGGTGTAACAGCCCAGTTTAGACCCTAATCAGAATAGTGGTTTTGGGACCACAAATCCGAGTCTTAAAAATATTTTAATGTTATTTTTTATGCTTATTATATATGAATTAGTATGTGTGAAAGTCTCATGTGAAAATTTAATGGTTTGTGTGCCGATTTGGTAAAATGACCTAATCGCATAAAATGTAAAAGTTGCATGTTATATGTTAAAAGTGCCTATTTGATTTGGCTTGTAACACCCTGATTTTTCAGGATTTTTGTAATTTTTGAGAATTTGGTAAAAGTTTTAAATTTTGGAATCTGGTTGTGAAATTCATAATTGGAGTATGTAAATGGGCCTATGGAAGGCCCATGTGTTGGCCAAAACCTGGTAGAATTTTTGAATTTTGGACTTAAGGAGTTAGGGACATTGGATGGGTGGCCTTATTAAAAGATTTGGGTAGAATGTAATGCAAGAGAAGCCCTGGGAAAGTGGTTAAGTGACGCCACTAAGGAGCTAAAAAAGTGGTGTGTAAGTGGTTGGGGGAAGGCCAAGGTTCGATTCACTAAGCTGGCAATTGTGTTGCTGTTTTTATGTCTTGAGCATGCAGGAGTTTGAAGTCGAATGGAACTCTGTTAGAGAGAGTTTGAATCAGTCAAATGCTTGAATTAAGGAGTGATAAGGGGAGAGATTTTGGGGATTGGATAGAGGCTTAGTGTTGGCCGAATAGTGGGAAGTTAGGGGGGAGAAATCAGCTTAAGGGTTTTAGGTTAGAATTTTGGCAATGGGGGCTTTAGTTGTGCCGTTTCCTTTATTTAAACATCAGAGGGTGATTCATTTTCCTCTCTAGCCAAAATCACCAGTCTTTTCATCCATCTTTCTTTCTCTTCTTTTCCAAAACCAAACTACAACTCCCTTTTCTTTTCATCACCCTTGCCGAATAGCCACAAGAGCCGAAACCTTTAAAGATCGATTGTGCCGATTTCATTTAGACCAGCATCCTTCTTTCCTTTTCATTGTTGTGATCGATCCCTTCAAACTCTAAAAGTCCCCGACGGCAACACCAATACAAGCCACCATACCATTTATTTTTCTTAGTCCTAAAAGCTGAAATACCTTAGTTCTAGGGGCTTAGCCGAACCTGTAGACCTCTAGTTTTTGAAGGCTGCTAGGTGGTTGAGGGCTAAGTCTAATTTAGGCCTAAACTGTGCAGGAGGGAAGACTATGGTAAGTACTCGTTTTCCAAATCGATTCAGTAGTATAAATGTTGCACAAAGCCAAAACCCCTTATAGTTTAGGGAGATTATCGATTTGAGGTATAGGCTTTACTAGGCCTTTTCTTTTGACTTTTATGTTTTGTGTAGTGAAATAGACAACTTTGGAGGAGCAGCAAGGCTTGGAGTATCAGTTTTGGATAAACTTGGATCGAATCATCGGACCTTATGAAGGTAAGTGATCTATGGCTATTAGGGGTTCTTTGGCCGACTATGGTAAGGTGGACTTTGGGTTTGACTAGCATGAACTGTAAACTAAGAATGGTGGTGTTTAATTCTAGGATGTCGTGGGAGACTTTGTTAGCAAGCGTCACAAAATAGGTGTGTAACAACCCTCGAAGTAGCTTAGGCTAATATTCGCTGAAAAGCCGAAATGTTAAAATTCTGGCATTTCGAAAACTTGAGATTTTGCATGTGGTTTTAGATGCGATAAATATGATAAGATTGGTGTTTGGATCGATGGAATAGGTAAGAGCGCAACTTTGTGCACGATGGTAAGTTGGGCCTCAATGGGTGGAGAGTAGCGAATGGTGGGTTGAGTAGTCTCCCCAAATGGGCTTGCATACATTCATTGATATTTCATTTGAAATTGAAATGGGCCTATGGGCCATAACATTTTCAGTAAAGGCTTCGACCTAGTAACCGTTAAACGAAAGGCTTCGGCTCAGTATGCTGATATTAGTTGAGCTCTGAAAGGGGCTTGTTTCACACTGAGTTTCCAAATTCACCCCTTTCCTTAACCTTATATGTGGGCCTTAATGTTGAGACTTGGAGCCGGAGGTGATTCAGAGTGGCCATGGTGATTGTTTTCAAACTTTACAATAAGTAACCAGTTTTTTTTAAAAATTATTATTATTATTTTAGTTTTGGGTTGTAATAAGGCCATTTTAATTTTTTTTGGAATTATTTTATTTTTAATAACTCTATATGTTTCTGATAATAATTCAAAATGGGCTAGACTTAGGGCGCATTTTCAAAATGATACTCGTTTACAAAATAACACAACGATACAATTAATCGATTTATCAAAAATATCTTCTTAAATGAATTTCAACTCGTTTACCAAAGTGTGGAAATGGTTGTGAGCATGGCTAGAATTGGATTCATTCGAGAGCTTGGTACTTAAGCAGCCTTCATGGTTCACCTCCTTTGTTTCGGATACCTACCTGGTGCACAGCTTCCATTCACTTTGATAACTTAGCAAAGACTATCTTTTAAAATACTAAGAAGGACGTTGAAAGAGGCATGGGTTTTCTTAAAAACTTCAATGTGACACGTCGGAATCGGTCATAACGTCTGGGTAGAGTTTGGGGTTTTACATTTAGTGGTATCAGAGCCAAGTTGTAACAACTCGGCTGTGGGTTTCTGAACGGGTTTAAAATCAAGAAATTCAAACACAAGGGTATTTTAGATCAATTTTTTAAATTTCTATTTTCTGTGACCAAATACATGTTTTTAAGTTTTAAATGGTTTGGAGAAAGAAGTGGCACACTGAATCCCCGGTACCAAGTCTGTAAGTATACTTTCTTTTACGCCGTGTGATATTGATATGATGCTATAGATGGAACTGGGACCCTACTATGATACTTTAGATAGGGTAGAGCTGTAAAACAGTAAGATTGAGACCGTAGCTAGGCTATGACATTGCGAGAACAATCCTTGAACTACTATATTTCCATAAGACATCTTGTAATAAACAATTGAAATATTAAACTAATGTCATAAAATTCGTAATCAGATAATTTGATATGAGTACAAGAGGAACTCGTGGATGAGGTTGCGGACGAGGTCACGGAAAGGTGCAAGCTAAATCTTCATCCTCAGGGCATAGGCCAGCTGAGGCGGCATTCGTGCCACAGGCAACTGAGACTGGGTCACATGATCATGCTGCGGGGGACGATGCTTTGTCCCAAGCGATGTTAAGGGTTTTGGAAAAGGTTGCTGGAGCTAGCACCGGGGCAGTGAATAGGGGATCCATCTCTAAGTGACTCCGGGCTAATAGAGCAGAGGTTTTTAGGGGCGTATCTGGAGTAGCGCCAAATGTGGCTGAATATTGGCTAGAGGCAACAGAGCAGATTATGGACGACCTCGATTGCTCTGTGGAGCAAAAGCTGAAGGGGGATGTGTCGTTGCTACGAGATGAGGCATACCAGTGATGGATCACTGTAAGGAAGAGTACCCTGATCGAACGAGTAACCTAGGAACTGTTCAAGACTATTTTTAAGGGGAGGTATGTTGGAGCTAGTTATGTGGATGCCCATCGAAAGGAATTTTTGAATCTGGCTCAAGGTAATAAGACTGTTGTAGAGTATGAGGCGGAATTCTTGAGGCTGAGTCGATATGCTAGCAGGATAGTTGCGACCGAATATGAGTGCAGTGTTTGATTCGAGGATGGCCTCCGCGATGAGCTTAGGGTGCTGATAGCTCCACAGAGGGAGTGTGATTTCGCTGCATTGCTAGAGAAGGCTAAGATAGCCGAGGAAGTAAAATGAACTGAACGGCAGAATTGTGAGAGGGATCGACCCAGATTTAGGAGGGATTCTGGACCCTCGGGTGCTGCATATAGGAATGCTAAAAGAGCTAGAATGGAGGAACTGGCTTGATCAATTCCGGTGAATACCTTTAGACCGCAGGCTTACAAGGACTGTGGCAAAGCACATATGGGGGAGTGCTGGAAACGAACTGGAGCATGTTTTCGATGTGGGTCAAAAGAACATAAGTTCAGAGAGCGTCCTCGGAGAGTAGCTCAGGATCAAGTTGCGATGCAAAGAGGTGTCCAACCGCAGTGAGGAGGACCACCACCACAGAGAGGCCGTGGGCAAGGTAGAGGTGGCAATGGTAATAGACGAGGATGTGGGGCACCTAGTAGGGGTGCTGGACATGCTGAAGCTCGACAGCCGGTATTGGTTTATGCCGCACGACGTCGTGAGGAGGGTGATGCTCCTAATGTTATAACCGGTACATTTTTCATTCATAGCACGCCTTACACTACTTTGATTGATGTGGGTTCCACTCACTCGTATGTTGCCTGTAATGTATCTGGGGCGTTGGGTGTGCTTCCTGAGGAGACTGTGAGTGGGGTATCAGTGATGAGTCCTTTGGGACACTCAGTTAAGGTAGATAAACTCTTTAAGGAGGTACCTTTAGAGACACAAGATAGGATATTTGTAGGAGATTTGATGGAGCTGCCATTTGAGGAATTTGACCTTATTTTGGGAATGGACTGGCTAACTAAGCATAGGGCGATGTTGGATTGTGCTGTTAAGAGAATGGTGCAAAGAACTGCCAAGGATGAGGAGATAATGGTCATAGGGGAGCGAAGGAACTATTTGTCCAATGTTGTGAGGCGTTTTTAGCATTTGTGAGTCAAGCTAAACCTAAAGGGATGACTGTGGAGTCAGTTAGGACCATCAAAGAATTTCAAGATGTATTTTCGGAGGAATTTCCTAGACTACCTCCGAACAGAGAAGTTGAGTTCAGAATCGACTTGTTTCCTAGAACAGCTCTAGTGTCCATTGCACCTTATCGGATGGCACCAAAGGAGTTGGTGGAACTGAAAGCTCAAATTCAAGAACTGTTGGATAGAGGGTTTATTAGACCAAGTGTTTCACCGTGGGGTGCACCAATGTTTTTCGTAAAGAAGAAAGATGGGACCATGCGAATGTGTATTGATTATAAGCAGTTGAACAAACTGACGATCAAGAACAAGTATCCTTTGCCAAGAATCGATGATCTGTTCGACCAACAGAGAGGAGCTTCGGTATTTTCTAATATCAAACTTCCATCAGGATATCATTAGTTGAGAGTCAAAGAAGAGGATATTCATAAGACGGTATTCAGAACTCGATGTGGTTATTACGAGTTTCTGGTTATGCCTTTTGGTTTCACTAATGCACCGGCAGCATTAATGGGGCATGTTGTGTCTGTTGAGGGGATCAAGCTAGACCCTTGGAAGATTGAGGCTATTCTGGAGTGGAAGCCATCGAGGTCAGTAACAGAAATCTAAAGTTTTTTGGGGTTGGCAGGTTATTATCGAAGATTTGTAGAAGGATTTTCTGTGTTGGCAGTGCCGTTAACGAAACTTATAAGGAAGGGAGCATTGTTTGTTTGGACAAATAAGTAGCAAGAGGCTTTTGAGAAGTTAAAGAAGGTTCTGACTAAGGCACCAGTGTTGATTCAGCCAGAGTCTGGTAAGGATTTCATTATGTACAGTGATACGTCACATGTAGGTTTGGGCTGTGTGTTGATGCAAGAGGGTAAAGTGGTCGCTTATGCTTCACGACAGCTTAAGCCTCATGAGGTAAATTATCCTACTCATGACTTGGAGTTGGCAGTGGTGATCTTTGCGCTTAAGATATAGAGGCACTACTTGTATGGGGAGAGATGCATTATCTATACGGATCATAAGAGTCTTAAGTACTTGCTGACTCAAAAGGAGCTGAATCTTAGACAGCGAAGGTGGATAGAGTTGTTAAAAGACTATGACTGTTCGATTGAGTACCATCTAGGTAAGGCAAATGTCATGGCTGATGCGTTGAGTTGAAGGACTGTAGCAGAATTGAAGGCCATGTTTGCTCGTTTAAGCTTGTATGACAATGGAAGCTTATTGGCAGAGTTACAAGTGAGACCGACTTGGGTGGAGCAGATTAAGAAGTAGCAGTTGGTGGATGAGTCATTGGTTTCTCGGTTTCAGCAAGCTGAGAAGGGGGAGAATCCAGACTTTGGATTAAATTGTAATGGGGTTCTTTGTTTTCAAGGAAGAATTTGTATGCCGAAGGACTCTGATTTGAGGTTGATGATTTTGAGAGAGGCGCATGGTGGACCTTGTCCTATACATCCAGGAGGAAGTAAGTTGTATCGAGACTTGCGAGAGCTATATTGGTGGCCTGGGCTCAAGCGAGAAGTGACGAATTTGTGGGAAAATGTTTGACGTGTCAACAAGTAAAGGCCGAGCATCAACTGCCTTCAAGATTGTTACAGCCAGTGAAGATACCACTTTGGAAATGGGAAAGGGTAACCATGGATTTTGTGAGTGGTCTACCATTGACGCCTTCCAAGAAGGACTCCGTTTGGGTGGTTGTGGATAGGCTGACGAAATCTACCCATTTCATACCTGTTCGAATCGATTACTCACTTCAGAAGTTGGCCAAGTTGTATGTGGCAGAGATAGTGCGGTTGCATGGGGTGCCAGTATTGATAACTTCTGACCGAGACCCAAGGTTTGCATCTCGATTATGGCAGAAGTTGCATGAGGCGTTGGGAACGCAGTTGGATTTTAGTATGACTTTTCACCCTCAGTCGGATGGGCAGTTAGAGAAGGTCATTCAGACTCGAAGATATGTTGAGGGGTTGTGTTATCAACTTTGGGGGCAGTTGGGAGGATTACTTGCCGTTGGCGGAGTTCGCGTATAACAATAGTTACCAAGCAAGTATTCAGATGGCTCCTTACGAGGCACTGTATGGGGGAAGGTGTCGATCGCCTACTTGTTGGACAGAGTTGGGGGAAAGGCAAGTACTTGGACCAGAGTTAGTAGCGGATGCTGAAGACAAAGTTAAGGTGATCAGGAATCGGTTAAAGGAGGCAGCGGATCGACAAAAGTCTTATGCTGATCTAAAGCGTAAGGATATTGAATGTGTTTTAGGGGACATGGTCTTTTTGAAGGTTTCGCCTTGGAAGAAGATATTGAGGTTTGGTAAGAAGGGCAAGTTGAGTCCACAGTTCATTGGGCCTTATCGGATCCTTAAGCGGATAGGGCCTGTGCTTATCAACTAGAGTTACCTCCAGAGCTAGATCGTATTCACGACGCCTTTCATGTGTCCATGCTAAGGCGATATCGTTCTAACCCTACTCATATCGTGCCAGTTGCAGAAATTGAGGTACAGTCAGATTTGACCTTTGAAAAGGAACCCGTACAGATACTTGATCGTGACATCAAGGTATTGAGAAGAAAGTCAGTCCCATTGGTAAAGATACTTTGGAGAAATCATGGCAAAGAAGAAGCTACTTGGGAGACAGAGGAGGCGATGCGTCAACAATACCCTCAACTGTTTGGGTCAGGTAAAATTTCAAGGCTGAAATTTCTTTAAGGAGGGTAGAGTTGTAACACCCTAATTTTTTGAGATTTTCATAATTTTTGAGAATTTGGTAAAAGTTTTAAATTTTGGAATCTGGTTGTGAAATTCATAATTGGAGTATGTAAATAGGCCTATGGTAGGCCCATGTGTTGGCCAAAACCTGGTAGAATTTTTGAATTTTGGACTTAAGGAGTTAGGGGCATTGGATGGGTGGCCTTATTAAAAGATGTGGGTAGAATGTAACGCAAGAGAGGCCCTAGCAAAGTGGTTAAGTGACACCACTAAGGAACTAAAAAAGTGGCGTGTAAGTGGTTGGGGGAAGGCCAAGGTTCGATTAACTAAGCTGGCAATTGTAATGTTATTTTTATGTCTTGAGCATGCAGGAGTTTGAAGTCGAATGGAACTCTATTGGAGAGAGAATCAGTCAAATTCTTGAATTAAGGAGTGATAAGGGGAGAGATTTTGGGGATTGAATGGAGGCTTAGTGTTGGCCGAATAGTGGGAAGTTACGGGGGAGAAATCAGCTTAAGGGTTTTAGGTTAGAATTTCAGCAATAGGGGCTTTAGTTGTGCCGTTTCCTTTGTTTAAACATCAGAAGGCGATTCCTTTTCTTCTTTTTTTCTTCTCTAGCCGAAATCACCACTCTTTTCATCCATCTTTCTTTCTCTTCTTTTCCAAAACCAAACTACAACTCCCTTTTCTTTTCATCACCCTTGCCGAATAGCCATAAGAGCCGAAACCTTTGAAGATCGATTGTGCCGATTTCATTTAGACCAACATCCTTCTTTCCTTTTCATTGTTGTGACTGATCCCTTCAAACTCTAAAAGTCCCCGACGGCAATACCAATACAAGCCACCATACCATTTCTTTTTCTTGGTCCTAAAAGCCGAAATACCTTAGTTCTAGGGGCTTAGACAAACCTATAGACCTCTAGGGTTTGAAGGCTACTAGGTGGTTGAGGACTAAGTCTACTTTGGGTCTAAACAGTGCAGGAGGGAAGACTGTGGTAAGTACTCGTTTTCCAAATCGATTCAGTAGTATAAATGTTGCGCAAAGTCGAAACCCCCTATAGTTTAGGGAGGTTGTCAATTTGAGGTATAAGCTTTACTGGGCCTTTTCTTTTGACTTTTATGGTTTGTGTAGTGAAATAGACAACTTTGGAGGAGCAGCAAGGCTTGGAGTATCAGTTTTGGATAAACTTGGATCGAATCATCGGACCCTATGAAGGTAAGTGATCTATGGCTATTAGGGGTTCTTTGGCCGACTATGGTGAGGTGGACTTTGGGTTTGATTAGCATGAACTGTAAACTAAGGATGGTGGTGTTTAATTGTAGGTTGTCGTGGGAGACTTTGTTAGCGAACGTCACAAAATAGGTGTGTAACAACGCTCGAAGTAGCTTAGGCTAATATTCGCTGAAAAGCCGAAATGCTAAAATTCTAGCATTTCGGGAACTTGAGATTTTGCATGTGGTTTTAGATGCAATAAATACAATAAGATTGGTGTTTGGATCGATGGAACAGGTAAGAGCGTAAGTTTGTGCACGATGGTAAGTTGGGCCTAAATGGGCTGGAATTGGGCCCAATAGGCTTCCGGGCCCATTTGGGTAAAATTGATAGAAAATGAAACTTGGAAATATTGATAATTGTTAATGAACGTGAAAAACCCATAATATTTGGTAAATTTACGAAATTACCCTTAAAATATGAAAAAAAGATTGTTTTGCCCCAGGTAAAAATGACCATTATACCCCTAGGGTTTAATTATGAATAGGATGCATGAGATATTGATATACATGATATGACATGATATGCACATGATATGTCATGATATGCACGTGATATGCTATGACATACTCATTATATGCATGGGTTAGGTTTGATATAAATGGAGGAAGTGCGAAAAAGGCTTTGCCCCAGTTTACAAAAAAGGGCTTTGCCCCAGTTATTAAAAGAGGCTAGGCCTCCAGTTATATGATATAGCAGCTATGCTGCCAATGGAGAGTTTGGTTGGGTGGGTTGAGTTATTCCCCATATGGAGAGCTTGGCTGGTACTGGTGGAGAGTAGCGGATGGTGGGTTGAGTAGTCTCCCCAAATGGGCTTGCATACATTCATTGATATTTCATTTGAAATTGAAATGGGCCTATGGGCCATATCATTTTCAGTAAAGGCTTCGACCCAGTGATATGATTTATGAAAAGGCTTCGGCCTAGTAACCGTTAAACAGAAGGCTTCAGCCTAGTATGCTGATATTAGTTGAGCTCTAAAAGAGGCTTGTTGCACACTGAGTTTCCAAACTCACCCCTTTCCTTAACCTTGCAAGTGAGCCTTGATGTGGAGACTTGGAGCCAAAGGGGATTCAGAGTGGCCATGGTGATTGTTTTCGAACTTTACAATAAGTAACCAGTATCTTTTAGAAATTATTATTATTATTTGGTTTTGGGTTGTAATAAGGCTATTTGAATTATTTTTCTGGAATTATTTTATTTTTAATAACTCTATATGTTTCTGATAATAATTCAAAACGGGCTAGACTTAGGACGCGTTTTCAAAATGATGCTCATTTACAGAATAACGCAACGATACAATTAATCGGTTTATCAAAAATATCTACTTAAATGAATTTCAACTCGTTTACCAAAGTGTGGCAATGGTTATGGGCATGTCTAAGATTGGATCCATTCAAGAGCTTGGTACTTAAGCAGCCTTCATGATTCACCTCCTTTGTTTCGAATACCTACCTGGTGCACAGCTTCCATTCACTTTGATAACTTAGCAAAGACTATCTTTTAAAATACTAAGAAGGACGTTGAAAGGGGCATGGGTTTTCTTAAAAACTTCAATGTGACACGTCGGATCCGGCCATAACGTCTGGGCTGGGTTTGGGGTGTTACATGGCTTTATAATTGTGAGGTCTTTATGTGGTTATTTGACCATGGTTTTGATTAAATGACATTAGTGGACATTAGTTGGTGGAATATTAATGTTTTATTACAAGGGTAAAAGGGTAATTAGCGCATTATGATGAAATAAAATAAAACAAACATATTTTATTCATCATTTTAGTGTTCATCCACCAAAAATAGAAAAGAAAACCTAGTTTTGAAGAGCTTTAAGTTTCAGCACGCATCTTGGCTAATTAGGTATGTGTTTTTGTTCAATTTTTGATAATTTCTTCATTTTTGTAATCGTTACTTTGTATACTACAAAGCCCTTACTTGAATTTCTGATTTTGATGAATATATTGAGCTATGCCATTGATGAATTCATGATTTTTATGATGTTAATTGGTGGAATATGAAAGCTTAGTGCTTGATATACATGTTTTGTAAAGTGATTTTGAGTAAAAATGCATATTAGGGATTAAATTGAGAAAAGTGTAAATTGAGGGGTTGAAATGTGAAATAAATGAAAGTTATGGGTTGCTAGGGACCATAGGAAGGTTCGGCTAAGGCATGGTTTTGATGAATTTTGTGTATTTTGTGATTTTATGAAATAGGGACTAAAGTGTTAAAATGTGAAAATGTGAGGGCTAATTTGTAAAATGCCGTAAATGTGGGCTTATGGATTGAATTGAATGAATTGCTGAATAAAAAGGTTAATTTTGAATACATATAGATCAAGAAAAGAGGAGTTCGGATTTAGACCAAGGGAAGTCAAAGGTTATTGAGTAAACGGTCCAAATCGTCAATTCTAAGTACGAGGTAAGTTTGTACGTGATTAATGGTGTTATAAGCATGTATTAATGCTTTGATAATGCATAATTTATATATATAATTGACTATGGTTTGAGTAATATGATAAACTGAATATGTTCGACACTAAGTGTGTGATTTGAAATATATTCGGCTATAAATAGCACTAAGAGAGCGAATTGGAATAGCTTCTGTAACAACCCGTTTTTGGGTCAGATCAGAACAGGGGTTTTGGGACCACAAATCCAAAGTCAAAATATTTATTTTATTATTTTAATAAGGTCTACAGCATGATAGATTAATTACGTGAAAGTTTCGTAAATAAATTTTACCGTTTAAATGCTTAATTCGGCAAAAAAGACAAAATCTCGTAAAATGCAGAAGTTGCATTCTATTAGTTAAAGGAGTTATATAGCCTTGGATTTATAATATAGTGGCCTTGAATGGTAAATAGTCCATTAGTTATATGAGTGGACAATGATGGACAACCATTATGTGTTTTAATGTTTTAATATTAAGGTTAAATATGGTATTTGGTAAATGGTTAATAAATAATGTATTAAATAAAAAAAAGGGGTTTTGTCCATTTTTATTTGCATTTGGCCGAATATGGAGAAATAAGAAAGCCATTTTTGGTGCTTAGGGGTTCGGCACTTGCATGATTAATTTGGTAAGTGTTTTGACTCAGTTTTTGATGATTTTTACGTTTTTGTGATCGTTGCTTTGAGTACTAGCTAGCTCGTACCTCTAATTTCAAAATTTTTCATGATTTTGTGAGATTCCATTGATGAATATTCATGATTTTTGAAGATTGATGATGAAATATGGAAGTTAGAAGATAGTTTTACATATTTTACAAAGTGATTTTGAGTAAAAATGCAAATTATGGCTAATTTATGAAATTATAAAATTTTGTGGTTAAAAGTATGAATAAATGAAAATTGAGGGCTGATATAAGCATGATAAATATTTGGCTAGGCTTGGGTTGTGATAAATTTGAATGAATTTTGTTTTATGAGTCTAGGGACTAAATTGCAAAAATGTGTAATAATAGGGGCAAAAATGTAATTTTGCCAAAATGTGTAAATTGTGTTAAATTGAATGAAATTTTGATTAAATAAGTAAAATTTGATATTATTTAGATTGAGTTAATCGAGAATTGGATCTAGAATAGGGGAAAATAAAGTATCGAACTAATCGATCTGTTCCATCGTTTTAACGATCGAGGTAAGTTTGTATGTAATAAGCATTGTTAAATTTATGTTTTAATGCTTTGAAATCATATAAATTGTATATACATGACTCTTGTTATGTTTAACGACATATCGGCTAAGAATGGCACTTAGTGTGCGCTTTGAAATAGCTTAGGCTAAATGTGGCACTTGGTGTGCGATTTGAGATAGCTTCGGCTATAGATATATGTGGCACTTGGTGTGCGAGATATTGTGTATGGCACTTAGTGTGCGAGATATCAAAGATACAATAGCATTACGTGTATGTATGAAATGGTAAGGATCGGTACAGGTATCTGTGCAAAACTCATGAGAAATGATTTTGGTTTATGATGCATTTTTGTAACGAAGAAAATAAGTAAGTCATGCCTATGAGAATGATTTTGTGATGACCCTGTGATTATGGGTCCATGCTTATGTTGTATAAATATGTATTTATACCATGATGGTTGAAATGATTTGTAAAGGTGTTATTAACTTAGTTATCATTATTTTACACTAAAACAGTTTTGGATAGCAACAGTAGTTTGACTTTGAAAATTCACCAAAAATGGTGAAAATTTATTTAGTGGTTGAATAAGATATGAAATTAAATATTATTGAGTCTATTTTCTTATAATGGAAATGTTGTAAGAAAAAGAAATTTATATTATGAGATATTTGAATTTTTGTGAGATAGAGTCAGAATGATTTTAGAGTCCCCTGTTCTGATTTGGGAAAATCATTAAAAATTGTACAAATTTATATGCTTAAAATCCTTAATAAGTCTATTTTCAAAAGAAACAAATAAAAACATCATCCGAATCCTGTATGGGGAGATAATTAATTTTTAGTAAAGAAAGGTCAAAGCTGTCAAATAGCAGAATAAGGGTAACTTTGAAGAATAAAGTGTATTTATTGGCTAATCCATAAACTCTGAAAATTTTACGGTAGAAAGATATATGAGTCTAGTTTCAAGGAAAATTAACAGATCATAGTTTAGAAATCTGTATCTAAAGTTATAAATAATTTAGTGACCATTATATGAGTAGATAACTTGACTGAATTATGTGCAATTATGATTGTGCTACCTTCAAAACATGTTGTTAGAATTTGGAAAAAGCATGTTAATAAGTTGCTTATTATTTTCATACGAACTTACTAAGCTAAATAGCTTACTCCCCTTCTTTTCCCATCTCTTATTTAGCTAGCTCGGGTTGGATATCGCCGGAGATTCAATCACACTATCAAGCTACCATTTGGGGTATAAGTATTCAAGCACTTGAGTTTATGGCATGTATAGGGGCTTAGTCAATTCTGTATGTGTCATTTGATTTGGACAAATGTATTGGTTTATGATGATATATTGATTCATTTTGTATATATAGCCATGAGATGTGGCTTATATTGACTATTTGGGTTGTAATGCCTAATTATATGTACTTGCATGTGCCAAAGATCATGTGGTGTGATAATGTTGTTTAATATGGATGGGTGTGTGGATATAGTTTAGGTGCTTGATAATTGGTTGATGAAATAATTAGCATAAGTATGAAATAAGAGAATGGGTTAATGATAGTCATGGCATGAAGTTTTGATAAGTTTAAACTAGTCAAAGTATGGTACCTTATGGATGAATAAATTGATATGAAATTGCCATGACCATGACTTGTTTGATGATGTTTAAATGCTCTATTATGCCATGAAAAGTGCCATTAAAGTTATGTTTAAGTATGTGAAATGAGGGTGCCAAATGGCTCAGTAAATAGCCATCTTCTTGGCCACACGGGCAGAGACACAGTCGTGTGTCTCAGCCGTGTGGAGGGCATGACCTAGCACCTAGGCGTGTGACTTGGCCGTGTGACTCTATTTTTGCAATGCCTCAAATTTTGGGCCTAGAGGAATTGGGCTTTGGGCTTTAGGTCTGATAAAATTTTTAAATGAGAAAGAAAATGACAAATGATATGTTGGCTTTAAGGGTTTAATGAATTTGGAATGTCTAGGTGTGTTGGAGAAGTTTTGGGTTCGAGTTTTGTGGTGGAGGAATTTTAATTTAATTATTAAAAGAACCAGGGTTGTGAGTAGTTGGGCTTTTAAATAAAAATAGGGGAAAATGGCATCAAAAAGCCTTATGGTGGAGTGGCTAAGTGATGCCACTTAGGGTGTGGGGAGGTGGCGTTGGTAGCTAGCAGGGAGATCCTAGGTTTGAATCCTAGCTTAGTATTTTTAGGAGTTTAATTTTGGCCTTCTAGAAGGTTGGAAGTGGCGTGAAGATGGACTCGAAGGGGAGTGTTCAGGAGAGAAAATTTAGGAAATAGATTAGGGAGTTATCAGAGAGAAAAATGAGGAAATGAGAAAGGGGAAGTGATGGAGCTGAATTAGGAATTGAGGGTCAGGCAATTTGGCTATAGGACAATAAATATGTGCTGAGTTTGGGATCCTAGGCTAATGTCGAATTTCCTTCACCTTATTACCGGAAACCCTTTTCCCCTAAAAGCCAAAAACCCATTTTGTTTTACTCTCTTTTCTTTTTGCCGATTTTTATTCTTTCTCTACACAATTTTCTTTGTTTCACTTAGCTGATTCCTTCTTCTACTCTTCTTCTTTAATTTGTACCGAATAAACCTTATTCATCATATTAGTTTAAAAGCTGAAAAGCCGAATCTCCCTTGGGTCGATTGCTCTTTTGGTGTAAGTACCTTATCTCTTTTTCGGCTAGTATTGTTAACACCGATTACTCCTTTCCCTCACTCTTTCTAATTGACTTTGGTAGGGAATTAGTATTGGATCTCGGATTTTAGCTCTCTGCCGAAATTGCTCGTTAGGTGTTTGCAGTTTTGGTAAGTGTTCCTCTCCCATTGGCTAAGGTGGCCGAATGTTTATAGTCAAGGTAAGGGGACTTGTGTTTGACACGAGTCACCTATTACTCTAGTTTTAATAGTTAAGATTGGTGCAGATCTAGGAGTTGATCGTGGTTAGTGATTTAAGAAGGGGCTGTTATACTTATCGCGTAAGGTAAGGTTAAGGTGAGGTTTCGGTTTTAGTAAAGATATGTATGAAGCATGCGATTATTTGAAGGGTGATATCGTTTGTAGGTTGGTGACTAAGGGAATTATAGCACGCTTGCTTACCAAGTGTGTACACACACTTCGCACACACAGTAGATCGGCAAATTCTGAAATGCCGAAAAGCTGAAATGCCGAAATATCGAAAAGCTAAAAGTTTGGATACGATAGTATTGCGAGTGCGCGAACACTCGTAAGAGGGTATTTGATACGATACTAGAGACCCCATAAGAGATCTCATGGACTTGGGTCACGTTTTGGCCAACTGGGCCAGAATGGGCCAAATGGGCCCGGTGGGCCCGTGAGTCCAAATAAGCAAAAGTTGATAATTTGGTAATATGTGATGAGCTGATTAAGTTTGTTGAATGGTTTGGATTGGATTCGGGCCTGATGGGCCATATAAGTTTGATCGAGCCTAATGGGCCATATAAATGTGATTGGGCCTGATGGGCCATATGAATGTATGGAAGCCTATAGACTTGCTAGGGTTTTGTCATGGACTTGTAGGCCTAGTTTCTAATAAATCCTTAAGCAGCATAAAACTTAACTAATTTATCAAATTCGTCTGTGGACAAGTCATAAGGGTAAAGTGTGGCAATAGGCATATGCATGTCTAAGATTGGAGCTAGGGAGAGCTTGGTACTTAAGCGGTCTTAATGACCCACCTCCTCTTCTCTGGAATCCTACCTAGTGCATAGTGTCTATTCACTTTGGCCAACGAGTACTTGTTGACGGGCCAGAGTTCGTAATTAAGACCCATAGTGCTAAGAAATTACCAAAATACCCCTGTAGGGTAGAAATTACTGAAATACCTCTATGTGTTATGAGTATGATCTATGTATGATATATGCTACATCCATACATTATTGTGTTGCATATGGGTTAGGTTTATGATTGGAGGAAGTGTATAAAGATCGCATGGTTGGTTGACGACTGTGGATCCACCGAAGGCTTTTTAGCCAACAAGCAGCTTGCTGCACCGTTAAGTAGTGCCGTAACCGGTGCTACACCGTTTATAAGTAGCTATGCTGCACCATTAAGTGAGGCCGCACTAGCTCCACACTGGGTTATAATAAGGATGGGTGGGTCGAGTATCTCACCACAGTAAGTGTTGGTTGGAAAAGGGGTGTACAGGTTGGATGGCGATATAAGCATTTGCATACATACATCATGATTGGCTTATGAAAAGGGCTTGGCCCAGTTAAATGTGATATGTGGAAATGGACATGGGTTCAGGCCCTACTGAGGTCAAAGTGGGCTAAGGCCCAAGGGCCACTGTATTTGAATTGGGCTTAGGCCCAAAATTATTTGTCTGTTGCATGTTTGTTTGATGAGGGTTGTACACACTGAGTTTTCAAAAACTCACCCTCTCTTTTATTTTATTTTTAGGTGATGCTCAGTAGAAGGTTCAATGTTTGGAGGGACTCTGGGTGGCCAGCTAGCAAGACAATTTAGATTTCTTTTTTTTTCATTTTAAAGCATATAAGTTTCTGATTATTAACTGATTTAGACTGGATTATAATAAGGCCTTCCATTTTGTTATTATTTGGATTATTATTCTTATGTGACGTAATTATAAGAAGTTGAGCATGGTTTCTTAATCTATAGTATGTCTCTTCTACGTTTCCGCATCTACATTTTAAAATGACATGTTTTCATAAAATCATATATTTTAAACAAGTTGTTGAAAGGAGTTTTTTTAAAAGGTAGTTAAGGTTTCTTTTATTTTAAGAAGGGTTTTCAATGAAAACATGATTTTTGCTAAAACACTTCAATGTGACACGCCAGATTCGGCCATAATGTCTGGGCTGAGTTTAAAGTGTTACAATTTTGTTGCTGACATCATAAATAGAGAGATACACAAGCTGAGGACACGGACGTGTCTCGAGCCATACGGGCATGTGCGACCACACGGCCTACCCACACGGGCGTGTGACCCTGTTTGATGATGAAATTTTCTAAGTTTTCCTAAAAGTTTTCAAAGTTTTCGGTTTAGTCCTGAATCATCTCTGATGCGTGTTTAGGGCCTCATAAGATCATTTAAGGGATGTTATACATATGTATGAATGTTTTTTATTTGAATGAAATTTTATGGCCTGAATTTATGTGATTAGGTATGTTTAAGTGTGGTAATGCCTCGTATCCTGTCCTGGTCTCGAACACAGGTAAGGGATGTTACATATAGTGGTATTAGAGCTATGGTTTATTCGATTCTCAGACTAACCTAGCGTATGTGAGTCTTGCTATACATGCCATATTGCTACTCGTGATAGTGTGATATCTTCCAGCTCTAACGAAATTGTTTTGTTAAGACAGTGGAGGCTTCCAACCGAGCTATTTTTAGTAATGTTGAAAAATGATATCGAGATGCTTGAAATATGCCTATGATGTGTCAAAATTTAGAAAGGTATGAATAGAAGTTCATGACATGTATGTGTTAATATACAAAATGAGATAATTATAAGTTGAGAAGTGTGGAAACGTGGAATGAAATGAAAGTTGATGTTGTGATAAGCTCATCCATGTTTGTTAGTATTCGTATGATGTTATGTGTGCAACCTATCTGATTAAGTAAATATGATAAGCAAACTTACAAAATTGATGAAATGTGTGTGTATGTACACTTATTTAATAATGTGTAATCAGTGTATTCATATGGTGAATCCTAGGTTTAACTGTTAAATTAGACACAATATGATGTTTTCTTTTATGATTTTGTTACGGAACCATAAATGTTATAATTTTATGAAATATGAATGGGAAGTTCAAATTGAGTAGAACGCAGGAAATGAGTACGGTCGTTCGATGATGAATTGACGGATAAAACCATGGTTGGACCATGCCAATACATGTGAGTGCGTGTAAGACCATAGCTGGGCTATGGCATCGTAATAGCGTGTAAGACCATAGCTAGACTATGGCATCGTGATGACATGTAAGACCATAGCTGGGTTATGGCATTATGATACGTGTAAGACCATGTCTAGAACATGGCATCGATATGAGATTACGTATAAGACCATATCTGGGATATGGATTCGGTATGAGATTTTGTGTAAGACCGTGTCTGAGATGCGGCATTGATATGTGATTTTGTATAAGACCATGTTTGGGACATGGCATCGATGTGAGACTTCGTGTAAGACCATTGTTGGACTATGGCATCAAGTAAATGACATACTCAGAGCCGTAAGACGCTCTCTAATTTGACTGACAAACCATAATTTATACATATTTTTATCCTATGCTTAACACGTTTATGAATGAATTCTCCTTAGATTTGGTGAATTTGATGCTCCTAATCCTATAATTTTATGTTTTATACTCAGGTGAGCACGGGAGAGTGAAAAGAACAAGAATCGGGCCAAAAACAAAGAAAATGGGCCGACGAGGGAAAACAACACGGCCTAAACTTCCTCACACGGGTAGAACACACGTTTGTGCCATTCTAACAGGCTCGACCACGACCTGAAACAACCTCAGCACGGGCATGTTGATTTTTCAGCCTTGACTACGGCCTGAAGTAATCGCACACGGGCATGTCCCTGTCGAGCCCTAGCTAAGTTCTATTTGGAAAAGGGCAAGTTTGAGGGCTCTGAGGCATTTTGAAGCCTATTTAATCACCCTAGAGGAGGATTAAAAGGGGAGTGGAGAATAAAGAGCAAGGAATTACTCCAAGAAAGCCGATTGATCCATCTCAAAAGCCGAATTCATCATCAAGACTGAAGATCTCTCCTCAATTTCCCTTCAGGAGTTTTGGGTTTTCTTTATGTTTTGTATTCTTTATTCTTCTGAGATGTTTTCCTATTTAGTTATGAACTAAATCCCCTAAATACCTAAGGGGGATGAAACTTAAGACGAATCTTGTTATTATTTTCTGAATTGTATGATAAATATTTGACTCGTTCATAATTATGTGTTCTTAGTTCTTGTTTTGGTATTCCAGGATATTGATTCAAGTTAATGCTCTTAGTTGGAGGATGAATAGTCCCTGGCTAAGAGTGGCTTTGTCATAATTAAGCAGAGTTGGTTGCACGCCTAGAGATAGGGTGACAAGATTTTTTCAGATTAGGGTAAAACCTAATAAGGGGATTTATATATCGAGTTAGTGTAACCCTAGGGTGTTGATTAGAAAGAAATTCCAATTATTCAATCTAGGGTTAGACGTTATTAGTCTTGAATAGGGATAATAACATAACTTAGGGATTTCTACAGAACAAGTTAAATGAATAAATCGTTCAATTCGGAGCCAAAATAACAAGTGAAGTCTAGGTGGATTTTTCCTTAGGTATTGTCTTAAACCAATCGTTTTTCCAAAAGTAATTTCCCAATTCTATTTTCTCTGATTTCTTAGTTTAGTAATTAGTTAATTAAAACAAACCTCATTATTCTTAGGCTAGATAATAAAAAGACAGTCATTACTAGTACTTTTAGTTCCTTTGGGTTCGACAATTCGGTCTTGCTAAAGCTATACTATTGTTCGATAGGTACACTTGCCTACATCGTGATAATAGTTAGTTTCAAGAATGATTAATTATAAATTTATAAAACCTATCACGGAAAATCACGATCAAGTTTTTGGCGCTGTTGCCGGGGAACTAAAATATTAGGAACACTCAATTTTTATTACTTTAGCCATTTATTTTTATTGCAATTTAATTTTGTTTTTATTTTTATGCACTAAATTTTCCTTTTTCTTTCTTCCGGCAGGTTTTTATAGTTTATGACTAGAAGAAACCTGTCAGGACCATTGATTTTTGACGAAAAAATCGATCGCACCGCTTGTAGAAACCGACGAGAAATAAGGCGAAGCCTAAAATACATAAAGGAAGAGCAAGAGGACGATATCTCAACTACAACTGAGGAGATGGCTGAAAATCAGGAAAATCAGCTACCTCCTGCAATACCCGCTAATCTAGCAAATCTGAATCCTGCTCCTCGTACTATGTATGGTTATGCTAAACCTAATTTAACAGGAACTGAGTCAAGTATAGTTAGGCCTACTATTGCTACAAATAATTTTGAACTAAAACCTAACACGATTCAAATGATACAACAATTTGTTCAGTTTGATGGTTTGCAGGATGAGGATCCCAACACTCACTTAGCAAATTTTCTGGAATTCTGCTGCACTTTTAAAGTTAATGACGTTTCTGATGATACCATTCATCTTCGGGTATTCTCTTTTTTCATTAAGGAACAAAGCTAAACAGTGGTTGAACTCATTACCTTGAGGGTCAATCACTACTTGGGAACAAATGATCGAAAAGTTTTTATTAAAGTATTTTCTGCCAGCTAAGACGGCCAAATTACGTAATGATATCTCTTCTTTTGTGCAGATGGATTTAGAAACACTTTACGATGCATGGGAGAGATACAAGGACCTACTGCGAAGGTGCCCTCACCATGGGTTGCCTCTATGGCTGCAAGTTCAAACGTTCTACAATGGTGTGAATCCCTCGACAAGACAGATGATTGACGCAGCTGCTGGTGAAACCATCAACAACAAAACACCTGAAGAGGCTTACAAATTTATTGAGGAGATGTCACTGAATAACTATCAGTGGCAAGTCATGAGGACTAAGCCTACTAAAACAGCAGGCATCTATAACGTCAATTCAATTACTATGCTGTCAAATTAGGCAGAACTTCTAAACAAAAAGATTGATGGTTTACTTGGTTCCACACAGATACATCCAGTGATGAGGTGTGATTCAAGTGGAGGAGGCGTACATACAGAATATCAACCATTTAATCCTACAACCGAGGAGGAACAAGTCCACTATATGGGTAACAATAACTTTAGATCTTAAAATAATACAGTAATACTTATAATGCAGGTTGGAGGAACCACCTAAATTTCTCTTGGGGTGGTCAAGGGAATCAAAGGCTACAAAATCCTCTAGGTTTTCAACAATTGCCTTGTCAACAGGAAAAGAAACTGAACCTTGAGGAGATGCTATCCAAATTCATCTCGGTGTCAGAAACTCGTTTCTGAAATACTGAGACAGCACTTAAAAATCAACAAGCATCAATCCAAGGGCTCGAAACTCAGATAGGCTAGCTGTCCAAACTAATTTTCGAACAACCACAAGGTAGTTTGCCAAGTAATACTAAACCTAACCCAAGGCAACAACTCAACGCGATTAATGTTCAAGGTGAAGAAGGATCAGTTGAGCCTGAGCCAGAATCGAGGGAAGGAATTGTAGTAAGTAAAGGTGAGGTAGGTCACAATGAAAACAAAATGGTGAGTGTAGAATATAAACCCTGTGTGCCATACCCTAATGCGACAAGGAAAGACCGCTCAGATGAATAATTTGGTAAATTCCTTAAACTCTTAAAAAAATTACATATCAACTTAACGTTTATTGAAGCTCTCTCGTAGATGCCAAACGAATGAAATTTTTAAAGGAGCTTTTAGCAAATAAGTGAAAGTTGGATGAGGCGTCGCATGTAGAGCTAAACGCAGTTTGCTCAGATATTCTACAGAATAAGCTACCCAACAAATTAAAAGACCCAGGGATTTTTACAATTCTTTGCTTAATTGGTAGTTTAGATGTTAATAATGCATTAGCCGATTTAGGGGCTAGCATTAACGTCATGCCTTACAAAATGTTTAAGCAACTTGGTATTGGGAAACCCAAACAGACTAGGATGAGCATTCAATTAGTAGATAAAACCATCAGACTTTCTAGGGGTATTATTGAGGATGTGCTAGTTAAAATCGATAAATTTATATTTCCCGTTGACTTTGTTGTTCTAGATATAGAGGAGGATAGCAACACTCCTTTAATTTTAGGAAGGCCCTTTTTAGCAACTGCTAGAACAATTATTGATGTTGGCATAGGTGAACTCATACTTTGTGTGGGAGACGAAACAATCACCCTTCAAGCTCGCAATTCTGGCAACACATCGAAAATTGAAGGTGATTGTATAAACCATTCTACTAAAATTGACAATATGGTGCAACCTACTTTGCAGGAAATGAGTTTGAAGGAAGTACATGAGCCATGTTCCAGCAACAATAGAGGACCTATTCATGAAGAACGAAGGCTACAAATAGAGGAGCTAATGAATGGCAGACACATAAATTGAGAACACACGATAAACTAAAACTACGCTAGAACGAGCTCAATACCTCACCAAATCAACTTAAGGTGGGAGATAAAGTTTTACTAGATGTCGCAGATCCTCACATCATCACTGCCAAACCGAATAAAGAAATCCCTCCTACGGTACTTAGCATTTTTCGATTCGGTACAGTCGAGGTAAGTCATCCCAAGTTCAACACTTTTAAGGTAAACGATACCCGCCTAAAACCTTATTTTGATAAGATTGATACCAGGAATGAGGAGTATAAACTCCTCAAACCACCATGACCATTCAATAGAGAGGTAAGTCGAGCTTAGACTATAAATAAGTGCTTCTCGAGAGGCAACCCGAGCACTAACAGTATTAACTTCTTTAAATTATAGTGTTTAACACCTAACTTACTAACGGAGCTCTTGAATATAGGTTTACCACACTCACACGGCCAAGCACACGGGCGTGCTTAAGATCGTATGGAAATAGGGCAAAGATTTTTCCTAAACACGGGCTACGATAAATGGCCACAGCCGTGCGACATGGCCGTGGGCGATCCTGCCTAAACAACGCACGCCCGTGGCATTGAACCGTTGGAGAGCTTGAGAAAATAGCACGGGCATGCGACACGCTCGTGTCTAGCACTCGTGGTTGAACCTGTTAACTTAACGCGGCTGTGGGCATACATACACAGGCGTGGGAGAAGCGAACGAAGCCAGACACGACCGTGTGCATCAACACGCCCAAGGTACACGGGCGTGGGTCGAATGTCAGATGCACCAAAAATAGGAAAAACGCAAAACACACGGCCTAAAATTGGGGCACACGGGCGTGTCCCCTGGCCGTGTGCCACAAAATTTATAAATACCCTATACTATTCATTGTCTTTTTCACTCAAAATCCTAACCCTAGCCGCTGCAAGTCCACACGGCCTCCCTGCCACGCCCGTGTGCCGCTTCCAACCCTATTTTTGATGCTCATTCTCCTCGTTCTAGTATTTGTTTACTCTTTCTCTTTTATTTTACTGATTTCTAATGCTATTTATCATAGTAATCTGCATTTTTCATGTTATTTTCATCTTTCTATCACTCAAATTTCATATCTAGAGTAGTTATCATCTTTTTCATGTTAAAGTTCTTACTCATTGCATGCTTTATATGCTCCATTTGACTAGTCTAAAGTGAATATTCATGGCTAGGATGGTAGAAATACTCATG
Source organism: Gossypium anomalum (assembly GCA_025698475.1). NCBI lineage: Eukaryota > Viridiplantae > Streptophyta > Magnoliopsida > Malvales > Malvaceae > Gossypium > Gossypium anomalum. The sequence goes on along the minus strand of CM046960.1, from coordinate 33,713,446 downwards.
CTTTTTGTGTTGACAATTTTTCATCCATAAAATATGTTGTATTCCATAAAGTTCTTTGCCATTTTTATTCACGCTACTACAATGCCAATGCCACAAAAGTATGCCATAAAATTGATTAGTTTGGTTAAGTTTGTTAGTGTTAGTAGTTGTGGCTGAAATTATTTATGATTTTTAAAAAAAAAAATTTCGTTTTACCTTGACCATTCATCAAGATGAATTAATGGTTTTGATTTTAGGTATACCATGTCATCTTCACTAGGAAAGAAAGCCGCCATCCCTGCTTCGAAGAAAAGGAAGGGAGCGTCATATTCCTCGGGTCCTACTGTGGAAATTCGTCACCCTTTCCTGCAGTTCCCCATTGGGCCCAATAAGAACTTTTCCAAATACTCTAGGCCCGACCTTTAATTGCGGGCCGCTGTATCGACTGGGCTGCACTAGAACAAGTCCAGTTGGCTGATGCGATTCGGGCCCTTCTCACCACCGACCCATAGAACCTCTTCTTTGAGATCGTCGAGCCGATGTATCTCGAGCTCACGATGGAACTGTGCTCAACATTCCATCTTCAGACCATAATGACCAACCATGATGATCTCGGCACAGTCTAATTTTGACTTGGCAGTCTAGTCTGCTAGTTGAGCGTTCCAAAGTTTGGTTCGACACTGGGTCTGTACACGGAGGAGTTTCAAGAGGAGAACGACCTCGATACCCTCAACCACCACATCTATTATTCTCCTTCGAAGTGCTGGAACGCCCTCGTCCCACGTTCGGCCACCTATGACCCCAGTCGTTCCAAGGCATCAGCTCTCCCTCCATCCTTGAGGTACTTACATTCTATTTTATCTCACACCTTGACAGGGCGGAGAGAGAGCACCGGCTTCGTCATCACTCACGACGTCTACTACTTATGGTGTATGTCGCAGGGCACATCTTCGACCTCGCCTACTTTATCGCCCTTGCCATTTGCCATCAGACGGAGTGACATCAGAAGAGGGTCATCTCTATTGGCCCTTACGTGACTCGACTGGCGCAGCACTTTGGGCTCCTCGATACCGCGGCATAAGAATCATCCTTAACCCTCATTGGCCAGATGTCTCCACAAGGCATCTTCGAGCATGTTAAGCATGAGGATGATCGAAAAGTGCTGAGGAACCTACCTTTTTCAATAACATCTCGCCCAATCAACTGAGGAGGAGGCCCCCGAGGACATTACTGATGATGTCCTTCCACAGCACGAGGACCCACCGTCTCAGCCACCACACTTCCATCGTCCAGTTTATGCGGCGACTTCATATGCTGACATCTCTGAGCATGTCACTCGATTCGAGTAGTAGTGTTTTCAATGATTTGATAACATTGATGCTATTCTACAGCAGATTTGTCAGCACTTCCATATCTCATCGCCATCACCACCTCGCGAACCATCCGGCGATGATGATATTTAATTTTATCTTATTTTTATTTTTATTTTTATTTTTATTTTTATTTTATGTTTTTATTAATTTAACTTTTAAATTTTAATGTTATTTCCTTTTGGTTACTATTTTATATTTAGGTTTTATAAACAAATTTTAATCTCGGTTAATTCTTTATGAGTAATTTTTCTTCTTTATATCCCCTAAAAAGTTCCTGATTTTATCACAGTTATAAAAGCTACGCAGCTCACAATCATTTAGAAACTTCAAAATCCATTGGAAAAGGTTCTCCATGACTGCTATGCCCTGCTCGATCACAAGATATAATATTCTTTTGGCACAGCACTTGTGGAACCCAACCTCTACCACCACCGGAGTATCCTTCTCCACTCTACATAACTCCAAACTAGGGAGTTCATTCATTTAACACTTAGGAAGTTTCATTTCACTCCCTATCTTATGATATTATATCTATAATTGCCACCAACTCTATCTTTGTACATTGAGGGCAGTGTACATCTTAGGTGTGGGGAGGTATTCATTTCATTATCAGAAAAATCCCTGAATGTTGCCTTTTTCTTTTGTAAATCTCTCATATCATTTTTAAGATAAATTTTGATTAATTTATGATTTTTATTGATATATCTTGAATTAAAACAGAGGCATTCATGCATTGATTATTTAAACTTTAAGACATTAAAGAATTAAGCATGATAAATTGATTTTTAAGAATTTAAAATTTTAGGTTGTTTCCCCAAAGCTTAAACATCAAAAAGCCATAATTTTTGTGAGATTATTGAGCCTTTAAGAGCATCTATTATTTCTTTCATGCTCATTTTTATTATTGCTTTGAGTGTGTCAATATCAAATTGTTATTCTAGAACTTGCTTGATTATGCATGTCAAGACCACACCATTTGATTTGATATGTCAAGATGATAGAGGCACTTAGGATTAACCCACTCATGCCATGAAAAGCCTACCTCCATGATTAACCCTTAGTAAACCCCTTTGAGCTTAACAAGCCATTCCTTGTATTACCCTTAATATTAACCCTTAACCCATTATTGATGAAATCCCCTCAATTAATTTGATCCCTATTTTTTTGTCGAGATTTAATTTGAATAAATTGCTTAGCTATGTCTTGTTCTATATAGTTAGTCTATGTTATTTGACTTATCTTAAACAAAAATATATATATATACATATTAGTAGTAGAAATCTTTTGTCTTTGAGCTTAAGTATTTAAATTCCATATTCGGAGAAGAAGCTCTGTTGTATGCAAGTGATGATTAAATATTTTTCTAGTTAAGTAATGGATTACTCCAAGAAAGCCGATTGATCCATCTCAGAAGTTGAATTCATCATCAAGACTGAAGATCTCTCCTCAACTTCCCTTCAGGAGTTTTGGGTTTTCTTTATGTTTTTTATTCTTTATTCTTCTGAAATATTTTCCTATTTAGTTATGAACTAAATCCCCTAAATACCTAAGGGGGATGAAACCTAAGACGAATCTTGTTATTATTTTCTGAATTGTATGATAAATATTTGACTTGTTCTTAATTATGTGTTCTTAATTCTTGTTTTGGTATTCTAGGATATCGATTCAAGTTAATGCTCTTAGTTGGAGGATGAATAGTCCCTGGCTAAGAGTGTCTTTGCTATAATTAAGTGGAGTTGATTGTACGCCTAGAGATAAGGTAACAAGGTTTTGTCAGACTAGGGTGAAACCTAATAAGGGGGTCCATAATTCGAGTTAATGCAACCCTAGGGTGTTAAGTAGAAAGAAATTTAAATTATTCAATCTAGGGTTAGACGTTATTAGTATTGAATAGGGATAATAATATAACTTAAGGATTTCTACGGAACAAGTTAAATGAATAAATCATCCAATTCGGGGCCAAAATAACAAGTGAAGTCTAGGTGGATTTTTCCTTAGGTATTGTCTTAAATCAATCGTTTTTCCAAAAGTAATTTCCCAATTCTATTTTTTGTGATATCTTAGTTTAATAATTAGTTAATTAAAACAAATCTCATTATTCTTAGGCTAGATAATAAAAAAGACAGTCATTACTAGTACTTTTAGTTCCTTTGGGCTTGACAATTCGGTCTTACTAAAGCTATACTACTGTTCGATAGGTACACTTGCCTACATTGTGATAATAGTTAGTTTCAAGAATGATTAATTATAAATTTATAAAACTTATCACGGAAAATCACGATCATTGACAAATGTTGGTAAGTAAAATTGAAGTTAAATGTTGAAATTTAATTAGATACTGATATTGAGTTAGATTTAGTAAATTCACCATTTAAAATTGTGGATGGCGGAAACATTTGTAAAATAAATAAGTATGTTAATTTGCTTGGAGTGAACTATGTGATTGTGATGATATTATATTGAAGATGAATGTTGAGTCATATGTGTCTATTTATGAGAGTCAAGTTAGAGGCTTTACAACTCCCCTTTACCAGTGTTGCTTCATGACGAAAAATTTATGAGAATTATGTTGTTAATTTCACAAGTATGAGACTAAAAAGTTCAATGGTGGGATAATTAGTAATGCAAACAGAGTAAAGTACAAGGTAACAAACGAACTCAGTTTTAGAAGAAATATCAGATTGTTTTAAAGATTATATAGATTATGTAATGTCATGGTTAAAGAAGAAAATTAGTCTTGGTTATTCGACTCAATCGAGTATGAAGTCTAGAGATATGCTTACTGAAATTTCTTTCGAAATGGTTTTCGTTAATGATTGGAATACTATGGTGTTCATGAAAACAAAATTAGTTAGAGAAATGATGTTTGAGTTGTAAAGATGTCTTTGTATAACAATTATAATTGAATAAATTATGATGACTTCTTCTGGGTGTTCCATATATTCAATTGTTCCCAGGGGTTTATATGATTGTTCTCTTTCTAATGAAACTCTTATTATGTGAGAACATTAGCTAACTATGATATTAGACGAAAGCACTATTGGACTGGTTGGTTTATGATCGACATTTCTTTTTTCTCTTCGAAATTCTATTCTATTAAGTTAGAATAAGGACGATGCTAAAAATTTATATGAGGCTATTCTTTTGTTTCTACTGAACGTTGTTTGTTTTATGTGTATATTCAAAAAATTTGATATTTCTATTACAATGGAATTCCAGAATAGATAAGTATTGTTTTTCTTTTGGTTTCTCTGAGAAAATCATCCGGATCTTTATTATTATTTTCTTATGAGTTATGTTCTTGGACTTCTGGTATGGTATCGTAACTTGGCTTTCTTTACCTCAGTTTTTTTTATCACTCTTATTTCATGAATTATCAATCGTGGCTCATCTTTAAAGTATATTCCTTAGTCTGTGATGGCTATATTTATCATGATTAAATTTCTAAAATCGATATTAGAAATGTGGTAAGTCGGGTACCTGGGTTTATTTGATTTTCATGTAAGGAATTGTCATCGGCAAAGATATAAAGGTTAGAAACTCAATCTTAAATTGTATAGTGGATCTCTTCCCTCAGGTAAGTCTGATTAAAGTTAACGAGTTAAATAGGATATTCAGTTTCCTTGAGTCAATATGGTTGCGAGATCTTTGATTAGCATGTTAAAAGAAATTTGAAAGATTATGTGTTTGAGTTGTTTACTTAACATGAATAAAGATTATTTTGATGTGACATTATTCCATAGTTGAAATCAACTCAGTTGTTTTATTAGAGTGAACTGATTTGTTGAGATGTGATTTGAGATATATGTATTTAAACATGTCTTCAATTAACGGAATAAATTCGGTACATTCATGAGTATATATTATGAAGAAATTATATTCTAGAAATTATGATACAGAGATATGCCTATTAGATTATTCTAACTGAATGATGTTATTACGAGTTAAAGCATTCTGATTGGTAAAGTTATCACATTTGTGAAAGTTTGAATGGTTTGTTGCATATTAATAAAGTGGGAAATAGTGTTAATGATCTGAGATATTGAAAGATTCTGAGTAGTTATTGATTAATCTATGAGAAAGTAGATATAGTTACAGATGCTGAATGGAAAGATCTTTGCTTATTTTGTGCGAGTGGTTACTTGATTGATCTTATTTGATGATGGACTGTTGTTAGCTAAATAAAAAGCTAAAGTGATGTTTTCTTTGCAAATTTGAAAAGCTCATAAATGTATTAGTGAATTGCAAGCTAAACGAGTACAGTGTGAAATGACTTTCAATTCTGAATCTCAGAAGTTTTTGTATGAGGCTCAATAGTAGCTTGTTTGCTCATCCGAGAGTAATAAAATGTACAGTTATATGAAGTAAATGTTCTGGTGTACAGGTATGAAACCCGATATTTCTGATTTTGTGTTCAAATGTTGATTTGTCAATAGGTTAAAGCTGAAACTCAAGAGTATTCAGGTCTAATACAATTAGGGATGGTACGGGTGTGATAACGAGATAGAGTCACCACGAATTTTGAATCGAGATTATCATTATCTTCGAAAATGAGATGTTATTTATATTATGGTTGATTGTTTGGCCAAAAATCCACATGATTGTTTCAGTATGTACAGAGTTCCTATTTGACAGATCAATGAGCTATGTGTTCTGAGTGAGTAATTCAGAATTTTAACAGTATGCTCAGGCACTGTGTGTTAAAGTTCAAAGGCTATAGGAAAAAGATATATGAGGTTGAAATCAATTTGTGATCCTGAGAAATTAGTGAAAGTGATTCATAAGAGTTTGAAGCAACTTCTTTTGGTAAGATTTTCAGGGACGAAAATCCCTAAAAAGGGAGAGAGTTGTAATAGCCCTTTTTTGGGTTAGATCGGAATAGTGGTTTTGGGACCACAAATCTAAAGTCAAAATATTTATTTTATTATTTTAATAAGGTCTACAGCATGATAGATTAATTACGTGAAAGTTTCATAAAGAAATTTTACCGTTTAAATGCTTAATTCGACAAAAAGGGACTAAATTGCGTAAAATGGAAGAGTTGCATTCTATTAGTTAAAGGAGTTATATAGCCTTGGCATTATAATATAGTGGCCTTGAATGGTAAATAGTCCATTAGTTACATGAGTGGACAATGATGGACAACCATTATGTGTTTTAATGTTTTAATATTAAGGTTAAATATGGTATTTAGTAAATGGTTAATAAATGATGTATTAAATAAAAACAAAAAGGGATTTTGTCCATTTTTATTTTCATTTGGCCGAATATGAAGAAAGAAGAAAGCCATTTCTGGTGCTTAGGGGTTTGGCACTGCATGATTAATTTGGTAAGTGTTTTGACTCAGTTTTTGATGATTTTTACGTTTTTGTGATCGTTGCTTTGAGTACTAGCTAGCCCGTACCTTTAATTTCAAATTTTTTCATAATTTTGTGAGATTCCATTGATGAATATTCATGCTTTTTGATGATTGATGTTGAAATATGGAAGTTAGAAGATAGTTTTACATATTTTACAAAGTGATTTTGAGTGAAAATGCAAATTATGGCTAATTTGTGAAATTATAAAATTTTATGGTTAAAAGTATGAATAAATGAAAATTGAGGGCTTCTATAAGCATGATAAATATTCGGCTAGGCTTGGGTTGTGATAAATTTGAATGAATTTTGTTTTACGAGTCTAGGGACTAAATTGCAAAAATGTGTAATAATAGGGGCAAAAATGTAATTTTGCCAAAATGTGTAAATTGTGTTAAATTGAATGAAATTTTGATTAAATAAGTAAATTTTGATATTATTTAGATTGAGGTAATCAAGAATTGGATCTAGAACAAGGGAAAACAAAGTATCGGACTAATCGATCTGTTCCGTCGTTTTAACGATCGAGGTAAGTTTGTATGTAATAAGCATTGTTAAATTTATGTTTTTAATGCTTTGAAATCATATAAATTGTATATACGTGACTCTTGTTATGTTTAATGACATATCGGCTAAGAATGGCACTTAGTGTGCGCTTTGAAATAGCTTAGGCTAAATGTGGCACTTGGTGTATGATTTGAGATAGCTTCGGCTATATATATATGTGGCACTTGGTGTGCAAAATATTGAGAGTGACACTTGGTGTGCGAGATATTGTGTATGGCACTTAGTGTGCAAGACATCAAAGATGCAACATCATTACGTGTACGTATGAAATGGTAAGGATCGGTACAGGTATGTATGCAAAACTCATGAGAAATGATTTTGGTTTATGATGCATCTTTGTAACGAAGTAAATAAGTAAGTCATTCCTATGAGAATGATTTTTTGATGACCTTGTGATTGTGGGTCCATGCTTATGTTGTATAAATATGTATTTATACCATGATGGTTGAAATGATTTGTAAAGGTGTTATTAACTTAGTTATCATTATTTTACACTAAAACAGTTTTGGATAGCAGCAGCAGTCTGACTTTGAAAACTCACCAAATATGGTGAAAATTTATTCGGTGGTTGAATAAGATATGAAATTAAATCTTATTAAGTCTATTTTGTTATAAGGAAATGTTGTAAGAAAAAGAAATTTATATTATGAGATATTTGAATTTTTGTGAGATAGAGTCAGAATGATTTTAGAGTCCCCTGTTCTGATTTGGGAAAATCATTAAAAATTGTACAAAAATAATTATAGGTTATAATTTATATGCTTAAAATCCTTAATAAGTCTATTTTAAAAAGAAACAAATGAAAACATCATCTGAATCCTGTATGGGGAGATAATTAATTTTTAGTAAAGAAAGGTCGAAGCTGTCAAATAGCAGAATAGGGGTAACTTTGAAGAATAAACTGTATTTATCGGCTAATCCATAAACTCTAAAAATTTTACGGTAGAAAGATAGATGAGTCTAGTTTCAAGGAAAATTAACGGATCATAATTTAGAAATTTGTATCTCAAGTTATAAATAATTTAGTGACCATTATATGAGTAGATAACTTGACTGAATTATGTGCAATTATGATTGTGCTACCTTGAAAACATGTTGTTAGAATTTGGCAAAAGCATGTTAATAAGTTGCTTATTATTTTCATATGAACTTACTAAGCTATATAGCTTATTCCCCTTCTTTTCCCATCTCTTATAGGTTTATTTAGCTAGCTCGGGTTGGAGATCGCCGAAGATTCAATCATACTGTCAAGCTACCATTTGGGGTATAAGTATTCAAGCACTTGAGTTTATGGCATGTATAGGGGCTTAGTCAATTCTGTATGTGTCATTTGATTTGGCCAAATGTATTGGCTTATGATGATATATTGATTCATTTTGTATATATAGCCATGAGATGTGGCTTATATTGACTATTTGGGTTGTAATGCCTAATTATATGTACTTGCATGTGCCAAAGGTCATGTGGTGTGATAATGTTGTTTAATATGGATAGGTGTGTGGATATAGTTTAGGTGCTTGATAATTGGTTGACGAAATAATTGGCATAAGTATGAAATAAGAGAATGGGTTAATGATAGTCATGGCATGAAAGTTTGATAAGTATAAACTAGTCAAAGTATGGTACCTTATGGATGAATAAATTGATATGAAATTGCCATGACCATGAATTGTTTGATGATGTTTAAATGCTCTAGTATGCCATGAAAGGTGCCATTAAAGTTATGTTTAAGTATGTGCAAATGAGGGTGCCAAATGGCTCAGTAAATAGCCACCTTCTTGGCCACAGGGGCAGAGACACAGCCGTGTGTCTCAGTCGTGTAGAGGGCATGGCCTATCACCTAGGCGTGTGACTTGGCCGTGTGACTTTATTTTTGTAACGCCCTGAATTTTGGGCCTTGAGGAATTGGGCTTTGGGCTTTAGGTCTCATAAAATTTTTAAGTGAGCAAGAAAATGACAAATGATATGTTGGCTTTAAGGGTTTGATGAATTTGGAGTGTCTAGGTGTGTTGGAAAAGTTCTGGAGTTGGGCTTTTAAATAAAAATAGGGGAAAATGACCTAAAAAAGCCTTGTGGTGGAGTGGCTAAGTGATACCACTTAGGGTGTGGAGAGGTGGCGTTGGTGGCTAGCAAGGAGATCCTAGGTTCGAATCCTAGCTTAGCTTTTTTAGGAGTTTAATTTTGGCCTTCTAGAAGGTTGGAAGTGGCGTGAAGATGGACTCTAAGGGGAGTGTACAGGAGAGAAAATTTAGGAAAGAGATTGGGGAGTTATCAAAGAGAAAAATGAGGAGATGAGAAGGTGGAAGTGATAGAGCTGAATTGGGAATTGAAGGTCAGGCAATTTGGCTATAGGACTATAAATATGTGCTGAGTTTGGGATCCTAGGCTAATGTCGAATTTCCTTCACCCTATTACTGGAAACCCTTTTTCCCTAAAAGCCAAAAACCCATTTTGTTTTGCTCTCTTTTCTTTGTGCCGATTTTTATTCTTTCTCTACACAATTTTCTTTGTTTCACTTAGCCGATTCCTTTTTCTACTCTTCTTCTTTAATTTGTACCGAATAAGCCTTATTCATCATATTAGTTTAAAAGCCGAAAAGCCGAATCTCCCTTGGGTCGATTGCTCCTTTGGTGTAAGTACCTTATCTCTTTTTCGGCTAGTATTGTTAATACCGATTACTCCTTTCCTTCACTCTTTCTAATCGACTTTGGTAGGGAATTAGTATTGGATATCAAATTTTAGCTCTCTGCCGAAATTGCTCGTTAGGTGTTTGCGGTTTTGGTAAGTGTTCCTCTCCCATTGGCTAAGGTGGCCGAATGTTTATAGTCAAGGTAAGGGACTTGTGTTGGATACGAGTCACGTATTGTTCTGGTTTTAATAGTTAAGATTGGTGCAGATCTAGGAGTTGATCATGGTTAGTGATTTAAGAAGGGGCTGTTATACCTATCGCGCAAGGTAAATAGTCCATTAGTTACATGAGTGGACAATGATGGACAACCATTATGTGTTTTGATGTTTTAATATTAAGGTTAAATATGGTATTTGGTAAATGGTTAATAAATGATGTATTAAATAAAAACAAAAAGGGATTTTGTCCATTTTTATTTGCATTTGGCCGAATATGAAGAAAGTAGAAAGCCATTTTTGGTGCTTAGGGGTTCGGCACTTGCATGATTAATTTGGTAAGTGTTTTGACTCGATTTTTGATGATTTTTACGTTTTTGTGATCGCTGCTTTGAGTACTAGCTAGCCCGTACCTTTAATTTCAAATTTTTTCATAATTTTGTGAGATGCCATTGATGAATATTCATGCTTTTTGATGATTGATGTTGAAATATGGAAGTTAGAAGATAGTTTTACATATTTTATAAAGTGATTTTGAGTAAAAATGCAAATTATGGCTAATTTGTGAAATTATAAAATTTTATGGTTAAAAGTATGAATAAATGAAAATTGAAGGCTGCTATAAGCATGATAAATGGGTTGTGATAAATTTGAATGAATTTTGTTTTACGAGTCTAAGGACTAAATTGCAAAAAAGTGTAATAATAGGGGTAAAAATGTAATTTTGCCAAAATGTGTAAATTGTGTTAAATTGAATTAAATGTTGATTAAATAAGTAAAATTTGATATTATTTAGATTGAGGTAATCGAGAATTGGATCTAGAACGGGGGAAAACAAAGTATCAAACTAATCGATCCGTTCCGTCATTGTAATGATCGGGGTAAGTTCGTATGTAACAAGCATTGTTAAATCTATGCTTTTAATGCTTTGAAATCATATAAATTGTATATACATGACTCTTGTTATGTTTAACGACATATCGCCTAAGAATGGCACTTAGTGTGCAGTTTGAAATAGCTTCGGCTAAATGTGGCAGTTGGTGTGCGATTTGAGATAGCTTCAGCTATATATATATGTGGCACTTGGTGTGCCAAATATTGAGAATGACACTTGGTGTGCGAGATATTGAGTATGACACTTAGTGTGCGAGACATCGAAGATGCAACGGCATTACGTATATGTATGAAATGGTAAGGATCGGTACAGGTGTGTATGCAAAACTCATGAGAAATGATTTCGGTTTATGATACATCTTTGTAATGAAGTAAATAAGTAAGTCATGCCTATGAGAATGATTTTGTGATGACCTTGTGATTATGGGTCCATGCTTATGTTGTATAAATATGTATTTATACCATTGTGGTTGAAATTATTTGTAAAGGTGTTATTAACTTAATTATCATTATTTTACACTAAAACAATTTCGGACAGCAACAGCAGTCTAACTTTGAAAACTCGCCAAAAATGGTAGAAATTTAATTAGTGGTTGAATAAGATACGAAATTAAAGCTTATTGAGTCTATTTTCTTATAAAGGGAATGGTGTAAGCAGAAGAATTGTATATTATGAGATATTTAAATTTTTTTGAGACAGAGTCAGAATGATTTTGGAGTCCCCTGTTTTGATTTGGGAAAATCATTAAAAATTGTACAAAAATAATTGTGGGTTATAATTTATATGATTAAAATCCTTAATGAGTCTATTTTCAAAAGAAACAAACGAAAACATCATCCAAATCCCTTATTAGGAGATATTTAATTTTTGTAATGAAAGGTCAAAGCTGTCAAACAATAGAGAAAGGTCGAAGCTCTCAAACAGCAGAATAAGGGTAAATTTGAAGAATAAACTGTATTTATTGGCTAATCCATAGATTTTGAAACTTTTATGGTAGAAAGACATATGAGTCTAGTTTCAAGGACAATTAACGGATCATAATTTAGAAATCTTTAGCTCAAGTTATAAATAATTTAGTGATCATTACTCGAGTAGATAGCTTGACTGAATTATGTGCAATTATGATTGTGTTACCTTGAAAACATGTTGTTAGAATTTGGAAAATGTAACAGCCTGATTTACGGCCTAGTCAGAACAGTGGTCTCAAGACCATAGAACCGAAGTTAGAAAATTTATTTTATTATTATTATGGAGTCATGATATGATTATAGTAGTGTATGGAAAATTTAGTGGGTCAATTTTGATGTTTATGAGCCCGATTACGAAAAAGGACTAAATTGCATAAAAGGCAAAAAATGCATTTTAGTACCCAAATGTGTTAAATAACTAGAGAATTAAAATAGAGGGCTTTTAAAGGGCAATTAGACCCCTAGAAAGGGCTTGGCTGGCCATGGGGAGACAAATTGGTGAGAAGGTCAAAATTAGGTAAAGCTTAGGTTATCAATTTTGACTAGTTGCATTTTTAATAAAATAAAAAGAAAAATAAGGAAAAGCTATCATATTTTCTCCCTTCTTAGCTGAAAATATCAACCATTGTAGGGGTTTGAAACCTTCAAAAATTTTAGCAACTTTGAGGCCTCTCAAGTAAGTGATTTTGATAGTTTCTCTTAATAATTTTTTTTACATTTTTGAGACCCTTGAAGCATAAGCTTCAAATGAGGGATCTATTTTGCAATATGATTGAAATTTTAGGGTGTTGCCATGAAAAGATTTGTGATTTTTACTGAGTTTTTATGGAAGAAAATGAGTTAGGGTTGTATAATGGATAACTTTAGTGAAAGAGTTTTCATGGAAAACTCCTAAAGGGACTATTTTGCATAAGTTGTAAAATAGTTAATAAGTATGTGAAATACTGAGAATTTGAAGTTGCTATAAGAGTAAAAATGGTTCGGTTAGGCTTGAGATGTGATGAAATTCGATAAAAATCAATTTTCAAGCATAGGGGCAAAATGGTCATTTTGCCAAGGTCTAGGGAAAAAGGTCATTTTACCTAGGGTGTAAATTTTAGATTTTGCCTATTTGTTTCCAATGACTAAATGAGTGCATTTTGCTATTATAGATCAAGATTTACCGAATCCTAACCTAGACCGGGGGAAAGCCAAGCAAACTGACTAAACTGACTAGTCGAGTACGTTTTCTAATCCGAGGTAAGTTGTATGTAAATAATATAACTATATTGTTAATACGTGTATTCAAATTTTCATTGAATTGATATAGTATGAAATGCTAAATTGTGAATTGGGAATGCTTAGTAATTAATTAAAATAATAGAAAGACCCCGTTGAGACCCTAGGAAACCAACCAGATATTCATGCTAAAACATCTGGGGTGATTTGTGTGCCAGTGTAAGACATGTCTGGGACATGCATCGGCCACATTATGAAAGCCAGTGTAAGACTATGTCTGGGACATAGCATCGGCATAGAAATGAGTGTCAGTGTAAGACATGCCTGGGACATGCATCGACTAAGAGTTGTGCTAGTGTAAGACATGTCTGGGACATGCATCAGCACGTACACATGAGAGCTAGTGTAAGACCATGTCTGGGACATGGCAACGACAACTTACCCCATGTTGAAGGCTCATAGAGAATCCAGTGGTATTCTGAAAGGTTCAACTTTAAAAGTTAAGGAATTGATTTAACAAGGAAAGTGTAATAACGCTGTGAGTGGTACAGGTACCTATCTGATATGCTTGAGTAATGAGCTTAATTTAGAAAATGTGACTCGAGTAGACGGTAATAAGTAAGTCAAGTTTATGTTTACCCTTGAGCTATGAACATGATGACTAATGGTGAATCTGTTGTGGTATATTTATTTATACGCAACTTATGCTTTATGCTTACTCTCTTTCCTTTTCCTTTTCTTTCAATGCCGCTTAATAAGCTCAAGGATCCTTTGAAGTCGGAGATATTGATCACTCTATCAATTGAAGCACTTGGTATAGTTTAAATTTTCTTTTGAGTATGGAATGTAGAGGGCTAGACTAGGATGGTTGATTTAATGAAAAATTGGTTATGTATTTTGGCTCAAGTCAAAAGCCCTTCATTTTGTATTAAGTCTAGAATAATGGCTATTATTCATTTTGGTAAATGCGTATAATGTTCTTTCTATGGATGAATTGATGTCTATTGTGGTGAAATTAGTATATTGAAATGCTCTTGTGTAGGTTGTGTAAATGGGTGACAAAATGACTTGTAAGAATGGCCTTTTTTTTTCCACACGGGCAAGACACATGGGCGTGTGTCTAGGCAGTGTGTGACACACGGCTCACTCCCATGGGTGTGTGTTATGGTCGTGCGTCCCCTGCACTTAAAATTTAAAGTTATTTTAGTACACGGGCGTGTGTCTTGGCCGTGTTTTAAAGTCAGTATGCATGGTACTAGTACACAGGCAAGAGACACGGCCATGTGTCTCAGCCGTGTGAATGACACGGTTATAGGACACGGGCGTGTGCCTTAACCATGTGGTTTTGGCAGAATGTCCAGGTTTTTGGACACAGGTTCAGGACACGGGTGTGTCCCTAGCACTCCGTCGTGTGCTTTATACCCACACAGGCATGTGGAGCCTTAAAGCGTGAAACCTTCCAAGTTTTTATTAAGTTCTTAGTTTAATCCCGAACCATATCTAACGCATGTTTTGGAACTCGTAAGTCCACATAAGAAACAGTATGCCTTTGAAATGAAAAGTTTTAAGTTGATTGAAATTTTACGTCCCAGATTTTGAGTGATTGGTTGACTTTAAGTCAGGTCACACCACGAACCCTGCCCTGGCGTTAGATACGAGCGAGGAGTGTTACAGAAAAAGCATGTTAATAAGTTGCTTATTATTTTCATATAGACTTACTAAGATATATAGCTTACTCTCCTTCCTTTCCCATCTCTTATAGGTTTATTTAGCTAGCTCGGGTTAGAGATCGCTGGAGATTCAATCACACTATCAAGCTACCATTTGGGTATAAGTATTCAAGCACTTGAGTTTATGGCATGTATAGAGGCTTAGTCAATTGTGTATGTGTCATTTGATTTGGCCAAATATATTGGCTTATGATGATATATTGATTCATTTTGTATATATAGCCATGAGATATGGCTTATATTGACTATTTGGGTTGTAATACCTAATTATATGTACTTGCATGTGCCAAAGATCATGTGGTGTGATAATGTTTTTAATATGGATGGGTGTGTGGATATGGTTTAGGTGCTTGATAATTGGTTGACGAAATAATTGGCATAAGTATGAAATAAGAGAATGGGTTAATGATAATCATGGCATGAAAGTTTGATAAGTATAAACTAGTCAAAGTATGGTACCTTATGCATGAATAAATCGATATGAAATTGCCATGATCATGACTTGTTTGATGATGTTTAAATGCTTAATTATGCCATGAAAAGTGCCATTAAAGTTATGTTTAAGTATGTGCAAATGAGGGTGCCAAATGGCTCGGTAAATAGCCACCTTCTTAGCCACACAGGCAGAGACATGGTCGTGTGTCTCAGCCGTGTGGAGGGCACGGCCTAGCACCTGGGCGTGTGACTTGGCTATGTGACTCTATTTTGTTGCTAACGTCATAAACAAAAAGTTACACGGGCTGAGGACACGGGCGTGTCCCGAGCCATACGGGCATGTGTGACCACATGGCCTACCCACACAGGTATGTGACCCTGTTTCATGATGAAATTTTTTAAGTTTTCCCAAAAGTTTTCAAAGTTTTTGATTTAGTCTTGAATCATCTCCAATGCGTGTTTAAGGCCTCGTAAGCCCGTTTAAGGGACGTTATACATATGTATGCATGTTTTTGATTTGAATGAAATTTTATGGCCTGATTTTTTGTGGTTGTGTATGTTTAAGTCCAGTAATGCCTCGTATTCTATCCCAGCCTCGAACACGGGTAAGGGGTGTTATAGAATCGACTATATATGGCACTGAGTGTGTGATATCTAGATAGTTTCAGTTTAATACGATGGCAGTAAGTGTGCAATATTTTATAGCTTCGGCTAAATTATTGGCAGTAAGTGTGTTATGTTCTTGTATGTGGAAAGATGATCTAACGAATTAGTGCATCGAGCATTGAAGTGTTAATGTAATAGATAAGTACGAGTTAGTGCATGTATGTAATGAATATTTATGGTTAACGATATGGTGTATGAGATAGATGAATCTATGTGGTTGATAATATTTGTGTGTGAGTTAGATGCAAGATTATGTGAACTAAGGAAATGGTATGAAATGAGAAATGGTAATGAATGAGGTTGAGTAGTGATATGAATTGAACTATGTGTTAGCTAATATGTCTTATAGCTTTTAAATGTTGATTTAAATGTATTATACTACGAACTTACTAAGCTCTAAGCTTATTGTCTGAAGTTTTCCCTATTTTACAATGTTATAAAGCTAGGTGGGGTTCAGGGATTGTCAGCGACTCATTCACACTATCGAACATCTATTTTGGTACCATTTTGAAAGTTATATTTATGGTATATGGCATGTATAAACTATTGTCATTTTGATATGTTTTGTGAGGTGAATATTAGCCATAAGAATCGGCTTATAAATGTTATATGTATAGCCTTTTAGTTTGGCTAAAATGGTGTGTTTGATAGGTAAGATATGTGATGTTTATAATGTTTGAAGGATGGTTTATTTTGGGATATTGAAGTAATGAGATTGTGCATTTGGAGCTTTGGTAAATTGTGGTGATGTTGGCATATTGAATTGGTTTAGATTATATAGATTGATATGTGATTGAATTGGCATGTTTTGGTTGATTATAAATGTATACAAATGATGTAAAATGTTGAGGATTTGGGTGTGCTTGAGTTAGGTGGGAAATGCAGCTTAAACCAAGCCTAATTTCACCCCACACAATTGGGCACACAGGCGTGTGTCTAGACTGTGTGTCTATTGTAGTTTTAGCTATCCATGTCAGGCTCGAGCACGGCCTTAACACATAGGCATATCTGATGGCCGTGCGAGGCACACAACCTTGGTACATGGGTGTATGTGGCCATTTCGAAGGGTACACAAGCTAGACACATGGGCGTGTGGCTAGCCATGTGACCCAAGTCAGTCTCGACCATGGCCAAGGCACACAGGCGTGTCTTGTGGCTGTGTTTGTAAGTCAGCATGCATGCCCTGTATTAACATAGCCTAGACACAGGCGTGTCTAATGTTGTGTAAGGCACATGGCCTGTTCACACGGGCGTGTGACCTGTACATCTTTGAAAATGTTTAAGTTTCGAAAAATTTATATGAGCTCGGTTTAGTCCTGACCCTATTTTAATGCATGTTTAAGGACTCGATGACCTATGTGAGGGACTTATTAATGATTTTTGACCTTTGATGTTATAATGTTTCTGAGATGAATGTTAGATGTTCCGATTGTCCAGTAACGCCTTTAACCCTAGTTTGGAGACGGATACAGGATAGGGGTGTTACATTTTATTAGTATCAGAGCTATGGTTTAGTCAGTTCTAGGACTACCATAGCATAGGTGAGTCTAGCTATACATGCCATATATATGAATTCCAATAGTATGATGATTCCTGACAGTTGAAATGTGTTTTTCATTTAGCAAATGGATCCCGAACGAGTAATACCTGATGATGTTGAGAGCAATGTGCTTGCTCCCGCTCAATGGATAGCGCCGGCCGAGTCTAGGCCGATGTCTAGTAGTCAAGGAGGAGAGGCTAAGCAAGCCTTCTTCCAAATGATAACTAAGTGGTTCACGGGATTCGCACGAATGAATCCGGCTGCTCAACAACCTCCTCCCCCACCTGTTCCTCAACAAATCCTAATTGTGCCACCAGTAGTAGATTCGATTCAACTGAATAAGCCACCTGTTTATAAGATTCATAAACATGGGGCTGAAGAGTTTCGGGCTAGGGTTGATGATGATGCCGAGAGGGCTGAGTTCTGGCTTGAGAATACTATTTGTGTAACACCCTTTACCCATACCCAAGACCATGACAAGGTACAGGGCATTACTGTACACGAATCTGACATTTTCGAAAAATTTTGGGCTACAAAATTTTGTTCCAAATTAAAACCATTCAAACATAATCATAATGTCCCTATTGTGGGCCTACGAGGTCCAAAACATACATAGAGAAGGGTCCGGGACTAAACCGAGAACCTAAAAAAAATGTTAGAAAGTACTTAGGTCAAACCTCACACGCCCGTGTGGAGGCATTGCACACGCTCGTGTGCTTTTGAACTCACCTGTGTCCCTTACCCATGTGGAATTAATTGATTTTATTTTCCATCTACAGGGGTTTTCACACGGTCGATCACACGCCTGTGTCCCTGGCCCGTGTCCTTCATACGGCCTAGAACGCTCGTGTTGTCGCTCATGCCTAAAAACTCGAGCATTTTATTTATGAATTCAGCATGCATTTAGGGACACATGGCCAAGACACACGCCCGTGTGCTAGGCCGTGTCCTCCACACGGTTGAGACACATGGCCGTGTCTCTACCCGTGTGTTTACTACCATGCATATTGACCTAAAAATTTTAGATGCAGGGGACACACTGCGGTACCACACACCCATAGGGCTGACCGCATGTCACACATGGCCTAGACACACCCCCGTGTATCTACCCGTGTAGACCTTTTTGGAGACTATAACTCCAAGCAATTGGTCACCCTCAACATCCTCTCACATTTGAGTACCTCATTAATATTTAACATGGCCTAAATATGCTCAAGGCTACTATCAATGGCCTATTGCACGTTAACCTCATTTCATCGATTATGTACATGCCCAATTATCCCCTTTGTATTAAGGATTTCTATCCCATTCAAAACACATTTAGACTTGTCTCATTATTATAACTCATTGCCAATTATAGCCTAACCATATCCAAGTGATTTGGCCATATTACACATGTCTATATATGATATATTGCATTTAATCATCACAAGAACATTTTAACATAATCATGCATGGTTGGTAGGTCATAACCCACATCAAAATGAGTTATGTTTTTATGGCCATATACAAAAAAAAAAAAAAGAGTAAGTTTAATATTTAAACCTTTACATTGGCCAACCAATTACACATATCACAAAATAACCAAAACCTATACATGCCATTGTAACAAAATAAAAGTAGCCATATACCAAAGCAAGACAAGTCGATATTGTTGACTATACTCCAATTGTCTTCCAATCTTCACTAGTCCACGAGCTTTGTAAAACAGGGAAAGAAAAGGGGGTAAGCAAAATCATGCTTAGTACGTTCGAATAACAGGAAGGTAAACTTACCAGATACTTAGCATGTAACCATACAAGGTATTTGAAACACCCCAAACTCGGCCTACATGTTACGACTAGATCCAACGCGCCACATCGAAGCGTTCAAAACATCCCGTGTTACTTAATTTGGAAAACGTAGCTGATGTTGTAAAGATTCCTTTGAAGTGAATGGAAGCTGTGCACCAGGTAGAAAATCGAAAAAGAGGAGGTGAGTCCGTCGGACTGCTTAAGTACCAAGCTCCCTTCGGATCCAATCCTAGACATGCACACCGCCATTGGCACACTCTAACATCTCGTATAATTGTTAGAAAACCATTTGGTTAAGTACATCTTAAGAAAATGATTAAGTTTGAAAACATTTTCTTAGTGGAAGCCTTACTTGTAATCGTGTTATTTTGAAATCACTTAATGTTTTTGAAAACGTGTCCTAGAGCTAATCCATTTCAATAGTTATCATAGTTCATTTTTATCATAATATAATAATAAAAGTAAAACAAAACCATAAAAATAATTAAGCGGCCTTATTACACTTAAAAACCTAAAACCGTAATTGAAAATAAAAGGACGTCTAGTTCACCAGAAAGAAAACCAGGTTCGTAGAAACATGTGGACACTTCGAATCCCTCACAGCTCCAAGCCCACTATGGTTGGGGATTACCTGCGAGGATGAAAATAAAGGGATGAGTTTTGGGAAACTCAGTGTGTAAATTAACCCAACCATAGCTTATATCAGCTCAAACCACAAAAATAGAATAAATTGGCCTTAGCCCAGAACAGAAGTCAGAATAAAGCCCATAGGCCCATAACAGATCAGAACAATTATTACATGCTGATGAAAAAACCCAACCCATATCCAACCATGTACACCCCCTTACCTTCCTTTCACCATGTGGGGAGACTACTCGACCCACCCAACCGCTACACGCCACAGAAATATGCAGCATGGCTGCCAGAACATATAACGTGACCGAGTCACCAGAAACAAATAATTGTGGCTGAGCCACCAGAACAGATAATTTGTGGCATAGCCACTAGGACGCTTCCTCCATAATATAACCCATGTCCGCATGCAACAGATATTCATTCATGTCATACATCATACAGATTTAAATCATCATACTTCTCAGACAAAACTAACACTAGGGGTATAATGGTCATTTTACACCTAGGGTATAACGGTAATTTTCATACATAAGGGTATTCTAGTAAATTAACTGTCTTACAGTTTTTCATGCATATTCTACCATTACGTACTACCACAACCACTTACCGTGCGCACTTACCAAGTTGGGCCCATTAGCCCCTTTTCCCGATTTAGGCCCACTAAGCCCAAAAACGTCGAAATGCACGGAATAGTGCACTTTGCAGTCTTATCACCATGGATTACCAGAATTATTAACCCATTTATCTTACGAGCATTCGCACACTCATAAGTTCCCAAAATACGGATTTTTCGGTATTTTGACTTTTCAGCTTTTGCCGATCTAGTCTATAGGAGGGTGTCAGTTACACACCTGTTTTGCGACGATTCGTTGTCGAGATCCACGTACGAACTACCTACAATTAAATTACTAACACATTACTCTAGATATCGAATTAACACTGAGTATACAGCCCCTTACCATATTCGGCCAAACATGCTTAGAACCTTCTTGCTCTTACCTTGCTGCCGAACTATGTCTTAAATCCAAAGATATGATCGTTCCATCTGTCCAAGCCCTTGATCAGCAGCCTCTAAATCACACCATTTACCAAAGCAGAACAGTTATCACAACCCCTTAGGGCTACAAGTCCAAATTGACAGCCACCCTAACATTTAGGGATTCCAGCTTTTCCTAAAATACGAAAGAAAGACTAAGTTTAGGAAAGACTTACCAACGATTCCTTAGTCAATGATTCCAATGAGTTTCCACTCGATCCCGATGTAGATCTAAGCCCTCAGATGATAACAAAAGTCAAGCTTTCAGTGACTTCAGTATTCGGCTATACTCCCTAGACTATGGGGTTTTTCGGCTTTTTGTAATAATGAAAGAAAAGATGGAATAGTAGGGTTATTGTAGTGGCTTTGTTGACAGAGGTTTTAGATTTAGAAGAAGGAATAATCGACCACAAGATAGCGAAAAACCACAGAGTTTGGCTAGGAGAAATCAGTACAGAAGAACTATAAGCTTTCGGGATTTCGGCTTTTGTGTATAAGGCTTAAGAACAAATGATAAGAACGTGGAGATGAGTAGAATAATGGAAAGATTCGGCTATGCGGAAAAGAAGAAGAGAAAATAGATGGAGAGAAAAAGAAAAGAAAGGAAGAGAAGGAAGAATGGTCAGAAAAACGGCACAACACTTCCAAATGCAGAATTTATACCTAGCTTTTGACCTAGCCGAAATTTACCCCCTAAAGAAACCCTTGGCCGGCCAACTCTTGCTCCTCAAGAGTCCACTATTCGGCCAACGCCATCCTCCTTGATCAGCTCCTAAATCCTCTCCCTTATCCCCTCCTTACTCAATCTCCTGAGCAACTCAAACTCCTCCTAACAGACTTTTACTTCAGTTCCATTACTTCCCTTTTCTGTGCATAAAAATTAATCCCTTAATTTGCTGTCATTGTGACTTGCACCTGGGTCCTCCCAATCATCCACACGCCACCTATAGCATTCCCAGTGGCATCACTTAGCCACTTTACCACATGCTTCCTTGTGATCCATTTTACACAAATAATACTTAAAAGCCCAGTTAACCAGAACCCCTTTTTTCTTATGGAATTAAAATTAATTAAAACTACCGGGTTTTACCTTAAGCTTGGGCCTTTTAGAGGCCCACAAATATACTTAATCCTACGAAAACAAGCAAAACACAGAATTTTAAATTTTTCCAACATTTTTAAAATTCCCGAAAATTAGGGCGTTACAACTCTACCCTCCTTAAAGAAATTTCGTCCTCGAAATTTACCTGGTCCGAACAGATGAGGGTATTGTTGCTGCATCACCTCCTCTGGCTCCTAAGTAGCTTCCTCTCTGCCATAATTACGCCAAAGAACTTTTACTAATGGAACAGATTTCCTTCTCAGAATCTTAACATCTCGACCCAAAATTTGCACAGGCTCCTCCTCAAAGGTCAAATCAGTTTGCACCTCAATTTCTACAACCGACACGACATGAGTAGGGTCAGAACGATAACGCCTTAACATGGAGATGTGAAAAACATCGTGAATCTGCCTAACTCGAGGCAATTCCAATCGATAAGCTACCGGGCCTACTCGCTTCAAAACCCGATAAGGCCCAATGAACCGCGGACTCAACTTGCCCTTCTTACCAAACCTTAATATCTTCTTCCAAGGAGAGACCTTCAAGAAGACCATATCACCCACTGAGTATTCAATCTCTTTACGCTTCAAATCTGCATACGACTTTTGCCTATCGACGCTTTCTCTTAATCGATCTCTAATTATTCGACTTTTCCTCGAGACGCTATCAACTCTGGTCCAAGAACTTGTCACTCTCCTAGTTCGATCCAACAACTAGGTGTTCGACACCTTTGCCCATACAGTGCTTCATATGGTGCCATTTGAATACTCGCCTGATAATTATTATTATACGTAAATTCTGCCAATGGCAAGTAATCCTCCCAACTACCTCTGAAGTCGATAACACATCCCCTCAACATGTCTTCCAGAATCTGAATAACTCTTTACATCGACCATCGGTTGGGGATGGAAGGCCATACTAAAGTTCAGTCGCATTCCCAACGTCTCATGCAACTTTTGCCAAAACTGATATGTGAATCTTGGATCTCGATCAGAGATAATCGAAACTGGAACTCTATGAAGTCACACAATCTCCACCACATACAACTTGGCTAACTTTTTTGCAAAGTGAAGAGTCTCAGCAACAAACAGTATGAAATGAGCCGACTTGGTCAACCTATCCACAATCACCCATATCGAAGTTCTCATTATTTATTTGACATGTCGACATTTCCCCACGAATTCAAGCACTTCGCTTAAGTCCGGGCCACCAAGATAGCTTCTTGCAAGTCGTGATACAACTTATTCCCCAGGATGCATGGCACAAAGTCCCCATGAGCTTCCTTAAGTATTGTCTGTCTCAAGTTAGAGTCCTTCGGAGCATAAATTCTTCCTCAGAAGCATAGAAATCCTTCATTATTTAACCCAAACTCAGAAGTTCCTCCTTCTTTAACTTGTTGAAAACGAGCGACCAATGACTCATCTTTCAACTCTTTTCCTTAACTCGATCCACCAAAGTGTTGGCCTTACTTGCAATTCAAATGAGACTTCCATCATCATATTGCACTTAGACGAGCAAACATTGCTCTCAAATCAAATACAGCTCTATGACTTAGAGCATCAGCTACCACATTAGCCTTGCCTGGGTGATACTCGATCGAACAGTCATAATCCTTAAGCAACTCAATCCATCTCCTTTTCCTAAGGTTCAGCTCCTTCTCGAGTCAAGAAATATTTAAGACTCTTATGATCCGTATATATAATACACCTTTCTCCGCATAAGTAATGTCTCCAAATCTTAAGTGCAAAAATCATTGCTGCTAACTCCAAATCATGAGTAGGATAGTTTCCTTCGTGAGGCTTAAGCTGTCATGATGCATAAGCAACCATCTTACCCTCTTGCATCAACACACAACCCAAACCTACATGTGAGCATCATCAGTATACAATAAAATCCTTCCTGCACTGTTGAATTGAATTAATACAGTGCTTAGTCGTAACTTTCTTCAACTTCTCAAAGGCTTCCTGCTGCTTCTCAGTCCATACAAACAGTACTCCTTTCCTTATAAGTTTCATCAAAGGTGCTGCCATCATAGAAAAACCTTCCACAAACCTCCTATAGTATCCTGCCAAGCCTAGGAAACTTCGAATTTCTGACACCGACCTAGGTGGCTTCCAATCCAGAATTGCTTCAATCTTACGAGGGTCCACCTAATTCCCTCAGCAGAGATCACATGTCCTAAGAAAGTTACCTCCCTCAGCCAGAATTCATACTTGCTAAACTTCGCATAGAGTTCCTTCTCCCTTAACACTTGTAGCACAATGCGAAGATGCTCATCATGTTTAGCTTCTGTTTCAGAATATACCAGGATATCGTCAATAAAGACGACTACGAACAGTCCAAGAATGGTTGGAACACATGATTCATCAGATCCATGAATGCTGCTGGAGCATTTGTCAGTCCAAATGGCATAACCAGAAACTCGTAATGACCATACTGAGTCCTGAATGCCGTCTTATGGATATCTACCTCATCCCCTTCCGTGGTCCTTAGCACCACCTGCTTAGCAGCACAATCCAAAGTCGCCTTATGCTTAACAAGCCAGTCCATTCCCGAAATGAGGTCAAACTCTCCGAACGGCAACTCCATTAGATCTCCAGGAAAGATCCTACCTTGAGTTTCTAAGGGTACATCCCTATACAATTTGTCTACCCTAACCGAGTGGCCCAAAGGACTTAACACAGATACCCCACTCACTTTCTTTTTAGAATGCACTCCCAATGACCCAAATATCGTACATGCAACATAGGAATGAGTAGATCCAATATCCACCAAAGCAGTATACGGCATGCTAGAAACAAAAAATGTACCAGTTATGACGTCAGGTGCGTCGCCTTCCTCTTGATGACGAGCTGCATACACCAACGCTGGCTGTCGAGCCTCAGCATTTTCAGCACCCCTACCAGGCGCCCCTCGACCTCAACCATTTCCATTTCCATTTCCGCCCCTACCTTGTCCACGTCCTCTCGGTGGTTGTGGTCCACCTCTCACGGGTTGAGCAACCCTCTGTTCGGTAACTTGAACCTGATTAGCTCTTTGAGGATAGTCCTCAACTCTGTGCTCCATAGATCCGCATCGAAAACAAGTACCAGAACGTTTCCTACACTCACCCAAGTGTACCTTACCACAGTCTCCACAAATTAGCGGTCTAACCATATTCACCGGAGTTGCTCGAACTGGCTCCTCCACTCTTGTCCTTTTGACATTCTTATTTGCTCCACCCGAAGGTCCAGAATCCCTCTGAAAATAGTTTCGATCTTTCTCACAATTCTGCCTCTCAGTACGCTTTACCTTCTCAGCTAACTTAGCTTTTTCCACTAGAACCGTGAAATCCCGCTTCCTCTGCAGAGCAATCAGCACCTTAAGGTCATCTCTGAGTCCATCCTCAAAGCGAACGCTACGCACATACTCCATAGCGACTATCCCCACAGCATACCGGCTCAGCCTCAGAAACTTCGCCTCTTACTCAGCAACAGTTTTACCTCCTTGGACCAGATTCAGGAATTCCTTCCTGCGGGCATCCACATAACTTGCCCCGACGTACTTTCCTTTAAAGGCTGTCTTAAATAGCTCCCAAGTAACCCTATCAGCTGGCTTTCCATCCCTCACGGTGAGCCACTACTGATAAGCCTCATCTCGTAGCAACGATACGGCCCCCTTTAGCTTCTGCTCCACCGACAGTCCAAGTCATCCATAATTCGTTCTGTGGCCTCCAACCAATATTCTGCCACGTTCAGGGCTACACCAGATACGCCCCTAAAGATCTCTGCTCTGTTAGCCTGGAGTCGTTTAGAAATTGATCCTCGAATTTCGTTGCCCGAACTTGCCCCGGTAACCCTTTTTAGAACTCAAAGCATAGCCTGCGATAGAGCGTCATCCCCGGCACCACGATCATGAGACTCTACTTCAGTTGCCGGTGGTACCGGTGCCTCTGCTATCGGCATATGCCCAGAAGACGTAGTTCCTACCCGAGCATTACCTTGGCCTCATCCATGGCCTCTTCCACGAGCTGTTCGCGTACTCATATCGTATTATCTATTTGACGAATTTTATGCATTAATTTTAGCATTCCAGTGATTATTACAGATGTTTTATGATTCAGATAGTAATTCAGAGTTGGTTTTCGCAGAATTGATGTCTAGCTACAGTTTCAGTCTTTTAGCAAGCTTTTCTAGGGTTTCAGTAGCATCCTATCTAGAGTATCCTAGTAGGGTTTCAGTACAGACAGATAATTCAGAATATATATTTAGAAAAGTTTAGAATTACTCACAGACTTGGGCCGGAGATTCGGAATGCCACTCAAAGATCCAGATTTTAAAAACAGAGTTTTACAGTCTTCATAAAACTTTTATTTTTGAAAAATCTTTGTTTTCGTAAACCTATTCCACAGCCGAGTTATTGCAACCTAGGCTCTGATACCACTAAATGTAATACCTCAAAACCGGCCTATATGTTACGACCGGATCCGATGTGCCACATCGAAGCATTCAAAACATCCCGTGTTACTTAATTTGGAAAACATAGTTGATGTTGTAAAGATTCCTTTGAAGTGAATGGAAGCTGTGCACCAAGTAGGAAACCGAAAAAGAGGAGGTGAGTTCGTCGAACTGCTTAAGTACCAAGCTCCCTTCGGATCCAATCCTAAACATGCACACCGCCATTGCGACACTCTAACATCTCGTATAATTGTGAGAAAACCATTTGGTTAAGTCCATCTTAAGAAAATGATTAAGTTTGAAAACGTTTGCTTAACGGAAGCCTTACTTGTAATCATGTTATTTTGAAATCACTTAATGTTTTTGAAAAATGTCCTAGAGCTAATCCATTTCATTAGTTATCATAGTTCATTTTTATCATAATATAATAATAAAAGTAAAACAAAACCATAAAAATAATTAAGCGGCCTTATTACACTTAAAAACCCAAAATAATAATTGAAAATAAAAGGACGTCCAGTTCACCAGAAAGAAAACCAGGTTCGTAGAAACATGTGGCCACTCCGAATCCCTCACAGCTCGAAGCCCACTATGGTTGGGGATTACCTGCGAGGATGAAAAAAAAGGGATGAGTTTAGGGAAAATCAGTGCGTAAAGCAACCCAACCATAGCCTATATCAACTCAAACCACAGAAACAGAATAAATTGGCCTTAGCTAAGAACAGAAGTCAGAATAAAGCCCATAGGCCCATAACAGACAATTATTACATGCTGATGCAAAAACCCAACCCATATCCAACCATGTACACCCCTTTACCTTCCTTTCACCATGTGGGGAGACTACTCGACCCACCCAACCGCTACACGCCACGTAAATATGCGCAGATGGCTACTGCATCGTATAACGTGGAGTCACGAGAATGATAATTGTGGTGAGCCACCGAGCAGATATATATATGTGGCGAGCCACCGAATAAATAATTTATGGCATAGCCACCGTGACGCTTCCTCTATAATATAACCCATGTCCCCATGCAACGGTATTTATTCATGGCATTCCTCCTACCGATTTAAATCATCATACTTCTCCAGACAAAACTAACACTAGGGGTATAATGGTCATTTTACACCTAGGGTATAACGGTAATTTTTATACATAAGGGTATTCTAGTAAATTAACTGTCTTAGAGTTTTCATGCATATTCTACCATTACGTACTACTACAAATACTTACCGCGCGTACTTACCGAATTGGGCCCATTGGCCCCTTTTCCCGATTTAGGCCCACTAAGCCCAAAAACGTCAAAACGCACGGAATAGTGCACTTTGCAGTCTTATCACCATGGATTACTAGAATTATTAACCCATTTATCTTACGAGCATTCGCACACTCATAAGTTCCCAAAATACCAGCTTTTTGGTATTTTGACTTTTCGTCTTTTGCCGATCTAGTCTATAGGAGGGTGTCAGTTACACACCTGTTTTGTGACAGTTCATTGTCGAGATCCACGCATGAACTGCCTACAATTAAATTACTAACACATTACTCTAGATATCGAATTAACACTGAGTATACAGCCCCTTACCATATTCGGCCAAACATGCTTAGAACCTTCTTGCTCTTACCTTGTTGCCGAACTATGTCCTAAATCCAAAGATCTGATCGTTCCACCTGTCCAAGCCCTTGATTAGCAGCCTCTAAATCACACCATTTACCAAAGTAGAACAGTTATCACAACCCCTTAGGGCTACAAGTCCAAATCGACAGCCACCCTAACATTTAGGGATTCCGACTTTTCCTAAAATACGAAAGAAAGACTAAGTTTTGGAAAGACTTACCACCGATTCCTTAGTCAATGATTCCAATGAGTTTCCACTCATCCCGATGTAGATCTAAGCCCTCAAATGATAACAAAAGTTGAGCTTTCAGTGACTTCAGTATTCGGCTATGCTCCTTAAACTATAGGGTTTTTTGGCTTTTTGTAATAATGAAAGAAAAGATGGAATAGTAGGGTTATTGTAGTGGCTTTGTCAACAGAGGTTTTAGATTTAGAAGAAAGAAGAATCGACCACAAGATGGAGAAAAGCCACAGAGTTTGGCTAGGAGAAATTGGCACAGAAGAACTATAAGCTTTCGGGATTTCGGCTTTTGTGTATAAGGTTTAAGAACAAATGATAAGAACGTGGAGATAAGTAGAATAATGGAAAGATTCGGCTATGGGGAAAAGAAGAAGAGAAAATAGATGGAGAGAAAAAGAAAAGAAAGGAAGAGAAGGAAGAATGGTCTGAAAAACAGCACAACACTTCCAAATGCAGAATTTATACCTAGCTTTTGACCTAGCCGAAATTTACCCCTTAAAGAAACCCTTGGCCGGCCAACTCTTGCTCCTCAAGAGTCCACTATTCGGCCAACACCATCCTCCTTGATCAGCTCCTAAATCCTCTCCCTTATCCCCTCCTTACTCAATCTCCGAGCAACTCAAACTCCTCCTAATGCACTTTTACTTGGTTCCATTACTTCCCTTTTCTGTGCATAAAAATTAATCCCTTAATTTGCTGTCATTGTGACTTGAACCTGGGTCCTCCCAATCATCCACACGCCACCTATAGTATTCCCAGTGGCGTCACTTAGCCACTTTACCACATGCTTCCTTGTGATCCGTTTTACACAAATAATACTTAAAAGCCCAGTTAACCAGAACCCCTTTTTCTTATAGAATTAAAATTAATTAAAACTACCGGGTTTTACCTTAAGCTTGGGCCTTTAGAGGCCCGCTAACGTACTTAATCCTACGAAAAACAGGCAGAACACAGAATTTTAAATTTTTCCAACATTTTTAAAATTGCCGAAAATTGGGGCCTTACAACTCTACCCTCCTTAAAGAAATTTCGTCCTCGAAATTTACCTAGTCCGAACAAATGTGGGTATTGTTGCTGCATCGCCTCCTCTGGCTCCCAAGTAGCTTCCTCTCTGCCATAATTACGCCAAAGCACTTTTACTAATGGAACAGATTTCCTTCTCAGAATCTTAACATCTCGACCCAAAATTTGCACAGGCTCCTCCTCAAAGGTCAAATCAGTTTGCACCTCAATTTCTGCAACCGGCACGACATGAGTAGGGTCAGAACGATAACGCCTTAACATGGAGATGTGAAAAACATCGTGAATCCTGTCTAACTCTGGAGGCAATTCCAACTGATAAGCTACTAGGCCTACTCGTTTCAAAACCCGATAAGGCCCAATGAACCGCGGACTCAACTTGCCCTTCTTACCAAACCTTAATATCTTCTTCCAAGGAGAGACCTTCAAGAAGACCATATCACCCACCGAGTATTCAATCTCTTTACGCTTCAAATCTGCATACGACTTTTGCCTATCAGACGCTTCTCTTAACCGATCTCTAATTATTCTGACTTTTTCCTCAGTATCAGCTATCAATCTGGTCCAAGAACTTGTCACTCTCCTAGTTCGATCCAACAACTAGGTGTTCGACACCTTTGTCCATACAGTGCTTCATATGGTGCCATTTGAATACTCGCCTGATAATTATTATTATACGTAAATTCTGCCAATGGCAAGTAATCCTCCCAACTACCTCGGAAGTCGATAACACATCCCCTCAACATGTCTCCCAGAATCTGAATAACTCTTTCCGACTGACCATCAGTTTGGGGATGGAAGGCCGTACTAAAGTTCAGTCGCGTTCCCAACGCCTCATGCAGCTTTTGCCAAAACCGAGATGTGAATCTTGGATCTCGATCAGAGATAATCGAAACTGGAACTCCATGAAGTCGCACAATCTCCACCACATACAACTTGGCTAACTTTTGCAGTGAAGAGTCTGTGCAAACAGGTATGAAATGAGCCGACTTGGTCAACCTATCCACAATCACCCATATCGAGTCTTTCCTCGATGGTGTCAAGGGTAGCCCACTCACAAAGTCCATGGTTACCCTCTCCCACTTCCAAAGTGGTATTTTCACTGGCTGTAACAATCCAGAAGGTAATTGATGCTCAACTTTCACTTGCTGACATGTCAGACATTTCCCCACGAATTCTGTTACTTCTCGTTTAAGTCCAAGCCACCAGTACAGTTCTTGCAAGTCGTGATACAACTTATTCCCCCAGGATGCATGGCACAAAGTCCCCTATGAGCTTCCTTAAGTATTGTCTGTCTCAAGTCAGAGTCCTTCGGAACATAAATTCTTCCTCAGAAGCATAGAGCTCCTTCGTTATTTAACCCAAACTCAGAAGTTCCTCCTTCTTTAACTTGTTGAAAATGAGTGACCAATGACTCATCGTTCAACTGCTTTTCCTTAATCTGATCCACCCAGGTTGGCCTTACTTTCAATTCAGCCAACAGACTTCCATCATCATACAGACTTAGACGAGCAAACATTGCTCTCAAATTAGACACAGCTCTATGACTTAGAGCATCAGCTACCACATTAGCCTTGCCTGGGTGATACTCGATCGAACAGTCATAATCCTTAAGCAACTCAATCCATCTCCTTTGCTAAGGTTCAGCTCCTTCTGAGTCAGCAAATATTTAAGACTCTTATGATCTGTGTATATAATACACCTTTCTCCGTACAAGTAATGTCTCCAAATCTTAAGTGCAAAAATCATTGCTGCTAACTCCAAATCATGAGTAGGATAGTTTCCTTCGTGAGGCTTAAGCTGTCATGATGCATAAGTAACCACCTTACCCTCTTGCATCAACACACAACCCAAACCTACATGTGAGCATCACTATACACAAGAAAAAATCCTTCCTGCACTGCTTTGAATTAATACAGTGCTTCCGCCGAACTTTCTTCAAGTTCTCAAAGGCTTCCTGCTGCTTCTCAGTCCATACAAATGGTAATCCTTTCCTTATAAGTTTCATCAAAGGTGTTGCCATCATAGAAAAACCTTCCAAAAACCTCCTATAGTATCCTGCCAAGCCTAGGAAACTTCAAATTTCTGACACCGACCTAGGTGGCTTCCAATCCAGAATTGCTTCAATCTTACGAGGGTCCACCTAATTCCCTCAGCAGAGACCACATGTCCTAAGAAAGTTACCTCCCTCAGCCAGAATTCATACTTGCTAAACTTCGTATAGAGTTCCTTCTCCCTTAACACTTGTAGTACAATGCGAAGATGCTCATCATGTTTGGCTTCTGTTTCAGAATATACCAGGATATCGTCAATAAAGACGACTACGAACAGATCCAAGAATGGTTGGAACACATGATTCATCAGATCCATGAATGTTGCAGGAGCATTTGTCAGTCCAAATGGCATAACCAGAAACTCGTAATGACCATACTGAGTCCTTAATGCTGTCTTATGGATATCTACCTCATCCCCTTCCGTGGTCCTTAGCACCATCTGCTTAGCAGCACAATCCAAAGTCACCTTATGCTTAACAAGCCAGTCTATCCCCAAAATGAGGTCAAACACTTCGAACGGCAACTCCATTAGATCTCCAGGAAAGATTCTACCTTGAGTTTCTAAGGGTACATCCTTATACAATTTGTCTACCCTAACCGAGTGGCCCAAAGGACTTAACACAGATACCCCACTCACTATCTTCTTAGAATGAACTCCCAATGACCCAGATATCGCACTTGCAACATAGGAATGAGTAAATCCAATATCCACCAAAGCAGTATACGGCATGCTAGAAACAAAAAATGTACCAGTTATGACGTCAGGTGCGTCACCCTCCTCCCGACGACGAGCTGCATACACCAATGCTGGCTATCAAGCCTCAGCATTTTCGGCACCCCTGACAGGCGCCCCTCGACCTCAACCATTTCTATTTCCATTTCCGCCCCTACCTTGTCCCACGGTTTAAGCAACCCTCTGTTCGGTAACTTGAACCTAATTAGCTCTTTGAGGACAGTCCTCAACTCTGTGCTCCATAGATCCGCATCGAAAACAAGCACCAGAACGTTTCCTGCACTCACCCAAGTGTACCTTACCACAGTCTCCACATATTGGCGGTCTAACCACATTCAATGGAGTTGCTCGAACTGGCTCCTCCACTCTCATCCTTTTGACATTCTTATTTGCTCCACCCGAAGGTTCAGAATCCCTCCGAAAATAGTTTTGATCTTTCTCACGGTTCTGCCTCTTAGTACGCTTTACCTCCTCAGCTAACTTAGAATTTTCCACTAGAACCGCGAAATCCCGCTTCCTCTTCAGAGCAATCAGCACCTTAAGGTCATCTCTGAGTCTATCCTCAAAGCGAACGCTACGCACATACTCCGTAGCGACTATCCCCACAGTATACCGGCTCAGCCTCAAAAACTCAGCCTCATACTCAGCAACAGTTTTACCTCCTTGGACCAGATTCAGGAATTCCTTCCTGCGGGCATCCACATAACTTGCCCCAATGTACTTTCCTTTAAAGGCTGTCTTAAACAGCTCCCAAGTAACCCTATCAGCTGGCTTTCCATCCCTCACGGTGAGCCACTACTGATAAGCCTCATCTCGCAGCAGCGATACGGCCCCTTTCAGCTTCTGCTCCACCGAGCAGTCCAAGTCATCCATAATTCATTCTGTGGCCTCCAACCAATATTCTACCACGTTCGGGGCTACACCAGATACGCCCCTAAAGATCTCCGCTCCGTTAGCCCGGAGTCGTTCAGAAATCGATCCTCAATTTTCGTTGCCCGAACTTGCCCCGGTAACCCTTTTTAGAACTCAAAGCATAGCCTGCGACAGAGCGTCATCCCCGGCACCACGATCATGAGACTCTACTACAGTTGCCGTTGGTACCAGTGCCTCTGCTGTCGGCATATGCCCAGAAGACGCAGTTCCTACCCGAGCACTACCTTGGCCTCATCCATGGCCTCTTCCACGAGCTGTTCGCGTACTCATATCGTATTATCTGATTGACGAATTTTATGCATTAATTTTAGCATTCCAGTGATTATTACAGATGTTTTATGATCCAGACAGTAATTCAGAGTTGGTTTTCGCAGAATCGATGTCTAGCTACAGTTTCAGTCATTTAGCAAGCTTTTCTAGGGTTTCAGTAGCATCCTATCTAGTGTATCCTAGTAGGGTTTCAGTACAGACAGATAATTTAGAATATATATTCAGAAAAGTTTAGAATTACTCACAGACTTGGGCCAGAGATTCGGAATGCCACTCAAAGATCCAGAGTTTGAAAACAGAGTTTTACAGTCTTCATAAAATTTTTATTTTTGAAAACTCTTTGTTTTTGTAAACCCATTCCACAGTCGAGTTGTTACAACCTAGGCTCTGATACCACTAAATGTAACACCTCAAAACCGGCCTAGACGTTACGACCAGATCCGACGTGCCACATCAAAGCGTTCAAAACATCCCGTGTTACCTAATTTGGAAAACGTAGTGTATGTTGTAAAGATTCCTTTGAAGTGAATGGAAGCTGTGCACCAAGTAGGAAACCGAAAAAGAGGAGGTGAGTTCGTCGGATTGCTTAAGTACTAAGCTCCCTTCGGATCCAATCCTAGACATGCACACCGCCATTGCGACACTCTAACATCTAGTATAATTGTGAGAAAACCATTTGGTTAAGTCCATCTTAAGAAAATGATTAAGTTTGAAAACGTTTGCTTAGCGGAAGCCTTACTTGTAATCATGTTATTTTGAAATCACTTAATGTTTTTGAAAACATGTCCTAGAGCTAATCCATTTCAATAGTTATCATAGTTCAGTTTTATCATAATATAATAGTAAAAGTAAAACAAAACCATAAAAATAATTAAGCGGCCTTATTACACTTAAAAACCCAAAACCGTAATTGAAAATAAAAGGACGTCCAGTTCACCAGAAAGAAAACCAGGTTCGTAGAAACATGTGGCCAATTCGAATCCCTCACAGCTCCAAGCCCACTATGGTTGGGGATTACCTGCGAGGATGAAAATAAAGGGATGAGTTTGGGGAAAACTAGTGTGTAAATGAACCCAACCATAGCCTATATCAGCTCAAACCATAGATACAGAATAAATTGGCCTTAGCCTAGAACAGAAGTCAGAATAAAGCCTATAGGCCCATAACAGATCAGAACAATTATTACATGCTGATGCAAAAACCCAACCCATATCCAACCATGTACACCCCTTTACCTTTCTTTCACCATGTGGGGAGACTACTCGACCCACCCAACCGCTACACGCCACAGAAATATGCAGCATGGCTGCCAGAACAGATAACGTGATCGAGTCACCAGAAACAGATAATTGTGGCTGAGCCACCAGAATAGATATATATATGTGGCAGAGCCACCAGAACAGATAATTTGTGGCATAGCCACCAGGATGCTTCCTCCATAATATAACCCATGTCCCCATGCAACAGATATTCATTCATGTCATACATCATACAGATTTAAATCATCATACTTCTCAGACAAAACTAACACTAGGGGTATAATGGTCATTTTACACCTAGGGTATAATGGTAATTTTCATACATAAGGGTATTCTAGTAAATTAACTGTCTTAGAGTTTTCATGCATATTCTACCATTATGTACTACCACAAACACTTACCGCGCGTACTTACTGAATTGGGCCCATTGGCCCCTTTTCCCTATTTAGGCCCACTAAGCCCAAAAACGTCAAAACGCACGGAATAGTGCACTTTGCAGTCTTATCACCATGGATTACTAGAATTATTAACCCATTTATCTTACGAGCATTCGCACACTCATAAGTTCCCAAAATACCAGTTTTTTGGTATTTTGACTTTTTGTCTATAGGAGGGTGTCAGTTACACACCTGTTTTGTGACAATTCGTTGTCGAGATCCACGTATGAACTGCCTACAATTAAATTACTAACACATTACTCTAGATATCAAATTAACACTGAGTATACAGCCCCTTACCATATTCGGCCAAACATGCTTAGAACCTTCTTGCTCTTACCTTGTTGCCGAACTATGTCTTAAATCCAAAGATTTAATCGTTCCACCTGTCCAAGCCCTTGATCAGCAGCCTCTAAATCACACCATTTACCAAAGCAGAACAGTTATCACAACCCCTTAGGGCTACAAGTCCAAATCGACAGCCACCCTAACATTTAGGGATTCCGGCTTTTCCTAAAATACGAAAGAAAGACTAAGTTTCGGAAAGACTTACCACCGATTCCTTAGTCAAAGATTCCAATGAGTTTCCAATCGATCCCAATGTAAATCTAAGCCCTCAGATGATAACAAAAGTTGAGCTTTCAGTGACTTCAGTATTCGGCTATGTTCCCTAAACTATAGGGTTTTTCAGCTTTTTGTAATAATGAAAGAAAAGATGGAATAGTAGGGTTATTGTAGTGGCTTTGTCGACAGAGGTTTTAGATTTAGAAGAAGGAAGAATCTACCATAAGATGGAGAAAAACCACAGAGTTTGGCTAGGAGAAATCGGCACAGAAGAACTATAAGCTTTCGGGATTTCGGCTTTTGTGTATAAAGCTTAAGAACAAATGATAAGAACGTGGAGCTGAGTAGAATAATGGAAAGATTCGGCTATGGGGAAAAGAAGAAGAGAAAATAGATGGAGAGAAAAAGAAAAGAAAGGAAGAGAAGGAAGAATGGTCAGAAAAACGACACAACACTTCCAAATGCCGAATTTATACCTAGCTTTTGACCTAGCCGAAATTTACCTCTCTAAAGAAACCCTTGGCCGGCCAACTCTTGCTCCTCAAGAATCCACTATTCGGCCAACACCATCCTCCTTGAGCAGCTCCTAAATCCTCTCCCTTATCCCCTCCTTACTCAATCTCCTGAGCAACTCAAACTCCTCCTGATAGACTTTTACTTCAGTTCCATTACTTCCCTTTTCTGTTAATAAAAATTAATCCCTTAATTTGCTGTCATTGTGACTTGAACCTGGGTCCTCCCAATCATCCACACGCCACCTATAGCATTCCCAGTGGTGTCACTTAGCCACTTTACCACATGCTTCCTTGTGATCCATTTTACACAAATAATACTTAAAAGCCCAGTTAACCAGAACCCCTTTTTCTTATGGAATTAAAATTAATTAAAACTACCGGGTTTTACCTTAAGCTTGGGCCTTCTAGAGGCCCACTAACGTACTTAATCCTATGAAAAACAAGCAGAACACAGAATTTTAAATTTTTCCAACATTTTTAAAATTCTCGAAAATTGGGGCGTTACAGTATTCATGCCAATACATGCATAATATAAATTCCCTATCACATACACTCATCATCATGTTAGTTCCATCTCAAGAAATATAGTATTTATCTTAAATGAGCTCATCAATTCAAGCATTACCATTTTCGTTCCTTGTTAAAGTCCCGTTAAATTTCTAAGAAATCTCGATGAGTATCCCATTTACCATCAAGTCATTCTAGTGACCATTTTAAATCTATACTCCCGTGAACATCACTCTTGTAACGGGATTACCATTCCAGGCTAAATCCCTTACGACGATAATTACTCCAGTACACTCGGATCTGAAATGTCAGTCCAGGCTAGTTTCAGTCCTTAATCATATTACCCATCTGGGCTAAATACATAATACACATACTATACTGAGATCATTAGATTACCCGTCCAGGCTAAATCCCTTTTCTGCAACACATGCAAGATCTTGTGTCGTACAAGTATGAGTTTACCCATCGAATCTCTCTTTTCATTCAACCGGGACAATTGTCATCTATTCATTATACACCATCACATTTTATGAATTGTCATGAAATCAATAACTAAATTAACATACATTTAAGAGTATGCATATTTAAGTATATTTAAAGTTCACTTCGAGTTACACGAACTTACCTGGTAATTGCTTCGGATTCGTGTTTGGTTATTCTGAAACCTTTCGTTTTCCTCGGTCGACCTCTAGAATTGATTCCTCGGGGTCTATATCAGTAAAAATAGATAATTAATACCTCATGCTACTTATTATGAACCTAAATTTCACCCTTGGGCAAAATGACCGTTTTACCCCTAACATATTAAAATTTCATAACTTAGTCCCTAGGCTCGTAAAATAAAATGCATAAAATTCCTTGATTACCCAAGCCTAGCTGCATGCATTATAAACTCATACTAGCCCACATTTTCCTCTATTTCACATTTCTACCACATATTTTGTACCTTTTGCAAAAAGTTCATTTAGGGGTTTTTCATGAAAATCACTTAGGAAATATGTTTAACACACATCTAACTTCCATATTCCTCCATAATTCATCAAAGAACAAACATGTCACACATGGGTCATTTTGTATACATGAACCCTAGCTTAAAATATGGGTAGAAATGGAGAGAACATGTTACAAGGATCTCTAAAATACAAAGAACATTAAAAACGGGGCTAGGGAGTACTTACTATTTAGCTTGAAAATGTTGAAAACCCTAGCTATGGAGAGCTTGAGAATTTCAGCAGCCACAAGGAAGAAGATGGCTGATTTTCGCCTTCATTTCCCTTTTTATTGATTTTATTACCAAATGACCAAAAGGCCTTTCCTTACTAAACTTCCAAAATTTTCCATGCATGCCCATTTTTGTCCAAAAACTTAGAAATTGGGAAAATTACTCTTTAAGACCTTCTAATTAATAATCTAAAACAATTTCATGCAAATTGCTTCTAGAATCCAAGTTTTGCAATTTATTCAATTTGGTCCTTAATTTCCAATTGGACACATTATACTTAGAATTTCTTCATGAAACTTTAACTCATGCTTATTTTCATATTCTAAACCTCATAATAATCATAAAATAAATATTTTGACATCGAATTTGTGGTCCCTAAACCACTGTTCTGACTAGGCCTAATTTTGGGATGTTATAATTTGAGTATTTGATGAGTTGTCCTGTACTCCAGAAGAATGTATCAAATGTGTAATATCATTACTTAGAGATAATGCATATCACTGGTGGGAAATGTTGACATCGGTGGTTCCTAGAGAACGGGTTACCTGGGAATTCTTTCAGACTGAGTTTCAAAAAAAGTATTTAAGCCAGAGATTCCTCGATCAGAAACATAAAGAGTTTCTAGAATTGAAGCAGGGATGAATGACTGTAATAGAATATGAAAGAGAATTCATACGTTTGAAGAAGTATGCTCGATAATATGTGTCTACTAAAGAGATCATGTGTAAAAGATTTGTGGATGGATTGAATGAAGATATAAAAATGCTAGTTGAGATACTTGAATTAAAAGAATTCGTACTATTTGTTGAGAGGGCTTATAAAGCCGAAAATCTCAGCAAATAAAAGAGAAAAGCTATTTCAGAGGCAAGAGATTCGAGGAAGAGATCAATGAATAAAACTTATCATTCCTCGTCAAAGAAATCTAGAGATTTTAATGATCGATCAACAGCTTTAGTGGGACATCAGAATAGAGATCGTGGAAAGCAATATACCAATCTTAGAGCTCAAACTACCTCAGAATCGAGTTTTGGTAATATAAATGATGGAAAGCCTGAGTGCAATCAATGTGGAAGACATCATTTTAGAGAATGTTGGGGAAAAAGTAATAACCGAGCTTGTTACAGTTATGGCTCACAAGATCACTTTATAAAAGATTGCCAGAGTTAGCTGAAAAAGATAACGTTTAGAATACAAGGCCGAGTAACACTGTAACTAGAGGTAGACCACCGAGAAACAGGGTAAATACGAGTGGTGGTAGAGGTGTGATTCGAGACACTGCAGTGAGATCTGATGCTAGAGCACCTGCATGAGTCTATGCTATTCGAGCACGAGAAGAAGCATCATCTCCAGATGTTAATGCCAATACTTTTACTCTGTATGATACTAAAGTTATTGCATTCATAGATCCAGGGTCTACTCATTCATATATATGTGTGAATTTAGTATCCAGTAAAACTTTGCATGTAGAGTCTATAGAATTTGTAATAAGAGTATCGAACCCCTTAGGCAAGTGTCTTTTAGTTGATAAAGTGTACAAGAATTGTCCATTGATGATTCGGGATAATTACTTTTCGGCCGATTTAATGTTGTTACCATTTAATGAGTTTGACATAATCCTAGGTATGGATTGGCTAATGATGCACGATGCTGTTGTGAATTGCAAACGGAAGATGATTGATTTGAGATGTTAGAATAATGAGATTATCCGTATCGAATCAAATGATATGAATGGTTTACCAGCAGTGATATCTTCGATGTTAGCTCAGAAATATATGAGAAAGAATTGTGAAGCTTATTTAGCTTATGTGTTTGATACAAAAGTGACTAAAAAGAAGATTGAATCAGTGCCAGTTATTTTTGAATATCCAGATGTGTTTCCTGATGAGTTACCGGGTTTGCCTCCGATTAGAGAAGTTGAATTTAGTATTGAGTTAGTGCCTGAAACAACACCGATTTTGATAGCTCCGTATAGAATGGCCCCAACAGAGTTAAAAGAGTTGAAAGCTTAGTTGTAAGAATTGATGGATAGAGGTTTTGCTAGACCGAGTTATTCTCCTTGGGGTGCACCAATTTTGTTTGTGAAAAACAAAGACGGAACTATGAGAATGTGCATTGATTATCGACAACTCAATAAGGTGATGATCAAGTACAAATATCCTTTACCACGTATAGATGATTTGTTTGACCAGTTGAAAGGAGCTTTTGTGTTTTCAAAGATAGATCTGAGATCAGGATATTATCAATTGCGAGTAAAAGATTTAGACATTCTAAAAATTTCTTTCCAAATGAGGTATGGACATTATGAGTTTTTGGTTATGCCTTTTGGATTAACAAATGCACCTATTGTGTTTATGGATTCGATGAATAGAATTTTTAGACCATATTTAGATCGATATGTTGTTGTATTCATTGATGACATTTTGATTTATTCGCGTGATGAAACTGAACATGCTGAGCATCTGAGAATAGTACTACAGGCTTTGCGAGATAAGAAATTATATGCAAAGATTAGCAAATGTGAATTTTGGTTGCGAGAAGTCAATTTTCTGGGACATGTGTCGGCATCTGGTATCCGAGTTGATCTGAGTAAGATTTCGGCTATTTTAGATTGGAAGCCTCCAAGAAATGTTTCTAAAGTCCACAGTTTTCTGGGACTTGCTAGTTATTATTGACGGTTTATAAAAGGCTTTTCTATTATTGCAACTCCGTTAATGAAACTACTCCAGAAAGATGTGAAGTT
The DNA here is from genome assembly GCA_025698475.1 of Gossypium anomalum. NCBI lineage: Eukaryota > Viridiplantae > Streptophyta > Magnoliopsida > Malvales > Malvaceae > Gossypium > Gossypium anomalum. The sequence continues at coordinate 33,672,757 of CM046960.1, read as the reverse complement.
TGAATAGTCTGAAAAGTGTTAGAAAAGCTTTGATCAGTTGAAAATTTTGTTAACTGAAGCTCCGGTGTTGGTACAACCTGAATCAAGTAAAGAATTTATGATCTATAGTGATGCTTCGTTGATCGGTTTGGGATGTGTTTTGATGCAAGAAGGAAAAGTTATTACATATGCTTCGAGACAGTTAAATTCGCATGAAAAGAACTATCTGACGCACGATCTTGAGTTGGCTGAGATTGTGCTTGCTTTGAAGATTTGGCACCACTATCTATTTGGTGAGAAATGTCATGCGTATTCAGATCATAAGAGTTTGAAATATCTGATGACTCAGAAAGATATAAATCTGCGACAAAGAAGGTGGTTAGAATTACTAAAATATTATGAGCTTGTAATTGATTATCATCCGGGAAAAGCGAATGTTGTTGCTGATGCTTTGAGTTAGAAATCATTGTTTGCATTACATGCTTTGAATGCTCAGTTGTGTATGTCTGATGATGGTTTAGTTCTAGCCGAATTAAAAGTAAGACCGTTGTTTTTCAAGCAGATTATCGAACCCCAAAAGATCGATAATGAGATTTTAGCAAAACGAGCTCAGTGTAAAGTAGATTTTGATTTAGAATTTAGAATTGATAATGATGATTGTTTGAGATTCAGAGATAGAATTTGTGTTTCGAGAAATCCAGAGTTAATTCAGATGATTTTGAATGAAGTTCATAATAGTCGGTTATCTGTTCATCCGAGTAGTACGAAAATGTATAATGACTTGAAATAGTATTACTGGTGGTCTAGAATGAAAACAGATATCTCTGACTTTGTTTCTAAATGTTTAGTCTGTTAGCAAGTAAAAGTCGAGCATCAGGTACCTTCTAGATTGCTTCAGCCGATCATGATACTGACTGGAAATAGGATAAAGTCACAATAAATTTTGTATCCAGTTTACCGTTGTCACTGAGCAAGAAAGATGCAATCTGGGTTATTGTGGATAGATTGACTAAATCAGCTCATTTTGTTCTGGTTCACGCAGATTACTCGCTGGATAAGCTAGCTAAATTGTATGTTTCTCAGATTGTGAGATTACATGGAGTACCTATTTCTGTTGTTTTGGATAGAGATCCAAGGTTTACATCGCGCTTTTGGAAGAAACTACGAAATGCTTTAGGTATGATTAGTACTACATTTCACCCATAGACGGATGGTCAATCCGAGCAGATTATTCAGATTCTTGAGGATATGTTAAGATGATGTATTCTTGAGTTTAAGGGTACGTGGGAACGATACTTGCCATTGATTGAATTTCCATATAATAATAGCTTTCAATCGAGTATTAAAATGGCACCTTACGAGGCTTTGTACGGTCATAAATGTCGTACACCATTGTATTGGACTAAGCTTAGTGAAAATAAGATACACAGGGTTGATCTGATCAGAAAGACTGAACAAAAAGTAAAAGTGATCCGCGAAAGTCTGAAAATAGCGTCAGATCGTCAGAAATCGTATGCGGACTTGAAACGAAAAGATATAGAATTTCAAATAGGGGAAAAAGTATTTTTGAAAGTCTCATCATGGAAGAAAATACTCAGATTCAGTCGTAGAGTCAGAGATTTATTGGGCCGTATGAGATAATTGAGCATATCGGGCCGGTTCATACAGACTGTTGTTGCCACTTGAGTTAGAAAAGATCCATAATGTATTCCATGTTTCGATGCTTCGTCGATATCGGTCTAATCCTTCACATGTGATTAATCCGTCAGTGATTGAGATTAAGCATGATATGACATATGAAGAAGAACCAATTCGTATTTTGGCTTGCGAGATTAAAGAATTACGAAATAAGAAAATCCCGTTAGTGAAAGTACTATGGCATAAAAACAGAATTGAAGAAGCAACATGGGAGTTAGAGTATGCAATGAAAGAACATTATCCAAACCTACTCACCGGTAAGATTTTCGGGGACGAAAATCCCTAAGGAAAGAGAGTTGTAACAGCCCGGTTTAGACCTTAGTTAGGATAGTGGTTTTGGGACCATAAATCTGAGTCTAAAAAATATTTTAATGTTATTTCCCGTGCTTATTATATGTGAATTAGTATGTGTGAAATTCTTGTGTGAAAATTTAATTGTTTGTGTGCCGATTTGATAAAAGGACCTGATCGAGTAAAATGTAAAAGTTACCTGTTATATGTTAAAAGTGCCTATTTGATTTGGTTTACAATTGTGAGGTCCTTATGTGGTTATTTGACCATGGTTTTGATTACATGACATTAGTGGGACATTAGTTGAAGGAATATTAATGTTTTATTACAAGGGTAAAAGGGTAATTAGTGCATTATGATGAAATAAAATAAAACAAACATATTTTATTCATTTTATGATGTTAATTGGTGGAATATGAAAGCTTAGTGCTTGATATACATGTTTTGTAAAGTGATTTTGAGTAAAAATGCATATTAGGGATTAAATTGAGAAAAGTGTAAATTGAGGGGTTGAAATGTGAAATAAATGAAGGTTATGGGTTGCTAGGGACCATAGGAAGGTTCGACTAAGGCATGGTTTTGATGAATTTTGTGTATTTTGTAATTTTATGAAATAGGGACTAAAGTGTTAAAATGTGAAAATGTGAGGGCTAATTTGTAAAATGCCCTAAATATGTGCTTATGGATTGAATTGAATGAATTTTTGAATAAAAAGGTTAATTTTTAATACATATAGATCAAGAAAAGAGGAGTTCGAATTTAGACCGAGGGAAATCGAAGGTTATTGAGTAAACGGTCCAAATCGTCAACTCTAAGTACGAGGTAAGTTCGTACGTGATTAATGATGTTACAAGCATGTATTAATGCTTTGATAATGCATAATTTATATATATAATTGACTATGGTTTGAGTAATATGATAAATTGAATATGTTCGGCACTAAGCGTGTGATTTGAAATAGCTTCGGCTATAAATAGCACTAAGTGTGCGAATTGGAATAGCTTCGACTATATGTGGCACTAAGTGTGTGATACCGAGATAGTTTCTGTTTAATATGATGGCACTAAGTGTGTGATACCGAGATAGTTTCTGTTTAATATGATGGCACTAAGTGTGCAATATTTATAGCTTCTGCTAGATTGTTCGCACTAAGTGTGCAATGTTCTTGTACATGGAAAGATGATCTAACGAATTAGTGTATCGAGCATTGAAGTGGTAATATAATAGAGAAGTACGAGTTAGTGTCGGTATGTAATGAATATTTATGGTTAACAATATGGTGTATGAGATAGATGAATCTATGTGGTTGATGATATTGTGTATGAGTTAGATGCAAGATTATGTGAACTAAGGAAATGGTATGAAATGAGAAATGGTAATGAATGAGGTTGAGTAGTGATATGAATTGAACTATGTGTTAGCTAATATGTCTTATAGCTTTTAAATGTTGAGTTAAATGTATTATACTATGAATGTAACACCCCAAACCCAGCCTAGATGTTAGGCCCGAATCTGGTGTATCACATCGAAAGTGTTTTTCGAAAACCATGTTTTCATTGAAAACCATTCTTAATATTTAAAAACAATGTCATTCCTTTAAAAACCTCAGTTTGCGATCGTTTATTTTTAAAACGGGTTTCATTGAAAAAATCGTAAATTTTATTCCCAAAATTTTCTTTTCAGTTGTGGAAGCTAATTTTTATAAGTAACCGATTTACGAAAACATGATTTTAAAAGTTAAGTTGTGAAAGTGTAGTGTTTTAAAAACAGTTATTGTTTTAGAAAACTATGATCTACTTTTAACAGATAGAAAACGTAATAAACTAAAAATCTTAAAAAAAAACTAGAAATTAAAAGAGGCCGTATTACAACCCAGATCAAATTATAAGTTCTTATAAGTAGATAACTTAAAAGAAAATCGAAAACAATAGCAGTTGTATGGCCATCTCCGAGTCCCTCGCAGCACCGGTCCTCCTAATGCTGGGGATTACCTGCACAGTAAATAAACGGGGTGAGTTTATGAAAATTCAGTGTGTAATACCCTTACTAGAGTAAATGATGTGATACCAAAATGTAAATGTAAACAAAAATAGTCCGGGCGAGCCATTTAACAAGATGTGATGAAAGTCTAGTCCAGAGCATACATGGCCAAAGCCCATTACAATATCATTTGGGTCACATCCCATAATAGAATCAATTGGGCCTAGCCCAACTCAGTAATAAAATAGAATATGTGAATGCATGGATGCATGCTATCCCATCCAACCCTACACTTGCCTCCGTCCAACCCTGCACTACCTGTGGGGAATAACTCACCCACGCCATCCCTACACTTACAATGTTAACACCGGTTACAGCATTAATCAAAATCACACCAAAGCTGCTAGGATATATACGGCTTTAAGCCTTCAGTAGCGGTCTTATAATTGGGACAAAGCCATCGGTAACTATATTAGGTTTGGCACACAGCCATCAGTGAGGGTAATAGAATCGGCACACAGCCTTCGATAAATATGATTGACACAGATTCATCAATAAGTATGTTAGGCACATAGCCACAGGTAAATACGTTTTGCACAAAGCCATAGTCAAGATGGCACAGAGCCACTTTTAGATTGGCATAGAGCCATAATCAGAATAAGCGGCACTAAGCCATCCATCGATCCACAATCGTCTAGTGCGACCCATGCGACCTTAACAGATCAATACTGGATCCACAGTCGTCTTGTGCGACCCGTGCAATCTTATCAGAACAGTACTTCCTCCATATCAATGTCCCAACCCCATGTAATATGTCGTGTATGTCATGCTCAATCATCACACGTGTATGCAGAGTGGCCATGCTCAGTAACAGTAATTTAAACATATATTAAAAGCATATCAGTTTTATAACCACGGTCAAGTCAATTAAAACACAGTCATACAATCACAGTCAAATCAGTCAAATTCATAGTCTAAGATGGTCATCTCCACATAAGGGCAAAACAGTCATTTTGCCGTACAGGGGTGTTTCGGTAATTTTACACTACAAGGGTATTTTGGTAATTTTACATTACAGGGGTATTTCAGTAATGGTACACTACAGGGGTATTTCGATAATTGTACACTACAAGGGTATTTTGGTAATTTCACAAATCGAGGGTATTTCGATAATTTTACAATCTGGGGGTATTTCGGTAATTTTACAATCTGGGGGTATTTCGATAATTTTAGTCTTAACGACCTAACCGAAGGTCCATCATCACCCCGAGTGACTTAAGTAACCTAAACAGACATAACGGTGCAAATGGGCCTGAGGCCCATTCTCGGTCCAAGTGGGCCCACACGCTCGTGTGGCCTATTTCGCCCAACTTCAGTTATAGCTGTGTGACCTATATAGCCTAGTCCAATATTTATCAACTATCGTGGATTTACTTTGTGTGGGGCCCACGAGCCTATTGGACCCACACGGCCCATTTCAGCCCAACGAATCCCTTATGCCATGCACATGACATGACAAGCCCAACTACTTCCCACCTAACAGTTAGATTTACACAAGCGGACCCACGGGCCTAGAACAGCCCTAGCACACAAGAACGCTCGTGGCAGCCTCTATAGTCTATCGCCCATGATTTGTGGGCTCGGTTTACCCCACGAGCGATCGCATGCTCTTGAGGCCTCAAATGCAGAGGTTTTGGCTTTTCGGCTTTTGTCGACTTCCAGCAAAGAAGGGCGTGAATGCACACCTATTAATGAGAACGCGTCGAAGTCTACGATCACCAACCTTGGTTAAGCAGGTATGAAATAATCCCTTCATAAACCAGTGATCCCAACTCATCTTGTTCACTCTATTTAAAGCTAGCTTCTCGCCAATTCTCCTGTTAGCTTCTCGATGTGGGATTACTTTCAACCATTAGGAAAATTCCTTATTTTTATAAGACTACTTCAACCACAGAGTTCCAATCCAACTCCACCTCCTAAACAGCTCAAACAGCAAAATAAATACTCCATTGCTCATCCCAAGACTTGAACCTTAGACCTCATAGTTACACAACATGCCACCTTGCCACTCCACCACAGGCTCTTTCTATGTTATAAATTCATCAAAAATATTCTTAAAGCCTACCCACTAACATCAAGGCTCCTTTAAGAGAAAAACATAAATTTTTCCTAAAGCCCAGATTTGAACCTAGGACTTCTCCAACACTCCCAAACACTCCTAATCACTTAACCATTGCAGCAGACAATCAATTGTGATATTTCTTCCACACATAAACTTTTATGTGTAGTCTCCTAGCGGCTCCCAAGCACAAGGCCCAATACTTCTAGGCCCAGAAATTCGGGGCGTTACAGCGAACTTACTAAGCTCTAAGCTTACTATGTGAAGTTTTCCCTGTTTTATAGTGTTATAAAGCTAGCTCGGTTTCAGGGACCGTCAGCTACTCACTCACACTATCGGACATCTATTTTGGTACCATTTTGAAAGTTGTATATATGGAATATGGCCTGTATAGACTAGTTTCATTTTGATATGTTTTGTGAGGTGAATATTAGCCATAAGAATTGGCTTATAAATGTTATATGTATAGCCTTTTAATTTGGCTAAAATGGTGTGTTTGATAGGTAAGCTATGTGATGTTTATAATGTTTGAAGGATGGTTTATTTTGGGATATTGAAGTAATGAGTTTGTGCATTTGGAACTTTGGTAAATTGTGATGGTGTTGGCATATTGAATTGGTTTAGATTGTATAGATTGATATGTAATTGAATTGGCATGTTTTGGTTGATTATAAATGTATGCAAATGATGTAAAATGTTGAGGATTTGGGTGTGCTTGAGTTAGGTGGGAAATGTGGCTTAAACCAAGCCTAATTTCACCCCAAACGGTTGGGCACACAGGCGTGTGTCTCGACCGTGTGTCTGTTGTAGTTTTAGCTATCCAAGTCAGGCTCGAGCATGGCCTTGACACACAGGCGTGTCTAATGACCGTGCGAGCCATACAACCTTGGTACATGGGCGTGTGTGGCCATTTCAAAGGGTACACGGGCTAGACACACAGGCGTGTGGCTAGCTGTGTGACCCAAGTTAGTCTCGACCACGACCAAGTCACACGGGCGTGTCTTGTGGCCGTGTGTGTAAGTCAGTATGCATGCCCTATATTGACACGGCCTAGACACATGGGCGTGTCTAATGCCATGTAAGGCACACAGCCTGTTCACACGGGTATGTGACCTGTACATCTTTGAAAATGTTTAAGTTTTGAAAAATTCTGTATGAGCTCGGTTTAGTCCCAACCCCTTTTTAATGCATGTTTAAGGTCTCGATGACCTATGTGAGGGACTTATTAATGATGTTTTACCTTTGATGTTATAATGTTTGTGAGATGAATGTTAGATGTTTCGATTGCCCAGTAATGCCTTTAACCCTAGTCTGGTGACAGATACAGGATAGGGGTGTTACAGCAGGTGCATTAGTAAGTCTGAAAGGCATAACCAGAAACTCATAGTGTTCGTACCTTATTTGGAAAGCAGTTTTCGGCACATCGGAGTCTTTAACTCGTAACTTATAGTAGCCTGATCTCAAATCTATCTTTGAAAACATTGTAGCCCCTTTCAGTTGATCAAACAGGTCGTCAATCTGTGGCAACGGATATTTATTCTTTATAGTCACCTTATTGAGCTGTCTATAGTCAATACACATTCTCATAGTTCTGTCTTCTGTCTTTCTTTTTCACAAATAAAACTGGCGCACCCTAGGGAGAAAAACTCAGTCCCGCAAAGCCCTTATCTATCAATTCTTGCAATTGTGCTTTCAATTTTTTTAATTTGGTTGGCACCATTCTATAAGGAGCTATCGAAATTGGAGTCATCCCCAACACTAACTCAATACCAAACTCTACTTCTCGGATAGGTGGTAAACCCGGTAACTCTTCAGGAAACACATTCGGATACTCGCACACAACTGGTACTAATTCAATCTTTCTTTCGGTCACTTTACTATCAAGCACATACGCAAAGTAAGCTTCACAACCCTTCCTTACATATTTTTGTGCTAACATCGAACATATCACTGCCGGTAAACTATTCAGATCATTAGATTCAATCTGAATAATCTCATCATTCTGACACCGTAAATTAATAGTCTTTCTTTTGCAGTTTACGACAGCATCATGCAAAGTCAACCAGTCCATACCCAGAATTATATCGAACTCGTCAAATGGAAACAACATCAAATTAGCCAGAAAACACGAATCTCAAATCATCAAAGGACAATTTTTACACACTTTGTCAACCAAAACACACTAGCCCGACGGGTTCGATACTCTAATCACAAACTCAGTAGACTCAACAGGAAAAGTCTTACTAAATACTAAGGTCTCACACACATAAGAATGAGTTGAACCATGATCAATCAATGCAATAACACTAGTATCATAGAGAGTGAATGTACCAGCAATAACATTGGGGGATGAAGCCTCCTCGCGAGCGCGAATGGCATAAGCTCTGGCAGGTGCGCAAGCCTCAGATCAAACTGTTGTGGCTTTAGTTCCTCTCTGACTGCTACTCATATTACCCATATTTCTGGGTGGTCTACCTCGAGCTGACATGTTACTCGGTCTCGCATTCTATACTGTGTTTTGTTTAGCTAACTTAGGGCATTCATGAATGAAATGATCCATCAATCTAAATTTAAAAAAGGCCCGATCATGCAATCTACAACTGTCGGGATGTTGTTTACCACAACATTTGCACTCTGGTTGATTTGATCTAACATTACGTACACTAGCTACTGAGGTAGCTTTCGAATTCGTAGGTGGTCTATCCCAATCACGTCTAGAATAACCCGCAGTAGCTTTTGAATGGCTAGAATCATCCTAGAATCTCTTTGACACCGACTGAAATGACTTACTCGATGAACTTTTACGTGAATCTCTAGCTTCAAAGTCAGCTTTTCTTTTCTCTTTCCTGAGCTCTTCGGCTTTGCATGCTCGCTCAACAAGTACAACAAACTCTTTTATTTCAAGAATGCCAACTAAAAATTTAATGTTTTCATTTAACCCGTCTTCGAATCTTTTACACATTATAGCTTCAATCGATACACATTCACAGGCATATCTGCTGAGTCTCACAAATTTTCGTTCATATTCCGTTACGATCATACGACCCTGTTTCAACCCCTGAAATTCTTTACATTTTTGGTCGATAAACCTCCGGGTGATGTATTTCTTACGGAAGTCAGTTTGAAAGAACTCCCAGGTCACTCGTTCTTTCGAAACCACCGATACTAGTGTTCCACCAGTGATATGCGGTGTCGCGTAGTAAGGATATTGCACACTTTAAACACTCATCAGGGGTACAAGATTGCTCATCAAACATGCGAATAGTATTATTGAGCCAGAATTTAGCTCGCTCAGTATCATCATCATCAGTGGCTTTGAATTCTTTAGCCCCGTGTTTTCTAATTTTATCAACAGGGGGCTTATGTAATCTCAACGAATCAATCACTTGAGGTATAACAGGTATCGGAGGAGGATTAGTCGGGGGTAGAGGTTGTTGTGTAGCCTGATTTGTCTGGATATACTGAGTTAACCAGTCATTCATCATTTGGTAAAAGGCTTGTTTAGCCTCTCCCTCTTGGTTACTCGAAGTCAGTCAAGAATCAACCGGTGCTGCCCCTTGCGCGGGAGTAGGCGCTATACTCTCGACATCATCAGCTACGGCTCGATCGGGATCCATTTACTATAGAAAACACATTTTCAAATGTCAGGAGTCATCACACTATCACAGTATAAAATGTGACATGTATAGCTAGACTCACATGCACTACGTTAGTCCTAGAATCGACTAAACCGTAGCTCTGATACCAATCAAATGTAACACCCCTAACCTGTATCTGTCACCGGAATGAGGTTATGAGGTATTACCGGACCAGACACACTTCTGGACGATTACACAAACTCTTAGGTCATTACAATTGCATACATAATAATTTATAAAATATATAGTAAAAATTGTTAATTCGTAACAATTAAACATACAACAAATACTGCATTAATAAATCTCACAAATATCTCAAGCATGATTTCAAAATTTATAACATTATGAGCATGGTACATATTAGTAAGAACCATTTGATTAATAACTTAAACTCAAAAATCAGCTTACCTAACTTGCATAAAAAATAATCGTGATTCCTTATAGCTTAAAAATCCTAATCAAATTTCACGTACATATTATTTTAAGCCAAAACAAAACAACCATATTAAATAGTCAAATACCTATAGCCGAGCATAATCTAAATATAGTATTTACAACCAAATCATCATTAACACATATAGCTAAACACTTAACCATATGATTAAACTACCTTTGCTGAATTACAAAGTAAATTATAACCATCACATAACCGAATACACAAAAACATATATGTATAATAATTTAATCTTACAAGCCAAAACAACTCACTTTCAAATCACAAATACAAGTTTCTTCAATTATCTAGCATTAACCGAATGCTAATTCACTTTGTTTGCTGAATCAAGACATGGTCATTTCACAAGCTATTCATTATGCCCAAAGTCTCATTTACAACTAATGATCAAAAACATATAATTCATACGTACTTCATCACATAAAAGGTTACCAATACTTCAAATCATAGCCATTTACCTAATACATCCCACTTATATATCATGCAAATCACTCAACAAGAATATCCAACCACAAATTTCACATCATACCAAATATACCATATTTATATACTTTGACATAACTTCACCACCATTAGAAAATATATCAAACATGATTCACATATAAATATATAATGGCCGAAACATCAAAACCAAACTTAACATAATAAATAAACCATTTTTGCATGGCTCATATTTACATAACCCAAAATCAAATATATAAACTAGCCTATACATGCCATAGGTTCGATTTCAAACTTATAAAAGTACCAAAACAGTCGATAGTGTGATAGAATTCGCTAATGATCCCTGAGCCCGTAACTAAACTCCAAAATCTATAAAACAGTGGCAAACATACATACACAATAAGCTAATATAGCTTAGTAAGTCATAAGCAAATAAACAACTCAATGTAACCAAACCAATTTATGCTATCATAATCACATTTTATTTCAAGCTTATAGTTTCATATACAACATATACTTTCATATATAAACTTTTTCTTGGCCGAATATACATATATTTATTATCAAAGTATCATTCAATTTCAAAGCCATAATTTCAATATATAACTGAATATTTATATACTCAGATGCATATACCCATGAATCAAACTTTAATATCAGATACTTATACATAACATGTGGCCGAATATACTTAAAAAATGCACATATATTTACATTAGCATCATGTATTTACATTAGCATCATGTATAATTTGCTCCACATATCAAATAACCAACTTACCTTATTTTTAAATAGGTAATCAACACATCACATACCTGATCACTTTAGCTCGACTTACACATTTGATCACAACTTATCATTCCTCGTTTAACCATTCGGAATTAAATAGGATAATCAGATAATCACACATATAGTACAATGCCAACGTCCTAAACGTGGTCTTACATGTAATCACATATCGATGCCACTGTCCCAAACAGGGTCTTACACGAGAACACATATCGATGCTAATGTCCCACACGTTGTCTTACACGAGAACACATATCAGAAATCCTATGTCATGGCATATATATCCTAGCTATTCCTAAGGTTCGTATCTAGCTTTCAGACGTCGTATCTCGATCGAATTGAGTTCGTAAACATAGCTCCTAAGCATATACACATTCGGCTACCATATATATTTTTTTACATAATTCATTTTAGCATATATAACTCGTATTTATTTAAAATTTACAACATCTATTTGCTTATCAACTTATCTCGGACAACGATAATTGGAATAGGATGATTATTCGACAACTTTGGTTTTCCCCCGATCCAAATTCGATTTCTTTGGTTCTTGATCTAAACATATTCAAATTAAACTCATTCAAACATAATTTCATTCAGTTTAGTCCAAAAACACATAAATGGGTAAATTACCATTTTGCCCCTAACATTTAACAATTTTTACATTTTAGTCCAATTTGTACAAAACACAAAACATCCAAAATTTGAATATACCATGCTTAGGCCGAATGTTCCTTATGTTCATAAAAGTCCATACATTTCATTTATTTCACATTTTAGTCCCTCAATTTATTATTTTTGCAATTAAGCCCTAATTACTCAAATTCATCAAAAATTCCAATACAAAACATATTAATCCAAAACATATCTTTCATAATTCATCAACTAAAATCACAAAACTCAATTATTCATCAATGGAATAACTCAAAATATTCATCAAAATCAAAAATTAAAGCATGCGCTTTGTACGTTACACTGCAACGATCTCAAAAACGTAAAAATTATAAAAAATCGAGCTAGTTACATACCTTAATCAAGCTAGTCTTTAGCCAAACCCTTAAAAGCTTTGTTTTTCTTTCTTTATTTTTGTTATTCAATCATAGGAAGAAAGATGAAAAGATGGCTTTTAATTTTATGTTTTAGTATAATAACATATTTACCATTTTACATATTTAACCTTTAAACTAAAATATAAAACCATTATAACTCATGTCTTAAAACGTCCATCACTTTAACAATGGTAATATTGCATTATAAATACTTCATGCAATAAAGACAACAGCAATTCGGCCCTTACAAATTAAACTATAAATTTTCCCTTTTACGCGATTAAGCCTTTTTTATTAAATCAGCACTCACACGACAAAATTAAAGCACAAAAATTTCACAGATATAAATTCACACATAATAAACACAAAAAATAATTTTAAATATTTTTCTAACTTGAATTCATGGTCCTGAAACCACCGTTCTGAATAGGGTCTAAATCGGGCTGTTACAAAAAAAAATTTTATTTCTGGTTTAAGTAAAATGAAATTGATGAAAATCATAATTATAACATTCTATGATCACCTAAAGCCTAAATTTCCTAACAAAAAATAAGATAAATTTCATGAAAAAAAGGGGTCAAATTAAAAAATAATTTTTTCTTTCTGATTGATGGTGAACTTTTTGAGCGATGATGGTGGTGGCAATGAATCTTGATCTTCTGAGGATTTTAGCACCAAGTGTAATACCCCTAACCCATGTCTATTGCCAGAACAGGGTTTCAGAGCATTACCAAAATATTCAAAATATTTTTTAATTAACTCAGGCAAGTTACTATTCATTTATCGAGGTCATTCATAATGTCCCTTAAATGGACCCTCGAGGCCCAATACGAGCATTAGAATCAAGTCAGGACTAAATCGGGAACTCAAGGAATTTTTCACGAAATTCTAAAATTTTCCAAGGTGCAGGGGTCACACTCCCGTGTGGTCTAAGGGACATGCCCATGTGACCCTGGGACACTCCCATGATGTAGGCCGTGTTCAAAACTAGATAACTCTCTGACTTGCACCACAAGGCCATGCCACATGCCTGTGTACTAGGCCGTGTGGTTAATTAATTCAATTTGAATTAGGTGTAGGTTTCACACGGCCAAGACACATGCCCGTGTTCTAAGCCATGTGGCACACACGCCCGTGTCTCTGCCCGTGTGCTCAATTCCGAGCATTTTGTTTCTCAAAATTAAGGCGTAGGGGACACACGGCCTAACCACATGCCCATGTTACTAGGCCGTGTGTCACACACGGTCTAGACACATGCCCGTGTCTGTCCTTGTGGACAAAATAAAGCCATTCCTAGCTTCATTTCTCAACCCCAATCTTTGCCATAATCCTACACCACATCTTGCATTCATAACCCAACAAATCGAAGCATTTTATTCAAGTTAATTCCATCCATCATCATGGCATAACATTTCATGCATACATGTTTACAATCTTGCCTTGGTTATGTGCTCATGTTAGACATAATTTGATCAACTACTCAACATATATGTGGCCAACATAATATGCCATTACAAGTATATCAAAACAATCATTACTAGCCATTCCAATGGTTAGATTACAAGCATCGTTTACGTTTACATGCCAATATGGCCAACATATCCTATACATGCCATTACAACTGCAATTGAATTATCATACTATACTGACATGGGCCAATGGATAGTGTAAGTGATCTTCGCCAAGCTTCCAATCCAATGAGCTTCCGATTGCTCTAAAACAGGGGAAAATAAAATAGAGTAAGCATAAAATGCTTAGTAAATTCATATAACACGGTACTTAACTTACCACTCATCCTATTTGAGGTAACTAAGGTATAATCAACCACTTTAATCTCAAGCCCTACACTCATCCTCATTGCCCTTGTTAGTCATATATTCTATTCAACAATAATCAAGTTTCCAAGCACATATGCTTTCCACATCATGTATTCATTCAACATACATAATTCATCTCATTATTTCGAGTATAATTTCATAATAGTTCATTTCGAATTCAGATCATTTCACATCAGAACTTTACCCATATTACTCAGAATATTAAAGTCACGATTAGTACACTGTAGGTGTACAAGTCTATAAATCAAGAATGAACATTCTCATCAAATATTTTCCATGTACAAATATCATCATATCATATTTCATATATCATTTTTCATGTATCATCATTTTCTTGCATTTCATGTAATATTCTTTCATGTCATATTTCCATATCATATACACCATTCCATGTCAATTTATCTTAAATTTATATTTGCCCCTATCAGAAACTTGCCCGTTCAATTTATTTGAATTATCGATGGATACATAAGTAGTACACTTGAGGCGTATGAATCAGGATCTGTCAATTCATATTCAATGGTACCCATAAGGTACTATTTCAAAGAGGACACTCTCGAGCCACATATATATACTACAGGATTACTAGTCCAGGCTAAATCCTTTTTATGACATATGCTCTAAAGAGCTTGATCTGGATTACCTGTCTGGGTATCAGAATTGAGGTCGAAGGATTACTCATCCGAGCTAAATCCTATCCACAACAAATGCAAGACCTTTTTCATTTCAAGAAATCACATATCCATCGATTTTCCATTTATTCAACTGGGATTTAAACACTTTTCAAGCATTATCGGGCATTTGATTATTCCATACCTCTGTAACATTTATGTAATTCGAGTAAAACACATTCCACATTCATGTTAAGCATACAAGTAACATTTTATTCATTTACCATTTTATCGAGCATTTTCATTTATCGAGCTATATCGAGTAGGTGAGCATTTCACATATTTATGACATTGATAAAATTCACAAACACAACATTTAAATCAAGCATAAAAACATATACAATTTAGTTACACGAACTTACCTCGACAAAGGTTTGTGTACATAAAATCGACTAATCTAACATTTTCCTCATTCCTCATTCTAACTCTGAATTTGGTCTATCTAGATCTATACAAGTAAATTTAACATCAATTTATCATATTTTACATTCATGTGGACTAAATTTTCATCCTAGGAAAAATTACTATTTTGCCCCTAACTTTTTCATAAATTTCATTTTCGTCCCTAGGCCCGAAAGATGAAACTTGTGCAAATTACTCCTTATTCCAAGACTAACCAAAGCCCAATTACAAATTTTACAGCACATGTATTCATAAAATTTTAGAATTTTTTATTTTAGTCCCTAAATCATGTTTTCATCAAAAATCACTTTGTAAAAGTTGTTTATCTATCAATAATCTTTCATTTTCTACCATAAATTTCTAATTTCCAGCATATACATCCATGACCCATTTTCATACTTTGCTAACTTTTCAAATTAATCCCCCAAATAGAGAGATTAAGTAATCCCGATTCTAAAAATATCAAAATTACTAAAAACGGGACAAGGAAACTTACCAATTTGGCCATGAAAGTCTCTTCTCTCTCTCCTAGGGTTTCCATGTTTATTTTGGGGAGGGTTTATTTTGGGGAGGAAGATGAGAAAGTATGATTTTTATTTTCTTTTCATCTTTTTAACTAATTAATATTTTCACATTCCAATTTAGTCCCTAGCCTTTTTCTCATTTTTCATGGATGAATCATCCAAAAATATCTACATACTTTTTAGTAATGGTCTAATTACCATATAAGGACCTTAATTTTGAAATCCATAGCTATTTGATCCTTCTAACTACTAGAATCCAACTTTTGCATTTTATGCAATTTGGTCCTTCTCGTAATTAAGCACATAATCAGTAAAATTTTCTTTTCAAAAATTTCACACGACAGTTCTAGTATAATATGAATCATATTATAAAATAAAAATAAATTTTATATTTTAGCTCAGATTTGTGGTCCCGACACCACTGTTATGATTTCATCGAAATTAGGTTGTTACACTAAGAAGGTTAGGTTTAAGAATGGTCCCGACGAGGCGGAGGTGGGTATGGTTGAAGACCTCGAACCATCCCCGAATATGTCTTGGAAGGATAAACTTTTAAGGGTAAGATTAACTGGTTCTGACAAAGATCTTATGGAATCTAGTGGTGGAAGCGATGGTGATCTTATTTTACTAGATGGTGATGTGATAAGATCTACCATTAGTGGTATTTTGGCAATAGATTTCTCAGACCGAATCGAATGGATTCTCTATAAGGAAATGGATATGATGGTAGTCCTGAAACTACTAGGTCGGTGCATTGGCTATGTTGCCCTTCACAACAGGATTAGCAACCTCTGGAATCCATTAAAACCTTTTCAACTAATGGATATTGAAAACGCTTATTATTTAGTAAAATTTCAAAATATCAAAGACTATGAGAGAGTTTTGACCCAAGGGTCGTGCATTATTTACGACCAATACTTAATGGTCCAACCATGGACCAAAGATTTTTCCCCACTTCAACCATACCCGAGCGTTGTAATGGCTTGGATTAGGTTTTCAGGGTTACCAGGGTTCATGTATAAGAGAAAGATTCTTAAGGTGATTGGAAGCATGATAGGAAAGGTTTCTAAGTTCATATTTAAAACTGATAGTAGGACTACAGGGCACTTTGCCAAAATGGCGGTGTTTATTAACCTCGATAGGTCACGTGTTTCCCAACTACTTGTGAATGGAGAAATCCAACGAGTGGTATATGAAGCTCTTTCGACGATATGTTTTTCTTGTGGTATGTGCGGGCACGTCAAAGAGATGTGCCTTTCGTTGGCTGTGAATCCTGTTAGCGAGAGTAAAAAAGTAGGGACAGCTGGTGATCCAATAGAGGATGAGATTGGAGCAGGAAAAGCGATTGAAATGGCATATGGGTCGTGGATAGTGGTAGAGCGAAAATCCTAACGAGGTAAGAGTGATTCACGGGGTTTTAAGGACAAGGGTATAGAAAAGGAAACACTAGGCTCAAGATTTGCAACCCTTAATAGAATAGGAGAAATGATATTCGATGAAGGAGGAGCTAGTAAGAAATTTTTGGGTAAGACAACTAAAAAGAATAAGGGTGCAGCCACAACTTCTAAATGAACTAAGGCTAAGGAAAATTTTAAAGAGAAAGAAGGCTTAAGGCTTGGGATAAGCAAGGGCTTGGATGTAGGCTTCGAGGCCCAGGAAGGGAAGTTCAACAAGCTGAGACACGTGTTGGTGTAGAGACAAGTCTGGGCTATGGTTATGCTAGGCTTACGTCCAAAAAATTGGGGAAAAGGCTGACGTAGGTTTTTGGTTCAATTTATGAGAATTTTGGGTCAACTGCAAATGCTAATTTTAATTCCCCACGGCTGCACCTTTCTTCAGCATGTAACGTGCCCCTTAATTCCTCCAATATGCTTATGGCTTCAGAGGTTATTGGTGGCGAGGCTAATATTCATAAAGGTGTAACGCCCCGTACCCGAGACCGTCGCCGGAGTCGAACACGAGGTGTTAACAGACTTAATTCATTACTTTAAACAGCTCAAACAATTTATTTTTAAAATTTTCAGTCAAGCTAGCAATCTGCATCACAGTCGCTTAAAAATTCATATCTCTAGTTTTGAAACTTGAAATCAAATTCCGTAAATTTTACCTGAAAATAGACTCATATATCTATTTACTAATTTTTTTATAGAATTTTTGGTCAAGAAAATTAGTATAGTTTATTAGTTAAAGTCTCCCCTGTTTCAGGGTTCGACTGCTCTGACCTCTGTGTATTATGAATCAGATATCTCCCTGTACAGAGTTTCAATGACTATGTTATTTATTTTTAATAAAACTACACTCAATAAGGAATCTGTACATATAAATCATGACTTCTAATTATCTTTTAAAAATTTATGGTGAATTTCAAAAGTCAGAACAGGGGATCCAGAAATTGCTCTGGCCCTGTTTCACAAAAATTTAAACATCTCATAAAATATAACTCATATACCTATTTTGTTCCATCCATATGAAAATAGACTCATCAAGCTTCAATTCCATAACTTATTCATTATTGAATTCCATTTCTACTATTTTTAGTGATTTTTCAAATTCACGTCACTACTACTGTCTGAATCTATTTTATGGTAAATTTTACCCATTTCATGGTTCCCATGGATTAGCTAGCAATTTAGCATACATAACACCAAATATGATCATGATTAGCCATTCCAATGGCTAATCATTACCAAGCATTTCCATACCACTCAATAACCATATCATAAGACCATACATACAAAATGATTATAATGCTATACATGCCATACTCAAAATATACAAGCTATTATGCCAAGATGGTATACGGATAGTGTGAGCGTGCCTCCAACCATTTTCGATTTTCGAGCTGGCTTGTCAACACTATAAGGAATGAAAAGGAGGGAGTAAGCACAAATGCTTAGTAAG
The DNA here is from genome assembly GCA_025698475.1 of Gossypium anomalum. Lineage (NCBI taxonomy): Eukaryota > Viridiplantae > Streptophyta > Magnoliopsida > Malvales > Malvaceae > Gossypium > Gossypium anomalum. Next base: position 33,653,980 of record CM046960.1, on the reverse strand, counting down.
TTCACATGCAAATAGCAAGTAACACAACTATATAAGCAAACATAAACATCATTTGCATGATCATCACCGAGACATTCATATCACATTTTCATTTATCATCTTACCATATCGTTGTTATATCGAGTTTTCAACCCAAGGGTTAAGTACATACCTGTTCAAAGTATCCATTTCACAACACTTACCAATACGTCCCTTTCATCTCGAGTATTCCTCCATTTGAGTATAATTTTACCCGTTGAACACATCGGAATATAATTCGGATACACGAAAAGTTTGCACATAGTGCCACATATGTAGCCAAGCTACCATGTAACCCGCCCATAAGTGAACTCAGACTCAACTCAACGAGCTCGGGCGTTCGTATCCATAAGTGAACTCGGACTCAGCTCAACGAGCTCGGATGCCTAGTTACATCTCTCGAACTCGGACTCAACTCAACAAGTTCAGACATTCGCATCCATTAGTGAACTCGGACTCAACTCAACGAGTTCGGATGCCCAAATATCCCAGTGACATGTCACTTGTATCCTAATCCATTCCTAAGGTTCAACGGGACCTTTTTCCCAATCATGTGTCTCAACCATCTTCTACGGAATGCCGATACCGATACGCGATAGTATTTCACATTTTCCAAGTATATCACATAATTTGACATATTATCAAACAATTATCACGAGTATAATATTTCATAATAATTATTATATCATTTAAATAACATAAAAACATTTAAAATAATAACTATGTTACCAACATTTACATATGAACTTACCTCGTATGTGAAAATGGCTACTTTTACCATTTCGTCCATAACTTGGTATTTTCCCCATTTTAGCCCGAATTTTAGTTTTCCTTGCTCTATCATTTAAAATATAGTCTAATTAGGGCTCACATTATTCAAATTAACCCAAAATTATATTTTGGCAAAATTACAGTTTTGCCCCTAAACTTTTACATATTTACACTTTTGCCCCAAAGCTCGTAAATTAAAATTCAGCACATTTTCTTATGTTTTATGACATGCTGAACATTTTTTCCTTCTATGACAACATCAAATTCTCACTCTAACACGTAGTTATGAACAATAACAATTTTTACCGATTAAGCCGTTTTACTCATTTTTTGCTTAAAATCGCTTAGCAAAAGTTGTTTAACATAATTTCAGCCTTCATATTCTACCATAAAACATCAAAATAAACACATTTTACCTATGGGTATTTTTCCAAATATGAACCCTCGCTTAAATTATTGATAGAATAAGCTTAATCAAGTTACTGGGATTCCAAAAACGTAACGAACTTGAAAAACGGGGCTAGAACGGACTTACAATCAAGCTTGGAAGCTTGAAAAACCCTAGCCATGGTTTCTCCTTGCTATATTCGGCCATGGGGTTGAAGATGAGCAAAATTGGCTTTTAATTTTGTATTTTAATTCATTTTACCCCTAAATCACCAAAATGCCCTTACTACTAAACTTTCCAAAAATTCCATCCATGTCCAATTTTTGTCCATAGACTTAGAAACTGGTAAAATTTCTATTTTAGACCTCCTAATTAATATTTCAAAACAATTTCATACTAGAAACTTCTAGAATGCAAGTTTTGCAAATTATTCGATTGAGTCCCTAATTTCAATTTAAGCACTTTATGCATAAAATTTCTTCACGAAATTTTCACACAATCATGCAATCATATCATAGACCTCAAAATAATTATAAAATAATTATTTCTATCTTGGATTTTGTGGTCACGAAACCACTATTTCGACTAGGCCCAAAATCAGGATATTACAACTCTCCCCCTTTTAGGGATTTTCGTCCCCAAAAATCTTACTGAAAAAGCTGTCTTCACTTTTAATCTCATATTCTGTGATCAAGAACTTTCACTTAGGTCAGCACCTCCAATACATCTCTTTAATTTCTCATATGGTCTAAAAGCTTACAGTCTCAACTCTCAACTGTTTCTTAAATTTTCAACCCTTCTCGGTTTCCCCATGATATCATGACATAAAACCAACATCTTAACTTGATTAATGGAGACCAGGATTTCCAAGAAATCCAACAATCAAAGAGACTCAAATTCCATGAATCGATGAGTAGGAATTCATTCAATACTGATATGATTTATAGATTTCTCCAAACATTTAAGAATAGGATACATCACATTTTCCTCTTTACTCGCCATAGAAATAATTCGATATTGCCTCAAGAATAATCCTTCTCATTTCCATCCCAATATCAACATTGACAAGGATAATTTTGATAGATCCCAATGCTCACTTTTACCTCTTTAACAACACAGATTTTATGTAACATCAATGCTCTAAACTATCACATTACCTCATTGTCTTGAAACACATCACAATTCATACAACGATTACATTCTTGAAAGTCGAAGTCTTTGCTTAATGTAGACTAGTCTAGTTCGGGCGCTTGGTTACCAATATTCTCATCTATCTCGAACTCACAAACATGTAATAAACTTTTCAGCTTTCATAAGATGAAAACCTTATCATTCGTAGTGACTTTAACTAATATCCAACTCTTTCTAATAAATATACACTTCTCGTTCGGACTATTTACTCATTTATCAAGACAAAAATGAAATTCTATTATCGGACTTGAGAAAAATAATCCCGACATAATTGTCACATGAAATCTTTCAAATAAATAATTCACCATACCGATCAAACTCACGCTTTTATCATCTATGCCTTTATCGATGTCAAATCCTTACACGAAATTAGAAAAAAAATCCCAATACTAAAATCACCACATTACCAAGATCAAATTAGAAGTATAGTCATATTTGACATGATTATCACGAAATAAGAACGCTTGAACATGAGTCGTAATTGACAAATTATGGAACAAAGATAACAAGAAAATCGAATAAAGAAATCCAAGATAGAGAAACCCGGAATAAAGAAATCCGAATAAAAAAGATCCAGGATAAAGAAACCAAGATATGATACTATGCCTGAGAATCGAAAACCAAACTCATAGAGAAAATATAGAATACCCCGATAATTCTTCAAAGAAAGAAAGTCCAAAAGAAAACATCATTTAATCCCACTTTGAAATCAAATATAACAAGATCAATATATCTTCCCATACATATATATCGGATGAAGCATCAAGTAGAAGAAATGAATTATAATATCATATGTATTCTCTCATCAATTCTTATCGATTTAAATGAAATAGAATACCCGATGAAATAGAGCAATATAAATTATAAACCAGTCGGACTACCAATGCTTTCATCCAACACTTGAAATTAGAAGACATTCCCATATAACAAGAATTTCTTGAGAAAGATCAATAGCCATAGAAATATTTACGAGAACGGGTAAACACATAGAACATCTCAAAAGAGATCACTAAATCTGTCCCAGTCATAATCATCACACTTAGATAGTTCACATTTCAAATATCATTTCCCCAACTAGTTCTGCGTCACACAAATTTCATATTAAACCATTCACTAAAGAAGGCCATTCTGAATAAATTTTGATTTATACTTTTCTCGACCTTGCACTGAGTAATTCGATTTACAAAAGAGAATTCCTTCTCTAATTGGGACAATGCATAACTCCAATAATCTTTGCGTCAATCCAATACTTCATCGCTCTAACTTTACTTATCAGCTCATTTTCAATCTCTCGATCATACTTATAATTATTCTATCACTGAACTCTTTGGGTTCTCAACCGGAAACTTATTCAATACAAATCTCATGAATTCCATTATAAGTACCACTTCGGTAAGGGGGAGGGGTTGTAGGACCTCTGACTCAACTTTCTTATACATACACATATGACATAACTTCCATCATCATAGCAACATCATCAAAATCATGTCATTCATTCAGGCAATGCAACATTCATGTTGGCTTACATGAGTTTCCCTATTGTCCCATTTAGACAATATACTTATGCATACATTCTATGTTTTCTAGATAGCTTTACTTATCCATTCATTTAATTAAATTAATTCATGCTCATGACATCATATAGGGTCAAACAAACATAGATATTTGCATTACAATCACAACTTTCATTTCGTGCATCATGTACATGTCATTACAATCATATAATTCAGTCCAACAATTTAACATAGATAAGTTCATTTCATTATAATCCTTTATCCCATAAAAATTATATATCATTAGCATTCATCAATATTCGACGTCCAAACCAAGACAAGGACATTTTCATTCATATCATAATATTATGACTTTTATTCATACCTCTACTACTTTCTATTTATTCCATTCATCTTTTCAAGTAAGCCATATACACTACATCATATGAGCATTAAGCAAATATGGATATTTATCACATATGTATCATAAACTTTTATTCATACTTTTCTGAACCGAGACTTATCATAATCATAATTTTACTCAAATACCTTCACATAACATTGAACATGGTCGGTGCGATTCGGTTGGAGAGTACCACCTAAATAAGACGGTACTCATATGCGTCGAAGACATCACACTATCACGGATCGATGGCATGTATAGCTAAATTTTTACGCATGCTAAGTTAGTTCGAGAACCGACTAAACCTGGTCTGATACCACCAAATGTAATGCCCCGTAACCGAGACCATCGCCGGAGTCGAACACGAGGTGTTAACAGACTTAATTCATTACCTTAAATAGCTCAAACAATTTATTTTTCAAATTTTTAGTCAAGCTAGCAATCTGCATCACAGTCGCTTAAAAATTCATATCTCGAGTTCTGAAACTCAAAATACAATTTCGTAAATTTTACCAGAAACTAGAATCATATATCTATTTACTAATTTTTTTATAGAATTTTTGGTCAAGGAAATTAGTACAGTTTATTAGTTAAAATCTCCCTGTTTGAGGTTTGACTGCTCGACCTCTGTGTATTACAAATCAGATATCTCCTGTGTCTGAGTTTCAATGACTATGCCGTTTATTTCTAATAAAACTAAACTTAATAAGGAATCTGTACATATAAATCATGACTTCTAATTATCTTTGAAAAATTTATGGTGAATTTCCAAAGTCGAGAATAGGGATCCAGAAATTGCTCTGCCCCTGCTTTTCACAAAAATTTAAACATCTCATAAAATATAACTCATATACTGTTTTGTTCCATCCATATGAAAATAGACTCATCAAGCTTCAATTAACTTATTCATTATTCAATTCCATTTATACTATTTTTAGTGATTTTTCAAATTCACGTCCTCTATTTATTGTCGAATCTATTTTATGGTAAATTTTACCCATTTCATGGTTCCCATGGATTAGCTAGCAATTTAGCATACATAACACCAAATGTGATCATGATTAGCCATTGCAATGACTAATCATTACCAAGCATTTCCATACCACTCAATAACCATATCATAAGACCATACATACAAAATGATTATAATGCTATACCTGCCATACTCAAAATATACAAGCCATTATGCCAAGATGGTATACGGATAGTGTGAGCGTGCCTCCGACCATTTCTGATTTCCGAGCTGGCTTGTCAACACTACAAGGAATGAAAAGGAGGGAGTAATCACAAATGATTAGTAAGTTCACATGTAAATAGCAAGTAACACAACTATATAAGCAAACATAAACATCATTTGCATGATCATCACCGAGACATTCATATCACATTTTCATTTATCATCTTACCGTATTGTTGTTATATCGAGTTTTCAACCTGAGGGTTAAGTACATACCTGCTCAAAGTATCCATTTCAAAAAACTTACCAATACGTCCCTTTCATCTCGAGTATTCCTCTATTTGAGTAGAATTTTACCCGTTGAACACATCGGAATATAATTCGGATACACGAAAAGTTTGCACATAAGTGCCACATATGTAGCCAAGCTACCATGTAACCCGCCCATAAGTGAACTCGGACTCAACTCAATGAGCTCGGGCGTTCGCATCCATCAGTGAACTTGGACTCAACTCAACGAGCTCAGATGCCTAGTTACATCTCTTGAACTCGGACTCAACTCAACGAGTTCGGACATTCGCATCCATTAGTGAACTCGGACTCAACTCAACGAGTTTGGATGCCCAAATATCCCAGTGACATGTCACTTGTATCCTAATCCATTCCTAAGGTTCAACGGGGCCTTTTTCCCAATCATGTGTCTCAACCATCTTCTACGGAATGCCGATACCGATACGCGATAGTATTTCACATTTTCCAAGTATATCACATAATTTGACATATTATCAAACAATTATCACGAGTATAATATTTCATAATAATTATCATATCATTTAAATAACATAAAAACATTTAAATAATAACTATGTTACCAACATTTACATATGAACTTACCTCGTATGTGAAAATGGCTACTTTTACCATTTCGTCCACAACTTGGTATTTTCCCCATTTTAGCCCGAATTTTAGTTTTCCTTGCTCTATCATTTAAAATATAGTCTAATTAGGGCTCACATTATTCAAATTAACCAAAAATTAAATTTTGTAAAATTACAGTTTTGCCCCTAAACTTTTGCATATTTACACTTTTGCCCCAAAGCTCATAAATTAAACTTCAGCATATTTTCTTATGTTTTATGATATGCTGAACATTTTTCTCTTCTATGACAACATCAAATTCTCACTCTAACACATAGTTATGAACAATAACAATTTTTACCGATTAAGCCGTTTTACTCATTTTTGCTTAAATCGCTTAGCAAAAGTTGTTTAACATAATTTCAGCCTTCATATTCTATCATAAAACATCAAAATAAACACATTTCACCTATGGGTATTTTTCCAAATATGAACCCTAGCTTAAATTATTGCTAGAATAAGCTTAATCAAGTTACCAGGATTCCAAAAACGTAAAGAACTTGAAAAACGGGGCTAGAACGGACTTACAATCGAGCTTGGAAGCTTGAAAAACCCTAGCCATGGTTTCTCCTTGCTATATTCGGCCATGTAGTTGAAGATGAGCAAAATTGGCTTTTAATTTTGTATTTTAATTCATTTTACCCCTAAATCACCAAAATGCCCTTACTACTAAACTTTCCAAAAATTCCATCCATGTCCAATTTTTGTCCATAGACTTAGAAATTGGTAAAATTGCTATTTTAGACCTCTTAATTAATATTTCAAAACAATTTCATACTAGAAACTTCTAGAATGCAAGTTTTGCAAATTATTCGATTTAGTCCCTAATTTCAATTTAAGCACTTTATGCATAAAATTTCTTCACGAAATTTTCACACAATCATGAAATCATATCATAGACCTCAAAATAATCATAAAATAATTATTTCTATCTTGGATTTTGTGGTCACGAAACCACTATTTCGACTAGGCCTAAAATCAGGATATTACAAAAGGTGGGTTGGATTTTGGAACTGTGACACATTTTAACCCCCACCTTTGAAGATATTGGAAGCACGAATGTTACTTTGGGTGGGACGATGCTTGATCTGGGGAAGCATACGGCAGTTACCTTTAAAGAAAATTCATATCCTAATAAAGATAGTGTCTTGCGAGAAGCGGTTTTTTCTAATAGAGGCACCAATAATTCTGGTTTTAAAAGTAGAGGTGCTAAAGGTGGCCCAGTTCGTATTAGATGAAAGCTTAACCAAATCATCAGAAACTGAGAAGACAAGTTCATATTAGCTGGACTCACCCGTATTTCCTTGTCAGACTCTATGAGCTCTATGGTCGAGTTAATCAATGCTCAACTTTGTAATAAGGTGGGCAAAGATCATTCATCTTTGGATGGAAAACGATTGGAGAAGCCCGGGCCTCACAAGAAATAAGGTTGATTTTCTTTTTTATATCTATTTAATTCTATAAACTTGTCTATTTTTTCTTGGAATTGTTAGGGTTGTGTCAATATCAAATTTCCCTGATTCTTTAGCAAAAATAATAGAGAATACAAGCATGATATTATTAGTTTGCTTGAGACAAGGGTTAGCAATGGTAAAGTAGATAAAGTCATTACCAGTTTGGGATTTCAATTTTCTCACAAGGTTGAGGCTATTGGGTTTCTAGACGTATTTGGGTTGGTTGGAAAGACTCGGTGATAGTGAAGGTAATCCGCAATCATCCACAATTCATTTGTATTCGAGTTAATAAGGATACTCAATTTTCCCTGTTTATATTGTCTTTGTTTATAGAAGTCCTAATAGACAAAAAAGGAAGCAGCTTTGGAAGGATCTCTTATTAGTTTTACCTTCTGGAAATATTCCTTGGGCAGCCATCAGAAACTTTAATGCTCCAGTTTCATCCAATAACAAAAAATGAGGTACTCGTATTGGTATTGGGTGTCCCCCTATTTGGTGAATTTCTAGATAAGGCCAAGCTTTAAGATTTGGGGTTTTAGGGTCCTGCCTTCACTTGGCATCATGGTGGAACCTTTGAGAGACTTGATAAGACAATTGAAAACAACGCTTGAGTTAGAGATCTTTCCTACTTATCTTCCCAAACTTAATTCAAATCATAGATTGTTGTTCTTGGTTCTCAACCTAATGGTTAACTCTTCTATGATTCAGATTCTTGGTTGGTTGGGTGGAGCATTAGAATTTTTTGGAATTTATCAAAGAGAATTAGAGTTTTAATGACAACATGGCTAAAACTCTTCATCATTTGACCTCGAACATCAAAGATTGGGATAAGTTGGTTTATGGTCACATTGGTTCTTGTAAACGGCATATGTTGAAAGATTTGTCAAAAGTTCAAAACGCTTTGGAAAAGTCAAACTCTCCCACCTCAAGATAATTAGAATTGCATATTAGGGAGGAATGTGAATATGTTCTCCACCACAAGGACATGTTATGGAGATAAAAAGCTCAATGTGATTGATTGTGCTTTGGAGATCATAACACTAATTTCTTTCATTTCCGCACTATTCGGAGGAGGAAACACAACCAGATTTTTGCGATGAAAAATGACGAGGGTGATTGGATTTATGGTGAAGGGGAGCTTCAATCGAAGGCAATTAAATTCTTTCAGAAATTGTATGGTCAGCTACCAAAAAGAATGATGGATTTACCTTCTAGCTCATTTCTTCAACTTGATCAAAGTGATATGCTCTTTTTGAGTAAAGAGATTTCCAATGAATAGATTAAGGCTGCACTATTTGATATGGCCCCATTGAAAGCACTTGGCAGTGATAGTTTCCACGCCCTTTTTTTCAGAGTCAATGTGACTGAATTGGTGAAACCATTTATGCTTGGGTTCAGAGAGTTTTCGTTAGACATGATATAGACAGAGAGCTTAATAATACCTTGATTGTTCAATCCTTAAGATCTCGAATCTTAAAAAAATTTCCCATTTTTGGTCGATCAGCTTGTGTTCGGTTCTTTATAAACTGGTCATGAAGGTTATTGCAAACCGTTAGAAGGTGGTTTTCCCTAGGATTATTAGTCCGGAAAAGGCAAGCTTCATTGTCGGGTTTATTCTAGCATAAGAAGTGATCCATTCTATGATGAGCAAAAGCAAGAACAAAAGATGGATGGCAATCAAAATTGACTTGGAGAAGGCATATTTTAACAACTTGTTTTTCAATGGTGTCAGAAATAGTAGTTTTGGGGCCACAAACCTGACGAGTAAGTTTGTAAATGTTATTATTTAATATTTACGAGTCTATTATGGTATTTAAACAAATTTTGAATTGACAAGTTATGCTATTTGAATGAATAATTAGGTTCAAATGGTATGACCCTAAAGTCAAGTGGTTTTAGAAAATGAGGTAATGGGACCTTGTTTCTATAAACCAAACCTTAAATATTTTTATAAATATTTGTAGAGTGTTATTATGGTTGTATTAAAGTTTCATTAAGAAAATTTAACATTTAAATGGTTAATTAATTAAAAAAGACTAAATCGTAAAGGATGTAAAATTTGATCACTATTAGAATTGAGTGATTAAATGGCTTAAGGATTATAAATGGAAGGAGCGGCAAAAGAGCTTTAAATTTTTGTTTTATTCATGTATTAATGTTAAAATAATTAAAAGTAAGTAAATAATTTAAAATAAAAGATGAAAATTTCCAATTGTCTTCTTCGTTTCTTCTTTAACAAATCGAATACTCCATGAAAATGTTTCAAGGTTTGACCATGGTTAAATCCTTTCATGGTAAGCCATTTTTCACCCGTTTTTAATAATTTTTATGTTTTTTAGATCATTGCAACTAGGTCTAGGTAGCCCATACCTTCGGTTTTGAAACTGTTAAAGACATTGAATGTTGCCATTGATGAATATTTGTGATTTCAGATGTTAAATGATGAATTTGAAGGGTTAGTTGGTATTTAAAAGTATTTTGTTAAGTGATTTTTGATGAATTTACCGATTAGGGACTAAATTGTTAAAATAGTAATAGTTTAAGGACTTAATGTGAAATTATTACAAAAATGGGTTGAAATGGAAGCTAAGAATATTCAGTTGGCATGAGTTGTCAATAAAAATGGTTAATTTGCATGTTTTAGGCCTCGAGACTAATTTGAATAAAAGTACAATGTTAGGGGCAATTTTATAAAAATGTAAAAAAAGGACTAAATTGTATAAATTTAATTAGTTTTTCTATATAAATTAATGAATTGAATGAAATTATTAATTTAAATCAAGAACGAGTGGAAAATCGAAGAGAAGGGAAAATTACCAAATAGCCTTTGTACTTTGACATTTTTGCAATTTAGCCAGGTAAGTTCGTATGAACTATAATCACTTAAATGTTGATTAAATTGAATGTTTAATGTGTTGTTCTAATGTAAATGAATCAATATATATATGTCATAAGTTACTATGCAAGTTACCATGTAAAAAAACAATGGAATCCAATAAAGTTTCGAAGACTATCGAGCCCCGTTTGAACCTTAGGAATGTATAGGATACAAATGACATGTCATTAGGGTTACCATGTTTTGGGTGCTGGTTCTAAATGTCCTATCGATGGCTGAGTTCCAACATTTGTTGCAGATACTCGTCAGCTTGTGTGAGCGACATCGTGTAGCTACATTCTAATCGTCAGCTTGTGTGAGCAGACCCATCTATAGCTTGAGTGAGTATTGATGTAAAGGAAAAGGAAAAGGAATGGTTTTGACCATATTTTTATCAAAATTTATGTGAGATTTCCCGCATATCTGATATTATTCTAAGTGGTTCAACGGGCATGAAAAGGGAAGGAAAATCTATGAAATGATAATTATTTATGAATGTATATCTATGATTATGGAAAGTATGAATCCAATGGCATTATGTTCATATGAATTTACCTTACCAAGTGATAAATCAAGTGAATTATGTATTAATGTGCTAACAATTATTGTTGATGATTCTTAGGCTTGTGCCAAGCTATTGTTTGGATTATATCATGCTTAATTATAATGTCATACATTGAAATAGTAAGTGTCCAAATAGAAATATGCTTCTGTTCATGAAAAGGTGGTATGAATCAAAAGATGTATTTTCTAGTGAAATGGTTGATGTTGTTGCCATTCGATGAATTTGATGTGATTTTGGGTACGGATTGGCTAACGATGCATGATGCTATAGTGAATTGTAAACGAAAGACAATTGAACTGAAATGTCAGAATAATGAGACTATTAGAATTTAATCTGATGATTTGAATAGTTTGCCAGTTGTGATCTCGTCTATGTTAGCTTAGAGATTGGTGAGAAAGGGGTGTAAAGCTTATCTTGCTTATGTACTTGATATGAAAGTGACAGAAACAAAGATTGAATAAGTACTTGTTGTGTGCGAGTATCTAGATGAATTTCCCGAAGAGTTACCGGGTTTACCACCTATCAGAAAGGTTGGGTTTGGTATTGAATTAGTACCGGGAACAACGCCGATATCGATAGCTCCATACAAAATGGCTTCGAAAAATTTAAAAGAATTGAAAGCTTAGTTGCAGAGTTGACAAATAGAGGTTTTGCTAGACCGAGTTTCTCTCCCTGGGGTGCACCGATGTTATTTGTGAAAAAGAAAGATGGCACGATGAGAATGTGTATAGACTATTGACAGCTCAACAAAGTGACGATCAAGAATAAATAACCTTTGCCACGAATAGATGATTTGTTTGATTAGTTAAAAGGGGCAACAATGTTTTCGAAAATTGATTTGAGATTGGGTTATTACCAGTTGCGAGTAAAAGACTCAGATGTGCAAAAGACTGCATTTAGAACAAGGTACGGACACTACAAATTCCTTGTTATACCTTTCAAACTAACAAATGCACCTGCTATTTTTAATAGACTTGATGAACTGAATTTTCAGGCTGTACTTAGACCGATTCGTAGTTGTGTTTATTGATGATATTTTGATTTATTCTCGTGATAAATCTGAGCATGCCGTGCATTTGAGAATTGTGTTATAAACTTTGAGAGATAAACAGTTGTTTGCAAAGTTCAGCAAATGTGAGTTTTGGCTACGAGAGGTTGGTTTTCTGGGACATATAGTTTCAACCGCCGGTATCTTAGTTGACCCGAGCAAAATTTCTGTGATTATAGATTGGAAACCTCCGAGAAATGTATCTGAAGTCTGTAGTTTTCTGGGACTAGCCGACTATTATAGATGATTTGTGAAAGGCTTCTCGATGATGTCAACTCCGATGACACGATTACTTCAAAAAAATGTTAAATTTGAGTGGTCAGAAAAGTGTCAGCAGAGCTTTGAACAGCTGAAAGCATTATTGACAGAGGCACCAGTGTTAGTTCAACCTGAGTTAGGTAAAGAATTCGTAGTTTTTAGTGATGCATCATTAAATGGCCTAGGTTTTATTTTGATGCAGGAAGGTAAAGTAGTAACTTATGCCTCGAGATAGTTGAAGCCGCACAAAAAGAATTATCTGACGCATGATCTAGAGTTAGTCTCGATAGTGTTCGCATTGAAAATTTGGCGTCATTACTTGTTTGGTGAGAAATGCCATATTTATACCGACCACAAAAGCTTGACATATCTAATGACTCAGAAAGATTTGAATTTGCGACAACGGAGATGGTTAGAATTGTAACACCCCAAACTCGGCCTGGACGTTATGGCCAAATTTGGCGATGTCACATTGAACTGTTTTTCGTAAAGCGAGATTTTCTTGAAAACCCATTCTCTATTTAAACTCTTTGTGTGATCTTAAAGTAGGTTCAAAATGTGAGTTGTTTGCCAAAAAGTTATTGATCGTGATTTTCTGTGATAAGTTTTATAAATTTATAATTAATCGTTCTTGAAGCTAACTATTATCACGACGTAAGCAAGTGCCCCTATCGAACAGTAGTATAGCTTTAGCAAGACAGGATTGTCGAACCCAAAGGAACTAAAATACTAGTATTAACTGTCTTTTTATTATCTAGCCTAAAAATAAAAGGGTTTATTTTAATTAACTAATTAACTAAACTAAGAAATCACAAAAAATAGAAGTGGGGAATTATTTTTGGAAAAACGATTGATTTAGGACAATACCCAAGGAAAAATCCACCTAGACTTCACTTGTTATTTTGACTCCGAATCAGACGATTTATTCATTTAACTTGCTCCGTAGAAATCCCTGAGTTATGTTATTATCCTTATTCAAGACTAAGAACTTCTAACCCTAGGTTGAATAATTGAAATCTCTTTCTAATTAATACCCTAAGGTTGCATTAACTCGATCTATGGATCCCCTTATTAGGTTTCACCCTCATCAGTCAAAATCTTGTCACCCTATCTCTAGGCGTGCAATAAACTTCACTTAATTATGACAAAATTACTCTTAGATAGGGACTATTCATCCTCCAAATAAGAGCATTAACTTGAATCAATATCCTGAAATATCGAAACAAGAATTAAGAGCACATAATTAAGAACAAGGTAAATATTTATTATACAATTCATAAAATAATAATAAGATTCGTTTTAGGTTTCATTCCCCTTAGGTATTTAGGGGGTTTAGTTCATAACTAAATAGGAAAACATCTCAAAAGAATAATGAATACAAAACATAAAGAAAACCCAAAACTCCTGAAGGGAAATTGAGGAGAGATCTTCAGTCTTGATGATGAATCCGGCTTCTGAGATGGATCAATCGGCTTTCTTGGAGTAATTCCTTGCTCCCTACTCTGTGTCTTTTCTTTAGTCCTCCTCTAGGGTGTTTAAATAGGCTTTAGAATGCCTAAAAACCCTCAAACTCGCCCTTTTTCGAATAGAACTTAACTAGGGCTCGGCAGGGACACGCCCGTGTAACACACCCGTGTGCGATTACTTTAGATCGTGGTCAAGCCTGAGAGATCAACACGCCAGTGTTGAGGTTGTTTTAGGCCGTGGTTGAGCCTGTTCGAATGGCACGGGCGTATATTCTGCCCGTGTGAGGAAGCCCAGGCTGTGTTGTTTTCCCACGTCGGCCTATTTTTTTCGTTTTTGGCCCGTTTCTTGTTTTTTTCGCTCTCCTATGCTCACCTAAGTATAAAAAATGAAATTAAAGGATTAGGAGCACCAAATTCACCAAATCTAAGGAGAATTCATTCATAAATGTGTTAAGCATGGGATAAAAATATGTATAAATTACGGTTTATCAAATACCCGACACTTAAGCGTTTGCTTGTCCTCAAGCAAAATCCTCAATTCATAATTAAGAATTCCTTTATCTCAACTTATAATTTCTATCAATAATATCTCAAAATAATCCATAAGTGATCATACATTGAGAATTCAACCTAAAGAACATTAAAGTTTCAAACATTCCAAGTTGATCATTTAATCACGGAAAACATAGGCATTTCCCCTTATCTAAGTAGTCACCATTGATTCAAAATCTCACAGAGTTTAACATCCTCACTAAAGATTTACTCAAATCACTCAAAGTGTTTAAGGATAATGAAATTAGCACTCAACAGTCAATATGAAAAGTTATTACCATAGGCTTGCATGAAAATCAAATCTCCACTACATAAATTGAGATGATACATCAATCAAATGGTCTTTAGAGGGTTGTAACGAGGCTTAGTTAGGGGGTGTGGTCACAAGTTGAAAGAGAAGGTTAGAATCGAGATTGAATTGAAAAATTACTTAACTAGAAAAATATTTAATCACCACTTGCGTACAATAGGGCTTCTTTTTAGAGTATGGAATTTAAACACTTGAGCTCAAAAATGAAAGATCACTACTAATATGTTTTTTTTTTACCGAAACAAGTTAAATAACATAGACTAACTATTAAGAACAAGACATAGCTAAGCAATTTATTTAAATAAAATCTCGAAAAAAATAGAGATCAAATTAATTGAGGGGATTTCAACAATAATGAGTTAAGGGTTAATATTAAGGATAATATAAGGAATGGCTTGTTAGGCTCAAAGGGGTTTACTAAGGGTTAATTGTGAAGGTAGGCTTTTCATGCCATGAGTGGGTTAATCCTAAGTGCCTCTATCATCTTGACATATCAAATCAAATGGTGTGGTCTTGACATGCATAATCAAGCAAGTTCTAGAATAACAATTTGATATGGACGCACTCAAGTAATAATAAAAGTGAGCATGAAAGAAATAATAGATGCTATTTAAAGGCTCAAAATCTCACAAAAATTATGGCATTTTGATGTTCAAAACAATAGATTTCAATTCAAGGTAATACCTAAACATGGGAAAACAACCTAAATTTCTAAATTCTCAAAAATCAACTTATCATGCTTAATTATCTAATGTCTTAAAGTTCAAATAATCAATGCATGAATGCCTATGTTTTAATTCAAGATATATCAATAAAAATCATAATTTAATCAAAATTCAACCTAAAAATGATATGAAAGATTCACAAGAGAACAAGACAAAATTTAAGGATTTTTCTGATAGTGATATAATTTACCCCCCCACACTTAAGATGCACATTGCCGTACAAAGGTAAAGTTAGTGGCAATTGTAGATAGGGAGAGAAGTGAAACTTCTAGAATGTTATGAACGGATGGAATCCCTGTATTAGCGAAAGCACAAATTGAAAATAAAGCTGGAGGAAAGGCATGATTCTGTGGGAGAATTAAGGGAATAATCTGATAATTATCATAAAGATAAGTCATGTTTTAAAAACAAATGAGTTTTCAAAAATAAATAAAAATAAAAGTAAAAATAAAATAAGAGAAATAATCTAAAATTTTCAAGTAGCACGGCCGTAGCACACACCCGTGTGGTTCGTGTTCAGCCCGTGTTTGTCGCAAATTGAGAGATCGTCACACGGCCTGAGGACACGCCCGTGTGTCTAGGACATGTGCTTGTATGATCGTATCATACGACCGTGTGGGATGTGGTTCGCTTCTTCCACGCCTATGTACCTATGCACACGCCCGTGTTATTTTGATAGTGTCGACCACAGGTGCTAGGCACGGGCGTGTCACACACCCATGTCATTTTGGAAGATTTGCCGACGGCCTACTCACATGGTCGTGGAAATTTATCATATCTCGTGTTTTGAGAAAAATATTTCTTTGTTTTCACACGGCCGCATCGCATGACCGTGTCTCTTCTTATGTTACGGGCACGGCCTAAGACACGCCCGTGTGCCTGGCCGTGTGGATTTTGTGAACCTGTGTTCAGAGACTCAGTTAGTGATCTAGATATTAAAATTTTGAATAAAATTTAAATAAATGAAAACTGTTAGTACTCGGGTTTCCTCCCGAGAAGCACTTGTTTATAGTCTAAGCTCGACTTACCTCTCCATTGACTAGTCATGGTGGTTCGAGGAGTTTACACTCCTCATTCCTGCTATTAATCTCATCAAAATAAGGTTTTAGACGAGTAATATTTACTTTAAACGAGCTGAATTTGGAATGATTTACCTCGACTGTACTGTATGGAAAGATGTTAAGTACCGTAAGAAGATTTTCTTCATTCGGTTTAGCAGTGGTAATGCGAGGATCTGCAGCATCTAATAATACCTTATCTCCAACCTTAAGTTGATTTGGTGTGGTATTGAGCTCGTCTTGGCGTAGTTTTGGTTTATCATATGTTCTTGGCTTATGTGTTCGCCATTCATCTAACTCTTTGATGTGTAGCCTTCGTTCTTCATGAATATGTGTTTTATTGTTGCTTGAACATGGCTCATGTGTGTCTTTGAACTCATTTCCTGCAAAGTAGGTTGCACCATATTGTCAGTTTTAGTAGAATGGTTTATATAATCACCTTCAATTTTTGATGTGTTGCCAGAATTACAAGCTTTAACGGTGATTGTTTCATTTCCCACACGAAGTGTGAGTTCACTTGTGCTAACATCAATAATCGTTCTAGCAGTTGCTAAAAAGGGCCTTCCTAGAATTAAAGGCACGTCACTGTCCTCTTCTATATCTAGAACAACAAAATCAATTGGGAATATAAACTTATCGATTTTTACTATTACATCTTCAATGATACCCCTAGGAAATCTAATGGTTTTATCTGCCAATTGAATGCTCATCCTAGTTTGTTTGGGTTTCCCAAGACCTAGTTGTTTAAATATTTTATAGGGCATGACATTAATGCTAGCCCCTAAATCAGCCAAAGCATTTTTAATGTTTAAGCTACCAATTAAACAAGGAATCGTAAAACTCCCTAGGTCTTTAAGCTTGTTGGGTAACTTATTCTGTAGAATGGCTGAGCAAACTGCGTTCAATTCCACATGCGACACCTCGTACTTTCGTTTATTTACTAAGAGCTCCTTTAAAAACTTCATTGCGTTTGACATTTGCAAGAGAGCTTCAACAAACGGTAAGTTGATATGTAATTTTCATAAGAGTTTAAGAAATTTACCAAATTGTTCATATGAGCGGTTTTTCCTTGTTGCATTGGGATATGGCACACGAGGTTTATATTCTACACTTACCAATTTCTGCTCACTGTGACCTTCCTCACCTTTACATTTGCTTGCCACAGTTTCTTACTTTGGTTCTGGTTCAGATGCAACTAACCCTTCCTCATTTCTAGTGTTGATTGCATTTTGTTGCTCCCTTGGGTTAGGTTCAGCATTACTTGGCAAGCTACCTTGTGGTCATTCAGAAATTAGTTTAAACAACTGGCCTATTTGAGTTTCGAGCCCTTGGATCGACGCTTGTTGATTTTTAAGTGCTATCTCGGTATTCTGGAAACGAGTTTCTGACACCGAGATGAATTTGGATAGCATTTCCTGAAGGTTCAGCTTTTTCTCTTGTTGGTAAGGTGGTTGTTGGAAGCCTGAGAGTGGTGGTGGTCTCTGATTTCCTTGACCTCCCCATGAGAAGTTTGGGTGATTCCTCCAACCTGCATTATAAGTATTACTATAAGGATTATTTTGAGATCAAGTATTATTACCCATGTAATTTAATTGCTCGTTCTCAATGTTGTGGCCATATGGTGGATATTCTGAATTGCTCGATCCACCTCCACTTGTTTCACATTGAATTACTGGATAAACCTGTGAAGAACCAAGAAACCATCAATTTTTCTATTTAAAAGTTCTACCTGATTTGAGAGCATGGCGACTGAATCGACGTTAAAAACGCCGGCTGCTTTCATTGGCTTTATCCTCATGACTTTCCACTGATAATTATTCAGTGACATCTCTTCTATAAATTCATAAGCATCTTCAGGTGTTTTATTATTGATAGTCCCACCAGTGGCTGTGTCAACCATTTGTCTAGTCGAAGGATTCAGGCCATTGTGGAATGTTTGAACCTGTAGCCAGAGTGGTAACCCATGGTGAGGGCATCTTCTTAAGAGGTCCTTGTATCTCTCCCATGCATCGTAGAGTGTTTCTAAATCCATCTGCACAAAGGAAGAAATATCATTACGTAATTTTGTCGTTTTAGCCGGCAAAAAATACTTTAATAGAAACTTTTCGGTCATTTGTTCCCAAGTAGTGATTGACCCTCATGGTAATGAGTTCAACCACTGTTTAGCTCTATTCCTTAACGAAAAATGGAATAACCGAAGACGAATGGAATCATCAGAAACGCCATTAATTTTAAATGTGTCACGGAATTCCAGAAAATTTGCCAAGTGAGTGTTGGGATCCTCATCCTGCAACCATCAAACTGAACAAATTGCTGTATCATTTGAATCGTGTTAGGTTTCAGTTCAAAATTATTTGCAGCAATAGCAGGCCTAACTGTACTTGACTCGGCTCCTATTAAATTAGGTTTAGCTGTAACACCCCTTACCCATATCCGACACCGGAACAGGGTACGAGGCATTGCCAGACTTAACAATACATATAGACGAAAACCGGGCCATAAAATTTCATTTAATTCAAAACTTTTCGAACATATGCATAACAAACAAAGTTAACTATATCATTACATCAAAAGATAGGACATAGCACGATTAATTAAACTTATAAACCATAATGGATAAGGACCACATCTCATAATCATATACGATAACTCAATGCAGACTGATACGTATGGTCAAAATCATAATAAAAATACATATCATAAACTAACTTCCTATACATGCCACTCACTTGATATTTCTAATATTTGAATTAATTCTCCCAAAAATGATAGTTTGATAGTGTGATTTTGCCTCCGACAATCTCTAACCCCGAGCTGACCTGCCAATACTAAAGAAATGGAGAGGATGGGTAAGCTTTACGCTTAGTAAGTTCATATGAAAATAATAAGCAATTACTACCATGCTTTTCAAGATAAAACACTATAATTGTACAATTACACATATTCAGGTTAAACTGTGTTATCGAGTTACAGTTACTAAATCATTCATATCTGAAGCTACAAAACTCCAAATTTAGTTTTGTTAATTTTACTTGAAACTAGATTCATATATCTTTCTCCCATAAAATTTCCACAATTTTTGGTTTAGCCAATTAGTACAGTTTATTAGTTAAAGTCTCCCCTGTTTCAGAGTACAACTACTCTGACCTCTGTGCACTACGAACCAAATTTCTCCCTTTACAGAATTTAAACGACCATGCCATTTGTTTCTATTAAAAATAAACTCAATAAGGAATCCATTCATGTAAAATATGACTCTTAATAATTTTTTTACAATTTATGGTGAATTTCTAAAGTCAGAACAGGGGATCTCAAATTCATTCAGACCCTGTTTCACAAGAATTCAAATATCACACAATATAGAATTCTTTTGCTTCCTCTGTTTCTTTCATGTGAAAATAGACTCATTAAGCTTTATTTTCATCTATCATTTGAATTTTTATTCAACTTACACAAATTTTCAAAGTCATGTCACTACTGCTGTCCAAAACAATTTTATTGCTAATTCACTCTTTCACACTTTCTTTGTACTAACCTCATTTTAACATACATATCACAAATCATTTTCACCACATTTCATACATCACAAGTATAGGCTCATGATTACAAGGTCACCATAAAATCATCCTCATGTATAACTTACTTGTTTATAACCTTACCACATCCCAAATCACTTAATGAGCACATCATTCACATAAGCAAATTCTGCACTTATTCATCACAAAACTCACAAAGCGAGATATAGTAAGTCTCCCGTTGAACACTTCGGATCAATCCTCGATACTTGGTGGTTTCAGAACATAGCTCCACCCATCATAAAGTTTGACTCTCTTGTACACATGGTGAACACTTAGTATCACCCATGTGACCTAGCCAGTTTATCTCGTAGCTCTCTTGTCTACATGGTGTCCTTCACCTGGAACCACGCATGCGACCTAGCTACATATATCCCGTAGCTCTCTTGTCTACATGGTGTACACATAGTATCACCCATGCGACCTAGCTACATCATAATGTCTCGTAGCTCTCTTGTACACATGATGTGCACTCAGCACCATACATGTGACCTAGCTACATACCATCTGTATCATCCAATCTTTCTGAAGGTTCAACCGGGATTTCTCTCTTTTCCAACAATTTCACCAATCAAGTAATTATCAACAAACATATTTCCAATATTATTATAAAATATCATAATACAAGTAAAATTGATATGTTACTTACATCTCATTTAATATCAAGGCAATAACATTAAATTACATATTGCATTATTAAAAATCATATGAACTTACAATTGCTCTTAATATCCATAATCATAGAAATCACATTTATGTATGATAATTCAATGCACTTCATGCACCATAGACATATTTTTAAATCAATTCATAAACTTAGCACCATAACATTTAACTTAACATAATTCAATTAATTCACTAAATTTAACTGTCAAATATAAATTACAACATTATTGCAGTATCATTATCATACCAACTTACCTCGATCCAGAAACGGCAATTTACTATTTTAGTCCATAACCTTGTATTTTCCCAATTTAAGCTCGAATCTCGATTTCCTTCATCTATAATATCACATTTAGCCTAATAATTAGTCACATTATTCATACGGCTCCAAAAATCATATTTTTACAAATTTTCATTTTGACCCCTAAACTTTTGCATATTTGCACTTTTGCCCCAAGGTTCGGAAATTAAAATTCATCCTATTTTCTTATGTTTCATGACATGCTGATCATTTTTTCCTTCTATGGTAACATAAAATTCTCACTCTAACATGTACTTATGACTATTAGGTATTTTTACCGATTAAGCCCTTTTACGCGTTTTCACTTAAAACCGAATAGCACAAGTTGTTTAACATAATTTAAAACCTCATGTTCTATCATAAAACACCAAAATACACAAATTTCACCTATGGGTATTTTTCCAAATACGAACCCTAGGTTGAATTATTGCTAGCATAAGCTTAATCAAGTTACCGGGATTCTAAAAACGTAAAGAACTTGAAAAACGAGGTTAGAACGGACTTACTATTGAGCTTGGAAAGCTTGAAAACCCTAGCCATGGCTTTCCCCATGCTAATTTTGGCCTCCATGAGAAAGATGAGTCAATTTTGGCTTTATTTTCCCTTTTTATTTCTTTTAATTACCAAATGACTAAAATGCCCTTACTGCTAAACTTTCCAAAAATTCCATCCATGTCCAATTTTTGTCCATAGACTTAGAAATTGGTAAAATTTCTATTTAAGACCTCCTCATTAATATTCCAAAGCAATTTCATACTAAAAACTTCTAGAATGCAAGTTTTGCAAATTATCTGATTTAGTCCCTAATTTCAATTTAAGCACTTTATGCATAAAATTTCTTCACGAAATTTTTACACAATCATGCAATCATGTCATAGACCGCAAAATAATCATAAAATAATTATTTCTATCTTAGATTTGTGGTCACGAAACCACTATTCCGATTAGGCCCTTATTCGAGATATTACATTAGCATAATCATACAAAGTACGAGGAGCAGGATTCTGATTTACTAAATCAGCAGCAAGCGCATGAGGCATCGGATTTTCTTGATTTTCAGGCACCTCCTTGGTTGTATTTGGAATATCGTCCTCTTGCTCTCCCTCTGTGTATCTTAGGCTTCGCCTTATTTCCCTTCAGTTTCTATGAGCTGTGCGATCGATTTCTTCGTCAAAAAGTAATGGTCCCGATGGTTTTTTTCTAGTCATAAACTATAAGAACCTACCAGAGGAAAGAAAAAGAAAATTTAGTAATAAAAAACTAAACAAAAATTTAAATTACAGTAAAAGCAAATGGCTAAAGTAATAAAAATAAGTGTTCCTAATATCTTAGTTCCCCGGCAACGGCGCCAAAACTTGATCGTGATTTTCTGTGATAAATTTTATAAATTTATAATTAATTGTCCTTGAAACTAACTATTATCACGACATAGGCAAGTGTACCTATCGAACAGTAGTATAGCTTTAGCAAGACGGGATTGTCGAACCCAAAGGAACTAAAATACTAGTATTAACTGTCTTTTTATTATCTAGCCTAAAAATAAAAGGGTTTGTTTTAATTAACTAATTAACTAAACTAAGAAATCACAGAAAATAGAAGTGGGGAATTACTTTTGGAAAAACGATTGATTTAAGACAATACCCAAGGAAAAATCCACCTAGACTTCACTTGTTATTTTGACTCCGAATCGGACGATTTATTCATTTAACTTGTTCCATAGAAATCCCTGAGTTATGTTATTATTCCTATTCAAGACTAATAACGTCTAACCCTAGGTTCAATAATTGAAATCTCTTTCTAATTAACACCCTAAGGTTGAATTAACTCGATCTGTGGATCCCCTTATTAGGTTTCACCCTAATTCGACAAAATCTTGTCACCCTATCTCTAGGCGTGCAACCAACTCCACTTAATTATGACAAAATTACTCTTAGATAGGGACTATTCATCCTCCAAATAAGAGCATTAACTTGAATCAATATCCTGAAATACCGAAACAAGAATTAAGAGCACATAATTAAGAACAAGTTAAATATTTATCATGCAATTCAGAAAATAATAACAAGATTTGTCTTAGGTTTCATTTCCCTGAGGTATTTAGGGGGTTTAATAACTAAATATGAAAACATATCAGAAGAATAATGAATACAAAACATAAAGAAAACCCAAAACTTCTGAAGGGAAATTGAGGAGAGATCTTCAGTCTTGATGATGAATCCGGCTTCTAAGATGGATCAATCGGCTTTCTAGGAGTAATTCCTTGCTCCCTACTCTGCGTCTTTTCTTTAGACCTCCTCTAGGGTGTTTAAATAGGCTTTAGAATGCCTAAAAACCCTCAAACTTGCCCTTTTTCCGAAGAGAACTTAACTAGGGCTCGACAGGGACACACCCGTGTGACACTAGACAGTCTGGCCCAAAAATGACCTTGGCCGTGTAAACTACACAGTCTGGCCCAATACTCGCCACACGTCCGTGTGGTTTACCCATGTGGGGCCCACACTGCCCAGTTCGGCCCAACGTGGCCCAAAATGACCTACACCCACGAGATCGCTCGTGGTGGTCACTACAATCACATGCTCGTGCTTATGCACTTAGATGACCACACGAGCGAGCGCACGCCCGCGTGGCATCGATGGTAATAGTTTTTTGGCTTTTGCCGTCTAACGATTAAAGCAGTGTGACTACAC
Organism: Gossypium anomalum; assembly: GCA_025698475.1. Taxonomy (NCBI): domain Eukaryota; kingdom Viridiplantae; phylum Streptophyta; class Magnoliopsida; order Malvales; family Malvaceae; genus Gossypium; species Gossypium anomalum. The sequence continues at coordinate 33,630,081 of CM046960.1, read as the reverse complement.
ACCTGTTTGCGAAAAGAGAGCAATCCCCATGAACATCAACCTAGAATAAAACACGGTCCAATGTCAATACTTAAACCCTTAAGGTTAAACGCCCTCTTACAAGCACTTAATCCTTAATAATACACGTTACCTACCTTGTTTGAGCAAATACGGTTTACTCCCCCTTTTAAACATGTGATCTCAATTGACTTCCAAAACCCTGATAGAATCTGCATTGCATCTTAGTCTTATTAACTTTCACCATGAACTCAAATAACTATAACCAAAATATCAAGAACTTACCACCACGTAAACTAAGAATGGATCATAAGAGTAATTGGCCTAAACCACACAAGAGCTGAATTCACTAGATAATAGAGACAAAACAGAATGGTTGAACCTTAAACAGAAAACATTAATACTGAAAAGTGTTAGATGAAACTATTAGTGTAACCGAAAGAGAGGAAGAATTACCACTTACCCATACAAGTCGAAAAGCAATAGCCCAGAACTGAAAAAGTAGAAGGAGAAGTATTCGACTTGATCCCTAGATGCAATGAAGAAAGAGTTGAGGAGAGAAAGGAATGTTCAGCCACTGCACAAAAGAAGATGATAATGACAGCACAGAATCAATTGAGAGGGGAAGAATGGTATTCGGTTAGGGTCACAAGAATGAGCGCAATCAGTAGTATAGTAGATGAGAAAGAATCGACTAACAGTGGAGTAATGGTTGAAAGAGGAAACAACACCGAAGAGGAAGCAGAAGGAAAAATACCCGAATGGTCTTTTGCTATGTTCGGCCCCAAGAAGAGAAGGAATAACAGTCAAACCAAAAAAAATACAGAGAAGAAAACACACACCCTAACACTAATTAGTTTTTAGAGAACAAAAGAAACAAAGCTAAAAATGTTTACAAACCCGAAAATGAGTACCTCCACTTGCCAAAGCTGAAAGTCTAGAGTGCTACAGTTCAAATTCAGCACAACTCATCCACCAAATTTGAATTCCCCAATTTACTCTTAAAAACCTTCCTACTCACAAACCTGTTCAATCGAAATCCCCCTTTTCACTCCCCAAATTTGGCCAACAACAACCCCATTCAAACTCATTCAAACTCCCCAATTTTTCGATCAAACCCAACTTCCTCCCATGTCCACCAGTAAAAATAATCTCCATTTGCATAAGCAAGGATTAAAACCTCAGACCACTAGCACACTCCACACGCTACTATCCACTAGACTAGTAGGCTTTTTATACCATACTTTACCAAATTTTATTTAAGAACCCTACCGACCAGAGACAGGAGTTTTATCCCTAAAAACCAAACTTTTGTGGAAGCCAAAGCTTGAACCCAGGACTTCTCAGACAATCCCAGAGCACACAACCACTAAGCCAAACACTCAATTGTGTCACTTCCTTGCACAATCAAATATTTATCAGAAGCTTCCCAACTGCTCCCACACTCAAGACCTAATACTTTTAGGCCCAAATTTGGGGCCTTACAACAACTGCCAAAAGACTATGAATTAGTGATTGACTATCATACGGGGAAAGCGAACGTAGTTGCTAATGCTTTGAGTCAAAATTCCTTATTTGCTTTGCATGCTTTGAACACACAATTAGCTTTGTCTTATGATGGTTTAATAGCATCTGAGTTGAAAACAAGACCGTTATTTCTACAGCAGATTTGTGAAGCTCTGATCATGATTTTTTCGTAATAAGTTTTATAAATTTATAATTAATCATTCTTGAAACTAACTATTATCACGACGTAGGTAAGTGTACCTATTGAACAAGAGTATAGCTTTAGCAAGACTGGATTGTCGAAACCCAAAGGAACTAAAAGTACTAGTATTAATTGTCTTTTGATTATCTAGCTTAAGAATAATGGGGTTTATTTTAATTAACTAATTAACTAAACTAAGAATTCATAGAAAATAGAATTGGGGAAATAATTTTTGGAAAAACAATTGATTTAATATAATACCTAACGAAAAATCCACCTAGACTTCACTTGTTATTTTGACTCCTAATCGGACGATTTATTCATTCAACTTGTTCCATAGAAATCCCTAAGTTATGTTATTATCCCTATTCAAGACTAATAACGTCTAACCTTAGATTGATTAATTGAAATTTCTTTCTAATTAACATCTTAGGGTTGCATTAACTCGATCTATGGATCCCCTTATTAGGTTTCACCCTAATCTGGTAGAATCTTGCTACCCTATCTCTAGGCGCGCAATCAACTCTGCTTAATTATGACAAAGTCACTCTTAGCCAGGGGCTATTCATCCTCCAAATAAGAGCATTAACTTGAATCAATATCCTGAAATATCGAAACAATAATTAAGAACACATAATTAAGAACAAGTTAAATATTTATCATACAATTAAGAAAATAATAACAAGATTCGTCTTAGGTTTCATTCCCCTTAGGTATTTAGGGGGTTTAGTTCATAACTAAAAAGGAAAACATCTCAGAAGAATAATGAATACAAAACATAAAGAAAACCCAAAACTCCTGAAGGGAAATTGAGGAGAGATCTTCAGTCTTGATGATGAATCCGGCTTCTACAATGGATCAATCGGCTTTCTTGGAGTAATTCCTTGCTTTCTACTTCCGTCTCCTTTTTAGTCCTGCTCTAGGGTGTTTAAATAGGCTTTAGAATGCCTAAAAGCCCTCAAACTTACCATTTTCCGAATAGAACTTAGCTAGGGCTCGGTAGGGACACGTCCGTGTGACATGCCCTTGTGCGATTACTTTAGGCCGTGGTCAAGGCTGAGAGATCAACACGTCCGTGCTAAAGTTGTTTTAGGCCGTGGTTGAGCCTGTTAGAATGGCACGGACGCGTGTTCTGCCAGTGTGAGGAAGTCCAGGCAGTGTTGTTTTCCCACGTCGGCCCATTTTCTCTATTTTTGGCCCGTTTCTTATTCTTTTCACTCTCCTATGCTCACCTAAGTATAAAACATGAAATTAAAGGATTAGGAGCATCAAATTCACCAAATCTGAGGAGAAATCATTCATAAATGTGTTAAGTATGGGATAAAAATATGTACAAATTGCGGTTTATCAAATACACCCACACTTAAGCGTTTGCTTATCCTCAAGCAAAATCCTCAATTCACAATTAAGAATTCCTTTATCTCAACTTATAATTTCTATCAATAATATCTCAAACTAATCCATAAGTTATCATACATTACGAACTCAACCGAAAGAACATTAAAGTTTCAAACATTCTAAGTTGAGCATTTAATCATGAAAAATATAGGCATTTCCCCTCATCTAAGTGGTCACCATCGATTCAAAATCTCATAGAGTTTAGCATCCTCACTAAAAATTCACTCAAGTCACTCGAAGTGTTTAAGGATAATGAAATTAGCACTCATCAGTCAATATGAAAAGTTATTACCATAGGCTTGCATGAAAATCAAATCTCTACCACTATAAATTGAGATGATATATAAATCAAGAGGTCTTTAGAGGGTTGTAATGAGGTTTGGTTAGGGGGTATGGTCACAAGCTGAAAGAAAAGGTTAGAATCGAGATTGAATTGAAAAATCACTTAACTAGAAAAATATTTACTCATCATTTGCGTACAACAGAGCTTCTTCCCAGAATATGAAATTTAAATACTTAAGCTCAAAAACAAAAGATCACTACTACTAATATGTATACATGTTTTTTTTTTAAAAACAATTTAAATAACATAGACTAACTATTAAGAACAGGTCATAGCTAAGCAATTTATTCAAATCAAATCTCAAAAAAAATATGGATCAAATTAATTGAGGGGATTTCAACAATAATGAGATAAGGGTTAATATTAAGGATAATATAAGGAATGGCTTGTTAGGCTCAAAGGGGTTTACTAAGGGTTAATTGTAGAGGTAGACTTTTCATGGCATGAGTGGGTTAATCCTAAGTGCCTCTATCATCTTGACATATCAAATCAAATGGTGTGGTCTTGACATGCATAATCAAGCAAGTTCTAGAATAACAATTCGATATTGACACACTCAAAGCAATAATAAAAGTGAGCATCAAAGAAATAATAGATGCTCTTAAAGGCTCAAAATCTCACAAAAATTATGGCTTTTTTTTATGTTTAAACTTATGGGTTTCGATTCAATATAATACCTAAACTTGGGAAAACAACCTAAATTTTAAATTCTCAAATATCAACTTAGCATCTTAATTTTCTAATGTCTTAAAGTTTAATTAATCAATGCATGAATGCCTATGTTTTAATTCAAGATATATCAATAAAAATCATAAATTAATCAAAATTCTTCCTAAAAATGATATGAGAGATTTACAAGAGAATAAGACAAAATTCAGGGATTTCTGATAGTGATATAATTTACCCCCTACACTTAAGATGTACATTGCCCTCAATGTACAAAGATAAAGTTAGTGACAATTATATATATAAGATCGAAAGATAGAGAGAGAAGTGAAACTTCCTGAGTGTTGAATGGATGGAATCCCTGGATTAGAAAGAGCGATAATTGAAAATAGGGCTGAAAGGAAGGCATGATTCTGAGGAAGAATTAAGAAAATAATCTGATAATAATCATAAAGATAAGCCGTGTTTTAAAAACAAACGAGTCTTCAAAAATAAATAAAAATAAAAGTAAAAATAAAATAAGAGAAATAATCTAATTTTGCAAGTGACATGGCCATATCACACGCCCGTGTGGTTCGTGTCCAGTCTGTGTTTGTCGTAAATTGAGAGGTCGTCACACGGCTTAAGGACACGCCCGTGTGTCTAGGCCATCTGGCTGCATGATCGTATCGCGCGACCGTGTGCGATGTGGTTCGCTTCTCCCTTGCCCATGTCCTACGCGCATGTCCGTGTTGTTTTGGCAGTGTCGACCACGGGCGTTAAGCACGGGCGTGTCGCACACCCGTGTCATTTTGGCAGATTTGCCCACGGCCCTCTCACACAGATGTGGAAATTTATCGCATCCTGTGTTTTTGGGAAAAATTTTACTCTATTTTCACACGGTCATATCGTACGGCTGTGTCTCTTCTCATGTTACGGGCACGGCCTAAGGTACGCCCGTGTACATGGCTGTGTGGATTTTGTAAACCTGTGTTCAAAGACTCAGTTAGTGATCTAGATATTAAAATTTTGAAATTTAAATAAAATTTAAATAAATAAAAACTATTAGTACTCGGGTTACCTCCCGAGAAGCGCTTATTTATAGTCTAAGCTCGACTTACCTCTCCATTGAATGGTCATGGTGGTTTGAGGAGTTTACACTCCTCATTCTTGATATCAATCTTATCAAAATAAGGTTTTAGGTGGGTATTGTTTACCTAAAAAGTTTTGAATTTGGGATGACTTACCTCTACTGTACCGAAAGGGAAAATGCTAAGTACCGTAAGAGGAATTTCTTCATTCAGTTTGGCAATGGCAATGTAAGTATCTGCGGTGTCTAATAGAACTCTATCTCCAACCTTAAGTTGATTTGGTGAGGTATTGAGCTCGTTCTAGCGTAGTTTTGGTTTATCGTATGTTCTCGGTTTATGTGTTCGCCATTCATCTAGCTCCTCGATTTGTAACATTCGTTCTTCATGAATAGGTCCTCTATTTTTGCTTGAACATGGCTCATATATGTCCTTCGAACTCATTTCCTGCAAAATAGGTTGCACCATATTGTCAGTTTTAGCAAAATGGTTTATACAATCACCTTCAATTTTTGATGTGTTGCCAGAATTGTGAGCTTGAAAGGTGATTGTTTCGTCTCCCACACGAAGTATGAGTTCACCTATGCCAATATCAATAATCGTTCTAGCAGTTGCTAAAAAGGGCCTTATTAAAATCAAAGGAGTGTTGCTATCCTCCTCTATGTCTAGGACAACGAAATCAATGGGAAATATAAATTTATCAATTTTAACTAGCACATCTTCAATAATACCCCTAGGAAATCTGATAGTTTTATCTGCTAATTGAATGCTCATCCTAGTCTGTTTGGGTTTCCTAAGACCTAGTTGCTTAAACATTTTGTAAGGCATGACGTTAATGCTAGCCCCTAAATCAGCTAATGCATTATTAACATCTAAGCTACCAATTAAGCAAGGAATTGTAAAACTTCCTGGACCTTTTAATTTGTTGGGTAGCTTATTCTGTAGAATAGCTGAGCAAACTACGTTTAGCTCCACTTGCGACGCCTCGTCCAACTTTCGCTTATCTGCTAAAAGCTCCTTTAAAATTTTCATTGTGTTCGGTATCTGCGAGAGAGCTTCACTAAACGGTAAGTTGAAATGTAATTTTTTTAAGAGTTTAAGGAATTTACCAAATTGTTCATCTGAGCAGTCTTTCCTTGTCGCATTGGGATATGGCACACGAGGTTTATATTCTACACTTACCATTTTGTTTTCATTGTGACCTACCTCACTTTTACCTTTGCTCACCACAGTTTCTTGCCTCGATTCTGGCTTAGGCTCAACGAACCCTTCTTCACCTTGAACATTAATCGCGTTGAGCTGTTCCCTCGAGTTAGGTTCAGTGTTACTTGGCAAGCTACCTTGTGGTCATTCAGAAATTAGTTTAGACAACTGGCCTATCTGAGTTTTGAGCCCTCGGATCGATGCTTGTTGATTTTTAAATGCTGTCTCGGTATTCTGGAAAAGAGTTTCTGACACCGAGATGAATTTGGATAGCATCTCCTCAAGGTTCGGCATGAATTTGGATAGCATCTCCTCAAGGTTCGGCTTTTTCTCTTATTGGTAAGGTGGTTGTTGGAAGCTTGAGGGTAGTGGTGGTCTCTGATTCCCTTGACCTCCCCCATGAGAAGTTTGGGTGATTCCTCCAACTTGCATTATATGTATTGCTATAAGAATTATTTTGAGATCGAGGATTCTTACCCATGTAATTTAATTGCTCGTTCTCCATGTTGTGGCCATAGGGTGGATATTCTGAATTGCTCGATCCACCTCCACTTGCTTCACATTGCATTACCTGTGAAGAACTAAGAAAACTATCAATTTTTCTGTTAAAAAGTTCTACCTGGGTTGAGAGTATGGCGACTGAATCGACGTTAAAAACGTCGGTTGCTTTTTTTGGCTTTATCCTTATGACTTGCCACTGATAGTTATTCACTAACATCTCCTCAATAAATTCTTAAGCCACTTCAGGTGTTTTGTTGTTGATGGTTCCACCAGCTGCTGCATCAATCATCTATCTTGTTGAGGGGTTTACACCACTGTAAAACGTTTGAACTTACAGCCATAGAGGTAACCTATGGTGAGGGCACCTTCACAGTAGGTCCTTGTATCTCTCTCATGCATCGTAAAGTGTTTCTAAATCCATCTGTACAAAAGAAGAGATATCATTACGTAATTTAGTCGTTTTAGCCAGCGAAAAATACTTTAATAAAAACTTTTCGGTCATTTGTTCCCAAGTAGTGATTGACCCTCGTGGTAATGAGTTCAACCACTGTTTAGCTTTGTTCCTTAGTGAAAAAGGGAATAACCGAAGACGAATGGCATCATCAGAAATGCCATTAATTTTAAAAGTGTCGCAGAACTCCAAAAAATTTGCCAAGTGAGTGTGGGGATCCTCGTCCCGAAAACCATCAAACTGAACAAATTGTTGTATCAATTGAATGGTGTTAGGTTTCAGTTCAAAATTATTTGCAACAATAGAAAGCCTAACTATACTTGACTCAGTTCCTGTTAAATTAGGTTTAGCATAACCATACATAGTACGAGGAGCAGGATTCTAATTTACTAGATCAGCGGGTATCGCAGACGATAGCAAATTTTCTTGATTTTCAGCCATCTCCTTGGTTGTAGTTGAGATATCGTCCTCTTGCTCTTCCTCTGTGTATCTTAGACTTCGCCTTATTTCTCTTCGGTTTCTGTGAGCAGTGCGATTAATTTCTTCATTAAAAACTAATGGTACCGACAGGTTTCTTCGAGTCATAAACTATAAAAACCTGCCAGAAGAAGGAAAAAGAAAATTTAGTAAATAAAAATAATAAAATTAAAATTAAATTGCAAGGAAAATAAATGGCTAAAGTAATAAAAATTGAGTGTTCCTAATATCTTAGTTCCCCGACAGCGGTGCCAAATACTTGATCGTGATTTTTCCGCAATAAGTTTTACAAATTTATAATTAATCGTTCTTGAAACTAACTATTATCACGACGTAGGCAAGTGTACCTATCGAACAGTAGTATAGCTTTAGCAAGACCAGATTGTCGAACCCAAAGGAACTAAAAGTACTAGTATTAACTGTCTTTTTATTATCTAGCCTAAGAATAATGGGGTTTATTTTAATTAACTAATTAACTAAACTAAGAATTCACAGAAAATATAATTGGGGAATTACTTTTTGGAAAAACGATTGATTTAAGACAATACCTAAGGAAAAATCCACCTAGACTTCACTTGTTATTTTGAATCCAAATCGGACTATTTATTTGTTCAACTTATACCATAGAAATCCCTAAGTTATGTTATTACCCCTATTCAAGACTAATAACGTATAACCCTAGATTGATTAATTGAAATTTCTTTCTAATTAACATCCTAGGGTTGCATTAACTCGATCTATGGATCCCCTTATTAGGTTTTACCCTAATCTGGCAGAATCTTGTCACCCTATCTCTAGCGCGCAATCAACTCCGCTTAACTATAACAAAGTCACTCTTAGATAGGGACTATTCATCCTCCAAATAAGAGCATTAACTTGAATCAATATCCTGAAATACCAAAACAATAATTAAGAACACATGATTAAGAACAAGTTAAATATTTATCATACAATTAAGAAAATAATAACAAGATTCATCTTAGGTTTCATTCCCCTTAGGTATTTAGGGGGTTTAGTTCTTAACTAAAAAGGAAAAAATCTTAGAAGAATAATGAATACAAAACATAAAGAAAACCCAAAACTCTTGAAGGGAAATTAAGGAGAGATCTTCAGTCTTGATGATGAATCCAGTTTCTGAGATGGATCAATCGGCTTTCTTGGAATAATTCCTTGCTCCCTTCTCTCCGTCTCCTTTTTAGTCCTCCTCTAGGGCGTTTAAATAGGCTTTAGAATGCCTAAAAGCCCTCAAACTTTCCCTTTTCCGAATAGAACTTAGCTAGGGCTCGGCAAGGACATGCCCGTGTGACACGCCCGTGTGTGATTACTTCAGGCTGTGGTCAAGGCTGAGAGATCAACACGCCCATGCTGAAGTTGTTTTAGGCCATGGTCGAGCCTGTTAGAAAGGCACGGGCATGTGTTCTGCCTGTGAGAGGAAGTCCAGGCCGTGTTATTTTCCCATGCCATCCCATTTTCTCCATTTTTGGCCCGTTTCTTATTCTTTTCGCTCTCCTATGCTCACCTAAGTATAAAACATGAAATTAAAGGATTAAGAGCATCAAGTTCACCAAATCTAAGGAGAAATCATTCATAAATGTGTTAAGTATGGGATAAAAATATGTATAAATTACGATTTATCAAGCTCAAAAATTTGATAATGAATTGTAAGCAAAACGAGCTCAGTGTGAGTCAACTTTTGATTCAGAGATTTGAATAGAGATTGATGACTGTTTGATGTTTCATGATAGAATATGTATACCAAGAAATTTTGAGCTCATTTAGAAGATTTTAAACGAATTACACCCCGGGAAGCACGAAAATGTATAACGATTTGAAATAGCTTTATTGGTGGCATGACATGAAAGGAGATATCTCAGAATTTGTTTCGAAATGTTTGATTTGCCAACAAGTCAAAGCTGAGCATCAAGTGTCGTTAGGTTTATTACAGCCTATTATGATTCCTGAGTAGAAATGGGATAGAGTAACAATGGATTTTGTATAAGGTTTACCCTTATCTCCGAAAAAGAAAGATGGGATCTGGGTTGTTGTTGGCAGATTGTCGAAATTAGCTCATTTTATTCTGATACGTACAGATTTTTCGCTTTATAAATTAGCTGAGTTGTATATTTCCAAAATTGGGAGATTACATGGTGTTCCCCTATCTATTGTTTCGGGTAGAGATCCACGATTTACTTCACGATTTTGGAAGAAATTATAAGAAGTTTTCGATTCAAAGCTGCATTTTAGCACTGCATTTCACCTGCAAACGGATGTTCAATCCGAACTAGTTATTCAGATACTTGAGGATATGTTGCGTTGTTGCATTCTTGAGTTTGAAGGTAGCTGAGAGAAATATCTATTGCTGATTGAATTTGCTTACAATAATAGCTTCCAATCGAGTATAAAGATGGCACCGTATAAAGCTTTATGCTGTCGAAAATGTCGAACATTATTGTACTGGATTGAACTCAGTGAAAATAAGATTCACGGGGTTGATTTGATCAGAGAGACTGAAGAAAAAGTGAAAGTAATTCGCGGTAGTTTGAAAGCAGCATCAGATCGACAGAAATCGTACGCAGGCTTGAAACAGAAAGAAATTGAGTTCCAGATCAGGGACAAAATGTTTTTGAAAGTGTCGCCGTGGAAAAATGTATTGCGGTTTGGTCAGAAAGGGAAATTGAGTCCGTGATTCATTGGACCGTATGAGATTACTGAGCGAGTTAGGCCAGTGGCATATCGACTATCTTTACCTTCTGAGTTAGAGAAAATACATAATGTTTTTCATGTGTAAATACTACGACGTTACTGATCTGACCCTCCACATGTCATTTCCACGACCGAGGTTGAAATTTAGTCTGATATGTCATATGCTGAAAAATCGATTCGAATTTTAGCTCGTGAGATCAAAGAACTGAGAAATAAGAGAACTGAATTAGTGAAAGTATTATGCCATTGAAACGGGGTTGAAGAAGCTACATGGGAACCCGAGTATGCTATGAGAAAACAATAACCGAACCTATTCACTAGTATGATTTTCGAGGATAAAAATCCTTACGGGGGGAGAGTTGTAACAGCCCAGTTTTGGCTAAATCAGAACAGTGGTTTCGAAACTACAAATTCAATGTTGGAAAATTATTTTAATATTATTTTCGGTATTTACAGCACGTTATTTGATATGTTTGAAAAATTCGTGAGCTACTTTTATCGATTGGTTAGTTAATTTGATAAAAAAGATTGAATCGTTTAAAATGCAAAAGTTGCATTCTACTTGTTAAAGGTGTTTAATTGCTATGATTTGATAAATCAAAGGTCCTTATAATGTTATTAGTCCATGATTAGTGTAAGTGGAAAATTATGGCCATCCATTATATGGCTTTTTTATGATTATAACAAAGGTTAATATAGTAAATTGATAAATTAAGTTAATTAAAATATAGCAAAACATGAATTTGTGTTCATCTTCTTCCTTGGTGACTGAATATCAAAGGAAAAAGAAAGGGTTTGAAGCTTTCTAATTTTCAGCACATTCCTAGCTTGATTAAGGTATGGTTTTAGCTCAGTTTTTAATGGTTTTTATGTTTTTGTAATCATTGCAACTCAATCTAGCTAGCCCGTACCTTTAATTTCAAAACTGTTATAGATTTTGAGAGTTGCCATTGTTGAATCTATGTGTTCTTTGATGTTTAATGTTGAAATATGAAAGCTTGGTGATAGATTTTCATGTTTTCTAAAGTGATTTTTGATGAAAATGCATAATACGGATTAATTTGTGAAAAGTGCCAATTGAGTAGTTGAAAAGTGAAATAAATGGTAGTTTTGGACTGCTAAGGACCTATAAATAATTCGGCCAAGCTTGGGTTTATTGAAATTATGTGAAATTATGTGTTTTGTGAAACAATGATTAAATTGTTAAAAGTGTGAAAGTTTAGGGGCTAATGTGCAAATAGGCCTAAATGTATGTTTTGGACTAAATTTAATGAATGGTCGATTAAATAAGTTAATTTTGAATTCATATAGATCAAGAAAGGAAGAATTTGGATTTAGATCGAGGGAAAAATAAGGTTATCGTGTAGTCGACCCGATCTATTAATTTTGAATATGAGATAAGTTGGTATGTGAGATTACATTATAAATGTATGTTAAAATGCTTTTATATTGCATAAATTGTTAAAATAGGAATATGGATAATGTATGAATTATAAAAATGACTCTACGAATGCATGCGATGATAGAAACGAAAAGTGTGAAAGCCCGGTCGAACCTTAAGAATAGTTTTGGATACTATTGACATGTCAGTAAGTGATACGTTGAGTTGATTTCGGGCCATGATATTAGCACTTCAGGTGCGTATTTTACTGATTTGGCTTCGGGCCATGGTATAGGTACTTATCGTACGAGACTCCTGAGTATTCGATTTCTATTTCGAATGGTTCAACGGGTAAACGAATGATATGGTTGACAAAGAGGCTAGTACGAAGCGATACAGGTATGTACAGAACCTATTTGAGTATTAAATAGTGAAAGTTCAATGAGTTTGTATTTGATCATGTTTTGAGACATGAGAAAGGTTTGTAGTTATTGTGTATATGGTTTTGCCATGTGTAATTGGTTGATCTGCATTTATTCGATGAATTAATTATTCACATACGAGCTTACTAAGCTATGAAGCTTACTTCATGTTATTTTTCTATGTTTTATAGTGAATCAAGGCTAGCTCTGATCCAGGAGTCGTCAGGAACATCATCGCACTATCAAACATTTAAGTTGGTACTTTTGAATTATACAACTATGGTATTTGGCACGTATAGGCTAGATGTCGAATTTTTGTTGTGATTATAGCTATGAGATTTGGCTTGTAAATGATGTTGATATATATATGTGTTTGGCTATTAAAAATGGTTCTTAATGACTTTTGCAAGATGTTTATAATGCCTTGCGAGATGGTTTGCTTTGGCATGGTTGTAACCAAGACATTATGGAAGCTAAAATGATTATTTGAATTATGGTGGATGAAAGCTTGAGAATGGTCTTATTTTGGCATGAATTTATATGTCAAATTGGTAGTTAAATAGTATGTAACGCAGTCAATGAATTGATTGAGTTGAGGATGGTTTTCGGTTGTGAATATTAGGTTGGTATATATATTTACATATTGTATGAATTAAGGTTAAAGATTATATTGTTTTGGTATATATTTGAGTAAGTGAAATGGTTGTATTTGTATAGCATGAATTGTGCATGATTTGGGATTGATTTGGCTGCCCTTTTGTATACGGAAATTTTATATTTTGTCTTGTGTAGGTACATTGAAGTTGGGGTGGCAAATTGGCCTTGCAAATGGCCTATTTTTGCCCACACGAGCAGAGACACGAGCGTGTATCTTAGTTGTGTGTGACACACGGTCATGGTATACTGCCGTGTGTCCCCTAATGATGCTTAGAAATCAAGTCAATGAGTTACACGGCCTAGACACACGGGCATATGGCCGGCCGTGTGGTCAAGTCAGTATACCCTCTAGTTTTCACACGGCCTAGCACACGGGCGTGTCCTCGACCATGTGATACAAGTCAATATGTATGCCCTGTTTCCACACGACCTGAGACACGGGCGTGTCTAGAGCCCCGTGAGGTGCACGGCCTGTTCACACGGGCATGTGACCCTTGTATGGTTGAATTTTTTCTAAGTTTCCAAAATTTTTATATGTTATCGGTTTAGCCCCGAATAACTTCTAAAACATCCTCGTAGGCCCTTATAAGGGACAATGTGTTTGTGATTAAATGGTAATTGAGTATGAATGCATAAATGTATGAGTTATGTGTTGTAACCCTACTCTGGTGATGGATACAGGTTAGGGGTGTTACATTTTATTGGTATCAGAGTTACAATTTAGTCGATTCTAGGACTAACGTAGCATGTGTGACAGTCTAGCTATACATGCCATATATATAAACTGAGATAGTGTGATGACTCCTGACGTTTTAAATTGTTTTTTCGTTATTTTTTCATATAGTAATGGATCCCAATCGAGCTATAGCCGATGAGGTTGAGAGTAATGGTCCTATTCTTGCGCAAGGGACAGCACCATCTAATTATAGACCCGTGATGGGCAGTCAGGGAGGAGAGGCAAAAGAAGCCTTCTTCCAAATGATGAATGAATGGTTCACTCAATACATTCATACAAACCTGGCTGCTCAGCAACCTCTATCCCCTTCTAATCCCCAACTGATTCGAGTAGCTCCTCAAGGAATCAAGCTTTTAAGATTGAATAAGCCTCTATTTGACAAGATCTGCAAACACAGGGCTGAAGAGTTCAGAGCTAATGTTGATGATGATCCTGAGAGAGCTGAGTTCTGGCTCGAAAATACGATTCGAGTATTCGATGAATTATCTTGTACTCCTGATGAATGTATTAAATGTGCTGTATCTTTGCTAAGAGACACCGCGTATCAATGGTGGAACATGTTGATATCTGTGGTTCCGAAAGAACGGGTTACTTGGGAGTTCTTTCAATCCAAATTCTGAAAGAAATACATTAGTCAAAGATTTCTCGATCAAAAGCACAAAGAGTTTCTAGAATTAAAACAAGGCTGAATGGCCGTGACAGAATATGAAAGAGAATTTGTACAGTTGAGTAAGTATGCCAGGGAATATGTTTCTACTGAAGAGATTATGTGTAAGCAGTTCGTTGACGGGTTGAACGAAGATATAAAACTACTAGCCAAAATTTTAGAGTTGAAAGAATTTGTCGTTTTGGTTGAAAGGGCTTGTAAAGCTGATGATCTTAGCAAAGAAAAGAGAAAACCAAATTCAAAAGCTAGAGACTTGAGAAAAAGATCGATGAGTAAGTCGTATCAATCTTCATCAAAGAAATCCAGAGATTCGTACACTCGTCCAAATGCTTCAAGCGAATATTTGAACAAAGATCGTAGAAAACAATACCATGTTCAAAAGCTCAAGCTATATCAATATCGAGTGTTGGCAGTGTGAGAGACAACAAACCCAAGTGTCAGTAGTGTGGAAGAGGACATTTTGGATAATGCTGGAATAAAATTAATAAAGCTTGTTACAAATGTGGTTCGCTAGATCACTTTATCCGAGATTGCCCTGAGCTGGATGAGAAAGATAAAGTTCAGAATGTGAAATCAAGTAACACGTCGAATAGAGGTAGACCACATAGAATTTTCGTAAATGTAAATGGTAGTAGATGGGCGACAAAGGATTCAGCTGCGAGATTTGAGACCGGAGCACCTGCTAGAGCCTACGCTTCGCGCTCGCGAAGAAGTGTCATCTCCAGATGTTATCACCAGTACTTTCACTCTCTATGATACTAATGTGATTGCATTGATAGATCCAGGATCAACTTATTCTTATATATGTATGAATTTAGTATCTAGTAAGACTGTGCCTGTAAAGTCTACTGAATTTGTGATTAGAGTATCGAACCCCTTAGGCAAATGTGTTTTGGTTGACAAAGTCTGCAAGAATTGTTCATTGATGAATTAGGATTTCTGTTTACCGGCTAATCTGATGTTGTTCCTACTCGATGAATTTGATGTGATTTTGGGAATGGATTGGCTAATGATGTGTGATACTATAGTGAATTGTAGACGGAAGACAATTCAACTGAAATGTCAAAATAGTGAGACTATTAGAATTAAATCTAATGATCTAAATAGTTTTCCAGTTGTGATCTCATCTATGTTAGCTCAGAGATTTGTGGGAAAGGGGTGTGAAGCTTATCTTGCTTATGTACTTGATACGAAAGTGATAGAAACAAAGATTGAATTAGTACCAGTTGTGTGTGAGTATCCAGATGCATTTCCTGAAGAGTAACCAGGTTTACCACTTATCAGAGAGGTTAAGTTTGGTATTGAATTAGTACCGAGAACAACGCCGATATCGATAGCTCCGTACAGAATGGCTCCGACAGAGTTAAAAGAATTGAAAAATCAGTTGCAAGAGTTGAGAGATAGAGGTTTTTCTAGACCAAGTTTCTCTCCCTAGGGTGCACCGGTGTCATTTGTGAAAAATAAAGATGGCACGATGAGAATGTATATAGACTATCGATAGCTCAACAAAACAAATGCACCTGCTATTTTTATGGCCTTGATGAACCAGATTTTCAGGCCGAACTTAGACTTATTCGTAGTTCTGTTTATTGATGATATTTTGATTTACTCTCGTGATAAATATGAGCATGCTGAGCATTTGAGAATCGTGCTACAAACTTTGAGAGATAAATAGTTGTTTGCAAAGTTCAGCAAATGTGAGTTTTGGCTACCAGAGGTTGGTTTTCTGGGACATATAGTTTTAGTCGTGGGTATCCAAGTTGACCCGAGAAAATTTCTACGATTATAGATTGTAAGCCTCCGAGAAATGTATATGAAGTCCGTAGTTTTCTGGGACTAGCCAACTATTATAGACGATTTGTGAAAGGCTTCTCGATGATTATGACTCCGATGACACGATTACTTCAAAAAGATGTTAAATTTGAGTGGTCAAAAAAGTGTCAGCAGAGCTTTGAATAGTTAAAAGCATTATTGACAGAGGCACCAGTGTTAGTTCAGCCTGAGTTGGGTAAAGAATTCGTAGTTTTCAGTGATACGTCGTTAAATGGCTGGATTGTGCTTTGATGCAGGAAGGCAATGTTGTAGCTTATGCCTCGAGATAGTTGAAGCCGTACAAAAAGAATTATTTGAGGCACGACCTAGAGTTAGCCACGATAGTGTTCACATTGAAAATTTGGCGTCATTAGTTGTTTGGTGAGAAATGCCATATTTATACCGACCGCAAAAGGTTGAAATATCTGATGACTCAGAAAAATTTGATTTTCCGACAGCGAAGATGGTTAGAATTGCTAAAAGCTATGAATGGGTGATTGACTATCATCTGGGGAAAGTGAACGTAGTTGCTGATGCTTTGAGTCAAAAGTCCTTTTTGCTTTATGTGATTTGAACACACAATTAGCTTTGTCTTACGTTGGTTCCATAGTAGCCGAGTTGAAAGCGAGACCGTTATTTTTACAGCAAATTTGTAAGGCTCAAAAATTTGATAATGAATTGCAAGCAAAACGAGCTCAGTGCGAGTCGACTTCTAATTCAAAGTTTCGAATAGGGCCTGATGACTGTTTGATGTTTCGTGATAGAATATGTGTACCAAGAAATTCTGAGCTCAATCAAAATCTTCTAAATGAAGCACACAGCAGCTGTTTATCAATACACCCAGAAAGCACGAAAATGTATAGCAATTTGAAACAGCTTTATTGGTGGCACAGCATGAAACGAGATATCTCAGAATTTGTTTTGAAATGTTTGATTTGTTAGCAAGTCAAAGCTGAGCATCAAGCGGCGCCAGGTTTATTACAGCCTATTATAATTCCTGAATGGAAGTGGGATAGAGTAACAATGGATTTGGTATCGGGTTTGCCCTTATCTCGTTTCTGAATGCAATCCATTCACAAACGTCCATCATAAATCATCAATTCATAAAAATTCATATACATATAGTCCCTGTATGAGGTTTTTGAGACCCTAAACATGCTTTAAAGTGGATTCGGGACTAAATTGATCACATACAAAATTTCTTGAATACTTAAAAATTTTTCTAAGTTACAGAAGTCACACGCCCGTGTGAACAGGCAGTGTACCTCACACGGCATTAGACACACCAGTGTGTCTAGGCCATGTCATATCACGGTATACATACTAACTTATCCACACGGCTGGAGACACGCCCGTGTGCCTTGGCCATGGTTGAAACTGACTTGGGTTACACGGCTGACCACACGCCCGTGTGTCTAGCCCGTGTACCCTTCGAAATGGCCACACACGCCCATGTACCAAGGCTGTGTGCCTTACACGGCCACCAGACACGCCCGTGTGTGTAGGCCATGCTCAAGACTAACTTAAAAATGTAAGACCACCCCAGGGGACACACGGCCATGTAATATAACCGTGTGTTGCACACGGCTTAAACACACACCCGTGTCTCTACCCGTGTAGACAAAAATAGGCTATTTGCCAAGCTAATTTGCCACCCTTATTGGTAACTCCTACAAGTCCAAAATCAAAGCACAATTGCACCATAATTTCAACCAATTTCAATTATAAAACAAACATCTTTCATTCCATATAATCATTAACCAATTTCATCCTTATCATCCAAACCCAAAACATGCCAAATTCACATGCCATACTCATATCAAAATCACACCATTTCTATAACTAATTCATTTAACTAATTTACCAAATTGACCATTTCTCACTAGGCCATTTATGAGCATATTAAACATACCATTTCTTAACATAGCCATATCACATGGCATGATATACACTTCACAAAACATAACACCTTAGTCCTAGCCTATACATGCCATACTTTGATATATACATTTTTAAAAGATACCAAAATAGAGTTTGATATTGTGGTGATGATCCTTGACGATCCCCAAGCTTCCAGTAGCTTCGATATCTATAAAACAATGCAAACACATACAAAGTAAGCTTTCAAAAATCTTAGTAAGCCATATACAAATAAACTTATCATTTTAAGCATATAAGCATTATAAGATACATATACTCTATAGTCAAATACTATCACAAACCTCATAGTTCATATACATTTCATATATTCCCAATTCATTTGCACATATGGCATATTTTATCATAATTGTATCACTTGTCATCACTTGTACATATACTTACTTCACATTACAAATGTTGAACACATTTCAACGTACCTGAATCGAATATTCGTTCATTCAATCACGTATTTCTCGTAATTCCCGTTAAACCATTCAGAATCAAATAGGATACGCGGATAGCTCAGAAAGCTCGTATAATGCCAACGTCCCAGATGTGGTCTTGTAATGCCCCAAAAATCTCAAAACCCAAAAATCTCGAAACCCAAAAATCTCGAAATCGTGAATTTTTCTTTTTGTGCTTAACAATTCCGGTTAAGTGTTAATTATGCAAAGATAGGTCTTGGACAAGGTTTGAGTTTGAATTAGGTGGTAAAAGAAATTATAATTTAATTATTAAAAGAATCAAGGTTGGCAAGTAGTTGGGGTTTTAAATAAAGATAGGGGAAAATAACATCAAAAAGCCTTGTGGAGGAATGGCTAAGTGACGCCACTTAGAGTGTAGGGAGGTGGCGTTAATAGCTAGCAAGGAGGTCTAAGGTTTGAATCCTAGCTTCGTGTTTTTAGAAGTTTAATTTTGGCCTTCTAGAAGGTTGGAAGTGGCGTGAAGATGGACTTTAAGGGGAGTGTTCAGGAGAGGAAATTAATGAAAGGATCAAGGGGTTATCAGGAAGAAAAAACAAGGAGATGAGAGGGGGAAGTGATGGAGCCGAATGGGTAACTGAGGGCCAGGCAATTCGGCTATAGGGCTATAAATAGGTGTCAAATGCAAGGGTGTGAGGCTAATGTCGAACTCCTTTTCTCACCTTGTTGCCAGAAACCCTCTTTCCTAAAAGCCTAAAACCCTTTTATTTTCTTCCATTTCTTTCTGCCGATTTCTCCAAAAGCTGAAAACCCTTGTTCTCCTTTTTATTTTTCTTGTGCCGATTTCTTTGTTTCACTTTTAGGTTTAGTCGATTCTTCTTCCTCTCTCCTTAGTGCTGAATAAGCCATTGTGCCATTCAGATCTCTAGAGCCGAATACTCTTCGACCGAATCTAGTGTAAGTGTTACTCTTCCAATCGGTTTTATTTGCTAAGTATCGAATATTGCTCCTTACTCTTTTTAATCGACTGTGGTAGGGAATTAGTATCGGATCTCGGATCTTAGCTCTCTGCCGAAATTGCTCTTTAAGTGTTTGCAATCTTGGTAAGTATTCCTCTCCCATTGGCTAAAGTGGCCGATTGTTCATAGTTAAGGTAAGAGGACTTGTGTTGGATACGAGTCACTTATTATTCTGTGTTAATAGTTAAGATTGGTGCAGATCTGGGAGTTGATCGTGGTTAGGGATTTAAGAAGGGGTTGTTATACTTATCGCGCAAGGTTTGGGGCTAAGGAGATCGCATCACGCTTGCTTACCAGGTGTGTACATACACTGTACACATACTATGAATCGGCAAAAGTCGCCAAAATGTTGAAATGCGGAAAACCTGAAAGTATGGCTACGGTAGTCTTGCGAGTGCACAAATACTCGTAAGGGGAGACCGATAGGTTTCCTGAGGCCCATGGGCGATTCCATGGACTTGGGTTGTGAATAGGCCAAGTGGCTCGAAATGGGCTAAATGGGCCCGATGGGCTGTATGGCCCATAATAGGCAAAATTTAATAAGCGATGCTATGTGATAGGAAATTTGTATGTGAGCATGAATATAATATGGTTTGGGCCGAATGGGCCATATAAATGAGATTGGGGTGAATAGGCCATATGAACGTGAATTGGGCCTGATGGGCCATATGAATGTGAATTGGGCCTAATGGGTCATATGTATGAAATTGGGCCAAGAAGGCCATATGTATGTATGTAGGGGTTTTGGACCTAATATATGATAACCACATAAAACTTAATTAATATATTGCGACCGTGGACAAGTCGTAGAGTTAAGGTGTGGCAACGGGTATATGCATGTCTAGGATTGGATCTAGGGCGAGCTTGGTACTTAAGCGTTCTTAACGACCCACCTCCTCTTCTCTGGAATCCTACCTGGTGCATAATATTCGTTCATCTTAGCTCACGGGATTTGTTAACGGGCCAAGGTAAGTAAAAACCCATAATAAAGGAAAATTATCGAAATGCCCTTAAGGGCGAAAATGACTAAAATACCCCTATGTGTTAAGTGTAAGATTTATGTTTGCTACATGCATCCATATGTATTCATATGATATCCTGTTTAGGTTGCATATGGGTTGGGAATTATGGAACGGAGGGAGTATATGAGGGTCGTATGGTTGCTTGACAACCGTGGATCCACCGATGGCTTTTAAGCCCAATACGTGATTGGCAGCTTGCTGTAACTTGGGTAATTCTGCAACCGGGCTACCATTGATGTGTATCGATTGGGTAGGTCGATATTTATATCCCTACAGGTTGTAAAAAAGGGGACGGAGTAGAAGTGTACCGGTTAGATTATTGGGGTGGGTTGCATTGCATTGCATTGCATGTTTGATGTATGATGACTTTTGAATGCTTGTTTTTGTCAAGGGTTGTACACACTGAGTTTGCGAAAACTCACCCCTTCTTTTCTTTTATTTTCAGGTGATGCTCAGTAGAAGGTTCGATGTTTGGAGGGACTCTGGGTGGCCAGCTAACAAGATAATTTGGTCTTGTTTTTCTTTCTAAAGCTTATCAGTTTCTATGTCATTAAGTACTTTTCAAATCAGATTGTAATAGGGCTTCCACTTTACTATTATTTGGATTATTATTTTTATGTGATGCAATTATAAGAAATTGACATGGTTTCATAAACTATAGTATGACTTTTCTACGTTTCCGCAACTACATTTTAAAATGACATGTTTTCATAAAATCATATATTTTAAACAAGTGATTGAAAGGAGTTTTTTAAGGATAGTTAAGGTTTCTTTTGTTTTAAGAAGGGCTTTTAATGAAAACACAATTTTCGCTAAAACACTTCAATGTGATGCGTCAGATTCGGCCATAACGTTCAGGCCGGGTTTGGGGTGTTACAGGTCTTATAAGTAATTAATATCGATGCCACTATCTTAAACAGGGTCTTACACGGAATTAAATACGATGCCGATATCCCAGACATTGTCTTACACGTAAATCCCAAATCAATGCCAACGTCCCAGATGTGGTCTTACACGATATCACATATAGGAATCCTATGTCATGACATATGTATCCTAACTATTCCTATGCTTCGTACGGGGCTTTTGGACGTCGTCATATTATCGAAACTTTATCGATTTCACATATTCAACTTCTATAACCATCCATCACAATTTAAATTATCATATAAGCATAATTAAATCAATTCAACATATTTATTTGTATATAGACTTACCTCGTACTTATTTGAACAAATGAAATCGGCTAATCAACGACCTTCAACTTTCCCCGATCTAATTCCGTTTTCTTTGGTTCTTAGTCTGTATAAATTCAAATTTAACTCTTTTATTCAACAAATCATTCAATTCAATCCATATACACATATTTAGGGCTTTTTACAAATTAGCCCTTATTATTTCACATTTTAACATTTTAGTCCCTATTTCATAAAATCACAAAATATTCATAATTTCTATATACTCATGCTTAGCTGAATTTTCCCTTAGCTCATATAAGCCCACATATTTCAATTATTCACATTTTGGCCCCTCAATTTCTCAATTTCTCAATTTAGTCCAAAATACTCAAATTTATCAAAAATTCAAATACAAACATAGTAAACTAACACATATCTTTCATTTTCTATCATCAAGCTTCATAAAACTCACATTATCAACAATGGCACATCTTAAAATCATAATCAAATTCAGAAATTGAGGCATGGGCTTGAAATATTACTAAGCAACGATCACAAAAATATAGAAATTATCAAAAATTGAGTCAAAACCGTACCTTAATCAAGCTTCTAAGTTGTCGAACCCTAAAAACACATCCATGGCTTTCTTTCTTTTGCATTTTTGGAAAACAATATGATAATATGACTAAAATTTGATTTTGTTTTATTTTATTAACCTTTATTACAAAAATGTCCTTGATTAATAACCTTTAACACATAATAATTCATGTCCATGAAAGTCCAATAACATTAATCATGGCATATTCACATCATAAGGACCTTACAATTAAAAAGCCATAGCAAATAGGCACTTTTAACAAATAGCAAGTCACTTTTGCACTTTACGCGATTAAGTCATTTTTCTTAATTAGGCACACAAATGATCAAATTTTTATACGAAACTTTCATACATATTAATTCACATATTATAAACACAAAAATAATATTAAAATATTTTTCTAACTCAAATTTGTGGTCCCAAAACTACTGTTCCGACTAGGGTCTAAACCGGGTTGTTACAACTCTCCCCCTTAGGGATTTTCATCCCCGAAAATCTTACCGTTAAACAGATTTGGATATTGTTGTATCATAGCATCTTCGGTTCTGACATAGTTTCTTTAACCCCGTGTTTATGCCATAACACTTTCACTAAAGAAATTTTCTTATTTTTTAATTCTTTAACCTCGCGTGCCAAAATACCGATCAATTTTTCTTCATATGTCATATCAGACCGAATTTCTATTTCTGACGGAGAAATCACATGTGAGGGATCGAATCTATATCGTCGAAGCATCGATATGTGAAACACGTTATGGATCCTTTCTAACTCAGATGGCAATAACAATCTATATGCAATTGGCCCAATACGCTCAATAATCTCAAACGGTCGGATGAACTTCAGGCTTAATTTGCCTTTTTCTACCGAACCGAAGGACTTTCTTCCATGGAGATACTTTTAGAAACACTTTGTCACTGATTTCAAACTCAATATCTTTTTGTTTCAAATCTGTGTACGATTTCTGACGATCTGACACTGTTTTCAAACTTTCACGAATTACTTTCACTTTCTGTTCAGTCTTTTTTATCAAGTCTACCCCGTGTATCTTATTCTCATTAAGTTCAGTCCAATACAAAGGTGTACAGTATTTACGACCATATACAGCTTCTTACGGTGCCATTTTAATGCTCGATTGATAACTATTATTTTACGTGAATTTAATCAATGGCAAATACTTTTCCAAGAGCCTTCAAACTCAAGAATGCAACATCTCAACATATCCTCTAGTATCTGAGTAATCTGCTCAAATTGACCATCTGCTTGCGAGTGAAAAGTAGTACTGAAGTGCAATTTTGTACCTAAAGCATCTTGCAGTTTCTTCCAAAACCTCAAAGTGAATCTCGGATCTCTATCTGACACAATAGACAATGGCACCCCGTGCAATCTCACAATATCAGAAATGTATAACTCAGCTAATTTATCAAGCAAGTAGTCAGATCGTACCGGATTAAATGAGCTAATTTCATCAATTTGTCAACCACAACAAATCGCATCTTTCTTTCTGGGAGATAGGGGTAAACCCGAAACAATATCCATCATCACTCTATTCTATTTCCACTCAGGAATCATAATAGGCTGTAACAAACTAGAAGACACCTGATGTTCAGCTTTAACTTGCTGACAGACCAAACATTTCGAAGCAAAGTTGGAGATATCTTTTTTCATTCCAGGCCACCAATAATGCTATTTCAAATCGTTATACATTTTCGTACTTCCCGGATGAATAGATAAAAGACTGTTATGAGCTTTTTTCAAAATCATCTGAATCAACTCTGGATTTTTCGAAACACAAATCCAATCTCGAAATCTCAAACAATCATCAAAGTCAACTCGAAATTCTGAATGAGAATTTAAATCATATTGAGCTCGTTTCACTATTATATCATTACCAACTTTTGTGTGCATCATAAATCTGTGGTAAGAACAAAGGTCTCGCTTTCAATTCAGCTAAAACCAAACCATCATCAGATATACACAAATGAGCACTCATAGCACGTAATGCAAATAATGATTTCCGACTCAAAGCATCAGCAACAACATTTGCTTTTCCCGGATGACAATCAATAACAAGCTCGTAACTTTTTAGCAACTCTAGCCATCTTTTCTATCGCAGATTCAAATCTTTCTAAGTCATCAGATACTTTAAACTTTTATGATCTAAAAACACGTGACATTTCTCACCAAATGGATAGTGACGCCAAATCTTCAAAGCAAACACAATCACAGCTAACTCGAGGTCGTGAGTCAGATAATTCTTTTCATGTAGCTTTAATTATCTCGAGGCATAAGCTATGACTTTGCCTTCCTGCACCAAAACTCATCCCAGACGTTCAACAAAGCATCACTATATATCACAAATTCCTTCCCAAATTCTGGTTGCACTAATACAGGAGCTTCAGTCAATAGGGCTTTCAACTGATCGAAACTTTTCTGACACCTTTCGGACCATTCAAACTTAACGTCTTTCTAAAGTAATTTTGTCAACGGAGTTGCAATCATCGAAAAGCCTTTTATGAACCGTCGATAATAACCAGTAAGTCCCAGAAAACTACGGACTTCGAAAACATTTCTTGGAGGCTTCCAATCTAAAATCGCAGAAATTTTGTTCGAATCAACTCGTATACCAGATGCTGACACAATATGGCTCAGAAAACTGACTTCGCGTAACCAGAACTCACATTTACTAAACTTTGCAAATAGTTGCTTATCACGCAGAGTCTGTAGCACTACTCTCAAATGCTTGGCATGTTCATTTTCGTCACGCGAATAAATCAAAATGTCATCAATGAATACGACAACAAATTGGTCTAAATACGGTCTGAAAATTCTGTTCATCAGGTCCATAAAAATAGCAGGTGCATTTGTTAATCCAAAAGGCATAACTAAGAATTCATAGTGTCCATACCTCGTTCGGAAAGCTATTTTTGGAATATCGAAATATTTTACTCGTAACTGATAATAGCCCGATCTCAGATCTATCTTTAAAAACACAATAGCACATTTCAACTGATCAAACAAATCGTCAATTCTAGGCAGATGATATTTATTTTTAATAGTCACTTTGTTCAACTAACGACAATCAATACACATTCTTATCGTGCCGTCTTTCTTTTTCATAAATAAAATGGGAACACCCAGGGAGAAAAACTCGGTTGTGCAAATCCTCTATCGATTAACTCTTGCAACTGAGACTTTAACTCTTTTAACCCTGTTGGTGCCATTCTATATGGAGCTATTGATATCAGATTGCTCCCGGTACTAAATCAATGCCAAACTCAACCTCTCAAATTAGAGATAAACCCGGAAGTTCTTTAGGAAACACATCAGGGAACTCACAAACAACCGGTACAGTTCTATTTTCTTTTTTGGTAATTTCGAATCAATAACATAGGCAAAGTAGGCTTCATAACCCTTTTTCACATATTTCTAAGCTTTCATTGCAGATATCGCAGCTGGCAACCCATTTAAATCACTGGACTCAATTCGAGTTATTTCATCATTCTTACATCTCAAATCAATAGTTTTTTGTTTACAGTTCACAATAGCATCATGCAAAGTTAGCCAATCCTTACCCAAAATTATATCAAATTCGTCAAAAGGTAATAGCATCAGATCAGTTGGAAAATAATTATCTTGAATCATCAACGGACAATTCTTGCACACTTTATCAACCAGGACACTTTTGCCTAAGGGGTTCGATACTCTAATCACAAATTCAGTAGACTCTATAGGCAAAGTCTTACTGGATACTAAATTCATCATACATACGAATGTGGCGATCCTAGATCTATCAATGCAATCACAAAAGTATTGTAAAGTGTAAAAGTGCCAGTTATAACACCGGGAGACAAAGCTTCCTCACGAGCTCGGATGGCATAGGCTCTGGCAAGTGCTCTAGCCTCAGATCGAACAACTGTATCTTTAGTAGCTCTTCAGTTACCACTCACATTTCCCGTATTTCTAAGAGGCCTGCCTCTACCTAAAGTGCTACTCAGTCTCGGATTCTGTACAGTTTCTTGTTCAATAAACTCGGGGCAATCTTGAATAAAGTGATTTAGGGATCCACATTTAAAACAAGCTCGATCATTCAATCTACAACTGTCAGGATGTCATTTACCGCAATATTTGCATTCAGGTGGTGTTGGTTTGACACTTCCCACACTAGCTACTAAAGTAACTTTTGAATTCACAAGTGGTCTCTCTCGATCTCATCTCGAATAACCTGCAGTAGTCTTTGAACGACTGGAATCATCTCAAAATCTCTTTGATGCTAACTTAAATGACTTATTTGATGATCTTTTTCGTACTTCTCTAGCTTCCAAATTGGCTTTTCTTTTCTCTTTCCCAAGCTCTTCAGCTTTACACGCTCTTTCAACAATTACTACAAATTCTTTTATTTCCAAAATTTGGACTATCAACTTGATGTCTTCATTCAAACCATCTTCGAATCTCTTGTACATTATTGCTTCAGTCGAGACACATTCTTGTGCATATTGGCTCAATCTCACAAATTTCCGCTCGTATTCCGTAGCAGACATACAACCCTGTTTCAACTTAAGAAACTTTTTGCATTTCTGATTTATAAATCTTTCACTTATGTACTTCTTTCAAAATTCAGCTTGAAAGAAATCCCAGGTGACTCGTTCCCTCGGAACCACAGAAACCAATGTCTTTCACCAATGATATGTCGTATCTCTCAAAAGTGAAATAGCACATTTAAGACATTCGTCCAGAGTACATGACATTTCATCAAACACTCATAACGTATTCTCTAACCAGAATTCAGCTCTCTCAGCATCGTCATTAGTAGTAGCATGGAACTGTTCAGCCCCATATTTTCTAATTTTATCAACTGGAGGCTTATTCAGATGAATTGGATCTACAGCTTGTGGTACAACTGGGACTTGTGAAGGATTAGGCGAGGGTGAAAGTTGTGGCATAGCCGGATTGGCTCTAATATACTGAGTGAACCAATCATTCATCATTTGGTAAAAGGATTGCTTAGCCTCTCCCTCGTGGCTACTAGTAACAGGTCTAAAATTAGACGGTGCTATCCCTTGGGCAGAAGCAAGAGCATTGCTTTCGACATCATCAGCTACGGCTCGTTTGAAATCCATTACTATACGAAAAATATATTTTTTTGTTAGGATTCATCACACTATCATAGTTCGTATATATGGCATGTATAGCTAGACTCACATACGCTATGTTAGTCCCAGAATCGACTAAACTGTAGCTCTGATACCAATAAAATGTAACACCCCTAACCTATATCCATCGTTGGACTAGAGTTAAGAGGCATTATTGGATATATCGAAACATTTTACAATCCATTCACAAACGTCAATCATAAATCATCAATTCATAACAATTCATATACATGTAGTCCCTGCACGAGGTCTTTGAGACCCTAAACATGCTTTAAAGTAGATTCGAGACTAAATTGATCACATACAAAATTTCTCGAGTACTTAAAAATTTTTCTAAGTTACAGAAGTCACATGGCCGTGTGAACAGGCCTTGTGCCTCACACGGCATTAGACACACCCATGTGTCTAGGCCGTGTCATATCAAGACATACATACTAACTTATCCACACGGCTAGAGACTCGTCCGTGTGCCTTGGCCATGGTCGAAACTGACTTGGGTCACACGGCTGACCACACGCCCGTGTGTCTAGCCAGTGTACCCTTCGAAATGGCCACACACGCCCATGTACCAAGGTTGTGTGCCTTACACGGCCACTAGACACACCCATGTGTCTAGGCCATGCTCAAGACTAACTTAAAAATGTAGGACCACCCTAGGGGGCACACGACCATGTAATATAACCGTGTGTCATACACGGCTGAGATACACGTCCGTGTTTCTACCCGTGTGGACAAAAATAGGCTATTTGCCAAGCCAATTTGCCACCCTTATTGGTCACTCCTACAAGTCCAAAATCAAAGCACAATTGCACCATAATTTCAACCAATTTCAATTACAAAACAAACATCTTTCATGACATATAATCATTAACCAATTTTATCCTTATCATCCAAACCCAAAACATGCCAAATTCACATACCATACTCATATCAAAATCACACCATTTCCATAACTAATTCACTTAACTAACTTGCCAAATTGACCATTTCTCACTAGGCCATTTATGAGTATTAAACATATCATTTCTTAACATAGCCATATCACATGGCATGATATACACTTCACAAAACATATCACCTTAGTCCTAGCCTATTATGTCATACTTTGATATATACATTTTTAAAAGGTACCAAAATAGAGTTTGATAGTGTGGTGATGATCCTCGACGATCCCCAAGCTTCCAGTAGCTTCGATATCTATAAAAAAATGCAAACACATACAAAGTAAGCTTTCAAAAAGCTTAGTAAGCCATATACAAATAAACTTATCATTTTAGGCATATAAGCATCATAAGATACATATACTCCATAGCCAAATACTATCACAAACCTCATAGTTCATATACATTTCATATATTCCCAATTTATTTGCACATATGGCATATTTTCTCATAATTGTATCACTTGTCATCACTTGCACATATACTTACTTCACATTACAAATGTTGAACACATTTCAACGTACCTGAATCGAATATTCGTTCATTCAATCACGTATTTCTCGTAATTCCCGTTAAACCATTCAGAATCAAATAGGATACGTGGATAGCTCAGAAAGCTCGTACATGCCAACGTCCCAAACGTGGTCTTATAAGTAATTAATATCGATGCCACTATCCCAGACAAGGTCTTACACGAAATTAAATACGACGCTGATGTCCCAGGCATGGTCTTACACTTAAATCCTAAATCGATGTCAACGTCCCAAACGTGGTCTTACACGATATCACAAATCGAAATCCTGTGTCATGATATATGTATCCTAACTATTCCTATGCTTCGTACGGGGCTTTCGAACATCATCATATTATCGAAACTTTATTGATTTCACATATTCAGCTTTTATAACCATCCACCACAATTCAAATATCATATAAGCATAATTAAATCAATTCAACATATTTATTTGTATATAAACTTACCTCGTACTTTTGAACGGATAAAATCGGCTAATAACGACTTTCGACTTTCCCCGATCTAATTTCGTTTTCTTTGGTTCTTGATCTATATAAATTTAAATTTAACTCTTTTATTCAACAAATCATTCAATTCAATCCATATACACATATTTAGGGCATTTTACAAATTAGCCCTCACATTTTAACACTTTAGTCCCCATTTCATAAAATCACAAAATATGCATAATTTCTATATACTCATGCTTAGCCGAATTTTCCCTTAGCTCATATAAGCCCACATATTTCAATTATTTCATATTTTGGCCCCTCAATTTCTCAATTTCTCAATTTAGTCTAAAATACTCAAATTCATCAAAAATTCAAATATAAAACATAGTAAACTAACACATATCCTTCATTTTTTATCATCAAGCTTCATAAAACTCACATTATCGACAATGGAACATCTTAAAATCATAATCAAATTCAAAAATTGAGGCATGGGCTTGAAAGATTACTAAGCAACGATCACAAAAACATAGAAATCATAAAAATCGAGTCAAAACTGTACCTTAATCAAGCTTCTAAGTTTTCGAACCCTAAAAACACATCCATGACTTTTTTTATTTTGTATTTTTGGCAAACAAGATGATAATATGACTAAAATTTGATTTTGTTTTATTTTATTAACCTTTATTAACACAATTACAAAAATGTCCTTGATTAATAACCTTTAACACATAATAATTCATGTCCATGGAAGTCCAATAACATTAATCATGACATATTCACATCTTAAGGACCTTACAATTAAAAAGCCATAGCAAATAGGCACTTTTAACAAATAGCAAGTCACTTTTGCACTTTACGCGATTAAGTCCTTTTTCTAAATTAGGCACACAAACGATCAAATTTTTATACAAAACTTTCACACATATTAATTCACATATTATAAACACGTAAAATAATATTAAAATGTTTTTTTGACTCAGATTTGTGGTCCCAAAACCACTATTCTGACTAGGGTCTAAACTAGGCTGTTACAATTTCTAAAGTGTTTCTAAGGCCTTAAGGGCTCGAACAATGGACGATTTGCACGTGTATGAATGAATTATACTATGATTTATTAAATTTTTAGAAATGAATGTTTTAAGTTAAGTTTTTACGGAAATGCTTCGTAACCCTATTCTGGCAATGGTTATTGGTTAGGGGTGTTACACATATGATAGGGTACAATGGGAATTTATTGAAGCTTCCCTATAGGTGGTAAGTACTCCAAACTTCCTTTGAAAGGTCATTATGTCGGTAATCAATAATGCGACTATGTAGATTCTGTGGAATGGGATTCAAACTCAAACTTTTAGTCCTGTTAGGGGTATAAGACAAGGGTGTCCTTTGCCTCCGTACCTTTTTATTTTATGCATGGAATGGTTGGGTCATTTAATCCATGCATCTATCAGTTCAAGTAATTGGGTGCTTATTTTCTTATCTAGATCAGGGCCAACTCTTTGACATTTGTTCTTTGTAGATGATCTAGTTATCTTTGGTAAAGCTGATTTGGAACAGGCCAAATTTATTAAGGTTATTATAGATAAATTTTGTGCATTTTCTGGACATCGGATCAATGCCCACAAGGCGAATTTCTTCTTTTTTAAAGGGGCTGATGAGGACTTTGGGGCACTATTATTTGGAGTTCTTGGCTTCCGTAAGGTCCATAATCTTAGCTCATATTTGGGTGTTCCACTTTTCCATGAAAGAATCATTAACAACTCTTTGAGGTTTGTGGTTGACAAGATCAAGTCTAGACCCTAGTGGTGGGACGCGAGACAACTCTTTTTAGCTGGAAAACTCATGTTTGCACAGTCAGTTCTTCTCATTATTCCCAGTCATTTTATGTAGTCCATGATGAGTCCTCAAGGAATTTGTGAGGAGATTGAACGCATTGTCAGAAAATTTATTTGGTGGAGCTCCAAATGTAGTAAAAATATAGCCCTTGTTAATTGGCAAACAGTTTGTTAACCTAAGGCATGTGGCGAACTTGGTTTTCGATAGTTGAAGGATAACAATACCTCTTTTATGTTAAAATTGGGATATAACCTCTTATCCAACACTAATGCCCTTTGGGTTTGTGTTCTCCATTCTAAATACAAGCTGGAGGAAGGTATTCTAAATAGTATTCATTGAGGGATTTGTTCTTTTATGTAGAGAGCCTTCTCTAAGATTTGGCCTCTTCTTCGTGATTCTGGTCAATTATAGGAGACAGATCTAACATAAGATGTTGGAAAGACAATTGGATTCCCTATATTGGCCCTCTTAATCGATCTTCTTCCAACTTATATTAATGTTGATGTTGACTATTTTCCCAAGGAAATGGTTACAAATGAAGGATTGTGGAACCTTGACCTTTTCCAGATTTGGCTATATGAAGATATCATCAATTGCATTGTAAGTATTCCACCTCCATTTTCTTCTACAAGTTTAGACACTATCGCTTGGGTGGGCACCTCATCAGGCTCCTTTTCCATCAAGAGTGCTTATATGATGCCTAAAGAAGATTCGTGGTGTTCAAAGGAAGAAGTGTGGAAATTGGCTTGGAAATATGAAGGTCCTCATAGAGTTTATTTCTTCATTTGTTTGGTTCTTAAACAACATTTACTTACACAAGTGAAGAGGCAAAGATGAGGTATTGTTGAAGATTATCGCTGTCCAGCCTATGGAGTAGAGTCAGAGAATATCATTCATGCTATTAAAGATTGTAGTGTTGCAAAAGGTGTATAGACCCAGATAATCCCATTTGAGAGACACCCCC
Source organism: Gossypium anomalum (assembly GCA_025698475.1). NCBI lineage: Eukaryota > Viridiplantae > Streptophyta > Magnoliopsida > Malvales > Malvaceae > Gossypium > Gossypium anomalum. The sequence goes on along the minus strand of CM046960.1, from coordinate 33,597,876 downwards.
AATTTTTCTTTAGAAATCTACAGGAGTGGCTAGTGTTAAATTTGCAAAATAGCCAAAAGTTTTCCCTTGGAAAGGCTGATTGGCCAATTTTCTTTGGCCTTGTTACTTGGCAAATCTGGAAGAATAGGAATCTCATCATCTTTCAAGGAGTGACATGGAGTATAGAAGAAATTATCAAAAACTCTTTTAGTTGGGCTAAGCAATGTGCGTCTAGTCGTAAAGGCAATTCTGTCGCGAGACAAGCTAAGAGAGGTGAGCCCGGTTGGGGTGGTAATTGGCTGAGATTACAAACTAATGGTGTGGTAAAGATTAAATTCGACATGCTGCTACAGGGGGAGTTTTGAGAAGTGAGCAAAAGGAGTGGATTCTTGGTTTCAACAGACGTTTGGGGAAATGCTCAATTTTTTATGCTGAGTTATGGGACATTTTTATTAGATTATCAATTCTGCACGGAGAACGATGTGATAGAGTCTTGCTACAAACGGATAGTTTAGAGGTATTTGAAGCTATTGAGGTATCCAACTTGAAGTCTTCAAGATCGGTATTAATTAGACGCATTCATTAACTTCTGGCGATCGTTAAGAATTAGAGACTAAAATATATTCTTAGAGAAAATAAGAAGGACAAAAATGGCGTTGGATAGGGGAAGAAAGTACTTTTGATGTTTTAGGTTAATTGATTGTAATAATGCTTTTTCTAAAAAAAAACAAAAGTTAAATTCAATAAAAAAACGGAACGAGAATCAAACGGAACACTAAGAGATTTTCTGTCAACCCTTACCATAAATAAAGCACAAGACAAACGCTTCCACCGCTTCAAATTTTTAATATTTATTTTCTTTTACAAACATTTTACTTCATATTCCGGGTAAAAATAAACCACTATAAATAGAGCGCAAATCTGTAGCAGAAGTTATAAACTGCTTGATACATATATCTATTTTTCATCACAAATAAACAGTGATTATCAACTTATCTGGTTAGTGAATTCAATCTCCTTTTTAGTCCTTCCCAAATTCAGAATCAGTAAGTGTTTTGTTTTTTCTTTAATAAAGAAAGTATCATTAAAGATAAATGGATTCTTGTTATTTTCTCTTTCCGAATTTTGTTCTTTAGCATTCCTTTTAATCTTCTGTTTATGCGTTGATCCTGATTCAAATCACATCTCGAGACTCAATTTTCTCGGAAACTAATGAGTTATGTCTTTTTCTTTTTTAAGGAAGAAGATATGGGAAGTGAGTCTTACGAGGAGGCGATTGCAGCTTTGTCGAAGCTTCTCAGGTAGTGTTACGGTCCGTCCTTTGTTTAAACGATTCTTATTTCTGGTCCGAACTGGAAGAAAAAACAAAACCGAAGATTTCATTTTCCAGCACCTATACTGATCAGAACATTAAACTCTGTAATGATGGCTTACCGTCGTCGGTTGCAGTGAGAAAGCTGATCTCGGAAGTGTTGCCGCTGAAAAAATCAAGCAAATAACAGCCGACTTAGAGGCAGCTGGCAGTTGCGACGCCGACAACCGGATCAAAACCGGTTTCCTTCATTTCAAGTCAGAAAAATTCGAGTACGTTCCTATCTTTATAAATTTAAGCCATTATGGATATAATAAAATTTTAATAATTGGTTATTATAAATATTAATTTATGTATATTATCTAAAATTATAAAGTGCAATATACTGAACTCACATTATTCAAAAAAGAAAAAGAAAAAGAAAAAATCTGAACTCACAACATTAAGAAAATAATTTCGGAAAACAAAAATAAAAAAGAAAACAGGAAGTTTGTATTTGTCTTTCAGGTCGTAATGTGCCGTATCGTTTTGGTTTCTTCTTCTCTTTGTATTACCTTTTTATTTGATGTTATGTGACCGCTTTTTGTTTTCTTCATTTTTATGCTTCCATTTTTCTTTTCAATTCGTTAAAGCGTTTATTTCGTTTTCTTTTTCTTCTTTTCGCAGTCATATAAAATATAGATAAACACAAATTATTAAGTTGATGAAAATTTTAAGTGTCCATTAAATTATATTTAAATCTATTGTGGTTATTATATTATTTTAATATTTATAAGAGTTTTGTTAATGATTGTGTATATAATAATATTTTCAAAATAATAAACTATAGAAATATCAGTTATTATATTTAATAATATTATTTTAATATTTTAATGAAATAATATATTGTTAAATTAATTATTATTACGAAGAAAGTGAATTTGGAAAAGGTGACAAGTGAAACGGATTTGTGGATGCACCAAAAGATGAAAAATAAGTGATTGAATTGGCTGAATGCATTTTTCCTTTTTCTTGAAAATGAATTATAATTAGCTTGATATGATTTTTTTTCAGGAAAAATCCTGATTTGTACGGTACACTTGCCAAAGGCCAAAGCCCCAAGGTTCGTTTCATGAACTTTTTCTTTTTCTCTTATATATTTTCTTAGAAGATTTGGGTTTATTTTACATGGTAAATGGATGTCAAAGCTTAAGCTAATCACTTGATTTTTTTTTTAAAATTATCATATATTAAGGGGTGATAAAAAGTTTACAATGTACATTCATATTGGATTGCTATTCTTTTACTAATTTAAAAATATAGAAATTAATTTTTTAATTCAAATTAATCCCATTTTTATTTAAAAAATAATAAACTGAGCTAAACTTTTTTTTTTTTTTTTTGCTATTTTGAAACCAAATCAAACGGGAAAAGAAAATTTAAAAAGCATTAAAGCTTGAATTGATATTCAATTTTTTTGTGAACCTTAAATCTATACTCATGAGTCAAATCACTCGTTTAGGCTCAAAGGTCTGCTCATAAAATGAGAGGGTTTGAAAAAATTACAAGGTTCGAAAAATGGGCTTGAGTAAAATCTAAGGTTCATTTTATATATAGGTTAGGTCTTAAGCGAGATTTTTTGGCCCAAGTCCAACTAAGCTTGCCTTGAATATATTATATTATAAAAAATAATTATATTATTTTTATATTTTTATTTATATTTATAATAAATAATTAATTTAATAGCAATTAAACTCATTCCCAAAACCTAAATACAAACTTATCTCACCTAAAATATGAAATTTTAAAAATTACATTTAATACAATAAAACATTTATTATATTTATGGTTGTACGGTTTTTATTATAAATACTTTTAAATATCGTTTTAATGTGTTAGAAAAATTTTATTTTAACGTTTTCATGCATTTAATGTATTAAAAAAATTAATTTTAAATAAAAGTTAATTTAAAAAAACCAAATATTGAAGAGCCGAATCGAGTTTGGATTTATCTTTCTTAAATTGAGTCAAGCTTAGATAAAAAAATAAGTTTACTTTTTAGGTCAAGCTAGACCTGAACTCAAAAAATTAATCTAAATATCTTGAATGGATCTAATTCGAATCCAACTTAACTCGACCATGATCACCTTTGGTGATATATTTATATTTTGTGAAAGGAATGGTTACATTTTCAACTACGTAAGGCATTAAGTTTTGAACCAAGAATATGCTAACTCAAAATGGTGCGGTGTATGGCCATAGTTTGCACACTTCTGGAATGGTGGTAAAGGGAAAGAAATGTAGTGATCTGTCTTTTTCTTTTCCGGATAAAGAAGACTTTGACAAATTATAAAGTGAACTGCAGTAGCTTTAACGAGTTGATATCTTGTCATTTTGTGCATTCAACATTTTTGAGAAAAAAGTCGCTTTGGGTTTTTTAATTCATACTAGAATTCTATTATTGGTGGAAAAAATTATCAAAAGAGTAAAATTTAGTAAAATTAATTATCTTGAAATGAATAATTTAAATTTTTAAATATGTTTTTAAATAAATGGTTATTTATTTGTATGGACATAAAGAGAAGTAAATAAGAGAAGTTTCTTCTTAGAATAATGACAAGGTAAAAACTTAAGTTTATTTATTTAAAGAACAGAAAAAATAGAAGTGGAGAAAAAATAGATACGATTTTATTTAAATGAAAAAAAATTAAATTACTAATCTTATAACATTTTTAAATATATATAATTTATTTTATATTTTTATTAACTGAGTTATTATAACAAAATCAAATGATCCTAAATTTTATTAGAAATTTAGTTAATATAATAGATTTGATAATAAGTACAGAATTTAAGTATATATATATATCGATTGAGTCTTACCTCGATTAGTGTAGGTATTGTTATCAATGTAGGAGTACGTGAGTTCGAGTGCGTTGAAGCGCATTATAATCTTATTTATAGGTTAGAAAAGGGTTATGAGTAATTCTAAATATTGTGTCACAAACAACAAAAATAATTAGAACCTATAATTAGATTGTTTAAATATATATATATGAATATTATTATTCCTTCATAATTTATATCTTAAATGCATGTGTCAAACGGCCTAACTAATCGATTGTATTATTATTATTATTATTATTATTATTATTATTATTATTATTATTATTATTATTATGCAGTATTTGATATTTGCATGCTCGGACTCTCGAGTGTGTCCGTCCCACGTCCTGGATTTCCAACCAGGGGAAGCTTTTATGGTTCGAAACATTGCCAGCATGGTCCCGCCATATGACAAGGTTCGCCTAATTTTACGTTATTTAATTTTTAATTCTGTTGGTTTGACTCAGAATAGTCGATAGTAAATGTAAAATTGCTTAACTGGTGGACACTGGTTAAAAGTTATTCACTACTTACAGATTTTTTTAATTTTGTTGAATAAGAAGTTAATTTATTAATTACATATTTCTCTTTATGTATATCACTTAAATCAGTGCATCAGTTTTTTATGTTTTGATTTGTATCGTTCACTGTAGAATAAATACTGCGGAGTTGGTGCGGCTATTGAATATGCAGTCCTGCATCTAAAGGTGAATTAATATAAAATAATAGTATAGATTTTTACTTTATAAGCACAATTGAAATTTTTCCTTTTTTAATGACAGTAGATATTAATTGTATAGTGGATGTTGGCTCTTTGGTGGGGGCAACTTCATCTCTTGTCACTACTCACTAGCCATGCCAAAACTGTTTCGAAGTATCAAGTCCCAAGTTCTTTTCTAATGAATTATTAATTATAGTTGGATATAAGTATATGCATGGCAGATGTATATGTTTTAAAATTTTTTTCCTATATATTTGGAAATCATTTTTCATGTGAATATTTAAATATTTATTAGAAACAAATGTTAATTATGTATATTTGAGACATTTGCAGTAATTTTACATTATCAGTAGGAATATATGATTTTACTATTATATTTTCTATAATATCCTCTTTGATTGATAATATGTTCAAGTAATTTAAAAATAATGGTATTATGCATCAATATTATAGTTAATTCAAGAGGACGTGAGTTTGAACATACTGGAACACATTTTATTCTCCTATTTACGAATTGAGAGTTTATGGAATTAAACATGGAAACGTAACACATTGTTTGGTTCAGGTGGAGAATATTGTGGTCATTGGACACAGCAACTGTGGAGGTATCAAAGGGCTAATGTCTATCCCAGATGATGGCACCACTGCTAGGTAAGTCGTTTATTGAATCAGTGTATATATATTGAAGGAAGTTTCTCTTTGCCAAGCCTTTTCTCATGACAGTTTCTATTGACTTAAAAATTTGCACGTGATTTCGGACCCTTCCCTCCTATAGCTGTTATATTGCGATGCTACAATCATTATTTTACGATTTCGATCCTCTCCTTTGTCGAAAATTTATGGTTACGCGTATAATACAAATGGAATGTTCATACGTGGTGTATTTAATGTTTGAAAATTGAACTTTGCAGTGATTTCATAGAACAATGGGTTAGCATCTGTGGATCTGCAAAGACCAAGGTGAAATCAGAAAAAAACGAGATGAGTTTCGCGGAGCAATGCACCTACTGCGAGAAGGTTAGTTTCATGTCTGCATCATTACTTGTTTCGGCCAACATTAATACTGAGAGATAGCATTACAGTGATGTTTAACATTTCATCGTTTTTTGTTATCGTAATTAATCAACTATTCAGGACAAATCACCATAATAAAAATAAAATCAAACGCGCATGAGATTACAAACTTCTGGCTTTAGATTACATTTTGTCCTCTATTAAAAAATTGACAAATCAGCTTATTTACGTTAGATCAAAGAATAAATTAGTCCTTTTGTTAAAAATTACATCTACTTTTACTGTTAAAAATTGGTCCCTCTACGTCAGCATGAGGAAAACGTGACATGTCACGTGTTATTATTTAATTATTTTATCATCTATACTTGTTTTTAATAGTACAAATTGATGAAATATGTAACAAAAAATACCGATTTATTTCTAAATCCAATGTACAAAAATTAATTTATCAATTTTTTAAATAAAAGGGACAAATGTAATTCCACTCCTGGTATAATAACATCCATCATACTTTAACATTATTAATATTAACATGTTCAGACCTTATTGACACCTGATTTCTTTTTTACATTTTTTCCCAAATATAGATTCTAACGGTTCTTAATTTTTTTATAATCAAGTTGTTCTTTTTAAAAGAAAAATTAAAACTTTTCACACATTAATATTTAATTGATAAGTATGGATTTTACATTTTTATAACAATAAAAAATATTGTCTAATCTATCCTGTCATGCTCATGTCTTAACCTTTTAAAAGTTGTATAATATTACAATATTTATATCTTTTATTCGTTTAGCGTGTTGGTATATGTTGCTATTAAACTTCATGTAATGTGTAATGTTTGGTGCTATTAAACTAAATGCAGGAAGCAGTGAATGTATCTTTGGGGAACCTATTGACATATCCATTTGTGAGAGAGGCATTGGTTAAGAAAACCCTTGTCTTGAAAGGTGCACATTATGATTTTGTCAATGGAAAGTTTGATCTTTGGAATCTCAACTTCCAAATCTCTCCCGCCTTAGATTTATGAGCTTTTTTTCTTTTGCACTTTCAGTATATCACATTGAATAAAAATCAATTGTTGGATCGTTATTTTGAACTAAAAAGAAATTGAGTTAGCCCGAGTTTGCATGTTGCAAAACAAAATTAAGGAAGACAAAGCATGAGAATAAGCATGCATTACTCCTCAACTCATAAATAGGAGGATAATGCGTTTTAGTACATTCGAACTCACATCCTCTTGCATTAGTAACATTGCTCATGTTAATTGAGTTAAGACTCAATTAGCAAAAGCATATATTGTTAAGAATGTTGTTTCTTTTTACTATGTTCAAATAAATAAAAATTAATTTAAATAAGAAAATTACTTGATTTTCGATGACTCATATTTTTAACTATCAATAACTTTTAAAAGAATATTTTATAGTTTTCTTAATTTTCACTCACATAATTGATATTAAAAATTTTATCACTTACGTATGTGTGTGAAACTTGCATATTTAGAACACACGTAAAAAAGCGTATGATTGTAACTAATAATAATGAAATGAAATATGCAATATTTACAGGTGATTTTTTTTTTTTTGTAATAGTATTAAAACATAAAAAAAAAATCCAAATGAAGTATTGAGAGTATATGGTAACCTGAGCTTTTATGTATGATTTCTCATTATTTGTAATTTTAATTGTTTTTATTAAAAAAACCCAAATATAAATTATAAGAATATAATTTATTTCAAATATTGAAGGATAATTTAGTAATTTTCTTAATTGAGTTAGTGTTCAGTTGACTCGTAACATTAACTTAGTTAGGGGGTTAAAATAATAGTAAGTGTAATACCCTATACCCAACCAGGTCGCGGAGCCCGAATACCAAGACACCACATCAACCATCACGACACCATGTATCATACAAAGTCTTATTTGTATGTAACTTCATCTAGGAAATTTTAAGTCTAAAATACCCTAGGCAACATTAAAATCAATCAGACCTACATTAAACGACCCCTTCATCAAGTTGAAACATGCTTAAATACCACTTAATGAAAATTTCCAAAAAGTCATGTAGGTATCGATACACGCTCGATGGTATCAATATTTCTCATAGCGAGTATCGATACCATTTGAAAAATGGGTACCTTTTTAGCATTCTGTTTCTCGTCTAAATTAAAAACCTAACAAATTATCGATAGTCCCAAAAGTATCTATATTTTTACCTGAGTATCGATACTTGAGAATTGATATCGATACCAAAATGAGCTATTGTTTTCCTGCACATTCGAAATAGCTTAGAAGGATCGATGCTTATGCCCGATTATCAATACGTCTGTACAAAGTAACAAACACAACACCAAAATAAGGCATTTAACACAATCATTGATACGCACTTGCCTCGAAAGAGATTAGTGTCGTAAGATTTGCCCGATCGTTAAAACAAGAAAGCTAAGGGTGTTTTCAAAAGGTTGAAGAAAGAAAGGATTTAAGGCTCAAAAAGGTTCGATATTGGTTCGGGAAATTTAAGGAATGGAAAATGGTGATTGGTTAAGGTTCAAGTAAGAACTAACACAATAGGAAGGTGTTAACCCGTTACTTATACGAACTCTTAATTCAAAATAATGGTTTGGAAATAAGGGGGAATAATGGTATAGGACCTCGACCCGCTATCAAAGTTGATAGGAACCTCGGTATAATTTTAGAACGCCACACTTTGGTTCAAAGTGATAAGTTCAATCAAAGAAAGGTTGACGCCACAAGGATTCTTGATAAGTCAACAAGTCTTTGGAGAAGAATGAGAGTTGAAAAACAAACTCACAAATATACTAAGTTTCATAAAAATGTTCATTAGTCATTACAAGAGAAAACGACTCCTACTTATAGCTCAATTCTAGCTAGTCGAATGGACATTCTTAAGCATGAAGAATTCGGCTGGAAGGTGCTAGAATAGATCAAGAAGTTTCCTTGAAGCCTCCTCTTGGACGCACCTAGCCTTCTTCCTTAACAATGTTCGGTCAATACATGAAAGGGAGAAAAGAGTGCTTCTTTGAGCTGAATAGACTTGAAGCAATTAATTTCAGCTTGGAAAAATTCAATAGTTAACTCCTTTGTTCAGCCGAATACTTAGTGTGGAAGTATGTCCATTTAGCTGCACAAAGAGTCACCATAATTAAGGCTGCTGGAAAATTAATTCCCATGCCCTTTGCACTACACGAACAGCCAGCTGAATGATGATGTTGTTTCAGCTCACCCTTGGCCGATCCATGCATATGTGAGCTGCAAGAAATAATTGAATTTAGGACATAATAAATCGGCAGCAATTAATGGAGTAAGACACATTAATTCAGCTGGGCACAAATAAATAAGAGCTTAAGACAAATTCAATGTTTAGCTGGAATTAAATTAAAGAAGCAGCAGCACTTTAATTTCTCCTAAACAAGACATATTTAAAAGTTGTCTCAAGCTAGGCATATTTAAAGGATGTCCTAATTTAAACACATTTAAGTTGTAAAAATTAAAATGTCCAGATTTTAATTAAATTAACTAACCGAAACTAACTAATTTAACTACTAAAATTAACTAGTTTGTTTCAGCAACTAAAGTGCATAAAAATAAATCGAATCATCTCAATGAGCTAACTAAGTGTCAAATTGAGCTCTCTTGAGCTAGCACGAGCTAAGTCAGCTTGTAACACATTGCACAACGAGCTACTCAAGCTAGACTCTTGTTGTTCGGCCATTCCCTCCATCCAAACTCGAGCAATGTAACTTGCTACGGCTTCTTGGAACCTTTTGGCACGGGCTCGAGCAATTGATCCCGATGGCAATTCCATGGCCTTCATGGGCAAGCTCGCATCATCCTCTCCCTCTTCAAGGCGATTCGTCCTTGAATCATCACCTACAACAAAGGGAAAAAGGTTAGCCACGTTAAAGCTTGCACTCACACCATACCCACCGGGTAAGTCGAGTTTGTAGGCAGTATCGTTGATTCACTCCACTACTTGGAATGGCCCGTCACCCCTTGGTAAAAGTTTTGATTTCCTTTGCTCGGGAAATCTTTCTTTGCACATGTGGATCCAAACCTAGTCATCGGGTTCGAATACAACTCGTTTGCGTCCCTTGTTCGCTCCTCGAACATATTGTTCGGTTCTTCTTTCGATATTGTCTTTGACGTTCTTATGAAGTTGTTTAACAAAATCAGCCTTCTTTTTGCCATCTATATGCACTAGCTCATTAGCAGGCATAGGAACCAAATCAAGGGGGGTAATAGGGTTAAAGCCATATACTACCTCGAAAGGAGAATATTTTGTGGTTGAATGAACAGTCCGGTTGTATGCGAACTCCACGTGAGGTAAACACTCCTCCCATAACTTCAAATTCTTCCGTAAGATGGCTCGAAGCAAGGTTGACAATACTCAGTTAACTACTTCAGTTTGGCCATCCGTTTGAGGGAGGCATGTCGTCAAAAACAGTAATTTTGTTCCTAACTTACCCCACAACATTCTCCAAAAATGACTTAAGAACTTCATGTCACGATCAGAGACGATGGTACGAGGAATTTCGTGCAACCTAACAACTTCCTTGAAAAACAGATTAGCAACGTTAGTTGCTTCATCGGTTTTACTACAAGGAATAAAATGTGCCATTTTCGAAAAGCGATCCACAACCACAAAGATTGCATCTTTCCCTTTTTTGGTTCTAGGAAGACCTAAAATGAAGTCCATCGAAATATCAACCCATGGTGCATCAGGAATAGGCAACGGGGTGTACAGACCATGCGGTTTTATGTGTGATTTTGCCTTTTTACACACGATGCATCGATCACACTTCCTCACAACATCACGCTTCATTTTGGGCCAATAGAAGTGTTCATGTAGTATTGCTAGAGTCTTCGCAACTCCAAAATGACTCATAAGTCCACCACTATGAGCTTCATTGACAAGCACCTCCTGGACAGAGCCTTGAGGTATACACATCTTACCTTCACGAAAAAGGTAGCCTTCATGCTGAAAATACTTGTCAATTGCACCATGCAAACAACTCTTATAGATTTCACTAAAATCGGCATCAGTTTGATACAAATCTTTCATAAATTCAAAACCAATCAACTTAGAATCCAACAAGTTAACAAGCGCATACCTTCGCGATAACGCGTCGGCAACAACATTTTCCTTACCTTTCTTGTACTTGATTACATATGGAAACGACTCCAAATACTCAACCCATTTCGCATGTCGTTTATTAAGCTTTGTTTGTCCTTTAAGGTGTTGTAATGCCTCGTGATCCGTATGGATTACAAATTCCTTCAGCCATAGATGGTGTTGCCAAGTCTCTAAGGCTTGAATCAATGCGTACATCTCTTTGTCGTACGTTGGATAATTCAACGTAGCGCCATTGAGCTTCTCACTAAAGTAAGCTACGGGCCTTCCGTCTTATGTCAACACAGCTCCAATGCCAATTCCTAAGGCATCACACTCAATCTCGAATGTCTTGTTAAAATCAGGTAAAGACAATAATGGAGCATTCGTTAGACATTCTTTAATCTTGTTAAAAGCTTCCTCTTGTTCATCAGACCAACTAAAAGGAGAGTTTTTCTTAATAATACCAAGTAAAGGGGCTAAAAAGTACTAAAGTTGGGTACAAACCTTCGGTAAAAGCTTGCCAACCTGTGAAAACTCCTTACTTGGCTGATGTTTGTTGGTCGCGGCCACTCATTGATTGCTTTGACTTTTTCTTGGTCAACTTGCAAACCATGAGCACTTATCACAAAACCTAAAAATACAACCTCGTTAGTACAAAATGAACATTTCTTTAAGTTGGCATAAAGTACCTCTTTTCGTAGTACTTCCAACACTGCACGCAGATGCTGAACATGTTCTTCCAATGTTTTACTATAGATCAAAATATCGTCAAAGTACACAACACAAAATTTTCCAATAAACGCACGCAAAACATGATTCATCAAACGCATAAAGGTACTAGGGGCATTTGTAAGACTGAATGGCATTACAAACCATTCGTACAAACCGTATTTCATCTTGAAGGCGGTTTTCCACTCGTCGCCCTCCCGCATTCGGATTTGATGGTAACCGCTCTTTAGATCAATCTTTGAAAAGATTTGGGCTCCGTTAAGTTCATTGAGCATGTCATCTAAGCGGGAATAGGGTGCCGATATTTAACGGTGATTTTGTCGATGGCACGATAGTCAACGCACATTCGCCATGAACCATCCTTTTTAGGCACTAGCAACACTGGCACCGCACATGAACTTGAGATTTTGCGAATGTAGCCCTTTTCCATTAATTCAGCCACTTGCCTTTGCAGTTCTTTTGTTTCCTCTGGGTTACTCCGATAAGCTGGTCTATTTGGAATAGATGCTTCCGGCACAAAATTGATTTGGTGTTCGATGCCTCGAATGGGAGGCAACCCGTTCGGCACTTCTTCGGGGAACACGTTTCTGAATTCCTGCAACAAAGAAACAATAGGAGAAGGCAATGAGTTTTCTTTCTCGTTAGTTTCCAACAAGCATTCTTTGTACATAAGTACAAAAATGGGGTGTTTTGCCAACAATAACTTTCGGATCTCTCGTTTTCTTGCATAAACACTCGTTTTTTCATTCTCACTCTTATTTTCTTTTTCTTTTTCCACTCGTGTTTTTAACTCGCTTTTCTCACTTTTTCCACTCTTTTTCTTTTCTTTCTTTTTATTTTGCTCTTTTTCTTTTTCTCTTTCAATGGATTGCCTCAATTTGATTTGATTTTCATTCACTTGCTTTGGTGTGAGAGGTGCTAGTGTGACATTTCTTTCGAGATGCTTGAATGAATAACAATTCGTATAGCCATCATGGACTACCCGTCTGTCGAACTACCAAGGACGACCCAATAGAAGGTGTCTCGCATGCATCGGCACAACATCGTATATCACATCGTCTTGATATTTTCCTATGGAAAATGCCACTTTTGCTTGCTTTGTAACTTTGAGTTCTCCTCCGTCGTTTAGCCACTGCAACTTATAAGGGTTCGGATGCTTCATCGTGGCCAAACCAAGTCGTTCAGCAAGCATGGTACTCGCGACGTTGGTGCAACTACCTCCATCAATTATCAAGCTGCACACCTTACCTTGAACATGACAGTGAGTGTGAAAAATATTTTCTCGTTGTTGCTCTTCCTTGACACCTTGAATATTCAAACTTCGTTTTACCACGAGTATCTCTCCCTAGACTAGCATCTCAATTTCATCATCTTCTTCCGAGGGCACTTCAGATTCGTTCTCTTGTTTATCTTCGGACTCTATCTCGCCATTTGACCATACCACCATCACTCGACGGTTAGGGCATTGACTAGCAATATGGCCTCGGCCTTGACACTTAAAACACTTTATATCACGAGCTCGATTAGGAGCGGGCTCATTTCTACTCTTACCAGTGTCACCGCTTGGTTGATTGGGTTAGCAGCAACGGAGGGTTCCTTAGGCCGAATAGGAGCTTTGCTTGTTCCTTGAGTCCATTTGTTGGTAGAAGACATTGGATTGGTCTGGTTGATTCCTTTTCTCTTCAATTGTTTTTCAACCTTTATCGCCATGTGAACCATATCCATTACTTCAACGTAGTGTTGAAGTTCCACCACATGAGCTATATCTCAGTTCAAACCGGCTAAAAACCTTGCCATCGTCGCTTCTTGATCTTCCTCCACGTCGGCTCTTATCATAGCGATCTCCATCTCCTTATAATAATCTTCGACGCTTCGGTTGCCTTGAGTGAGATTTTGCAGCCGTTGATACAACTCCCGATGATAGTAGGAAGGAACAAAACGGTTCCGCATAACAGCCTTCATTTTGGCCCAAGTAGAGATAGGTCTTTCACCATTTCTCCTTCGGCTAGTCACTAGCTGATCCCACCATACAAGGGCATAATCTGAAAACTTGATAGCTGCAAGTTTAACCTTTTTAATCTCTGAGTAGTTGTGACACTCGAAAACGAGTTCGACTTTCTTTTCCCACTCCAGGTACGCTTCCGGGTCATTTTTGCCTTGAAACAACGGAATTGACATCTTAATGTTTTCGAGATTGTCATCAAGATGATCTAGACCTCGTTGTCCACGGTTTCGACGTTCTTGTTGCCTGACACTTTGCACGGATGAATGATCACTTTCGGGCTCACTCGGCTCGTATAGGTCGTCTTGTTCTTGTCTAAGACGTCTACGTTCTCGCCGTTGGTTTTGTGGTTCCCTTACACGTTGAACCTCCTCATTTAAGTGATCCAATTGCTCTTGCATTGGTTCTATCGTCTCTCAGAGCATACGCTGAAATTCTCGGATCAAAGCTTGTTGGCCCAAATCAGGGACTCCTCCACCGCCAACAACATTGCGAACAGGTCGCAATCCTTCTCCGGCCATTGGAACTCTCTCGGGACTTCAAGACATAATTTTTTTTATTTTATATATATATATATTTTTTTTAAAAAAAATTCACACAACAAGATCTCACAAGTCACTTACAAAGAATAGTCACTCGATTTTGGCTTTTACTTCACTCGGATAGTCTCACCACTCTCTTGCCTTTTACCACTCGATTTTCGTCTTTCGAAATTCTCCGCAAGCTATGTAGACAGATCAAAGAAAACCTTTGAGGGTCGGTTTACAAAATTGATGTGGTTAGGTGAGGATAATGTAAAGTTAAGGGTAGGCTGAAGAATAGGGAATTGGGTTAAAAGCGCGACGTATTAAGGAGAGTAGAATAGAAAATGGATCGGGAACTATATCAAATCAAAGCTTGACGATCAACTAACAACTGATTTGCATAAAACACTTCTTTTTTTTCTTTTTTTTTCAGATTTTTTTATTTTTTTTAACTTGTATAAATTTTTTTTTGTACTATATCAGCAAACTAAATACAATAGGAACACTTCTGTACGTAATTTTTTTTTCAGCTGTGTAGATTTTTGTTTTTATTGTAACAACAACAAATTAATCAAAATGAGAAAACTTTGGTATACAAAATTTTTTTTTCTATACTCTTTTTTTTTGGATTCTACTTACTTTCGTTCACTTGTACTATTCCCGGGAATGATTTCGTCGCACGAACTTCTCGTTTTAGTGGCTCTGATACCAACTTGATACGCACTTGCCTCGAAAGAGATTAGTGTCGTAAGATTTGCCCGATCGTTAAAACAAGAAAGCTAAGGGTGTTTTCAAAAGGTTGAAGAAAGAAAGGACTTAAAGCTCAAAAAGGTTCGATATTGGTTCGGGAAATTTAAGGAATGGAAAATGGTGATTGGTTAAGGTTCAAGTAAGAACTAACATAATAGGAAGGTGTTAACCCGTTACTTATACGAACTCTTAATTTAAAATAATGGTTTGAAAATAAGGGGGAATAATGGTATAGGACCTCGACTCGCTATCAAAGTTGATAGGAACCTCGGTATAATTTTAGAACGCCACACTTTGGTTCAAAGTGATAAGTTCAATCAAAGAAAGGTTGACGCCATAAGGATTCTTGATAAGCCAACAAGTCTTTGGAGAAGAATGAGAGTTGAAAAACAAACTCACAAATATACTAAGTTTCATAAAAATGTTTATTAGTCATTACAAGAGAAAACGGCTCCTATTTATAGCTCAATTCTAGCTACCCAAATGGACATTCTTAAGCATGAAGAATTCGGCTGGAAGGTGCTAGAATAGATCAAGAAGTTTCCTTGAAGCCTCCTCTTGGATGCACCTAGCCTTCTTCCTTAACAATGTTCGGTCAATGCATGGAAGGGAGAAAAGAGTGCTTCGTTGAGCTGAATAGACTTGAAGCAATTAATTTCAGCTTGAGAAAATTCAATAATCAACTCCTTTGTTCAGCCGAATACTTAGTGTGGAAGTATGTCCATTTAGCTGCACAAAGAGTCACCATAATTAAGGCTGCTGGAAAATTAATTCCCATGCCCTTTGCACTACATGAACAGCCAGCTAAATGATGATGTTGTTTCAGCTCACCCTTGGCTGATCCATGCATGTATGAGCTGCAAGAAATAATTGAATTTAGGACATAATAAATCGGCAGCAATTAATGGATTAAGGCACATTAATTTGGCTGGGCACAAATAAATAAGAGCTTAAGACAAATTCAATATTCAGCTGGAATTAAATTAAAGAAGCAGCAGCACTTTAATTTCTCCTAAACAAGACATATTTAAAGGTTGTCTCAAGCTAGGCATATTTAAAGGATGTCCTAATTTAAACACATTTAAGTTGTAAAAATTAAAATGTCCAGATTGTAATTAAATTAACTAACCGAAACTAACTAATTTAACTACTAAAATTAACTAGTTTATTTCAGCAACTAAGATGCATAAAAATAAATCAAATCATCTTAATGAGCTAACTAAGTGTCGAATTGAGCTCTCTTGAGCTAGCACGAGCTAAGTCAGCTTGTAACACATTGCACGACGAGCTACTCAAGCTAGACTCTTGTTGTTCGGCCATTCCCTCCATCCAAACTCGAGCAATGTAACTTGCTACGGCTTCTTGAAACCTTTTGGCACGGGCTCGAGTAATTGATCCCGATGGCAATTCCATAGTCTTCATGGGCAAGCTCGCATCAATCATGCATATACCACCTCAACATGTTTATAAATAAAACCTCAATCATCCATCAACAAAATTTTTAACACATCATCAATGAACTTAACCCAAGAAAACCAATGAACTAGTATCAAATGTCCACAAATCCTATCAGTGTTAAAATCATGCAAACATCTAAAACATCATGGCAATAATCAACCAACAAATCTACCACATTGCCTTATTCCAACAGTTTACCAAATGTAACGATAATAACACCTATTTAGTTACCAAGCCTAATTTGGACCACTTCTTTGGAATTTTGCACTGCCCACACCAGAAACACTAACTATCTACAAAGGTTTAGAAAAGAGTCTGTGAGCTTAAACAAGCTTAGTGAATGATCTAAAAAACTACCAAATAAATATGATGTCACACATTAAATTAGCACATCTAAAGCACAACTTCATACATATTTAACCAAAGTGACATACTAGAATATTCATGCATCAACTGTCAGCTCATCTTACTTTGAAATCACATAATTAGACATACATCACATTTAATAATAATTCATTTAATGATAAATTGACACTTGAAGCTATGAAACGTAAAAGTGGGCTCTATCACCGTACATTGGATACATGGATCTCCAACACACCAATGGCTCGAAGAGTTGAACATATCCCAAAAGTGTAGCATTTTAACAATCTCTAACACACCAACATATCCTAGTAAATGGGGCTTAACTCATATTTCCTTATCTCTCGAAACTGTCCCAAGCCTCAATGCCCCAAAATCACAACACATGGGTGAGTACTCACAAATCCTATGGCATGCGAACTATATCCAACGGTCTCAAAAAGTAACAAGGCCAAATATCCACAATAGAACACACATTTACTTACCGTCTTTCTGCACACTTTCACTGTACATTTGCACATCACTATCATTTGACATTTTTAACATGCACACAACTAACACATTTCACAATAGCTATCACAAACATATATCTCATATCACATTAACACAACATAATACTCAATCCACATCGCATAATCACATATCTCGTAAAATTAACGAGGTGAATAAGAAAGCTTACACTTAGAACTTAGGTTAAAGGTTACTCCTACGCTCCCATTTAACACTATGAATCGTGTCTACAAGTGTAACACCCCTAACCCGTATCCATCGCTAGAATAGGTTTACGAAATATTACCGAAATTTACGTTTTGAAAATATCAAAACTTAAAACATTTAATTCATAACATCAATCAATGCAAAACCATATTGTCCCTTTTACAAGCCCTTGAGGCCATAAAAATACATTAGAAACAAGTTGGGACTAAATTGAAAACATATAGAATTTTTTAGAAAAAGATAAAAATTTTCAAACTGTAAGGGTTACACGGCTGTGTGACTCGCATAGCTGAGAGACATGCCCGTGTCTTAGGTCGTGTGGACATTTGAAGTAGGGACAAACGACCGTGTCCCAGCCTGTGTCCGTGCCCGTGTAACTCACTGACTTGGGTCATATGGTCAAGCCATATGCTCGTGTGTCAGGCTGTGTACCCTTCGAGATGACTTCACACGCCCGTGTGGGAAGCCGTGTGATAGACCGTGTAATAGCTTAACTTGTAACCCTTTGAAAGCTACAGGGGACACACGTCTTGTCGCCAGCCGTGTGTCACACACGGCTGAGACACACGCCCGTGTCTTTGCTCGTGTGGACAAAAATAGGTCATGTCCAAGCCATTTTTCTCACCCATTCATGCATGTACCTACAATTACTTTTGCACAATTAAACAAGCCATCAAAATGCATCAAGACCATACATAATCAAGCTAGCCAAATATGGTTCATTTGCATACAACTAATATGCCCAAAGGGCACCTCAATCTCAACACCTAAACATGTATAACCATATACTCAAATTTGCCAAAAATGTTATGTAACATCCCGGAATCTAGGGTTAGAAGTTTTAAGGTTTGTGGTTAAGGTCAGTGAATGAGTTGAACCTTTTGGGTTCAACTTTGCGTTTTAATGTCAGAATGGGCCTATTGTTCTGGTGGTTAGTTATGTGTTAATGTATCTATAGGTCTCGTGTTCGAATCCCTATGAGTGTTTTGGATATTTATGTTATTTTATTTTTTTCTAAAAAGGGAAGTTACCTTTAAAATAGAAAAATAAAATCATGTTCTTTTTTTTTCTTTTTCTTTCCCATTGTTCCTCTTTTTATTTTTATTCTTTCCAAATTTCATTTCTTGTTTCTTCCATTTTACACACGTTATGTGTTGCCTATTAAGACTAACCATCCTTGTATGTTTCACTTTATCGGAGGCGAAGCGGGTAAGTTTTGTTCATGAGAGTTGTAATAGAATTGTTTATCTCTATTATTTGTTAATTGAAGTTCTTATAGTTTAAGTTTTTGTGTGAAATTGAGGTTTCTGAACAGTTGATGAGAGTGAATCGATTGATCCTTGCTACTTGATATTGCGTTCTAAGGTGTGTGTTCTGAAACGGTTTAACTTCAATACCAAATCATGGTGGAATTCGATAATGTCTTGTGTGTTTATGAAATTAATTATTTTAAGTATCATATTGTTACTGAATTGCACATGATTCTGTATGTTTTGGCATAATTCTGGGTTACTAAGTGTTGGGAATTGTCTCGACATCAAAAACACAAATTTTAGGTTATTTCGATGTGGTTTCGTGACCACATGGGTGGCCACGCGGGCGTTTGCCCCACATAGGTGGCTCACATAGTCGTGTGAAATTGGGAATTAGGGTTTTTGGGCGAATTTTGGTACCATATGGCTTGGCCACACAGGCATGTATACCACACGGGTGTGTGAGATCTCCATACGGCCATGTCTCTTTTGTACTTTATTTTTGGCATTTTTGGACAGTGAGTTACATGGGTTACTCACACGAGTGTGTGTCCCCTCCACACGGGCATATATGGCCTTCACATGGGTATGTAGACCCCACACGGCTTAGGCACTTCCACACGGCTGGGGCATACGGCCATGTGGCTCTATTTTGCAGAATTTTTGTTGTGAGTTATAAACTGTCTATTTTATGTTTCTATATAATCCGACCCTCGTTCAAGCCTCGGTAAGTGTGTTTGAGACTCGATTTATTTTGGTTTATGTATATACGTGCATTTATGAGCTTTGATTTTATTGCTTGTTTATGTGATGAATAAGTGTGAGTTTATTATTGTTGTCGTAACTGAACATTAAAATACAAGTGTAATTAAATCTAAATTTGTTCAACTAGAAATGTTAATGTCCATTTCTGTATAATATCTACAGAATGTATGCATTGTTGCATAGCATGAAAATTTTGGGATTTGGCTATGAAGAGAAGGAAGACAAAATTAACAATTTTAACTGTGATACTTTTGTACAGCGGTTTACCGCACTATCCTATATATATATATATATCAGCTCAACTATATACAGTTACTCAAGTGGCATAGTTCCACATTGTGGTGTGTTGGGTGGATGAACCTATTATGGTTCTATGTGGTGTACATGGTGGACAGGCCTACCATAGCCCTTATGTGGTATACTGGATGGACGAAGTGGTGTTTGGCTGGTGGGGTGGGATTTTGACTTGTGCATCTATTCGCATCTGAATATACGTCTATTTGTCAGAACATTTTGTCTATTTGTGTGAACCTCTAGTTGTTGACAATATAGTTAATGTCACGTAATATGATCTAATTATTGCGTATGACTGGAAAATCATTTCCGTGGTTTGATATTTTATTTGACATACCGATTGAGACTTTCGTAAGTGATTTTTTTTATGCACATGCTTGTCTGAAATATTTATTGTGTCACTCCGTCTGTTGTAGTCTATTCATGTTTCGGACTCATATTGAGCTCACATAGCTCATCTCTGTAGTGTCTTTCCTTTTAGGCACTTTCTATGTTTTGGAGCTGGACTCGGCATACCGGAGGTCTCTGACAGATATGGTTTGATTCGGTTTAAGTAAAATTTCATAAGTTTTATACGGTTAATTTTAAGTCGATTTGTAAAACTATTATATAAACTGTGGTACAAGTCTTTATGCTGGATTTTCGTAATGTGTTATTTGGACTGAACTTTAGAAACTGTGGACTTATTTCTGAATGTTTGATGCTGGCTTAATATTGTTTCAAACATAACGAACAAGTTTAAATTAAAGTTCTTGTTTCCGCCACTTCTAGTGGCCAATATAACTTTCAGGATTCGGTCTAAACTTCTAGGCTAGGTTTTGGGACGTTACATGTTCACTAACTTCAAACTAAGTTTACATCAAAACATACCATTTGGTTTTCGTATCAATAAAACACCAAATGGTACAAAATATGTCATTCAACAACTAGCACCAATAGCCATATAGGTCATTTATAAAAAATGTACCAAATCACCACACCATATTAGATTCATGTCATATCTAGTTCAAAACCTTTCCAAAGCATATCATATCTTAACCATGTTGAGGTCAATTCATCATATATCACTTTGCCCATTCAAACATACTTTAACACATTATCAAATTAACACAAATCAACAAGGCACCTAATGTACCAAGGTTATATCACCCAAAATGACATATACATGCCAAACACATCAACTAACATTCAACTAATCGTCAATCATAAGTTCACCTATACATGCCATTATAATCTTAACCAAGATATCAAAATCTACTAATATAATCGCTGGATAGTGTGATAGATCTCCGAAGAGCTTCCAACCCGATCGAGCTTTCGATAATATGAAAAGTAAGGAAAAACAATTAAGTAAGCAATGAATGCTGAGTAAGCTCGTATAAAATTTAGTCATATCAATCCATTTCAAATATGAAATTTATACATATCAAGAATAATCATATAACAATATTGCAAGGTTTATGAAATCATATCCAACAATTTACAAAGTGAATAAATCCATAGCATCACATATACATATCATCCCTAGCATAGTAGGACTTTATAAAACTTTAAACCTTTCAAATTTTCTTATTTTCATTTGCAATACGTTACTTTCTATTGCATTTACTCTCATTATCTCAAATAACAACATCAATTCAATTCATCCTTCCCTTTTTCATCATTCTACACTTTAGGTATGAACTTACTATTTCATTACCTTTCCACACCCGTTTCATATGCATAACACTTAAGACATAAGCATATCATTCAATCATAGCCACAAGCTAGTGCATTAAAACATAACTCCTTTTAGAATTAGTCACATGATAAACCATTTCACAAGAAATTACATAATTTAAACCTTACCACTCTTTCATGAACACAAGCATATTTCCATTGGAGCACTTACCATTTCAATGCAACTTATAAGTAAACATAATACATTCAATCAATAGATTGGCACATGCCTAAGCATCAAACAACAACACATGTTAGCCATGTAAATACATATATAAACCAATAATCATGGATGAGCACAACAATTGATTAATTTTCATATACACGTATCATCCAATTCAATTTTTCATATACCATGTAACAACATTTCCATGTAATTCATATGTGTCCCTGTAATAGTTCGTATTGAACTCTTACCATTTCGTATCAGAATATTGCCCATTGAACCGTTTAGAATAACGTTGGATACTCGATATAACTCATACAATATAATCACATATTAACTTTCAATTTAATAAAAAATTATACAATATACAGTTCATACGAACTTACCTAGCTAAATTGCAGAAATACCAAAGTTCAGGGGTGTTTTGGTAATTTTCTATTTTCCTCGATTTTTCACCCGATCTTGGTTTAAATTAATAATTTTATTTAATTTATCAATTTAGAAAGTAAAAAAAATGTATTTCATGCAATTTGGTCATTTTTGACATTTTTACAAAATTACCCCTATAGTTTTACTTTTATTCAATTTAGTCACTGAGGCCAAAACATGAAAATTAACCATTTTTATCAAAAATTGAGCTTATTCGAATGTTCATGGTATCTAAAAAAATCGATTCATGCAACAATTTCACATCAAATCCTTGTACTTTTACTATTTTAACAATTTAGTCCCTAATCAAAAAATTTATCAAAAATCACTTAATAAAATACTTTTAAATAACAAATAATATTTTAAATTCATAATTTAACATCTAAAATTACAAGGTTCATCAATGGAAAGATTCAAAATCTTTAACAATTTCAAAATCGAAGGTAGGGCTAGTTGGACCTAGTTGCAATGATCTCAAAAAAGTAAAAATTATTGAAAACGGGACTAAAACGGGCTTACATGCATCATCACAAGGCAAGCCGAAGCTTCAAGGTCTTCCATGGAGTTTTTTTCTCCATTCCCAATCGGTGAAGAAAACATTAAGATGATGATAAACATTTTGACTTTATTTTATTTTAATTATCAAATTAGCATTTTGTCCCTTTAATAAACATGAAATTTAGTTTCCTAAAACCATCCAATACATTCTTAAATGGTCTAACTACCATTTAAGTTCCTTTTCCTTTATTAAATAAACCAATAAATCATTCAAATCAAGTAGTGATCAAATTTTACTTCTTTTACGATTTAGTCTTTTTTAATTAATTAACTATCGAAACATCAAAATTTTTCAACGAAACTTTAATGCCACCATAATGACACTCTATAAAAATTTATAAAAATATTTATGATTCGTTCTATAGAAACGAGGTCCCGATACCTCATTTTCTAAAACCACTTGACCTTAGGGTCAAACCACTTGAACTTAATAAATCGCTTATAAAACAAAAATCACTATATCAAAAGCCTTTTTAAAGTCACAATTAACTCATAAATATTAAATATAATATTTACAAACTTACTTATCAAATTTGGTGGCCCCAAAACCACTGTTTTCGACACACTGAAAAACGGGCTATTAGAACAAGCAATGATTTCAAACACTCACCATTCGTGCTTTCGCCTAGCTGCTGAATGCTCAAACTAGCTTTTTTTTCCTTTCGACTTGCTCATAGAAGGCTCCAATGATTTCAATTCTTAACCCAAAATAAATCACACAACAAACACAATTAATATTCAGCTATAAACTCACCTAAATCAACCAAAACCACAAGCCTAAACTAGTTATTCTTGGAACTGAAATTTTCAACTAGCACATCCGAAAGCCAAAAATCTCAATTCCTACTCACTCCCAATGCTTAAAACTGATTCTAATCCTCTAATTATTTATCTAAGAATGATTCTCAACCTTCAAACTACAAAAAACTACACAGATTCATGGTTCTGAAATTTCAACATAAAATAGCCATTTTTCATGAAAACTCGTTAAAATCTTAGAACATCTTAATGAAATTTTAAGGAAAGTTTAGAAACCTTCTAATCATATCAAAACGAGTTGAAAAACACTTTGAAACATCGGTTTCATACAAAATCCCAAATTTCACCATTAACGACCCAAATTTCGACATTTATTCAAAACTTTTGATTCAATGAATAAAACTCAATTTAAAAGACTAAATATCATTAAAAACTAATAGGAAAACAAAAAAATTACCTTAGTTGAAGGAAAACCGAACGTTCAATGGAAAATTCAAAAAACTCACAAATTGAGCAATGATATAAAATCAATATTTGAAACTTTTTATGGAATCCTAGAAAGGTTTAATGCTTGGAAGATGATGGAAATAAAATGAGTTGATGTTCGGAAGATAAAATAAGTGAAGGGTGCTTGGGGTTGCAAAGGACGGCAAAACAAAAAGAAGGGCAAAAAGGTTTCGTGAGTTCCTATAGGTTTGGCGGGGGGGGGAATAGGCTGATTTTAAAGTTTTGGTTTATTTGCTTTTGAACCACTCCTAATTTTAACCCTTTTTCAAAACAATCATCTTTTAAAAATTAAAGATTTTTTCTACCTTATTTTAAAAAATTGATTTAATTTTCAAAAAGTCATAGTCGAAAATATTTCTGGTTACCACAATTCAAAATTTCCGAACCTATTTCGAGCCAAAATTCATAATTTGCCCTCAAAACTTCTAGACCCAATTTTGGGACGTGACAATAAGTATAGATATACAAATAATATGGGTGAAACAATTTGTGTAATCAATTAAAGTGTATTAAATTATCAAACTAAAGCTTTGATTAAAGTGATAAAAAAAAATTTTATAAATGTTGATAGCATTAGTTTAAATCTCAACATTTGCAATTATTTTATTGGTTTTCTAAATAAGAAAAAGAAAACAAATGTATCATCGTAATAATATAACTTCTTCAAAATGAAATTAATTTACAAAATGGTACTTGATTTTGGCATGAAAGCTCAATGTGATACTTATTTTTTTTTTGTTTCAATTAGAAACTTATTTTTTGCTTCTATTAAACAAAATACTATCTAAGTTTAACACTATTAAGTTTTAAAAAATTTATTTAACCATCACTTGAAAAGTGTTTTTGATTCAATTTTTTTTAAATAAGTTAGAAACTTAATATATATTTTTTATTATTTTTATTATACATAATATACTATAAGAAAATGTTTGATGCACCGTCGCTGCATAGGTTTCATGCATCATCAATTAATAATAAGATAATACATTGTCAATTGTGTAAAACAAAAAAAATATAGATATTGAAGGGTTTAATAATAAATATAAATAACTTTATTTTTCTTAAAATAAATATTAATGATAATTGTTGAACATAAATAAATACAATACACATCAAATTTGGAATTTGAAATTCAAACCCCAAATATGTATTTCGAAACCCAAAAATCAGAACTTAAAATCTAAAAAAATCTAAAACTCTAAAGCAAAATAAAATCATTATAATTAATATTTAATTATGTTTAATAAAATTAATATTATTTATTTTCAAGTATTTCGATATTTTTTATTTTGCACCAATAATGATATTATTTAATGGGAATAACTTACATTAGGACGATCCTAAAAAGTAAGGTTTTTAGGTACCAATAAAATTTTGCCACATCATAAAATTTTAAAGATATGAAATTATTATTATACACTCATCCATAGAGAAATTATTTTATGGACCATTCCCACCACATTATTCATGGTCCCTTTTCAATTATTTAATGACATTTTAACAATTTTTCATGGTCCCATTCCCACCATTTACACATAATTTTGATAATTTTTTGCCCTAAACCTCAAATATTGAATCCTAAATCTAAAATCTAGAATATCGAACCCTGAATCTAAAACCTTAAACCCAAAACCCTAAACTCCAAACCCTTGAACACTGAACTCCAAACTCGTGACACATAACCTCAACACCCAAATCCTTAAATCCTAAACATGAATCTTAAACCTCTAACCCAAAACACGAACTTGAACCCTAAACTTTAAATCCCAAATCCAAACCCTGAATCTTGAGGTTTGGGGTTCAAGGTTTAATGTTCAAGATTCGGAGTTCAAGATAAAATAATTACCAAAATTATGTGTCAATGACATGAGAAAAATTGCATAAAAATTACTATTTTTTTTAAATTTGATGCACAAAAAGAAAAATATTAAGTTATGGAAAAAAATAATTAAGATTTCTAAAAGAAGAAAAGATGTTTGTTTATAATTTTAAAAATTAATTATTTGAAGTATTTTATTTAAAATTAAATTAAGTTGGAGAAAATATTAGGTATATATAGGTATATAATAATATTTTATTATAAGTGTCTAAAAACTATACTTTTAAAAATCATCCTAATATAATTTATTCTCCTATCGTATTATTAACTGTTAGAATTAAGTGACCCTAATTCTTATTTAAATAAAATACGATGAAAATAAAATAAAAGTAAAATCCATATAGAACTAGACTTCTTTTATTTTATTTTAGAATAAGGTTTTTTAAACCTTATTAAACTCCATCTATTTTATATTTACTAGGATAAGGTGTTTCAATCCTACTAGAATATGGCTTTACAAGCCTATAAATAGACATAGTCTATTCCTTTTGTATTGATTCAAATTTTCGACATAGTGAATTTTCTTCTCCTCTGCCCGTGGTTTTTTCCCGAAAAGGGTTTCCACGTAAAATTTTGTGTTCTTTATTTTTATTTTATTTTATTTTTTCACAATTGGTATCCGAGCTTAGGGTTGTTCATCTCTATCACGGTAATGGCGTCTTTGAAATATGAAATTCGCTATTGGATCGCAACACCGATTTGCGTTGTGGCGATTAAGATGCAAGCGGTTCTTGCGCAGATGGATCTCGAGGATGCCCTGCTAGGGATAGATAAGATGCCTTCGACGTTAACGGATGAAGAGAAGAAGCGTAAGGATCGAAAGGCATTAACACAATTGCATCTGCATTTGTCCAATGAAATTTTGCGGGATGTGATGAAAGAAAGATCGCCACGCATTATGGAAGAGGCTAGAACAAATATGTATGTCGAAAACTCTAACAAGCAAGTTGCATATGAAGCGGCGTCTTTATGCTCATCGTTTGGAGGAAGGTGCGTGCATGCATACGAAACACTTAACAGTGTTTAAAGAAATTCTCTCAAACTTGGAGGCCATGGAGGTTCAATATGATAAGGAAGATCTAGGTTGATTCTACTTTGTTCGTTGCCTCCGTCTTATTCAACCTTTAGAGACACGATTTTATATAGCCGCGAGTCTCTCACGCTTGATGAGGTTTATGATTCTTTAACCTCGTATGATAAGATGAAACATCTTGTGGTTAAACTCGACTCTCGGGGAGAGGTCTCATTGTTCGTGGGAGACAAGATCGGAATATCGATGATGATCGTGGTAGGACACAGGAAAGAAATCATCGTGGTAAATCTAAGGGTAGATCAAGTCTTCAAATAGAGGTAAAACTTGTAACTTCAGTAAGAAGAAAGGGCACATTAAATCTGAGTGCTATAAGCTACAAAATAAGATTAAAAGGAGGTCATAATCAAAGGAAAGGAAAACAACCGAAAATTCTGTGAAGGCGATGTTGTAGAAGACTACAAATGGTGAACTTCTAGTCGCTTCATCAATGATTCTAAAGTAAGTGAGGAGTGGATACTTGATTCAGTGGACCTTCCATATGAGTCCCAATCGGGATTGGTTTACAACTTACGAAACAGTTTCTTAAAGGTGTTGTTTTGATGGGAAATAATGCTTCGTGTAAGATCGCAGGTGTTGGAACAATTAAAGTTAAGATGTTTGATGGAGTTGTCAAAACACTTAGTGACGTACGGTATGTTCCAGAATTGAAAAGAAATTTAATTTCGTTGAGTACTCTTGATTCAAAAGGGTACAGATACACAGCTGAAAGTGGGGTTTTAAAGATTTCCAAAGGGTCCCTTGTTGTAATGAAAGGGCAAAGAAAAACTGCCAAGTTATATGTTTTGCAGGGTTCTACTGTTACTGGTGATGCAGCTGTCGCTTCCTCTTCCTTGTCAGATGATGATATTACTAAACTTTGGCATATGCGCCTAGGGCATATGAGTGAGAATGGCATGGTAGAATTGAGCAAAAGAGGACTTCTTGATGGGCAAGGAATTTGCAAACTGAATTTCTGTGAGCACTATGTGTTTTGGGAAGCAAAGAGAGTTCGATTCACTAGAGGAATCCATAACACGAAGGAAACGTTGGAGTATATTCATTCGATCTATGGGGACCATCCAGAGTGCCTTCGAGAGGTGGAGCTAATTATATGCTAACCTTTATTGATGATTTTTCCGAAAAGTTTGGGCGTTCTTCCCGGCGAAAAAGCGATGTGTTTTCCGTATTTAAGTCTTGGAAAATTATGATTGAAAAACAGACGGGAAAACAGATAAAATACCTCCGCACAGACAATGGCTTAGAGTTCTGTTCTGATGAGTTTAATAGATTGTGCAAGTCGGAAGGATCGTGAGACACTTGACGATTCGTCATACTCCACAAAAAAACGGCGTTGCGAACGAATGAACGAACGATCATGGAGAAGGTTCAATGTATGTTGTCAAATGCCAACTTACCAAAGTCGTTTTAAGCGTACGACCTCTCATCGCTTGTTTTTGATCAACCGTTGCCATTGAGAAAAAGACTCCACAAGAGGTATGGTCTGGTAATCCTGCTAATTATTCTGATTTAAAGATCTTTGGGTGTCCTGCGTATGCTCATGTTAATAATGGAAAATTGGAACCGAGATCCATTAAATGTGTTTTTCTTGGTTATAAAGTCGGTGTAAAAGGGTATAAGTTATGGTGTCCCGAAAATAGGAAAGTTGTGATTAGCGAGAGATGTTGTTTTTGATGAAACTGCTATGCTTCCTAACTTATCTCTTAAAGACTCTTTCAATAAAGAAAATCAAAAGCGGTGGAGCATCGAGTTAATCTGAGTCGACTCCTCAAGTCAAGTACAAAAATTGAGAATAGAGTTGCTTCTTCGCCTCAATACTCTATCGCCAAAAACAGAACTAAAAGAGAAATTAAACCTCCAAAGAAGTATCTTGAGGTGATCTAGTTGCTTATGCTTTAAATGTGGCTGAAGATATAGATGCTGAATCAAGAGCCATCAAATTATTCTGAGAGGCGATTAGTGTGAAGACTCGAGAAAAATGGATGTTTGCTATGCAAGAGGAGATGGAATCACTCCACAAAAACAAAACATGGGATCTTGTGAAACTTCCTAAAGGTAAGAAGACTGCTCGTTGTAAATGGGTGTTTAAAAAGAAAGAAGGGACTCAGGAGTTAAAGAACCTAAATATAAAGCAAGACTTGTTGCAAAGGGTTACAGATCAAGTTCCAGAGAGTGGACTTCACAGATGTGTTCTCCCCGCCAGTGAAGCATAGTTCGATTCGAGCTTTGCTTGGTATTGTGGCCATGCATGATTTAGAGCTTGAGCGAGCTTAGATGTAAAAACTGCATTTTTGCATGGAGAACTTGAGGAAGATATTTACATGCAACAACCAGAGGGTTTTACTGCTTTCAAAAAAGAGAGATTATGTTTGCTTGTTTGAAAAAGTCCCTTTACGGTTTGAAAGCATCACCAAGGCAAAGCGTGGTACAAGAGGTTTGATTCCTTTATGACTTCTCACGATTTCAAAAGAAGTAGTTTTGATGAGTTGTGTTTACTTTAAGAAAAATAATGATAGTTCTTTTGTGTATCTACTTCTTTACGTTGATGACATGTTGATAGCGAAGAAAAGACAAAGGAGAGATAAGAAAGGTCAAAGCCCAACTAAGTGAAGAATTTGAGATGAAAGATTTGGGACCAACAAAGAAGATACTTGGTATGGAGATTCTTAGAGATAGAAAAACAAGTAAATTGTACCTAAGTCGGAAGGGGTACATTGAGAAACTTCTTTGCGAGTTCAATATGCGAGTGCTAAGCTCATTAGTACTCCTTTAGCAAAATTCATTTTAGACTTTCATCGGCTTTGTCTCCACAATCGATGATGAGATTGAGTACATGTCACATGTTCCATACTCTAGTGCGATGGGATCTCTCATGTATGCTATGGTTTGTTCACGTCCAGATTTATCATATGCGATCGGTCTGATTAGCGATATATATGGCGAATCCGGTAAAGAATACTTTGGAAAGCGATTCGGTGGATTTTAAGATACTTACGAGGTACTATCGATGTTTGCTTACAGCTTGGAAGAACTCAAGATGGAGTTATTGGGTATGTTGATGCTGATTTTGCTTGGAGACCTTGATAGAAGAAGATCTCTCACAGTTACGTCTTTACAATCGGAGGTTGTGCAATAAGTTGGAAAGCCACTTTGCAAACTACAACGCTTTTTGTCTACCAAAAAGCCGAGTACATGGCGATTAATGAGGCTTGTAAAGAAGCTATTTGGTTGAAGGGACTCTTTAGTGAACTAAATGAAGACCTTCAAATCAAAGACAGATATTTTGTGACAATCAGTGCCATCTTTCTTACAAAAGATCAAATGTTTCATGAGAGAACAAAACACATTGATGTTCGGTATCATTTTGTTCGTGATATTATTGCTCGTGGTGATATTGTTGTGAGCAAAATTAGTACTCATGAAAATCCTGCAGATATGATGACCAAGTCACTTCCTATAACCAAGTTTGAGCATTGCTTAGACTTGGTTGGTGTTCATTGTTGAAGTTAAACCCTTAAGGGGTTTTATGGAAGAGGTGGAGAACTTGTTCGCGATTAAGAACTTGTTCATTGAGAATTTGTGTCAAGGTGGAGATTGTTAGAATTAAGTGACCCTAATTCTTATTTAAATAAAATACGATGAAAAATAAAATAAAAGTAAAATCCATATAGAACTAGACTTCTTTTATTTTATTTTAGAATAAGGTTTTTTAAACCTTATTAAACTCCATCTATTCTATATTTACTAGGATAAGGTGTTTCAATCCTACTAGAATATGGCTTTACAAGCCTATAAATAGACATAGTCTATTCCTTTTGTATTGATTCAAATTTTCGACATAGTGAATTTTCTTCTCCTCTGCCCGTGGTTTTTTCCCGAAAAGGGTTTCCACGTAAAATTTTGTGTTCTTTAATTTTTATTTTATTTTATTTTTTTCACATTAACTTATGACACCTTTTACATGTGCATAAAATATTAATCCATATAAATCCCTCACCATCTCCATTTCACCATCTTTATCTCCATGACTTTGTTGGCACATTCGAGTACTGGTGGACGCATGGTCAGATATCTAATTCAAGCTATCGAAACCTGCAAGTCGCCTGTGACTTGGGATCAGTCACACATCCCTCCTCAGAATGCACGACTGCTCTCAAAGTTGCCGAAGCTGAGGAAGGAAACATCGATCCATATAGCATCTTCAGACAACCTGGTGCAGATACCACATCGTTAAGGTGAAACTTAAGGGTTCATTACGCAAATTTCCATCTCTCTCTTTCTCCCCCCTTTTGAACACAATTATGGAACTTTTCCACTTATCTCAATTATGAATCCTTGCATCTTTCTAGCATTGTTTTTAATCTGTAAAATGGCACATATAATCCATATGTTTCTGTGACTAATATAGATTATAATCATGGTGTTAACAT
This sequence comes from Gossypium anomalum, assembly GCA_025698475.1. Classification (NCBI taxonomy): domain Eukaryota; kingdom Viridiplantae; phylum Streptophyta; class Magnoliopsida; order Malvales; family Malvaceae; genus Gossypium; species Gossypium anomalum. The sequence goes on along the minus strand of CM046960.1, from coordinate 33,566,459 downwards.
ATATATTCACACAAACTTACTTATATGTATATATGGAATGTTGGGAAGAAAATTTGATTTGATCTGAGTTTGGATGACAGATCTCCATTATATTTCAATGGTAGGTGAGCGGCTTCAAACCAGCGGGTGTTTGCTTTTGTGGGAGATGGAGACGGTAAGGGAGAGGGAGAAACGAAGATTGAGAGGAGAGGGATGGGAGAAAATGTAATGGGTTTTTCAAATTTTTTTTTTTAATTCTGTACTTAGTTTGTTTTTTCTTTTTAATTTATTAATATTATATCATGTATAATAAAAGTAATAAAAAATATATTAAGTTTTGCTATATTGTTTATTGGATATGTATTGTGAAATTAGTTTGGTTAGCTTATAGAAGCTCAATGTGTGAATATCCGTTCCGTGCGCAGGTAGCAGACTTTTTGTGTTTGGACTTAAATCAGCATCTAAGGATAAAGTCTCAGTTACTTCCTTGAGTTTTTACCACCCCCCTTTTTTTTTTTTACTTAGGTGACTAGGTGGACTATATGACTTTGGTTTGATTCCTATGTTGTTATGAGATATTTAATACATTTGGTATGTGTTAGTAATGTTTTAAATACTTTTGAACACTTCCGTGTTGATGTTATAATCAGGGATGGATCCAAGGGGTCGTCCCCTTGGAATTTTTAGATTTTTGAATTATATATATAAATGATCATATATTTTAGATTTGGAGTCTACATTGTATAACATTCACCCCCTTAGCCAAATTGAATTTTATATAATTCGTCTCCTTAAGCTATAAGGTTATACTTTATATTAACAAAGTATTTTTCAATTTTTAATTAGATGACTTTAATAATAATTAAATATTAATATATGATGGGCCTTGAAATATTAAATTTATAGGCCTAATATGAACTTTAAAGCTGAATTACAGAATTAATTGATTTAACCTATACTCATACTCATACATATTAGGTTAGTGACTTGCATTTTGATTTTTATGTCTTGCTAAGGAATCATCTTCCTCTGGTAACGTACCAACACTGTCGAGAGAAAAAGAAAGCAGTTTGATACTGAGACTAAGAGCACAAAGTAAAAAAAAATACAAATTATCTTCCTCTCGACTCCTTATGCAAAAGATCAAATCTTTTTATTTTTGCATAAATTATGTTCTTTATTTATTTGACTTATTATTTTTTCTTTTTTCTAATATGTTCTTGTTAAATATATTATTACAGTCTTCAGGTTTTTCGATTAAATTATGGTCAACAAAAAAATCAAATCTCTTTTCAAGAAAAGGGTGTCAGAAAGCAATAATGATCAATCGGTTCCTCAACCTTCTGTTATTAGTGGAGAAAAATCAAATACCGAATCTTCCCAAGCTCCTGAACATGATATTGAGTCTTCCCAAGCTCTTGACTTTTCAATAGATTCTATCATTGAAGAGTTCGATCTTATGAAAAACCGGAGGGTGCAATTTAGGATGCCTAGTATTGAGAAATAGGACTAAGGCCAAGGTTTTTAAATTTAATTTTTGGAATTCTAATAATATTTATGAAAATTTTATTATAATATTAGTTTATCTTTTTTGCATATTAGAAAGAAATATTTAATTTTATATAGTATGATTTTTTTTCTTGTAATTTTTTACAGTTAAAAATCATTCATGCTTTTTAAAAAAATATTAAATTGATTTGTTTGATAAGAAAAAAATAGTATCCGAGAAGAATTGTCACTTTTTTACATTAAAAAACTGGTCGTTCGAATTTATAAGTTTTGCCCCTTGAAATAAAATCCTAGATCCATATCTGGTTATAATGAGATTTCTCTTGTTATAAGCATGTTAATATGTGTTGTACTTTTATGGTGAATTTTTTCTTTAATAAGTTTTTTTTTATGATGTTTCAAACTCGTGTTAGTATGCCGAATATGTTTGTATAACTTTGGTTGCAGATTGACATTGTTTAGAGACATAAAGAGGCATGCTTACATGACTTAAAATGCTATTTTCTGCAATTTTGGGTAAATGTCCCGAGACATCATGAAAATTTTGTGTATATTTATGCATTTCCAGATGTACATACTTAGTATGTCTTGAGAGATGAGGTGCCTTGTCTCAAGACATGGTTTCATTGTCTCGAAACTTCAATCTTTGAAGCTAAAATTTGAAAACATTGGACGCATGTCTTGAGACAGAGACATAACCCTATATTTTGCTTGTTTGACCTAAGAATCATAACTTGGCTCCGTGTTTGACTGTCTTTGGCCCAGGTTTAGTGTATGTGGGCCCATTTTAGTTCATTTGAGTTAGTTTAACACTTGTAATGACTTTTAATTGAAACATCTTATTTATTTAAATTTTAAAAAAATGTGTAACAACTCATTTTCAGTGGTTTCGAGACCACAATTCCGATGTGCGAGTTCATAAATTTTATTTATTTAATATTTACAAGGTCATTAGAGTGTCGAATTAAAGTTTGGTCTAGTAATTTTAATGTTCGAATAGTTAATTAAGGAACAAGAACTAAATCGTAAAAGCTACAAAAGTTAATTGCTATTAGCTTTTATGGGCTAAATGGGTATAAAAGTATTAATGGATGGATTTAAAAGTAAATTAAGCCATATTTTCTAAATGGGACTGTTAATGCTTTCCATTAGATGATTTTTAAGTTAATTTTTATAATTAAATAAAATTATATGTTATGATTAAAATAATAAAAAGTGTTCAGCTTTTTCATTTCTTTCTTAGCCAACCGAAACCATAAAAAAACTTAAGGAAGCCATACCTTTTCTTCATGCTTGAAATTCGGCCCTTGCATATAAGTCCAAATCTAGCCCCTTTTTCATAAATTTTATGGTTGTAGGTCAATCTAGTTAGCCTAAGGACTATTTTGAAATACTATTAAAGTTTTAAAAAGTTACCAGTATTGTTCTTGAAGTTTTTTGGATGTTAATTATTTAGTTTGAAGCTTGGTGTTGAAATAAAACTATTTTGTAAAGTGAATTTAGTTAGTTTTAAGTTTAGGAACTAAAATGTTAAGATGTTGAAATTGACTTGAATTTCTTATAAATTTTGTTACTTGTGGACTGTATAGAGATGATAATGAATTTGGCAATAGGGATTTAGACTTAAATACGAAAATAAACTTGTTTTGATTTTAGGGACTAAATTGAATAAAATGCAAAATTTTAAGGAAATTGTGAAAAGTGTTAATAGGAAGTCATATGCATCAAATTGAGTGTTATGATGTAATTGAGACTAATAAATTGAAATAAAATTACAATATAGATAAAAAATCGATAGATAATCGTGGAAAAGAGAAAATTTTAGATTAGTCCCTGATACTTCCATTTTGTTGTTTGGCCTTGGTAAGTTCATATGGTAAAGTATTGTGTATATTGAACTGTGTATTTTGGGAATGTTCTATATAAACTCAATTATTTCAAATTGGTACAAGGTGAGATAAGGACTAAATTGAAAAGTGTTATACTGTTATATGTATTGAGCGCATTGAACATATGATAGGATACAATTGGCATGCCAATAGGTTATTTTGTGCGTTGTACATGACTGATATGTGCGGAGATGATGATAGATGAAATGTTTTTATACATTGAATGTACCAGAATCCAACATTTGTTGCGAATTACCGAGTTATATTTACAGTGATCCTGGGGTGTTTCTGGGGGAGCATGTGAAGCCTAAGGGCTTGGCACTTAGTGCCCAGGTGTTTTTTGGGAGGGATGTTAGTCTTCGGGCTAGAAATTTAGTGCCCAGACGTGTTCTTGGTTGGATTAGCTCGACTGAGCATTCTAGTATGTTTTGGGTGGATAATCGCGTATCTATATCTATTCATATTAGTTCCTCAGGCTAAATCATGATTTTTAAATGATATAATGACTTGTATTAATGTATGGTAATAATGTCTTGATGAATAACTTGAACATGTGCTCATGCTTATAGACATTATATCTTGACTTGGTGTTGAAACAATTCATTTACTTGAAGGATTATATGGCTAGTATGTGATGAACTCACCTCTTGATATGGTTGTGGTGATAAGATTAAGTGTTAGTTAATTACTTTCTTAAATTTAAATTGTGACATGAAGGCATGTTATATTGTTTTTCGACCTATGAAGTTACTAAGCTTAATTAAAGCTTACTTTGTGTCATTTTCATATAGATATCGTTTTACGAAACCTGGCGATTGGATCAACTTGAAGGTCACACTATCCAGCCACCTTTTGGGACACTTTGAAAACATTTTGTTTTCGTTATTTGGCATGTATTAGGATTTGATATGCAACAGCCTGTTTTTAGGGTTAATCAAAACAGTGGTTTCGGGACCACAATCTGACGTCAAAAAATTTATTTTATTATTATTTTAATATTTACAGCATGATATTATAGTTTTGTGAAATTTTCGTAAAGAAAATTTATCGTTTAAGTGGTTAATTCGGTAAAAAGGACTTAATCGTGTAAAATGCAAAAGTTGCATTCTATTTATTAAAGGTGTCAATTGGATTTGGCTTTTAAATATAATGGCCTTAAATGAAAATTATACCATTAATATGTTAGTGGATGTTAATGGTTTGACATAAAGGAAATTATGCATTATTTTAAAGGTTAAAAAAGTAAATGGTTAGTAAATGATATATTAAATAAAACCAAAAACCATGATTTTAGTCCATTTTCCTTCATATAGCCGAATGTAAGAAAAGAAAAACATCCATGGTTGCAAAATGAGGTTCAACAATTGCATGTTAAATTGGTAAGTCATTTTGGACTTGGTTTTTGATAATTTTTATGTTTTTGAAATCGTTGCTTCGACTACTACAAAACCCATGCTTGAATTTTTGATTTTGGTGAATATTTTGAGTTATGTCATTGTTGAGAGCTTGTGATTTTTGTTGTTTGATAATGAAATATGAAAGATATGTTTTAGATTAACATATTTTGTATTAGAGTTTTTGATGATTTTGAGTTATTAGGACTAAATTGAAAAAATAATAATTTGAGGGACTAAAATGTGGAATAAATAAAATGTATGGATTTTTTGAGAGTGGGTAAAATTTGGCTCAGCATGGGCATGCTGAAATTTTGTGTATTTTGTGTTTTGTACAATAGGGACTAAATTGTAAAAAGTGTAAATGTTAGGGGTAAAATGGTAATTTGACCATTTACGTGTTTTTGGACTAAATTGAATTAAAATATGTTTGAATGAGCTGAATTTGAATATGTTTAGATCAAGAACCAATGAAATCGGATTTGGACCGGAGAAAAACCAAAGTTGTCGACTAGTTGTCTCGTCCCAATTACCGTTGTCCGAGGTAAGTTTATAAGCAAATAGACGTACTTAATTTTAATTAAATACAAAGTATTTATGCTAAAATGAAATATATGAATTAATATATGCTAATGCCGAATATGTATAAGCATGGTAACTATGTTCATGCATTCGTTTCGACTGAGTTATAACATTTGAAAGTCCGTATGAACTATATGGAATATCTGGAATTTTTGATATATGAATTGTTTATGAGACAACTTTATAATAGTGATATTCGGGCTTTGAGGCAAGCAAGCCCTGTGCTGGTGAATTAAATCGGGCTTATGCCTAGCAGGCTTATTGCCGGTGTATAAAATTAGACTTTGAGTCTAGCATGCCTTGTGCCGGTGTGAGATTCAGGCTTAGGCCTAGCAGGCTTTATGCTGGTGAATTATTATAAGTTTATGCCCAAAAAACTTTATGCTGATGTGGTAATTGAATCCGTTAAACGAGCTAAACGATCAGGTATGAGTTAACTTGTTGTTTACTTGAAAATAAGGTAAGCTGATTATTTGATATGTGATACAAACATATGTATGATGTTAGTCTGAAATTTGTGAGTAATCGTGAAATATATTCGGCCAAAGTTAAGCATAATTATGTGGTATGAAGGTTTGAGACATGAGTATATGAAAACAAGTGTTTAAAGATTCGAATTTATGCATTAATAATATGATTTTCATAGTGTATGACATTTTGGTATAAATACATGTATATTCGGCTACACTATAAGTGTAAGTATGAGATATTAAAGTTTGATTCAAGAATATATGTTTGTGGGTGTGTATATTCGATTATATAATGGTATTATGGTTTTGAAATTGAATGTTACATTGATAATAGTTATAGTACATTTGTTCAAAGGTTATGTATAGTGATATCATATTGTGGCCTATGTGCAAACTTATATAAATGATTATATACGGCCTAAATGATATAAAGAAAGAATAATTATAAGTGATTCATGAATATATGTATATGAGTTTATATATATATTCGGTTAATTATTGATATTGTGGCTTTGAAATTTGAATGATATATTAATATTAGTTGTATGGATATTTGGTAAAAGTGAAAGTATATGTAGTATATGAAATTATAAGTTTGAAGTTAAATGTGATTATGATAGTATAAATTGGTTTGGTAATTAAATCGATATTGACAATGATTTATTTATTTGCTTATAGCTTACTAAGCTCTCAAAGCTTATTCTGTGTGTTTTTCCTATGTTTATAATTTTTTGGAGATCTGCTCGGGTTGGAAGTGGGTGGAGATGACATCACACTATACGGTTATCATTTCAGTAAATAATATTTTGAGACTCGGTTATGTGGCATGTATAGGCTAGTCTTAAAGTTAATTGTTTTGAATGAGTATGTATTAAAGCCATGCAAAAATGGCTTAACTACCTTGCTTGAAATCGGTTACGTTAAATTATGGTTTGTGTTCATTTTAGTTATAATATTAGGTGCTATGGTTGAATAATATTTGTGATATGCGTTTTTATGCATTAAAGTTGATTGGTAAGCTGGATGTGGTTTGAATGATTCGGCCATGGTATACTGGTAAGTATATAGTATATTTGTTATGTTACTTTTGGTTGAAATGCTTCGGTTATGACTTGTAATGATAGTAATAACCTCATTTGGTTGACTAATACATTCGGTTAAATGATAGTAAAAGATATTGACTATAATTGACTATTAGTTCGGCACATATATATATATATTCATGTGAATTACAGTAGTTTATATGATAAGGGGATGTGTTAATATTTGGTCTTGGACTAAACTTATGTTAAAAATATATCCAAGGTATTATAATGTTTATGAAGTTGTTTATGTGTTTCGGCTATATGATATATAATGATTGTTGAATAAGCTAAGTATATCACCTACTAGTTAGGTGACAATTAAGATACATGCATAGGGTATATTCTGTGTTCCCTTATGGTTCGGAATAATGATATGTATAATTCATGATTTGTTTATTATGGTAAAAGATATATGCTAATTTAATCAGATATGCTTTGTTAGTTGAATTTATAAATGTATATGTATAAATGCACTTATACTATGGTTGGTATATGTGTAAAATCGAATAATACTTGTCTTTCTGATTCGGTTTGTTTGGGAAATGCATATGCATATATCATGCTTATATGATTTGTAAAATAGGTACAATTGATGAAGGTAAATATTGAGTATGTGTTAAGAATGTATTGATAGTAAAATGGTTAATTAATAAGTAACATATATATGTATATATTTGTATACGGATGTGCATTTGGTAAACTTCTAACTTAAGTTGAATGATGGAATTGATATTACTTGAAAGTTTAGTGAAATATTATTTATTATTTATGAAATTGGTAATGCCTTGTGACCCTAGTCCGGCGGCAGATACAGGTTAGGGGTGTTACATGATATGTATATAAATGCTTGGTATATGTAAAGTGTGCTTTGGGATTTCGTGAAATATGTGGACTTGTTATAATGATATATTTGAATATGGTTGAAATGGTAGTCTTGATTTTGGTATTGAGATTGGTATGTGTTGGTAGAATAGTTTGAAGTTGTTTTTGAGAAGCTATGAGCATGGTATGTGAAATGGTTGGGTGTCAAATGTATATGTAGTTATTTGGTACTTGGTTAATGGTTGATGGAGTTGGTATAACATCTTGATTGTTGATTTTGAAATGTTTTAGTTGAATAAGTGAGTTGGTACTTTTTGTCAAATGATACATTAATAGGTTGGCTTTTTGACGTACTAATGCTTGGAAATTGATGTTACATAACATGTTAGGTGTATGAATTGCTTGATTCTAGTTTGGTAGAAAATGAAGTTGAACTTGGCCATTAAATGTTGGCTGTGATGGTGCCTTGTGGCATATTGGTTAGGCACATAAGATGGTGATTAGAGTTGTGTTTTGGTGTGTTTTGAAGTGGTTGAATGGATGGTTAATGACATGCTTGTGATTAAGTAGAGAAATGAATGTATGACTTGCATTTTAAGGTTCATTTGGGCACACACGGTTTGACACACAGTCATGTGCCATACATGTGCATATGGCACAGCCGTGTGGTTCTACAGAGCCAAAAAAATTTAAGTTTCAGATGTGTCGAATTCTGTCATAAGTTAGTACTTTCTGTAATGGTTAGGTGCCTTGTTTAGGTGATTGGGGTCGTGGGTTCAAGTATCGGTGTGAACAAAGAGGGTTTTATTTTTGCAATTTTCTTTCTGGGACGCATGGGGTGAAGTTTGATTGGAAATTAAATACTAGGTAGTTAGCAAGTTGTGGGATTAGATTGATAAGGGATTTTATTTTTTCCTTAATCTTTTTTATTTTATTTTATTTTGATTTTGATTTTTAATCTTTTTCAAAAAAAAAGCATTACTTTGTTTTGCACTTAAAAAGACTTCCTACGTTTGCCTCAACTTTGTTTTTCACGTTATTTTGTTTTTCTTTCTTTCTCCAGTTTCTTTTCCTCTTTCAATTTTTCTATTTGGCTTCCTATTTTCTTGTTTTGATTCTTTTGTTACTTCCTGATCGTATAGCTTCTGTTGGTGGGTTTTGGTTTTTAGTAGTAAGGTTTTATCGTTTCCTATTCTATTTTCTTATGGGTTTGTTTGTTGGGTTTTTAGGGGTTGCAGAATTTCATTAGTATGGTATGAAATTTGTATAATTTTATATTATCTAATTAGTCCACTATGCTTTAGGAGAGGTTCAAGACGTGTATGGTGTTCTTATAGCGACTTAGGATTTGCATAGTAGTTGTTCATTCAATGGTAAGTGTGAGGATATGTTTTTGAAGGGTTGTTAAAATTCAATTGTGGTTGATTATTAAATAGATCTCACAAATCTATACTGAAATTGGTTGTATTAATTGTCGATTTAGGTGTGGGATTGCTCGTGTTTGGGATTATCTTTAGAAAATACCAGGTGTGTAACGAAAAACACGAAAAACATTGAACGAAGAGAGTAAAAAAACTACCCAGTTGACGCCACATGACAGTGTGCTAGGCCGTGGGCGACACACGACCGTGTGACAGATCGTGTGATGGACCTTGTGTGATACACGGTCTAGGCTATTTGGGCCGTGTGGACATTTTATGACATTCTATTAAACTTGGGTTCTAAGTAATAAAATTTACGACATTTTCCAAAGATTTTGAAAACTGGATTTACTGCTGTTTTACGTATCATTTCCAAATTTGGCCATAATATCTAGGTCGAGTTTGGGTTTTCACATTTAGTAGTATCAGAGCTAGGTTACAAAACTTGGGTTGTAAAATTTGGGGTTCAAAATTGTGTGAAAATTATTTTTCGAAGAAAAACCATTTCTGTTTTAATCTGAAAAATTAGTATATGAATACCAAGTCTCTGGCGCTGATCCTGTAAGTACTTCCGACTTAGTTAAACTTTTGGTTTGAAAACTCTGAAACGATTAGAACTTCCCTGAAATAGTTAGACTGTAGTGAAACTCTTTAAGTTCTTCTGATAAACTTCTGAGCATAAAGTATCTATTAATAAATACCAGAACTGATACATAAAACTCTGTAACATAGATAAATTAAATATGAGTACACGTGGAACTTGTGAAAGAGGTACCCATGGTAGCATGCCACAAGAAGGGGCTTGAGCTGAATCAGAATGTGACGCTTTTGTGGTTAATTGGAACAGTGATTTTGGGACCACAATCCGAAGTCAAAATATTTATTTTATTATTTTATTAAGGTTTACAGTATGATAAATTGTTCGTGTGAAAATTTCTTAAAGAAATTTTACCGTTTGAGTGGTTAATTCGGTAAAAAAGATTAAATTGCATAAAGCAAAAAAGTTAAATTCTATAAGTTAAAGGTATTAAATGGCTATGAAATTAAATAGTGGGAGTCCTTAAGTGGTAATTATCCTATAAATGTTGATAGTGGAATTCTATGGCCTGGTATTGTTGAAATTTATGATGTTATTAAAGGTTAGTTTTGTAAATTGGTTAATAATGATTAAATAAATAAAACAAAGCCAAATATCATCATCTTCCATCCATTTACAACCAGAAATGGGGTTTAAAACAGCCATTGAAGAGCTTGACATTCGGCCATGGTGTTTTTGCTCAAATAGGTACGGTTTTAACTTCATTTTTAATGATTTCTACGTTTTTGAGCTCGTTGCAGCTTAATCTAGCTAGCCCGTATCTCCGTTTTCGAAATTGTTGTAGATTTTAAATGATGCCATTGTTGAATTCTTGGTTGCTTAGGTGTTTTATGATGGATTATTAAAGTTTGAAGCTAGATTAACAAGTTTTATAAAGTGATTTTTGACAAAAATGTCAATTACGGATTTAATTGAGAAATTTGTAAAATCCATGGGTAAATGTGTGAATTAATGAGAAAAATGGGCTGATATGAATATAAGGATAATTCAGCTAGCATGGGCTGGTATTGAATTGTATGAATTTGTTTTTTTATGTGATAAGGACTAAATTGCAAAAATGTGTAATAATAGGGGCAAAAGTGTAATTTTGAAAAAATGTGTAAATTGTGTTAAATTGAATGAATTAATGATTAAATAAGTAAATTTTGTTATTATATAGATTGAGAAAATGAGATTCGGATCTAGAACAAGGGAAAACAAAGTATTGGATTAGTCGACCTAATTTGTTGTTACAGCGAACGAGGTAAGTTTGTATGCCAATAAACGTATTTAAATTGTGTTATAAATGCTTATTTATTATTGAATCGAATTGAATTATATATGTTTCATTATCATTGAATTGCTACGAATGTTGAACGAGCAAATATGAGTAAGAATCGACAAAGTTACGATATCTGAAAATCCCGTACGAACCTTAGGAATAGTATAAGATACGAATGTCATGACATTAGGATTACTGAGATGTGATTACATGTAAGACCATGTCTGGGACATTGGCATTGTAGTGTGATTACGTGTAAGACCATGTCTGGGACATTGGCATCGTTATTCGATTTCGTGTAAGACCCTGTCTAGGACAGTGGCATCGATATGTGATAACATGTAAGACCATATCTGGGATATGGCATTGTACGAGCTTTATGTGATTTCAAGTATCCTTAATGATTTCGAGCGGTTCAATGGGCATAGTCAAGACGAGAAGGAAAGTACAATTAAATTAAGTGATTCAGGCTCGTACAGAACTTATATGAGAATCAAATGAACGTAATTTGGTAAGTTCTTAGTGTATCAAGTATATGAAATGAGAAAGATTTATGTATAAGTATGTTTCATGCCAAAATGTGTTTATTTGACTATAATGAGGTATGAATTGAATGATATGTGAGATATGGGTTATAATTGTTTTAACTAAATATACATATGGCACATAGTGTGCAAAACACCATTATTTGATGATATTTCACATAATTCACTTGGCTAAGAAAAGGTGATGAATATTGAATTGAATAAAGTTTATATATAATTGCTTGTGCATATGAAAATGTGAATGAATTGATAAGAAGTATTCAAACCATACGTGTTTTGAATGAATAAACTCATGAAAATCTTGATCATCTATGTGCATGAATTCGAGATTGAATGGTGAAATCATATGAATTATATCATGTTTCGAATAATGGTTTTAAATACAGTTATTTAATAATATAAGTTTATTACCATATGAGCTTACTAAGCTTTATAGCTTACTTTGTGTTATTCTCCTATGTGTTATAGTGATTCGAACGTTCGCTCGGGTTGGAAGTCGGCGGAGGTCGCATCACACTATTCGATTTTTTATTTCGGTATTTATACACTTGTGACTTGGTTATATGGCATGTATAGGCTTGAGTCTTTTTGATAAAGGTTTTAGTGATGTATTTGGCCATTTTATATGGCTTATTAATGACTTATGTTTGATGTGTAATTTGCCTTGTGTAATGGCATAATTTGGTATGGTTGGTGATGGTTCAAGATGATCATTTGGTCAATTGGTATATGATAAGTATTTACTTATGAAAAGCATGAATTTGAACTTAATAAATGAATAGCTAATAGATGATTTATGAGTCAAGCTTTGTGTGTGATTGATGGTAGTAAAAATACATATTGAAATAGGTTGTATTGATACGTAAGATACGTACTTTGATATTGTAACACCCCTTACCCGTACCCGAGATTGGGATTGGATACGAGGTGTTACCGAACACATACACCGTCATTCACTCAAAACCGGGCTATAAAAATTTTCTTTTAAAACAAGTTCATTCATACATACACAAATTGATCCAAATATGGACCTACAAGGTCCAAAACATACATTAAGAACATTCCGGGACTAAACCGAAAACTTAAGAAAAACTTGGGAAAATTTCATGGCTTAAGCCTCACACGCCCGTGTGGAGGCAATGCACACGCCCGTGTGGAGGCAATGCACACGCCCGAGTGCTTAGGACACGCCCGTGTGGAATTATTTGAATTTATTTTCCAATTTGAACTTACAGGGGTTTTCATAGCCAAGCACACGCCCGTGTCCCTTACAAGGCCTAGACATGCTCATGTCATCACTCGTGTCCAAAAACTTGAGCATTCAGTTTATGACGTCATCATGCATTTAGGGGCACACGGCCAAGTCACATGCCCGTATGCTAGGCCGTGTGCTCCACAGGGTTGAGACACACGGCCGTGTCTTAACCCATGTGTTTACTACCATGCATACTGACTTGCAACAATGGGGTACGGGGGACACACGGCCATTCGACACACCCATAGGGTAGACCGTGTGTGACACACGGTCTAGACACACGCCCGTGTGTCTACCCGTGTGGACCATTGAAAGGCTATTTTCCAAGCCAATAGTCACCCTCAAACACTCATTCATTCAAACACATTTTATAACATGCAACATGACGAATTTAAGTACTCCAATATTCCACGCCATGACACTCTCACATCTTCATAAAGTCATCCTATTGCACTTTTGTTTTGTTACACCATTTAGAGGCATTCCACACCAATTTCATGCATTATCAAACTTATCACCATAACTTCCAATTATGTATTCATGTCAATAGTCATTTTAAGCCATTAGATCATCTATTGTCTTTTAGCATCTAATCCATACCTTATCATACATTCACCAAACAATAACACATCACATCAACAAGGCATTCACACATGCATGCATGGGTGATTAGATTACAACCCAAATGATCAAATATGAGCCATATCACATGGCCAATACAAAATGAATCATTATTATCATAGGCCTTCACAATTTGGCCAAATAGCATGACACATATCACAAAAAGACCAAGTCCCCTATACATGCCATACTCAAAATAATAACTTCACTATACCAAATAGTCCTTTGATAGTGTGATCGAATACTCTGACAGCTTCTGATCCCCGAGTTAGCTTGGCAGAACTACAAAGGATGAAAAGAGAGAGGGGAGTAAGCATTATAGCTTAGTAAGTCCACATGCAAATAATATGCAACGGTAATAAACAATCAACATGCAAAAACATAGTAACATATACTTAAAGATTATCCATCACTTACACCTTTTTACTTACTTATCACATGTATACATAGACTTTCTCATCATGAATCATTCTTTACCAAGGCATTATTCATAGGTTTAGTGTACATACCTATACTTATCGTAACATATATCATGTAACCATACCTCTTTGACATGCCCTCCTCGGGACTTTCATCACATCCATTGCCTTACCCGTTGAACACTCGGAATACTGTTGGATACGCGAAACTTGCTTATAAGTGCCTCATATATATATACGCAGCCAAAGCTACCTCATGACATGTAATACATCCATAATGAACTCGAACCTCTCAGCGAGCTCGGATGTTACATGTACTGTATCCATTATGAACTCGGACCAATCAACGAGCTCAGATGCTCGCATCCGTAATGAACTCGGACCTCTCAACGAGCTCGGATGCCACATATATCACGAACCTGGACCACTCAATGCGTTCAGACTTTTTAATTTCTAGTGACATGTCACTTGTATCCTACACTATTCCTAATGTTCAAACGAGGTTTTTCTCATTGCTTATGGCATCTCTCTCGTACTTGCTCGTAACATCGTGGATAACAACCATAATATTATTCATGCTTTCACAACCATCAATAAGCATATAATTCATAATCACAATAAAGCAATTATCACAATATATTAAAGCATTAAAACATATTACAACACCACATTATTTGCATATGTACTTACCTCGGTACAAAATGATGATAATCAAGCCTAATAGTCGTATACTTTATTCTTCCCTCGATCAAGACCTAGTTCACGTTTTTCTTGATCTATAATGCCAAATTTAACTTATTTATTAATCACATTATTCAAATGGGTCCATAAATCATTCTTTTCCAAATTTATGTTTTGACCCTTAAACTTTTACATATTTACGATTTAGTCCCTAGGCTTGTAAAATGAAATGCATGCATTTTCTTGGTTACCCAAGCTAGCCAAACCTTTACTATGCTTATATCAGCCCATATTTTCTTTTATTTCACATTATTACTACTCACTTTTACACTTTTACAATCAAGTCCCTTGTTTAGGTGTTTTCACGAAAAATCACCTAGTAAAAGATGTTTATCATGCCTCAAACATCTATATTCCTCTATTAATCATCAAAATACATGCATGTTGTACATGGGTCAAATTTCATACATAAACCCTAGCTCAAAATATAGGTAGAAATGGGTAGATCATGCTTCAAGGACTTCAAAAATACAAAGAACATTAAAAACGGGGCTAGGAAGTACTTACAATCAAGCTTGAGAATGTTGAACAAACCCTAGCTATGGCTATTGACAAATTCGGCTAGCACATAGAGAAGATGGACACATTTTTGCTTTGATTTTCCCTTTTTATTCTTTTAATTACTAATTGACAAAAATGCCCTTAGGGTTTTTCTTTCATATTTTTCTTATGCATGTCCATTTTTGTCCAAAATTATAGGAACTGGTCAAATTGCTAATTAGGATCCTCTAATTCATAATCTTAAGCAATTTCATGCTTAAAGCTTCTAGAATGCCAGTTTTGCACTTTATTCAATTTGATCCCTAAAATCCAATTAGACCTTTTATGCTTAGAATTTCTTCATGAAACTTTCACACAAGCATGCATTCATAACATAAGCCTCATAAAAATCATATAATAATTATTTCTATCTCGAATTTGTGGTCTCAAAATCACTATTCTGACTAGACCCTAATTCGAGATGTTACAGGTATATGATTGAATAGGTGAGTAATGAGGAATGAATCATGCTAGTTGGTATACGTTTGAACGTACAAATGGTATTGATTTGAGTATATGAATGCTTGGTTTTGAAATGGCTTATAATGTGTATTGAAATGGATGTTTAGGCTGCCTAATTGTATGATGAATTGGTACCATTGTGGTTGTTTAGGTGATCGTGAAAAAGGGTGGCAAATTGGCATTGTAAATGGTTTATTATTGTCCACACGGGTAGAGACACGGGCGTGTGTCTCAACCGTGTATGACACACGATCATGCTACATGGCCGTGTGTCCCCTAGTGTTGAAATTAAATTGAAGTTAGTATACTCCACATGGTCTTACACATAGGCGTGTGACCAGCCATGTGGTATAAGTCAGTATACCCCCTAAAGGGCACACGGCCTAGCACATGGGCGTGTGTGACCATTTTGAAGTGCACACGGGCTAAACACACGGGCGTGTGGTTGGCTGTGTTACCCAAGTCAATATGTATGCCCTGTTTTAGCATGGCTTGTGATACGGGCTTGTCTGGTGGTCGTGTGAAGCACATGGCCTGTTACACGGGCGTGAGGTCTCTATATGCATGAAAATTTTAATAGTTTCCTAAAGTTTTCAAATGTTATCAGTTTAGTCCCGAATCTCGTCCAAGCATGTTTTAAGGTCTCGTAGAGCCTTATAAGGGACAATGTGATTATATTTAATTGATGTTTATGTGAAATTAAATCATGTACGACAAATATATATGTTATGCTATGATCGGTAATGCCTGTAACCCTATCCTGATGACAAATACGGGTTAAGGGTGTTACAGAATCACCCTCGATGGATAATATGCCCAATTTGGATACAAGTGAGACACTAGCTATACCTACTGCTAAGACCGGGTCTCAAAATTGCTCCGCTGGGGATGACGCATTTTCCCAAGTCATGCTGAGGGTTTTGGAAAGGGTCATTGGGCCCCATTTTGGTTTTGAGAGCCGTGGGTCTGTAACTGAGCGACTCTAATCCAACGGTGCTGAATTATTTACGGGTGTCACTAGAGTCACCCCGACTGTGGCCAAATATGTTAGAAGCCATAGAGAGGATTATGAATGACATGGATTGCACCCATGAGCAAAAATTGAAGGGTGCAGTATCTCTACTTTGCAACAAGGCATATCAATAGGGGTTGATAGTTGATAAGGGTACTCAGCTAGATTAGATTATTTTGGATCATTTTAAGAGTGTCTTGTAGAGTAAATATGTGGGGGCGAGTTATGTGGATGCTCGTAGACGGGAGTTTATGAATAGATAGGACTGTGGTCGAGTATGAGGCCGAATTCTTGAGGTTGAGCAGATATGCTCATGGAATGGTATAGAACGACTATGATAAGTTCACTTCGAGGAAGGGTTGAAGGATATTCCTTGGGTAAGGATAGCTTCGCAAAGGGATCAGATATTTAGTTTATTGGTGGACAATGCGAGAATTGTTGAGGAGGTTAATGGCGTTAAGTGTGAAATTAGGGACCGTAAGAGAGGTAAGCATAAGAGGATTCAAATCCCTCTAGTTCTATTTCAAGGCATAAGAAATTGGTTAGATCTAATGGGCCTCCGAGAGTTGAGGTTCATGTTGCTCCTACTATGGCTCAGCGTTGTAGAGATTATGGTAGACGCCACCCGGTCAAATTTTGAAGGAGGTTGGGAGCTTGTTTGCGATGTGGTTCGATGAAGCACCATATCAACGATTATTCGTAGCATTCTGATAAGGTGCAAACTCTAGTTTCGGGTTTGGTTCAGCCCAAAGAGCAGTACAGCAGCCACCTAGGGGTCATGGTCCGGATAGGGGTGGTAATGCTATGGATAGAGGCCAAAGAGCATCAAGCAAAGGTGCTAATCAGACTGAGGCCAGGTAGCCTGCACTAGTTTATACAACTAGGCGTCGCGAAGACAGAGATGTTGCAGATGTTATCGCTGATACCTTTTTTTATTTATATTGCTTCATATTTTTCTTTGATAGATATAAGATCCACACATTCCTATATAGCTAGTTCTGCTTCTGTGAATCTGGGTATGTCTGTTGAGAGCACTTCTGGAGAGTACCGTTGGAGATATAAGGGGTTGTGTTTTCGACTAATCTGATGGAACTGCCATTTGGAGAATTTGATTTAATTCTGGGAATGGACTGGCTCGTGGAACATCGAGTCAGCTTGGATTATGCTACGAAAAGAGTGTTTCTGAGATTTGAGGATAGTGTAGAAGTTTTTATAATCGGTGAGCATCAGAATTACTTATCAATGTAATCTCTGCCCTTATGGCTGAAAAGTTGGTTCGTAAAGGATGTGAGGCATTTTTAGCTTATGTGTGTGATTAAGCTTCTGTGAATTTGTCTGTTAAGGACATTCGAACTGTTAAGGAGTTTCTAGATGTCTTTTTCGAAGAGTTGTTGGGTTTGCCTTTGGATCGAAAGGTCGAGTTCGGTATCAAGATTCTACCAAGTGCAGCTCCGGTGTCCATTGCTCCCTACCGTATAGCATCTAAGGAGCTTATGGAACTAAAGGCTCAGCTTCAAGAACTCCTCGATTAGGGGTTAATTCGGCCTTGTATGTTTCTGTGGGGGCACCAGTTCTATTTTTAAAGAAGAAAGATAAGAATATGAGGATGTGTGTAGATTATCTTCAATTGAATAAATTAATGGTAAAGCACTTTCGAGGATCGATAACTTGTTTCATCAATTTTGTGGGGCCTCTATGTTCTTTAAGATAGATCTCCATTCTGGATATCATTAGTTTAAGGTTAAGGAGGTCAATGTTCATAAGACTGCTTTTAGGACTCGTTATGGTCACTATGAGTTCCTATTCATACTTTTTGGTTTGACGAATACTCTGGTTGCATTCATGGACCTTACGAATTGGGTTTTGATGGTCACTAAACCAACTATAAATACGAATAAGGTAAGCGCACTATCAAACAATAGTATAGTTACAGTGAGTAGGGAATATCGTATCCACGAGGACTAAAAGTACTAGTAATTACCAATTTTCTATTATTTAGCTGACAAATTGGAGTGATTGTTTTTAATCTAAAATTTCTAAACTAATCTAATTAAGAATGCAACAGAGAATGAAATAGAAAAATAATCGAAGATAACCAATGAAATAGACAATACCTAGAAAGAATCCACCCAGACTTCACCTATTATATGAGTATGAATTAAACGATTTATTAACTTGTGTCTTGATCTGTAAAAATCCCTAAATTATGTTAATATCTCTTTCGAGAGTAAGAACAACTAACTCTAGGTTGATTAATTGAAATCTCTTTCTAATTAAAACCCTATCATCGTATTAACTCACTCTATGGATTTCGCTATTAGATTTGACTCTAATCTGGTAAATTTATGTCATCCTATTTCTAACATTGTATGCAACTCCACTCAATTATGCTAGATCTACTCTTAAACAGGGACATTTGCTTCACTGAAATAAGCACATTAAACATGAATTAATATCTCAGAAATATTAAAACAAGAAATAAGCATACATAATTGAGAACAAGAATCAAGTATTTATCATGTAAATCAAAAATCAAATAATAAGATTCATCATAGGTTTCATCCTCTCTAGGTATCTAGGGAATTTAGTTCATAATCCTAAATAGAAACATCTCAAAGTTAGGATAACCATAAAACATAAAGAAACTCAATAAAACTCCGGAAGAAATTAAATGGAGATCTTTGATCTTGAGGGAGATCCGCTTCTTGAATTAATTCTGATGGTGTTCTTGGAGTGTTTTATTCTATCTTCTCTGATGCCTCCTTATGTCTTCTTCTAATGGGTATTTATAGACTTTAGAATGCTCAGAAACCCTAAAAATTGGGGTTTTCAGTGTATTTGGGAAGTAGTTGGGAAGTAGGGTGCGAAATCGACACGGGCTAGAACATGGGCATGTGACTAGCCTGTGTGGCTCACACGGGCATGTGTCCAGCCCATGTGGATCTTAAAAATAACTCTTTTTGTCTGATTTTGGCTCGTTTTTCACTCTTTTCACTCTCAAATGCTCTCCTAAGTATAGAAACATGAATTTAAAGGATTAAGAGCATCAAATTCATTAATTTTCATAATTAATCATCCGAAAACACATAGAATGAGATTAAAATATGTTACTTTATAGCTTATTAGGTTTTTCAGCCGTACTTGGATCAGTTTGTCGTGGTATTCATCAACGATATTCTGGTATACTTTAAGACTGGGGATGATCATGATGAGCATCTTAGAGTAGTTCTTCAGATACTTCGTAAGAATAAGATTTATGCTAAGTTGACCAACTACAAATTCTGGTTAAGGGAGGTAACTTTTCTGGGTTATGTGGTTTCTGTTGAGGGGATTCGAGTTAATCCTAAGAAAATCGATGTTGTGCTTGAGTGGAAACAACCTAGGAATGTTTCTGAGATCCACAACTTCCTTGGGTTAGCAAGTTACTATCAGAGGTTTATCTAGGGGTTTTCACTTATCACAGCTCCTTTGACTACGTTATTGCTTAAGAACGGACCAAATATTAATGAGTAGAAATAAAGCTTTAAGAAGCTCAAACCTATTTTTCCTTAGATTCCTGTTCTAATATAGCCTAAATTCGGTAAGGAATTTTTGGTTTATAGTGACACATCATGTAATATCCTGAATTAGGGCCTAATCGGAATAGTGGTTTTGTGACCACAAATTTGAGATAGAGATAATTATTTTATAGTTATTTTGATGTTTATGATATGATTGCATGATTGTGTGAAAATTTCGTGATGAAATCCTATGCCTAAAGTGCTTAGATTGAAATTAGGGACTAAATCGAATAATTTGTAAAACTTGCATTCTAGGAGTTTTTAGTATGAAATTGTTTTGGAATTTTAATGAGGAGGTCTTAAATAGAAATTTGACCAATTTCTAAGTCTATGGACAAAAATTGGACATGGATGGAATTTTGGAAAGTTTAGTAGTAAGGGCATTTTGGTTATTTAGTTATTAAAATGAATTAAAAACAAAATTAAAAGCCAATTTTTGTCCATCTTCTTCATTAGGCCGAAATTTCAAGGGTTCTCCATAGCTAGGGTTTTTTTCAAGATTCCAAGCTCTATAGTAAGTGATTCCAAGCCCCGTTTTTAATGTTCTTTACGTTTTTGGAATCCCGGTAGCTCGATTAAGCTTATGCTAGCAATAATTCAACCTAGGGTTCATATTTGGAAAAGTACCCATAGGTGAAATTTGTGTATTTTGGTGTTTTATGATAGAAAATGAGGTTTTAAATTATGTTAGACAACTTGTACTACTCGGTTTTAAGCGAAAACGAGTAAAAGGGCTTAATTGGTAAAAATACCTAATAGTCATAAGTACATGTTAGAGTGTGAATTTGATGTTACCATAGAAGGGAAAAATGATCAGCATGTCATAAAACATAAGAATAAGGGATGAAGTTTAATTCCCGAGCCTAGGGGCAAAAGTGTAATTATGCAAAAGTTTAGGGGCAAAAATGTAATTTTGCCAAAGTTTGTATTACATGTCGTTTTGATGAATGTATGTATTAAATAAGATTAATTTGGCATTATAGATCAAGAGAAACGAGATTCAAGTCGCGATCGAGGGAAAAATAAAGTTTACGAAGAATAGGCTCGATTGCTAATAATTTTGTACCAAGGTAAGTTCATGTGTAAATGTAGTAACATAATTGTCATTTTAATTAACTTAATGATATTTATATGATATGATGATTATTATTATGAAATATTATGTTTTGTGGTTATTGTTGAGTAATATGAAAATTATGTTTAATACTTGTTAAATATGAATTGCTACCGAGTATCGGTTTCAATATTCCATGGAAGACGGCAAAGATATGTGATCGAGGAAAAAGCCCGTTTGAACCTTGGGAATAGATTAGAATACAAGTGACATGTCACTAGGATATTGAGTTCTGAACTCGTTGAGTTGAGTCCGAGCTCGTGAGATGTAACTAGGCATCCGAGCTCGTTGAGTTGAGTCTGAGTTCACTTATGGATGCGAACGCCTGAGCTCGTTGAGTTGAGTCCGAGTTCACTTATGGGCGGGTTACATGGTAGCTTGGCTACATAAGTTCCGCAGGCTATTGAGTTTGTCTAGCTGCGGGTATGGCTCTTATGTTCATGAGATCCGCGTATTCGAATTATATTTCGATGTGTTCAACGGGTGAATTTTAAGTGAATATAAAGAAGGCCTAAAATGAAGGTGACATGTTGGTAAGTGTGGTAAATGGGAAAATTTGACAGGTATGTGCTTAAACCCTTGGGTTGAGAATTTGGTATGATGAAATCGTAGAAAGATATTAAATACAAATGAAACATGAATGTCTTGGTGTTGTTTATGCAAATAATGTTTTTGTGGGATTGTGTGATTATGTTACTTGCTATTTGCATGTGAACATACTAAGAATTTGTGCTTACTCCCTCCTTTTCTTTCATTGTAGTTTTGACAAGCCAGCTTGAGAATCGGGATAGGTCGAAGACTCGTTCACACTATCCGAAGGCCTAAATTGGTAAAATGGCTTGTGTGTTTTGAATGTGGCATGTATGGCAAAATACTCACTTTGTGTAAATGATCATATGGTATGGCTATGGTTTGGCAAGAAAAGGGTTTGTAAATGATTAGCCATTGGAATGGCCAATCTAAGTCATATTTGATGTTATGTATGTTTAAAATGATATTTAGTCCATGAAAATCCTTAGTAAAGTGAAATTTGCCATAAAATAGAATCTGGCAGCAGCAGTGATGTAAATTTGAAAAATCACTAAAAATAGCAGAAATAGAATTAAATGATGAACAAGTTATAAAATTGAAGATTAATGAGTCTATTTTCATATGGATTGAACAAAAGAGGTATATGAATTATATTTTTTGACATATTTATATTTTTGTGAGACTGGTTCAGAATGATTATGTGATCCGCTGTTATGACTTTAGATATTCACCATAAATTTTAAAAAAATTATTAAGAGACATAAGTTACATGCATAGATTTCTTATTAAGTCTAGTTTTAGGATAAACAAACGCATAGACATTGAAATTCTGTACAAAGAGATATCTAATTCGTAATACACAGAGGTCAGAGCAGTCAAAGCCTGAAATAGGGAGAATTTAACTAATAAACTGTACTAATTGGATTGACCAAAAATTATAGAAAAAAATTATTAAATAGATATATGAGTCTAGTTTCAGGTAAAATTTACAGAATTGGATTTTGAATTTCAGAACTCGAGATATGAATTTTTAAGCGACTGTGATGCAGATTGCTAGCTTGACTGGAAATTTTAAAAAAATAAATCGTTTGAGCGGTTTAAGTAATGAATTAAGTCTGTTAACACCTCGTGTTCGAATCCGGCGACAGTCTCGGGTACAGGGCGTTACATTTGGTGGTATCAGAGCAAGTTTAGTCGGTTCTCGGACTAATGTGTTGTGTGTACGGGTTTTGCTATACATGCCATATATATAAATTGTGATAGTGTGATGACTTCTGACCTTTTAAATGATTTTTTTATAGTAAATGGATCGCGATCCAGTTGCGGCTGATGATGTAGAGAGTAATGCACTAGCTCCGGCTGAAGGGGCGGTGCCAACTAAAAATCCACCTCTTATTGTCGGTCAAGGAGGAGGAGAAGGGGCTCGGGAAGCCTTTCTCCAGATGATGAGTGCACAGGTATCACGAGTTCGTTCAATGCGAACCCGAATGCACAACCTCCCCACCTCCCCGATTCCCGAACTGTACTTTGATGCCTCAAGGTGTAGATCTGATGAAATTTCACAGAACTCCAGTTGACAAAATCCGTAAACAAGGGGCCGAAGAATTCAGGGCAAATATTGATGATGATGCCGAGAAAGTAGAGTTTTGGCTCGAGAATTCTATTCGAGTATTTGATGAATTGTCTTGTACACCTGAAGAATGCTTGAAATGTGCTATATCATTGTTGAGGGATTCAGCTTATCATTGGTGGAAGACATTGACTTTAGTAGTACCGAAAGAGAAAGTAACTTGGGAGTTCTTTCAAGAAGAATTTCGGAAGAAATATATTAGTGAAAGATTTATTGATCAGAAGCATAAAGAGTTTCTTGAATTAAAGTAGGGGAACATAACAGTTACTGAATACGAAAGGGAGTTTGTTAGGTTGAGTAAGTATGCTGGAGAATATTCCTACAGAAGCTAAAATGTGTAGACGATTTGAAGACGGACTCAATGAAGACATCAAAGTATTTGCTGGGATTCTTGAATTAAAAGAAATGGTAGTACTGGTTGATCGAGCTTGCAAGGCTGAAGAACTACTTAAAGAGAAGAAAAAGGTAGAGGCTGAGATTAGAAATTGGAAGAAAAGACCGACGAGCAATTCATTCTCACAGCAATCCAAAAAATCTAGAAATATGAATCCTCGTTCACAGGTTTCGACTGGACAATCATATGGAAAATTTAAGAAGCAAAATGTGGGTCCTAAATCTCGGACTACTTACTGCACGACTAGTGTGGGAAATATGAGATTTGTTAAGCCCGAGTGCCGGCGGTGTGGCGTAAATCATTTTGGCCCATGTAGAGCGAATGAATGTTTTCGTGTGGTTCTCCGGATCATTTTATTAGAGATTGCCCGAGAGAGTCGAGAAAGAAAAATTTGAGAATGTAAAAGCTAGTGGTGCGGACTCAAGGGAAGATAATCGAGAAAAGTCGAAATGAAGCAAGCGACAAAAATGTAGCCAGAGATTCAAAGAACTAAATCAAGCAAGGGCTCCAAATAGAACTTATGCTATAAAGGCACGTGAAGATGCTTCATCACCCGATGTGATTATCGTATATTTTCTCTTTTATGATGTTAATGTTATTACTTTGATTGATCCCGTTCTACTTATTTATATGTATGCATGAAGTGGTGTTTAGTATGAATATACCTATTGAGAACACGAAATTTATGATTAGAGTGTCGAATCAGTTAGGCAAATGTGTGATAGTTGATAAAGTATGCAAGAAATGCCTTTTAATGATTCGGTCATTACTTTCCTACCGACTTGATGTTGTTGCCGCTTGATGAATTTGATGTTATTTTGGGTAGGATTGGTTGACATTGCATGATGCTATAATAAATTGCAAAGAAAATGTTATAGAATTAAAGTGTGAAAGTGGTAAAATTGCAGGTTGAACCGGACAAATCGAGGCATTATCTAGTATGATTTCTTCAATGTCGGCTCGTAGATATTTGAGAAAGGGTTATGAAGCTTATTTGGCGTATGTAATTAATACAAAAGAAGTTGAAAAGAAAGTTGAATCAGTGCCGGTTGTGTGTGAATTTGCAGACGTATTTCTAGAAGAATTGCCGGGTTTGCCTCCAGTCAAGGAAGTAGAATTTGGTATTGATTTGATACCGGGAATAGCTCCGATCTCAATTGCTCCATATAGAATGGCACCAAAGAGAGTTGAAAGAATTAAAGTCGCAGATTGCAAGAGTTGGTGATAAAGGCTTTGTGAGACCGAAGTTTTCCACCTTGGGGTGCTCCTGTGTTATTTGTGAAAAAGAAGGATGGTTCTATGAGGTTGTGTGTTGACTATCGGCAGTTAAACAAGGTGACAATCAAAAACAAATATCTGTTGCCAAGAATTGATGATTTATTTGATCAGCTAAAAGGAGCGACATGGTTTTCAAAGGTTGACTTGAGATCTGGGTACTACCAGCTGCAAGTAAAAGAGTCGGATGTGCCTAAAACTGCTTTTATAACAAGGTACGGTAATTATGAATTTTTAGTTATGCCATTCGGGTTGACAAATGCTCCTGCTGTGTTTATGGATTTAATGAATTGCATATTTCGGCCATACTTGGACAAATTTGTTGTGGTGTTTATAGATGATATTTTAATTTATTCAAAAGATAAGATAGAGCATGCTGAGCATTTGAGGATAGTTTTGCAAACTTTGAGAGATAAGTAGTTGTATGCTAAGTTTAGTAAAAGTGAATTTTGGCTCCGGGAAGTTGGATTTTTGGGTCATATTGTTTCAGGTGATGGTATACGGGTTGATCCTAGTAAGATTTCAGCCATTGTTGATTGGAAACCACCGAAAAATGTAACCGAGGTTAGAAGTTTCTTGGGGTTAGCTGGGTATTATCGGCGGTTTGTAAATGGATTTTCTATAATTGCTGCTCCTATGACTAGACTACTCTGAAAGAATGTTAAATTTGAATGGACGGAAGAATGTCAATAAAGTTTTGAAGAATTGAAAAAGTTATTAACTGAAGCACCAGTGTTGGTACAACCCGAATCAAGTAAAGAATTTGTGGTGTATAGTGATGCTTCTCGAAATGGCTTAGGATGTGTACTTATGCTAGAAGGAAAAGTGGTGGCTTATGCTTCGAGGCAGTTAAAATCTCACGAAAGAAATTATCTGACTCATGATTTGGAATTGGCTGCTATAGTGTTTGCTTTGAAAATTTGGCGACATTATTTGTATGGTGAAAAGTGCCGAGTATATACCGACCACAAAAGTCTTAAATACTTAATGTCACAAAAATATTTGAATTTGAGACAACGAAGATGGTTGGAGTTATTGAAAGATTACGAGGTTGTTATGATTACCATCCGGGAAAAATGAATGTGGTTGCTGATGCTTTAAGCAGAAAATTGATATTTTCTTTGAGAGCTATGAACACTCGGTTAAAGATATTAAATGATGGATTGATTCTAGCAGAGTTAAGAGCAAGACCGATGTTTTTACAAGAGATTTCTGAAGCTCAGAAAAATGATCAAGATTTGCAAGCCAAGAGAAAGTACTGTGAAGATAATACGGGATCAGATTTCAGAATCGGTTCTGATGGTTGCTTGATGTTTAAAAATCAGATTTGTGTACCGAAAAATGATGAGTTGATTCAAAAGATTTTGCATGAAGCACATAATGGTTGTTTGGCGGTTCATCCGGGCAGTATGAAAATGTATAATGACTTGAAGAAAATGTACTGGTGGAGTGGAATGAAAAGAGATATTTCCGAGTTTGTATTAAAGTGCTTAGTTTGTCAACAAGTGAAAGCTGAACACCAAGTACCTTCGGGATTACTCCAGCCTATCATGGTTCCTGAATGGAAATGGGATCGGATTACTATGGATTTTATATCAGGGTTGCCGTTAATTCTAGGGAAGAAAAATGCCATCTGGGTAATAGTTGACAGACTGACTAAATCGGCTCATTTTATTCCGGTACGTACGGATTATTCTCTTAATAAGTTGGCTGAATTGTATATCCATGAGATTGTTAGACTTCATGGAATACCTTTGTCAATCATTTCGGATAGAGATCCGAGATTTACTTCACGGTTTTGGAAAAAGTTGCAAGAGGCATTAGGTACAAAGTTAAATTTCAGCACTGCCTTTCATCCACAAGCTGATGGACAATCAGAGAGAGTAATTCAGATTCTTGAAGACATGCTCAGATGTTGCGTATTGAAATTTCAAGGTAGTTGGGAAAGGTACTTACCGTTGGTAGAATTTGCTTATAATAATAGTTATCAGACGAGTTTGAATATGGCACCTTATGAAGCATTGTATGGTCGCAAATGTCGGACGCCATTGTATTGGACTGAACTCAAGGAAAATCAGATTTATGGAGTTGATCTAATAAAAGAAACCGAAGAAAAGGTGAAAGTGATTTGAGATTGTTTGAAAGCTGCTTCAGATAGATAGAAATCTTATGCAGATTTGAAACGAAGGGAAGTCGAGTTACAAGTTGGTGATAAGGTATTTTTGAAAGTGTCTCCATGGAAGAAAGTCCTTAGATTTGGACGGAAGGGCAAGTTAAGTCCGCGTTTTATTGGACCGTATGAAATAATTGAAAAAGTTAGACCGGTAGCATATCAGCTAGCATTACCACCTGAATTAGAGAAGATTCATGATGTGTTCCACGTATCTATGTTACGTCGATATCGTTGAGATCCTTCACATATAATTTCAACGACCGAAATTGAACTACGATTGGATATGACTTACGAAGAAGAACCGATTAAGATTTTAGCTCGAGAAGTCAAACAACTAAGAAATAAAAGTGTCGCTCTCGTGAAAGTATTGTGGCAAAAGCACAGGGTAGAAGAGACTACATGGGAACCTGAAGAAACTATGAGAAACCAATACCCACACCTGTTTACCGGTAAGATTTTAGAGGACGAAAATCCTTAAAGGGGGGAGAGTTGTAATATCCCGAATTAGGGCCTAATCAGAATAGTGGTTTCGTGACCACAAATCCGAGATAGAGATAATTATTTTATAGTTATTTTGATGTTTATGATATGATTGCATGATTGTGTGAAAATTTCGTGATGAAATCCTATGCCTAAAGTGCTTATATTGAAATTAGGGGCTAAATCAAATAATTTGTAAAACTTGCATTCTACGAGTTTTTAGTATGAAATTGTTTTGGAATTTTAATGAGGAGGTCTTAAATAGAAATTTGACCAATTTCTAAGTCTATGGACAAAAATTGGACATGGATGGAATTTTGGAAAGTTTAGTAGTAAGGGCATTTTTGTCATTTAGTTATTAAAATGAATTAAAAACAAAATTAAAAGCCAATTTTTGTCCATCTTCTTCATTAGGCCGAAATTTCAAGGGTTCTCCATAGCTAGAGTTTGTTTCAAGCTTTCAAGCTCCATAGTAAGTGATTCCAAGCCCCGTTTTTAATGTTCTTTACGTTTTTGGAATCCCGGTAGCTCGATTAAGCTTATGCTAGCAATAATTCAACCTAGGGTTCATATTTGGAAAAATACCCATAGGTGAAATTTTTGTATTTTGATGTTTTATGATAGAAAATGAGGTTTTAAATTATGTTAGACAACTTGTACTACTCGGTTTTAAGCGAAAACGAGTAAAAGGGCTTAATCGGTAAAAATACCTAATAGTCATAAGTACATGTTAGAGTGTGAATTTGATGTTACCATAAGGAAAAAATGATCAGCATGTCATAAAACATAAGAATAAGGGATGAAGTTTAATTCCCGAGCCTAGGGGCAAAAGTGTAATTATGCAAAAGTTTAGGGGCAAAAATGTAATTTTACCAAAGTTTATATTAGATGTTGTTTTGATGAATGTATGTATTAAATAAGATGAATTTGGCATTATAGATCAAGAGAAACGAGATTCAAGTCGCGATCGAGGGAAAAACAAAGTTTACGAAGAATAGGCTCGATTGCTAATAATTTTGTACCAAGGTAAGTTCATGTGTAAATGTAGTAACATAATTGTCATTTTAATTAACTTAATGATATTTATATGATATGATGATTATTATTATGAAATATTATGCTTTGTGGTTAATGTTGAGTAATATGAAAATTATGTTTAATACTTGTTAAATATGAATTGCTACCGAGTATCGGTTTCAATATTCCATGGAAGACGGCAAAGATATGTGATCGAGGAAAAAGCCCGTTTGAACCTTGGGAATAGATTAGAATACAAGTGACATGTCACTAGGATATTGAGTTCCGAACTCGTTGAGTTGAGTCTGAGTTCGTGAGATGTAACTAGGCATCCGAGCTCGTTGAGGTGAGTCCGGGTTCACTTAGGGATGCGAACGCCCGATCTCGTTGAGTTGAGTCTGAGTTCACTTATGGGCGGGTTACATGGTAGCTTGGCTACATAAGTTCCGCAGGCTATTGAGTTTGTCTAGCTGCGGGTATGGCTTTTATGTTCATGAGATCCGCGTATTCGAATTATATTCCGATGTGTTCAACGGGTGAATCTTAAATGAATATAAAGAAGGCCTAAAATGAAGGTGACATGTTGGTAAGTGTGGTAAATGAGAAAATTTGATAGATATGTGCTTAAACCCTTGGGTTGAGAACTTGGTATGATGAAATCGTAGAAAGATATTAAATACAAATGAAACATGAATGTCTTGGTGTTGTTTATGCAAATAATGTTTTTGTGGGATTGTGTGATTATGTTACTTGCTATTTGCATGTGAACTTACTAAGCATTTGTGCTTACTCCCTCCTTTTCTTTCTTTGTAGTTTTGACAAGCCGGCTTGAGAATCGGGATAGGTCGAAGACTCGCTCACACTATCTGAAGGCCTAAATTTGTAAAATGGCTTGTGTGTTTTGAATGTGGCATGTATGGCAAAATACTCACTTTGTGTAAATGATCTTATGATATGGCTATGGTTTGGCAAGAAAAGGGTTTGTAAATGATTAGCCATTGGAATGACCAATCTAAGTCATATTTGATGTTATATATGTTTAAAATGATATTTAGTTCATGAAAATCCTTAGTAAAGTGAAATTTGCCATAAAACAGAATCTGGCAGCAGCAGTGATGTAAATTTGAAAAATCATTAAAAATAGCAGAAATAGAATTAAATGATGAATAAGTTATGAAATTGAAGATTAATGAGTCTATTTTCATATGGATTGAACAAAACAGGTATATGGATTATATTTTTTGAGATATTTATATTTTTGTGAGACTGGTTCAGAATGATTACGTGATCCCCTGTTATGACTTTAGAAATTCACCATAAATTTTACAAAAATTATTAAGAGACATAACTTACATGCATAGATTTATTATTTAGTCTAGTTTTAATAGAAACAAACGTCATAGACATTGAAATTCTGTAAAGAGAGATATCTGATTCGTAATACACAGAGGTCAGAGCAGTCAAACCTTGAAATAGGGGAGAATTTAACTAATAGACTGTACTAATTGGCTTGACCAAAAATTATAGAAAAAAATTAGTAAATATATATATGAGTCTAGTTTCAGATAAAATTTACAGAATTGGATTTCGAGTTTCAGAACTCGAGATATGAATTTTTAAGCGACTGTGATGCAGATTGCTAGCTTGACTGGAAATTTTTAAAAAATAAATCGTTTGAGCGGTTTAAGTAATGAATTAAATCTGTTAACACCTCGTGTTCGAATCCGGTGACGGTCTCGGGTACGGGGCATTACACATCACATGTTGGATTAGGTTGTGTTTTGATACAAGATGATAAGATAGTGGCTTATGCGTCCTGACAGCTTAAGTCACAAGAAGGCAACTATCTTACACATGATTTAGAATTGGTTGTGGTTGTCTTTGCCTTAAAAATCTAGAGGCACTATCTGTATGGTGAGAGGTGTATCATTTACACCGATCATAAAAGCCCCAAGTAGCTCCTTACTCAGAAGGAGTTGAACCTTAGGTAGTGTAGATGGATTGAGTTGCTTAAGGACTACGATTATACGATTGAGTATCATCTTGGTAAGGCCAATATTGTGGTTGATACTCTGAGTCATAGAACGATGTTTGATTTGAGGGTGATGTTTGGTCACCTAAGTTTATTTGATGATGGAAGCCTGTTAGCCAAGTTGCAAGTTAAGCCGACTTGGATTAAGTAGATTCTAGATAAACAGTTGGGGATGACTCTTTGGCTCTTTGATTCCGTCAGGTTGAGGATGGTAGTATTTCTGATTGTGGGCTGAATAGTTATGGGGTTTAATGCTTCTGAGGTCAGGTTTGTGTGCCCAATGACTCTGATTTGAGGCAATCCATTCTGTGGGAAGCGCATAGTAGCCTTTATGTAACAGCCCGATTTAGACCCAATTTGGAACAGTGGTTTCGAGACCACAAATTCGAGTCAAAAAAATATTTTAATATTATTTTTTGTGTTTATAATGTGTGAATTTATATGTGTGAAATTTTTGTGTTTTAATTTTATCGTTTGAGTGCTCGATTTAATAAAAGGGATTAATCATGTAAGTTATAAAAGTTGCTAACTATTTATTAAAGTGTTAATTTGCTATTGTCTTTATAATGTGGGGTCCTTAAAAGGAAATTAAACCCATATTATAAAGGATGGATGGTTAAAGGCATGGTTTATAATGGTTTCATATTTTATAACAAAGGTTAAACTTGTAAAATGTTAAATAATATATATGTTATAATAAAACATAAATTAAGCAACCATGCATTCATCTTTTTCACATGACCGAAACATCAAAGGAAAGGAAAGAAATAAAGCTTTCGGGTATTCGGCCATTTGATAACTTGATTAAGGTATGTAACTAGCTCAGTTTTTGATAATTTTTACGTTTTTTGAGACCGTTGCTATGAAATTTACAAAGCCCATGCCTTAATTTTTTATTTTGATGAATATTTTGAGTTATGCCATTGATGAATTTATGAGCTTTGTGATTTTAGATGATAATTTATGAAAGATATGTTTTGGATTAATATATTTTGTATTGGAATTTTTGATGAATTTGAGTAATTAGGGCTAAATTGCAAAAATAATAAATTGAGGAACTAAAATGTGAAATAAATGAAATGTATGGACTTGTATGAGTATAAGGAAGATTCGGCCTAAGCATGGTGTACTCAAATTTTGCATGTTTTGTGTTTTGTGCAATTTGGACTAAATTGTAAAAAGTGTGAAATGTCAGGGGCAAAATGGTAATTTGCCCATTTATGTGTTTTTGGACTAAATTGAGTGAAATTATGTTTGAATGAGTTTAATTTGAATATGTTTAGATCAAGAACCAAAGAAATCAGACTTGGATCGGGGGAAAACCAAAGTTGTTGAATAAAAGAAATCGAATTTAGATCGGGGGAAAACCAAAGTTGTCGAATAATCGTCCCATTTCGATTATCGTTGTTCGAGGTAAGTTTATAAGCAAATAGATGTTGTTAAATTTAAATAAATACGAGTTTATATGTTGAAATTAATTATGTGAGAGTATACATGTAATAGCTGAATGTGTATATGCTTGAGAGCTATGTTAACGAATTCGATTCGACCGAGTTACGACATTTGAAAGCCCCGTATGAACCTTAGGAATAGCTAGGATATATATGTCATGACATAGGATTTTCGATATGTGTTCTCGTGTAAGACCACGTTTGGGACGTTGGCATCGATATGTGTTCTCATGTAAGACCCTGTCTGGGACAGCGGCATCGATATGTGATTACATGTAAGACCACGTCTGGGACGTTGGCATTGTACGATATGTGTGATTATCCGATTATCCTATTCAATTCTGAATGGTTCAACAGGCAATGATGAGTTGTGATCGAATGTGTAATTAAGCTAAAGTGATCAGGTATGTGATAAATAAATGTTTATTTGTAAATAAGGTAAGTTGGCTACTTGGTATGTGATACAAATTATATATTTGTATTATAGGTTAATTTTGTATTCGGCTATGTGATATTTAATGTTAATGAATTTATAATGAAATGTGAAATCATGTATAAGATATGTGCATTTTAGTAATTTATTTGCTTATGACTTACTAAGCTATGATAGCTTATTGTGTGTGTATGTTTGCCTGTGTTTTATAGATTTTGGAGACTAGTTACGGGCTCGAGGATCGTCAACGAAGTCTATCAGACTATCGTCTATTTATTGTTATTTAAAAAAACTAAATTTCAAACCTATGGCATGTATAGGCTATACTACTTTTCGGATATGTTTAAAGTGTTGTGTATAATATGCCATGCGAAAATGGCTAATTTGATATATAAGTATTTGCTATCTTGATCATGGTTCTTGTGTGTGTTAAGTTTGGTTTGTATGTTTTGCTCAAATGATGATTTTATTTGGTTCGGTTGATTTGGCTATGGTATATATATAAGTATGAATTATGCTTGATATGTTACCTATTGTTTTAATGATTCGACTATGTATTGTATTTGATAGTAATGATTTAATTTGGTTGATGAATGTATTCGGTTAAATGTTGAATTTAGGTAATAGATTTATATTTGATTGATGGTTCAGCCATGCTTTGTATTTATATGTGAAACATATTTTATTTAGATTTGCTATGTATTATGGTAACTAGGTAATTCAGTTATGGCTTGTGATAAATGTGAGTTCAATATGCTTGTGTTAAGTGAAGAAATTGCTATGAATCATGTTAGTAAGTTAATCATGATTCGGCATTATATATATATATATAAGTATATGATGTATTGGTTTGATATTTTTATATATTAGATGAGATATATTTATAATATGTTTGACTTGATGTGCAAATTGATGGTTGAGTAGTGTATAGGTTAGTCATTAAATGATGAGCATAAGTTGATTGATTTATAAGTTTATTTTTTGGTCAAATAAGAATAACATTGAAGTTGTTTGTATGTGAAATTTGATTTTCCTTATGGAAATGATTCATGAACTTTTGTATGTATTTTGATGGATAGACTATTTGGTGTTCTTTTAAAATATGTCTAAATTGATGCAAGACCTATTAGTCTTGCGCAAAAATACAAACATGAATTTATAAGTAGATTTGTTCATGTTTTAGTCATTTCAAATCATATGTAGTAATGTACATATGCCATGAATGATTTGGTTAAATTTGATATATCCTTATTGTGCTGAATGGAGTTTTGCTAAAAATGATATACTTTAATATGTTTACTTTATATGATTTATGTATGTAATAATAGATTGAATTATTTGTATTATCATTGATATGTGCATATGTTATG
This sequence comes from Gossypium anomalum, assembly GCA_025698475.1. NCBI lineage: Eukaryota > Viridiplantae > Streptophyta > Magnoliopsida > Malvales > Malvaceae > Gossypium > Gossypium anomalum. The sequence goes on along the minus strand of CM046960.1, from coordinate 33,532,394 downwards.
TTGTAAATGATATATTCAGCACTATTTGCTTATGAATTACATAACTAGTTATATGTTCGAATAAGATCTTATGATATGATTCGTAAAAATTTAAATTAGTTATATATGTTAATATTTGATTGGTTTAAGAGTTTGAGCAAGTGTATGCATACGATTGTTCAGAATTTTTGTCTCGTCTGGTAATACCTCGTAACCCTATTCCGGCGATGGATACAGGTTAGGGGTGTTACACTTTATGCTATGGATCCCGATGGAAATAAGATGTACCGTGATCTGCGTGAGTTATACTAGTGGACAAGTTTGAAATGAGAGGTAACGGATTTCATCTCTCGCTGTTTGATGTGCCAACAAGTTAAGGCTGAGCACCAACTACCTTCGGGTTTGCTTCAACCCATTAGAATTCCTCTTTGGAAATTTGAACGAGTGACTATAGTTTTCGTTAGTGGGTTGCCTTTAACACCCACTAAGAAAGATTTTGTTTGGGTTATCATGGATCGTTTGACCAAGTCTGCCCATTTTATTCTTGTCAGGACAGACTATTTCCTTTAGAAATTGAATAAGCTATATGTTTCTGTGATCGTGAGACTTCATGGGGTTCTAGGCTCGATCATTTCTGATAGGGATCCTCATTTCACTTCTCAATTTTGGATAAAGCTTTATGAGGCTCTGGGTTCTAGATTGGACTTTAGTACTACATTCCATCCTTAGACAAATGAACAATCTGAGAGGGTGATTCATATTCTGGAGGATATGTTGTGGAGTTGTGTGATTGACTTCTGAGGTAGTTGGGAGGAGTTTCTGCCATTAGCCGAGTTCACTTATAATAACAGTTTTTAGTCTAGTATTCAAATGGCACCTTACGAGGCTCTGTATGGTTGTAAGTGTCGTACTTCGTTGTATTAGACAGAGTTGGAAGAGCGACGGGTTTTAGGTCATGGGTTGGTTTCTAAGATCGAATATAAGGTTAGGTTGATTCAGAGTTGTCTTAAGGCGGCTTCTGATAGATAAAATTTATATTTGGATCTGAAGAGGTGGGATATCGAGTATTCTATGAGTGATTATGTGTTTATTAAGATATCTCCATGGAAGAAGGTTCTATGACTTGGACGTAAGGTCAAGTTGAACCCTAAGTTCATTAGGCCATATCAGATTTTGAAACCTGTAGGACCGATCACCTATCAGTTAGAGCTACCTCTGGAGTAAGATCGAATCCATGATATGTTTCATGTCTCTATGTTGAGGCGGTATCAATCTAACCCATTATATCATATCTGTTGAGGTGATTGAGGTTAGACCAGATTTTTCTTTTGAGGAGGAGCCAGTCCAGATTTTGGATCAAGACTTTAAGGTCTTAAAGAGGAAGTCTATTCCGTTAGTTAAAGTTCTGTGGCAGAATCATGGCACTGAGGAGGCCACGTGGGAACTCGAGGACTCAATTCAACAGTAGTATCTGCATCTATTTGAATCAGGTAAATTTCAAGGCTGAAATTTTTTTTAAAGGGAAAGAGTTGTAGCGCCCCAAAAATTTAAGTTTCAGATGTGTTGAATTTTGTCATTAGTTAGTACTTGCCTTAATGGTTAGGTGCCTTGTGTAAGTGTGTGGATATGTTTTTGAAGGGTTGTTCAAGTTCAATTGTATTTAATTATTAGTTAGATCTTGCAAATCAATACTAAAATTGGTTGTGTTAATTGTCAATTTCAGTGTGGGATTGCTCGTATTTGGGATTGTCTTCATAAAATATCAGGTGTGTAACAAAAAACACGAAAAACAACAAACTAGGAAAGCCAAAAAATTACCTAGTTAATCTGTTTCACTGTATTCGATATTTATGATTGTTTAAATAATTGTTCGGCTCACACTAAGCTTTTCATAAGCTCATCCTCAGTAGTGTTTAACTTTTCAAGTAAACCTCAAAATTAGGACCGGACTCGGCATTTGGAGAATCACCTTGGACCTTGGACTATTCTTAATAAGTATTATTAAGTCTTTATTGGTTTTGGCTTGTAATTTTTTATTATTTCTAGTCTGTGGCTTGGTAACTTTTCTTTTGGGGATTTTTGCATGTATGGATTGCTCAAGCATAATAATCGGATAATGCATGATATCGGGCTTAAGTAAAATTTGATATTGTTCCCTAGTTTTTGCTGCATTATAAAGAAACTGTTTTTGAAAAACAAATCGATAAGGCAACTAAGTTTCCAAAATAACTTGAAAAATGGTTTTTCCGCCGCATTAGTTTAACATCGAGTTTTTTTTTTAAACAAGAGCGACAAGCAAATGATTTTTCTAAAACAACACTATCAACAATAAAATGAATCTTAAGTATACACGACCTAAAGAATAAATGCTTTTATGCTAACTAAAAGTACAACTACGATTTTCTTTAAAATGAGTTTATTTAAGGTCTTTAAAAGTTATGTAAGTTTGCTTAGCCATTTCGATGGCTAATATAGCATTCTCAGTCTAGCCATAACGTTTAGGTTGGGTTTGGGAGGTTACACACACATTAGGCAATGATTGTTGTGCTCAATACCTCTCATTTTCCTTTCCACTTGCGTTAACAAACATTGCTTGAGAACTAACCAAATAAAAATCGTACCCTCTGAGGTCCTTGGTATTTCCATGCCAGTTTCCACACTTCATCCTTCAAATAGCACGAGTCCTCCTTAAGCATCCTATAAGCACTCTTGATAGAGAAGGAACCTGAAGAGGTACCTAACCAAGCAACCATGTCATAACCTACATAAGAGTGAGGAGGAGGAATACTTACAATGTGCTCAATGATCTCTTCAGGTTGACAAATTGGTTGCCAATTGACAATGGCTAACTTCTTGTTTCCTCTAGAACTCTCTTAAATAAATTGTTTGGCTATTTGTTCTATCTCCTCACAAACTCCAAGAGGGATCCTCATGGACTGCATAAAATAATTAGGAATTGTGAGAAGAACTGGTTGTGCTAACATAACTCTGCCATCTAGAGAAAGTTGCCACTCGTCCTATCGCTGAAGTCTAGCCATGACCTTATCCACCACAAACCTCGGGGGACTATTAGTGATCCTTTGATGAAAAAGCGGAACACACAAATATGTACCTAAATTGTGGACCTTGCAGAATCCAAGAAACCCACATAATCGCGTCCCAAAGTCTTCATTAACCCCTTTTGAAAAATAGATATTCATCTTATAAGCATTAATCTAATGGCCAGAGAAAGCACACAATTTATCAAGAATAGATTTGATAAGTTTGGCCTGTTCCAAATCGACTTTAACAAAAATCACTAGATCATCTGCAAAAAAAAAAAAAAATGAGAAAGAAACGGTCCTATTCTGCACAAGGAAATAGGAGCCGATTGACCAAAGCTAATGGAAGATTTGATGGTATGCCCCAGCTATTCCATGCATAGGACAAAGAGATAAAGGGACAAAAGGGAACCGCTATCTTATACCCCTAACCAGATTAAAAGTCTTAGTTAGAACCCCATTCGACAGTATTTGCAATGGCATATTCATGATTGCAGACATAATAACCATTCGAAGAAACTCTAAGATACGTACCGCTATAATAAATTCCCACTGCACCCTTTCGTATGCTTTTTCCAAATCAATTTTGATAGCTATCTATTTCTTGTTCTTACTTTAACTCATCATTGAATGGATCACCTCTTTGTGCTAAGATGATATTGTCTATGATGCTTCTCCCAACAATGAAATCTATCTGTTTTGGGGCCAATAATCCTAGGAAAGACCACCTTGAAACAATTACCAATAACCTTCATGACCAGCTTATAAAGCACTGAGCATAGGCTGGTTGGATGGAATTAAGAGAATCTTTCAAGATTCGAGACCTTCGGGATAAGAAAAATTAGTGTATTATTAAGTTCCTTATAGATAGCTTGCCCAATAAAGACCTTCTTAACTCATGCGTGTATGGCCCTATCGATCCTATCCCAATGAATCTGAAAGAAAAGATCATGAAAATCATCACTCCTTAGAGCTTTCAATGGAGCCATGTCAAAAAGTGCAGTTTTGATCTTTTCCTTAAACACCTCTTTATTCAAGAAAATAACATCGCTACGATCGAGATTAAGGAATGAGTAAGGAGGTAGTTCCATCATTTGATTTGACTGTTCACCATACATTTTTAGAATAAATTATCCACATTTGATTTAAACTACCTTTTATCAAAGATCCAATCACCCTCATTGTTTTTCAAAGTAGAAATTTTATTTTATTTTCTTCTCAGAATTGTGCAAGAATGGAAAATTTTGGTATTCTAGTCTCCAAACTATAACCAATCGCAACAAGATTCTTGTTTCCACAATAACTCTACGTGACAAAAAACAATTTCTTATTCTTCACTCACTTGCAACTTTAATTGATGAGAAGTGATAGAGTCCATTCTTTCCAAGTCCCTTTGAACTTTAGACAATTTCTGTAACAAATGCCTTTAAAGAGAGCCTATACAACCATAGATAGATTTATTCTAGTCTCTAATATTTGAGGTCAATTGTTGAAGAGTCCTTGTAATATTACCATTGAAGCGCCATCCTCTTGAGCACTAGGTCTCACATTTACCTGTATAGGAGGCATATCTAGTAATCTACAATACACAAATACATAAACAAATAACAAACGGTGTGAGTGGCGGGGAAATGATCCAAGTCTCATTCCTACAAAAAACTATAGAATTAAAGGCAATGTGTTCCCATTCCTACCCCACATGCATCACAATCAAGAGACATATCATGCGATTCAAATATTCAACATAGTTTAATCACCTCGATTTCCAAGATCCATGGGTTGCGAAACCCCAATCAATAAATCAGTAACAATTACTTATGTAACAACCCAGTTTAGGCCCTAGTCAGAAAAATGGTTTTGGGACCACAAATCTGAGTAAAAAAAATATTTTAATATTATTTTCTGTTTTTACAACATTATATGTGATATGTGTGAAAATTTCGTGTAAAAATTTTATCGTTTGTGTGCTCGATTTTATAAAAAGACTTAATCGCGTAAAATGTAAAAGTGGCAAGCTGTTTGTTAAAGTGCTACATTGTTATGTCTTAATAAATTGAGGTCCTTATGATGTAATTAGACCATGGTTTTAATGAATGGACATAGTTGGACATGAGATGGTGGAATTTTAATGTTATTACTAACGTTAAATTAGTAATTAATGAAATAAAAGTTATTAAAATAAAATAAAACATGAAATGGCCATGCTTGTTCATATTTTGGCCGAACATTGAAGAGAAAAAGAATCATTTTAGGGATTTTAAAGTTCAGCACTCATTTTGCTTGATTGAGGTATGTATCTTGCTCAGTTTCTTGATAATTTCTACGTTTTTGAGAGTGTTGCTTTGAATACTAGCTAGCCCATGCTTGAATTTTTAATTTGGTGATGATTTTGAGATATGCCATAGATGAATCCATGAGTTTTGTGTTGTTGATTGATGAAAAATGAAAGATATGTGTTGGGGTAATATGTTTTGTATTGGGATTTTCGATGAATTTGATTATTATGGCCTAATTTGTGAAAATGAGAAATTGAAGGGTTAAAATGTGAAATAAGTGAAAGTTATGGACTACTAGAGACTATATGAAAATTCAGCTAAGCATGAGAAATGTGAAATTATGTATATTTTGTGATTTTATGAAATAGGGACTAAAATGTCAAAATGTGAAATTTTAGGGGCTAAAGTGTAAAATGCCCTAATTATGTGTTTGTGGATTGAAATGAATAAGTGTGTGATTAAATTTTTGAAATTTGAATTTATATAGATCAAGAACGAAAGAAATCAAAATTAGATCGGGGAAAGTCGAAGGTTGTAGAATAATCGACATGTTTAGCCGTTTTCATTTTCGAGGTAAGTTCATATGCAAATAAACATATTTCAATTGAATAATATATGTTTGATTGTTGTGGAAATGTATTTAATTGCTATGAGAGCTAAATAATTGAATCCGAGAAAGTATTGACAAAGTTACAACATCTGAAAGCCCCATACGAACAATAGGAATAGTATAGGATACATATGTCATGAAATAGGATTCCGAGCTGTAATATCGTGTAAGACCACGTCTGGGACATTGGCATCGAATTGAGATTTACGTGTAAGACCATGTCTGGGACATTAGCATCGTATATGATTTTGTCTAAGACCCTGTCTGGGACAGTGGCATCGATATTTGATTACGTGTAAGACTACGTCTGGGACGTTGGCATCGTACGAGTTTTTCGAGCTATCTGAGTATCTTTATTACTTCCAAAAGATTCAACGGGCATTATTGAGAAATAAATGATCAAATGAATGTGTTTCTGATTTAGGAAAGTACGAAAGGTATATAAAATTTGGCAATGAGAAGTAAGAATGAATATGATCATTTGAGATGTGAACTATATGAAAATGTGATGTATTTATAAGCAATTGATTATGAACAATTGAGCTATATGGGAAATATGATCTTGCAATTGTGTTTTGCCATGATTCATATGTATGAATTGGTCTATAATTGTTTATGTGATAAGTTTATTTTTATATGGCTTACTAAGCTTTGGAAAGCTTACTTTGTGTATTTTTCAATTGTTTTATAGATTATAGAAGCTACCCTAAGCTCGGGGATCATCAAGGATCGTCGTCACACTATCGAACGATATTTTGGTACTTTTGAAGTTGTAAATATTAATATATGGCATGTATAGGCTAGTGATGTTATGATATGTGTTATGCGTATTTCTTGCCATGTGATATGGCATGAATATGATTGAGACTATGGAATTGGTTTTGGCATAGACTATGTGATGGAAAAATGATATATTTGATATATATATATATATATATATATATATATATATATATGGTCTTGTGTGAATGGCCATCTTGGTATGATTTGGTAGTTGAAATGGTAAGGTTTTAATATGATTTTGAGTTTGGTTAAATGTTGTTTGAGACAAATGGATTGGTATGATTTTAGTACATGGAATTAGTATGCTTTGATATGAAATTGAGTATGAAATTGGTTGGTGATATTGTGGATTGAATTATGCATGTTTGAGTAAGGTTTTGATTGCCATTTGGTCATGAATTATGCTTTGGTTGATGCTTGTAGGGATGACCCTTTTTAGGGTGGCAAATTAGCTTTTCAAATTGTCTATTTTTGTCCACATCGGCAAAGACACTGGCGTGTGTCTCAGCCGTATGTGACACATGGTCTTGTGTCTCTTGGGGTACCCTTTTGAATTAAGTCAATATACACTACAGATTTGACACGGTCTAGACACACGAGTGTGTCTACTGGCCATGTGTGTCACACGAACCCACATACGAGTGTTTGACTGAACATGTGACATAAGTTAGTATACCCCTTAGATTTCACACGGCCTGGCACATAGGTATGTCTTATGGCTGTGTGGATAAGTTAGTATGTATGCCCTGTTTTGCCACGGCTTAGACACAAGGGCGTGTCTAATGCCGTGTGATGCACATGGCCTGTTCACACGGGCGTGTGACCTCCGTAACTTAGAAAAATTGTTAAGTTTTGAGAAATTTTGTATGAGATTGGTTTAGTCCCGAACCTTCTCCAAAGCATGTTTAAGGTCTTGTAGACTTATTTAAGGGACATTGTGAATATGATTGAATGTGATTTGATATTGTGTAAGTTATGTATGTGATATGTTTGTAATATGTTATGAATGGTTTGGTAATGCCTCTTAACCCTAGTCCGGCGATGGATACGGGTTAGGGGTGTTACATTTTATTGGTATCAGAGCTACGATTTAGTCGATTCTAGGACTAACGTAGCGAGTAAAAGTCTAGCTATACGTGCCATATATATAAACTGTGATAGTGTGATGATTCCTAACATTTTAAAATGTGCTTTTATATGGCAAATGGATCCGAAAGAGCTGTAGCTGACGATGTAAAAGTAATGCACCCGCTCCCACTCAAGGGGCAGTGCAATCTGATTCTAGACTTATATCGAGTAGCCACGAGGGATAGGCTAAGCAAGCCTTTTTCTAGATGAAGAATGAGTGGTTCACTCAACATAATAGAATTAATCCGACTGTTCCATAACTTTTACCCCTATCTAATCCTCCACAAGTCCCTGTCATGCCACAAGCTATGAATCCGATACAATTGAGTAAACCTCCAGTTGATAAAAATAGAAAATATGGGGCTGAAGAGTTTCATGCCACTACTAATGATGATGCTGAGAGAGCTGAGTTCTGGTTTGAAAATACAATACAAGTGTTTGATGAAATGTCATGTACTACTGATGAATGTCTTAAGTGTGCTGTTTCACTTCTAAGAGATACGATGTACCATTGGTGGAAAACATTGATATCAGTGGTTTCGAAAGAACGAGCCACTTTGGAGTTGTTTCAAACTGAGTTTAGAAAGAAATACATTAGTCAAAGATTCATAGATCAGAAATATAGAGTTTCTTGAGCTGAAACAGGGCCATATGTTTGTCACAAAATACGAACGAGAATTTGTGAGATTAAGTCAATATGCACGAGAATGTGTCTCGACAGAAGAAATTATGTGCAAAAGATTCGAATACAGTTTGAATGAAGATATTAAGTTGTTATTCGAGATTCTTGAAATAAAAGAGTTTGGGGTACTAGTCGAGCAAGCATGCAAAGCTGAAGAGCTCAGGAAAGAGAAAAGAAAGGCTGACTTTGAAGCTGGAGATTCACGAAAAAGATCATTAAGTAAGTCATTTCAGTCGGCATCAAAGAAGTTCCAAGATGATTTTAGCTATTCAAAGGCTACTGCAGGTTATTCTAAATGTGATCGAGATAGACCACCTTTGAGTTCGAAAGCTACCTCAGTAGCTAGTATTGGTAACGTCAGAACAAATCAACCTAAGTGCAAACATTGTGGTAAATGACATCTCGGCAATTTTAGATTGAATGATCGAGCTTGTTTCAAATGTGGATCACTAGATCATTTCATTCGTGAATGTCCTGAGTTGGCCGAGCATGATACAGTACAAAATACAAGGCCAAGTAAAACTGCAGCTAGAGGTAGACCACCGAAAAATACTGGTAATGTGAGTGGCAGTTAGAGAATGACTAAAGACACGGCTGTGAGATCTAAAGCCCAAGCACCTGCTAGAGCTTATGCTATTCGTGCTCGTGGAAAGGCTTCGTCTCCTGATGTTATTACTTGTACTTTCACTCTCTATGATACTAATAGATCCAGGATCGACTCATTCTTTTGTATGTGAAACTTTAGCATTCTGTAAGACTTTCTCTGTAGAGTCTACAAAACTTGTGATTAGAGTATCGAACCCCTTAGGCAGATGTGCCTTGGTTGATAAAATATGCAAGAACCGTCCATTGAGAATTCGAGATTCCTGTTTTTCAGCCGATCCAATGTTGTTGCCATTCGATGAGTTTGATATAATTCTAGGTATGGATTGGTTAACGTTACATGATGCAATTTTGAATTGTAAACGGAAGACTATTGATTTGCTATGCCAGAATGATGAGATTATTCGGATTGAGTCTAATGATCTAAATGGTTTACCGGCAGTGATATATTCAATGTTAGCTCAGAAATATGTGAAAAGGGGTTGTGAAGGTTACTTTGCCTATGTGCTCGACACTAAAGTGACCAAAAATAAGATTGAATCAGTACCAGTTGTGTACAAGTATTTAGATGTGTTTCCTGAAGAATTACCGGGTTGGCCGCCGATCCGAGAGGTAGAGTTTGGTATTGAGTTAGTGCCAGGGACGACTCTGATATCAATAGCTCCATACAAAATGGCACCGAATGAATTAAAAGAATTGAAAGCTCAGTTGCAAGAGTTGACGGATAGAGGTTCCGTACGACTGAGTTATTCTCCCTAGAGTGCACCAGTTTTGTTTGTGAAAAAGAAAGACGGAACTATGAGAATGTGCATCGACTATCAACAACTCAATAAAGTGACTATAAAGAATAAATATCCTCTGCCATGTATAGATGATTTGTTCGATCAGTTTAAAGGGGCTATAGTGATTTCAAAGATTGATTTAAGATCAGGTTACTATCAGCTGCGAGTGAAAGACTCCGATGTGCCGAAAACTGCTTTCCAAATGAGGTACGGACATTATGAGTTTTTGGTTATGCCTTTCGGACTAACAAATGCACCTGCTACTTTTATGGATCTAATGAATCAGATCTTCAGACCATATTTGGATCGATTTGTAGTTGTGTTTATAGAAGACATTTTGATCTATTCCCGTGATGAATCCGAGCATGCTGAACATCTGAGAGTAGTGCTACAGACTTTGCATGATAAGCAGTTGAATGTGAAGTTCGGTAAATGTGAGTTTTGGTTACAAGAAGTCAATTTTCTGGGACATATTGTATCAGCATCAGATATTCAGTTTGATCCGAGCAAGATTTCGACTATACGCGATTGGAAGCCTCGGAAAAATGTATCCGAAGTTTTCTGGGACTCGCTGGTTATTACAAACAGTTCGTAAAGGGTTTCTCTATGATTGCAACCCCGATGACGAGACTACTTCAGAAAGATGTTAAGTTCGAATGGATAGAAAAGTGCCGGAAAAGTTTTGATCAGTTGAAAGTTCTGTTGACCGAAGCTCCGGTGTTAGTACAACCAGAAACCAGTAAAGAATTTGTGATTTATAGTGATGCATCTTTGAACGGCCTAGGTTTTGTTTTGATGCAAGAAGGAAAAGTTATAGCCTATGATTCGAGACAATTAAAATTGCATGAAAAGAATTATCCGACACACGATCTGGAATTGGCAGCTATTATATTTGCATTGAAGATTTGGCGCCACTATCTGTTCGGTGAGAAATATCACGTTTATTCCGATTACAAAAGCTTAAATATTTGATGACTCAGAAAGATCTGAATTTACGTCAGCTAAGATGGTTAGAGTTGTTAAATGATTACGAGCTAGTGATTGACTACCATTCAGGGAAAGCCAATTTTGTTGCTGATGCTTTGAGTCGTAAATCTTTGTTTGCTTTACGTGTGATGAATACTCAATTATATCTATCTAATGATGGTTCGATTGTAGTTGAATTGAAATTGAGACCGTTATTTATACAGCAGATTTGCGAAGCTCAAAAAGTTGATAATGAATTGTTAGCAAAACAGGCTCAATGTGTTTTGAATACAAATTCAGAATTTCAGATTGATGCTAATGATAGTTTGAGATTCAAAGTTTGAATTTTTGTTTCGAGAAACTCAGAATTGATTTGGATGATTTTAAACGAAGCACATAGTATTCATTCTTCTGTTCATCCGGGAAGTATGAAAATGTATAATGATCTGAAATAGGTTTACTGGAGGTTTGGTATGAAGCGTGGCATCTCTGAATTTGTTTCAAAATTTTTAATTTGTCAGCAAGTCAAAGCTGAGCATCAGGTACCGTCTGGGTTACTATATCTGATTATGATTTCAGAGTGGAAATGGGACAGAGTTACGTTGGATTCTGTTTCGGGTTTACTTATGTAAGCGAGTAAGAAAGATGCGGTCTGGGTAGTTGTTGATAGACTGACTAAATCGACTCATTTCATTCCGATTCGTATAGATTATTCACTTGATAAACTTGCGGCATTGTATATTTTGCAGATTGGGAGATTGCACGGAGTACCTATTTCTATTGTTTTAGATAGAGATCAAAGATTCACATCACAGTTTTGGAAGAAGCTGCAAGATACAATAGGTATGAAGCTACATTTCAGTACTGCTTTTCATCCGCAAACAGATGGTCAATCCGAGCGGGTTATTCAAATACTTGAGGATATGTTGAGATGTTGCATTCTTGAGTTCGAAGGTACGTGGGAACGATACTTGCCATTGATTAAATTTGTGTATAATAATAGTTTTCAATCAAGTATAAAAATGGCACCTTACGAAGCTTTGTACGATCACAAATGCCGAACACCTTTAGATTGGACTGGGCTCAGTGAGAATAAGATACATGGGGTTGATTTGATCAAAGAAACTGAATAGAAAGTGAAAGTAATTTGCGATAGTCTGAAAGCAGCATCAGATCGTCAGAAATCATAGGCAGACTTGAAACGGAAAGATATTGAGTTTCGTATTGGAAACAAAGTGTTTTTGAAAGTCTCACCATGGAAGAAAATACTCCGATTCGGTCGTAAAGGTAAATTAAGTCCGAGATTCATTGGGTCGTATGAGATTATTGAGCATATTGGGCCAGTTGCTTATAGATTGTTGTTACCATCTAAGCTAGAAAAGATCCCTAATGTATTTCATGTATCTATTCTTCGACGTTATCGATCTGTCCCTTCGCATGTGATCTCCCCGTTTGAGTTTGAAATTAAGTCTGATATGTCATATGAAGAGGAACCGATCCGAATTTTAGATCGCAAGGTTAAATAATTGAGAAATAAGAAAATCTTTTTAGTGAAAGTCTTATGGCATCGGCATGGAATTGAAGAAGCTACGCGGGAGCACGAGGATGCTATAAGAGAAAGTTACCCAAACCTATTCATTGGTAAGATTTTCGGGGATGAAAATCCCTAAGGGGGAGAGTTATAACAGCTTGATTTAGACCCCAGTCGGAACAATGGTTTCGAGACCACAAATTCGAGTTAGAAAAAATTTTTAATATTATTTTCTGTGCTTACAACATGATATGTGATATGTGAGAAAATTTTGTGTGAAAATTTTATAGTTTGTGTGCTCGATTTTATAAAAGGACTTAATCGCGTAAAATGTAAAGGTGGCTAACTATTTGTTAAAGTGCTACATTGTTATGTCTTAATAAATGTGAGGTCCTTATGATGTAATTAGACCATGGTTTTAATGAATGGACATAGGTGGACATAAGATAGTGGAATTTTAATGTTATTACTAACGTTAAATTAGTAATTAATGAAATAAAAGTTATTAAAATAAAATAAAACATGAAATGGCCATGCTTGTTCATATTTTGGCCGAACATTGAAGAGAAAAAGAATCATTTTAGGGCTTTTAAAGTTCGACACTCATCTTGCTTGATTATGTATCTTGCTCGATTTTTTAATAATTTCTATGTATTTGAAATTGTTGCTTCGAATACTAGCTAGCCCATGCTTGAATTTTTGAATTTTATGATGATTTTGTGATATGCCATGGATGATTCCATGAGTTTTGTGTTATTGATTGATGAAAAATAAAATATATGTGTTGGGGTAATATGTTTTGTGTTGGGATTTTTGATGAATTTGATTACTATGGGCTAATTTATGAAAATGAGAAATTGAAGGGTTAAAATGTAAAAAAAGTGAAAGTTATGGACTACTAGAGACTATATGAAAATTCAGCTAAGCATGAGAAATGTGAAATTATGTATATTCTGTGATTTTATGAAATAGGGACTAAAATGTCAAAACGTGAAATTTTAGGGGCTAAAGTGTAAAATGCCCTAATTATGTGTTTGTGGATTGAAATGAATAAGTGTGTGATTAAATTTGTGAAATTTGAATTTATATAGACCAAGAACGAAAGAAATCAAAATTAGATCGGGGAAAGTCGAAGGTTGTAGAATAATCGACTTGTTTAGCCGTTTTCATTTTCGAGGTAAGTTCATATGCAAATAAACGTATTTCAATTGAATAATATATGTTTGATTGTTGTGGAAATGTATTTAATTGCTATGAGAGCTAAATAATTGAATCTGAGAAAGTATTGACAAAGTTACAACATCTGAAAGCCCCATACGAACCATAGGAATAGTATAGGATATATATGTCATGAAATAGGATTCCGAGCTGTAATATCGTGTAAGACCATGTCTGGGACGTTGGCATCGAATTGAGATTTACGTGTAACACCATGTCTGGGACATCGACATCGTATATGATTTTGTGTAAGACCCTGTCTGGGATAGTGGCATCGATATTTGATTACGTGTAAGACCATGTCTGGGACGTTGGCATCGTACTAGTTTTTCGAGCTATCCGAGTATCCTTATTGCTTCCAAACGGTTCAATGGGCATTATTGAGAAATAAATGATCAAATGAATGTGTTTCTGATTTAGGAAAGTACGAAAGGTATATAAAATTTGGCAATGAGAAGTTAGAATGAATATGATCATTTGAGATGTGAACTATATGAAAATGTGATGTGTTTATAAGCAATTGATTATGAACAATTGAGCTATATGGGAAATATGATCTTGCAATTGTGTTTTGCCATGATTCATATGTATGAATTGGTCTATAATTGTTTATGTGATAAGTTTATTTTTATATGGCTTACTAAGCTTTGGAAAGCTTACTTTGTGTATTTTTCAATTGTTTTATAGATTATCGAAGCTACCGTGAGCTCGGGGATCATCAAGGATCGTCGTCACACTATCGAATGATATTTTGGTACTTTTGAAGTTGTAAATATTAATATATAGCATGTATAGGCTAGTGATGTTATGATATGTGTTATGCGTATTTCTTGCCATGTGATATGGCATGAATATGATTGAGACTATGGAATTGGTTTTGGCATAGACTATGTGATGGAAAAATGATATATTTGATATATATATATATATATATATATATATATATATATATATATATATATATGGTCTTGTGTGAATGGCCATCTTAGTATGATTTAGTAATTGAAATGGTAAGGTTTTAATATGATTTTGAGTTTGGTTAAATGTTGTTTGAGACAAATGGATTGGTATGATTTTAGTACATGGAATTAATATTCTTTGATATGAAATTAAGTATGAAATTGGTTGGTGATATTGTGGATTGAATTATGCATGTTTGAGTAAGGTTTTGATTGCCATTTAGTCATGAATTATGCTTTGGTTGATGCTTGTAGGGATGACCCTTTTTAGGGTGGCAAATTGGCTTTTCAAGTGTCTCAGCCGTGTGCGACACACAGTCATGTTACACGACCGTGTGTCCCCCGGGGTAGCCTTTTGAATTAAGCTAGAATACCCTATAGATTTGACACAGTCTAGACAGACAGGCATGTCTTGTGGTCGTGTGTGTCACACGGGCTCACACACGAGTGTGTGACTGACCGTGTGACATAAGGTAGTATACCTCTTTGATTTCACACGGCCTAGCACATGGGCGTGTCTTATGTCCATGTCGATAAGTTAGTATGTATGCCCTATTTTGCCATGGCTTAGACACACGGGCGTGTCTAATGCCGTGTGAGGAACATGGCCTATTCACACGGGCGTATGACCTCTGTAACTTAGAAAAATTGTTAAGTTTCGAGAAATTTTGTATGAGATTGGTTTAGTCCCGAACCTTTTCCAAAGCATGTTTAAGGTCTCGTAGACCTATTTAAGGGACATTGTGACTATGATTGAATGTGATTTGATATTGTGTAAGTTATGCATGTGATATGTTTGTAGTATGTTATGAATGGTTCGGTAATACCTCTTAACACTAGTTTGGCAATGGATACGGGTTAGGGGTGTTACAACCTAGGTCCAACAATCACCAAATATAACACCCCATACCTGACCTAGACGCCAGGCTGAATATTGAGATGTCACACCATGTCTCTCATCCATTTCATTGTAATTATCAGAGTTGAAATACATGCAGTTTCGTTTTACTTTAATTATTCTAGCATTTATGAGAATATCAAGTCATGCAAGATTGGTTTAGCGTTTAATCATACTAACATACGACAAACAAACGTAAAATGTACATATCTCGAGCATTGGGACCATTTAGCAAATTTTTCCAAAAAATGTTTCGTAGGTATCGATACCGTCTCTATGGTATTGATATTTCCTATAAGTGGTATCGGTACCACCTAGAAAATTGATACCAAACTAGCATTTTGCTTCTCGTCAAATTTCAAAACATCCTAAAATATCAGTACCTTTAGCAAGGTATCGATAATTACACCATGAGTATCAGTACTCGGGCCAAGGTATCAATACTAGATTGATATTCTGACTCCCTGCACATTTGAAAACATAGAGGTATCGTTCTAAAAGCCTTAATGTCACTACCTCTACTTCAAGTTACAAAAATTCAGCATGTAAGAGCATTTAAATAATTCAAACTTAGTCCCTAAACATCATGCTTCATTCACCTAGTCACATGTGCATCAAAATGTCTATACAATAAACCAAACACCATGTCTAAGTTCATAAGCTTCCCAAACATACACAATATAAAAACAATCCCCAATACATCTTAAAAAATTGATATAAATGTCTACCATGTTGCCTTTTTATTCCCTAGAATTAGAATAAACAAAACACCTATAGTAAAGAGTAAAGAATGGCGTAGACTAATTCCTCGATGGCCACACCTCTCACACCAGGAACACAAGTGCTCTGCAAAGGTTAAAATGGAGTGGGTAAGCTTAACAAGCTCTATAACAGCCCGATTTAGGGCCTAGTCAAAACAGTGGTCTCAAGACCACAAATTCGAGGTTAGAAAATTTATTTTATTATTTTTAGGAGGTTATAGTATGGTTTTATAAGTGCATGTTAAATTTGGTGAGCTAATTTTAATGTTTTCAAGCCCGATTGCGAAAAAGAACTGAATCGCATAAAAGGCAAAAGTTGTATTTTAGTACCCAAATGTGATAAATAGCTAGAGAATTAAAATTGGAGGTCTTTGATGGGCAATTATGCCCTTAATTGATAGCATAGCCGGCCATGAGACATGGAGGAGACAAATTTTTAAAAGTAGGTAGAATTTGGTAGCTATTTTGACCAAAAAGAAATAAAATAGAAAAAGGTTGTCAATTTCTTTTCTTTTCATCTCTTTCCACCAAAAATATCAGCCATTAAAGGGGGTTTGAAAGCTTAACTTTTTCAGCAACTTGTTCCTTTCACAAGCAAGTGAATTTAATGAGTTTTCTTCAAGATTTTCACATTTTTGAGACCCTTGAAGCATGAGCTTTCAAATGAGGGTGATATCTTGCAAAATGGTCAATAGTTTAAGATTTTGCCATGGATTTTTTTGAGATGTTTATTAAATTTTTATGAAAGAATATGAGTTCTAGTTGGGTTATAAACAACTTTTGTGAAAGGTGTTAGCATGAAAACACCTAAAGGGACTATTTTGCATAAGTTGCAAAATAGTTAATAAGTACATGAAATAGTGAAATTTTAAAGTTACTATAAGAGTAAAAAGAGTTCGGTTAGGCCTAAGATACAAAAAATTTTGATGAAAACTGATTTTCGAGCATAGGGGCAAAATGGTCATTTTGTCAAAGTCTAGGGGCAAAATGGTCATTTTACCAAATATATGAATTTATGATTGGTTAATCCTAATTAGTGACTAAATGAGTGCATATTGTCATTATAGATCAAGATTTACCAAATCTGAACCTAGATCGGGGCAAGGCCAAGCAAACCGACTAAACCGAATAGTCAAGTACTTTTTGAAAACTGAGGTAAGTTGTATGTAAATAATACAACTACACTGTTAATACTTATATTCATGTAGCCATTGAATTGATATTGTATCAGTTGTTAAGTTATGAATTGAGAATGCCTAGTGATAATTGAGATATTAGAAACATCCCGTTGAAACATTAGGATACGAACTGGATATTCGTGCCAAGGCATTGGGTGATTTGTGCACCAGTGTAAGACATGTCGGGGACATGCTTCAGCCACATTCTGAGAGCCAGTGTAAGACCATATCTGGGACATGGCATCGGCATCCAGGCGAGGGCTAGTGTAAGACATGTCTGGGACATGCATCAGCCATACTATGATAGCTAGTGTAAGACCATGTCTGGGACATGGCATCGGCACAGAGACGAGTGCCAGAGTAGGACATGTCTGGGACATGCATCGGCCTTGACAGAGATAGCCAGTGTAAGACGTGTCTGGGACACGCATCGGCTAAGAGTTATGCTATTGTAAGACATGTCTGGGACAAGCATCAGCATGCATATATGAGCGTCAGTGTAAGACATGTCTGGGACATGCATCGGCCTCGACAGAGATAGCCAGTGTAAGACGTGTCTGGGAAACGCATCGGTAATACATCCCATGTTAAAGGTTCATAGAATATCCAATAGTACTCCAAAGGTTTCAATGCTGAGAGTTATAGATCAAATTTATTAAAGGAAGAATAATCATGTTATGAGTGTTACAGGTACCTATATGGTAAGCATGAGTAACGAGCTTAATTTAGAAAATGTGACTCGAGTAGAAGTCAAAGAGTAAGTTGAGTTATGTTTACTTTTGAACATGATTAGTAATGGTGTGATTATTGTTGTATATTTATTTATATGCAACTTACTAAGCTTTATGCTTATTCTCTTTCCTTTCCCTCTTCTTTCAGCGTTATTTAGCTAGCTCGAGGATCCCTTAAAGTCAGAGATATCGATCACACTATCGTCCGCAACATTCGGTATAGTTTGATTTATAGTTTTGAAGGTGGCATGTATAAGGCTAGACTAGGATGTCACATCATGAGAATTGTTTATGTATTTTGGCTTAAGTCAAAAGCCCTTATTTTGTATCAAGCCTGGAATAATGGTTATTATTCATTTTGATGAATGCATATGATGTTCTTTCTATGGATGAATTAGTGTCCATTGTGATGAGAATTGTATATTGAAATGATCTTGTGTAGGTTGTGTAAAAAAGGTGGCAAATGGGCTTGGGAGATAGCCTAGTTTGTCCATACGGGTAAGACGCATGGGCGTGTGTCTAGACCATGTGTGACACACGGCTCATGCCTATGGGTGTGTGTTATGGCCGTGCGTCCCCTGCACTTAAAATTTTAAAGTCATTTTAGCACACGGGCAGGCCACACGGGCGTGTGTCCATGCCATGCCATAAAGTCATTATGCATGCTAGTGGTACACGGGCAAGAGACATGGTAATGTGTCTCGGTCATGTGAAGAATACGGTTGCAGGGCACGGGTGTATGCTCAGGCCGTGTGATTTTGGCAGAATGCCTAGGTTTTTAGACACGGGTATAAGACATAGGCATGTCCCAAGCACACGGTCGCGTGCTCTATACCCACACGGGCGTGTAGAGCCTTGTTGCATGAAATTTTTCTAAGTTTAAATTAGTTCTCAGTTTGGCTCTGAACCACCTCGGATGTATGTTTTGGGTCTCGTAAGCCCATGTTGGGGCAAATTACATGAGAAAGGAAAAGTTTTAAACTGTTTGAGATTTCATGGCCCAGTTTTATATAGTTGATTGAGTTTTAGTCAGGTAATACCTTGAACCCTATCCCGGCGTCGGATACAGGCAAAATGTGTTACATTTGGTGGTATCAGAGCATGGTTTAGTCAATTCTAGGACTAAGCTAGCCAGAGTATGAGTTTAGCTATACATGCCACGTATATGCATATTGATAGTGTGACAATTCTTGACGATTTTAAATTGTGTCTTTATAGTAATGGATCCTGATAGAACCAGGGCGGATGACGTGGAAAGTAATGCACCAGCTTCCGCAAAAGGGACCGCGCCAGTAAAGAGTGAGCCCGTGAGTATGGGCCAAGGCAGAAGGATTAGGGAAGCCTACCTCCGAATGATGGATGCTTGGTATATGGAGTTTGTTCGTGCAAACCCGAACACTCTACCTCCCCCACCTTCTCTGATTTTTCAATATGCCCCGATGGCTTCGTAAAGTACGGATGTGCTCAGACGAGAGAAGCCTCTGGTAGGCAAGATCCGGAAGCAAGGGGCCGAGGAATTTCGGGCTAGTATAGATGATGACCCAGAGAGAGTGGAGTTTTGGCTGGAGAATACCATGAGGGTATTCGATGAACTGTCATGCACGCTTGAAGAGTGCGTGAAGTGTGCCATGTCACTCCTACGAGACTCGGCTTATCAGTGGTGGAACACTCTCGTGTCGGTAGTATCGAGAGAAAGAGTAAGTTGGGAATTCTTTCAAGGAGAGTTCTGGAAGAAGTACATCAGCCAGAGGTTTATGGACCAAAAAAGGAAGGAATTTCTAGAATTGAAGCAAGGTAATAAGACTATGACAGAGTATGAGCAGGAATTCGTGAAACTCAGCAAGTATGCGCGAGAATGCGTATCCACTGAAGCTACCATGTGTAAGAGGTTTGAGGATGGCCTCAACGAAGACATTTGAGTATTCGTGGGCATCTGGAGTTAAGAGAATTTGTAGTGCTCGTTGAGAGAGCGTGTAAAGCAGAAGAGCTGGTGAAAGAGAGGAGGAAAGTAGCAGCGAGTCGCGAGATTTAAAGAAAAGACAGATGGGGAAAGCATATCAGTCCACCTCCAAGAGGTCAAAGGAATTTACTACCCGATCGAATGCTTCGGTGGGGTATTTAAAGAGAAATAAGAATCAGCAGAACATGGCGTCTAGAGCCCAAACTACTTCAGTTGCAAGTGTTGGTAGCGCTCGGCCAAATAGGCCAGAGTGTTCACAATGTGGAAGACGTCACTTGGGCGAATGCCGAGTAAATAAGAGGGGCTGTTTCAAGTGTGGGTCACTTGACCACTTTATCCGCGAGTGTCCTGAGATGGACGACAGAGAGAGAAGACAAGATGAGAAAGCAAGCAGTGCTCCCTTAAGGGGTAGGCCCCAAAGAAACCCCAGGAGTAGGAATAGTAGTAGAGGTGCACTGAGAGAGGCCGCGATAAGGTCTGAAGGCAAGGCGCCAGCGAGGACCTATGCTATACGAGCCCGAGAATAGGCACAGTTTCCAGATGTGATCACGGGTACCTTTTCTATTCATGATATAAATGTTGTCGCTTTAATTAACCCGAGATCTACCAACTTTTATATATGTATGGATTTAATACCTCGTATAGACATGCTTATAAAGACCACTGAGTTTGTTATGAAAGTTTCCAACCCGTTAGGCAAGCATGTATTAGCGGACCGAGTATGTAAAAATTGTCCTTTGACGATTAGAGGCCAATATTTTCTGGCCAACGTTTTTCGGCCAACTTCATGTTGTTGCCACTTAACGAATTCGAGGTAATTCTTGGGATGGATTGGCTAACCTCCCATAGCGTTGTAATAGATTGTGGAAGAAAAGTAATTCAGTTAAGATGTGAGAATGAAAGTGTTATACGAGTTGGGTCAGATAAGTCAGATAATCTGCCTGTAGTAATATCGTCCTTGATCGCCGAAAAATACTTGAGAAAAGGTTATGAAGCTTATCTAGCTTTTGTGCTGAATACTCAAGTATCTGAGTCGAAGATTGAGTCAGTACCAGTAGTTTGTGAGTTCATAGATGTCTTTCCGAAGGAGTTACTAGGGTTACCCCCAGAGAGAAAGGTTGAGTTCAGTATCGAGTTGGCTCCTGGTATTACGCCAATCTCAATTGCACCATATAGGATGCCCCCCACCGAGTTAAAGGAGTTGAAAGTACAGTTGCAAGAGTTAACAGATAAAGGTTTTACTAGACCGAGTTATTCACCATGGGGCGCTCCAGTACTTTTTTGTGAAAAAGAAGGACGGGCCGATGAGGTTATGTATCGACTGCAGACAACTTAACAAGGTGACAGTGAAGAACAAGTATCCTTTGCTGAGGATTGATGATCTCTTCGACCAATTGAAGGGAGCCACTGTATTCTCTAAGATAGACTTGAGATCGGGTTACTACCAGTTAAGGGTCAAGGATCAAGACGTGCCGAAGACTACTTTTCGAACGAGATATGGGCATTACGAGTCTCTTGTTATGCCTTTTGGACTAACAAATGCCCCGGTAGTGTTTATGGACTTGATGAACTGTATCTTTCGACCATACTTGGATATGCTCGTCATTGTTTTCATAGATGACATACTGATTTATTCGCGCGATGAGAATGAGCACGCAGAACATTTCAGAACTGTGTTACAGACCCTAAGAGATAAGCAGCTTTATGCTAAGTATAGTAAGAGCGAGTTTTGGCTTAATGAAGTTGGATTCTTAGGATACATTGTGTCGGGCGATGGGATCAGAGTTGACCCAAATAAGATCTCAGCGATTGTAGAATGGAAACCACCGAAGAATGTAACAGAGGTTCGTAGTTTTCTAGGGCTAGTAGGGTATTACAGACGCTTTGTAAATGGATTTTCTATGACAGCTACTCTGATAACAAGATTATTATAGAAAGACGTCCAGTTTGAATGGACAGAAGAATGTCAGCAGAGTTTTGAGAAATTAAAGGCTTTATTGACCGAAGCCCTAATTTTGTGCAACCAGAATCGGGTAAAGAATTTGTAATTTATAGTGACGTTTCCTTAAATGGTTTAGGGTGTGTACTCATGCAAGAAGGTAAGGTTGTAGCCTATGCCTTGAGACAGCTAAAACCTCACGAGAAGAATTATTCGACCCAAGATTTAGAGCTAGCAGCTGTAGTGTTCACCTTGAAGATTTGGCGACATCATTTGTATGTAGAGAATGTAGGGTATTTACCGACCACAAGAGTTTAAAGTACTTGATAACTCAAAAGGAGTTGAATTTGAGGCAATGTCGATGGTTAGAACTATTAAAGGATTATGAGTTGATCATCGATTACCATCCGGGAAAGGCGAATGTAGTCGCTGATGCCTTGAGTAGAAAATCGTTGTTTGCCTTGAGCGCTTTGAATACGCAGTTGACTGTATTTAAGGATGGTTTGATCGTAGCATAACTGAGAGTTAGACCGACTTTTCTTCATGAAATCTGAGAAGCTTAGAAAAATGATGAGAAGTTTCAAGCCAGGAAAAATCAATGTGAGTCAAGTGTTGAATCAGATTTCCAAGTTGGTACCGACAGATGTTTAATGTTCAAAAATAGAATTTGTGTACCTAAAGATAGTGAGATCATTCAGAAGATTTTACGAGAAGCACATAGTGGTAGTTTATCCGTCCACCCGGGTAGCGTAAAGATGTATAACGACCTGAAGAAAATGTATTGGCGGTCGGGAATAAAAAATGATATTTCGAAGTTTGTTTCCAAGTGCTTAGTATGCCAGCAAGTAAAGGCTGAGCACCAAGTACCTTCTGGGCTACTTCAACCTATCGTGGTTCCAAAGTGGAAATGGGATCGTATCACTATGGACTTCATGACCAGTTTGCCATTAACCCCAAAGAAGAAAGATGTTGTATGGGTTATGGTCGACAGATTAACTAAGTTAGCCCACTTCATACCAGTGCGTACAGACTACTCTCTCGAGAAATTAGCTGATTTGTATGTTTCCAATATTGTGAGGCTTCATGGTGTACCATTGTCAATTATTTCAGATCGAGACCCAAGATTCACCTCGAGGTTTTGGAAAAAGTTATAAGAGGCTCTAGGAACCAAGTTAAGTTTTAGTACGGCTTTTCATCCACAGACGGACGGACAATTGAAAAGAGTAATACAAATTTTAGAGGACATACTAAGATGTTGTGTTCTCGAATTTCAAGGAAGCTAGGAAAAATACTTACCATTGGTTGAATTCGCCTACAACAACAGCTATCAGTAGAGTTTGAAAATGGCCGCCTTATGAGGCTTTGTACGGGTGAAAGTGTTGAACGCCCTTATACTGGACTGAGTTGAAAGGGGGTTAGATTCACGGGTAGATTTGGTCAAAAAGGCTAAGGAAAAAGTTAAAGTGATCCGGGAATGCCTAAGAGCCTCTTCGGATAGGCAGAAATCCTATGCGGATTTGAAATGAAAGGACATCGAGTTTGAGGTCGTTGATAGAGAGTATTCTTGAAAGTTTCCGCTTGGAGGAAAGTCCTCAGATTTGGTAGAAAAGGTAAGTTGAGTCCTTGTTTCGTAGAACCTTATGAAATTACCGAGAGAATAGGGCCTGTTGCCTACGGATTGAAATTGCCGCCAGGGTTAGAAAAGATTCATGACGTGTTTCATGTATCTATGTTATGCCGATACAAATCTGACCCTTCGCACGTAATTGCGCCCACTGAAGTTGAAATTCTTCCATCCAAGATCTTAGCTCGAGGGGTTAAACAGTTAATAAATAAGAATATACCACTTGTGAAAGTTTTGTGGCATAGACATGGGGTCAAGGAAGCTACATGGGAACCTGAAGAGTCTCTGAGAGAACAGTATCTGAATTTATTTACCAGTAAGATTTTCGAGGACGAAAATCCCTAAGGGGGGAGAAATGTAACAGCCCAATTTAGGGCCTAGTCAGAACAATGGTCTCGGGACCACAAATTTGAGGTTAGAAAAATTATTTTATTATTTTTAGGAGGTTATAGTATGGTTTTATAAGTGCATGTTAAATTTGGTGAGCTAATTTCAATGTTTTCAAGCCCGATTGCAAAAAAAGACTAAATCGCATAAAAGGCAAAAGTTGTATTTTATTACCCAAATGTGATAAATAGCTAGAGAATTAAAATTGGAGGTCTTTGATGGGAAATTATACCCTTAATTGATAGCATAGCCAGCCATGAGACATGGAGGAGACAAATTTTTAAAAGTAGGTAGAATTTGGTAGCTATTTTGACCAAAAAGAAATAAAATAGAAAAAGGTTGTCAATTTCTTTTCTTTTCATCTCTTTCCACCTAAAATATCAGCCATGAAAGGGGGTTTGAAAGCTTAAATTTTGCAGCAACTTTTTCCTCTCACAAGTAAGTGAATTTAATGAGTTTTCTTCAAGATTTTCACATTTTTGAGACCCTTGAAGCATGAGCTTTCAAATGAAGGTGATATCTTGCAAAATGGTCAATAGTTTAAGATTTTTCCATGGATGTTTTTGATATGTTTATTGAATTTTTATGGAAGAATATGAGTTCTAGTTGGGTTATAAACAACTTTTGTGAAAGGTGTTAGCATGAAAACACCTAAAGGGATTATTTTGCATAAGTTGCAAAATAGTTAATAAGTATGTGAAATAGTGAAATTTTAAAGTTTCTATAAGAGTAAAAAGAGTTTGGTTAAGCCTAAGATACAAAGAAATTCGATGAAAATCAATTTTTGAGCATAGGGGCAAAATGGTCATTTTGTCAAAATCTAGGGGCAAAATGGTCATTTTACCAAAGATATGAATTTATGATTGCTTAATCCTAATTAGTGACAAAATGAGTGCATATTGTCATTATAGATCAAGATTTACCAAATCTGAACCTAGATCGGGGGAAAGCCAAGCAAACCGACTAAACTGAATAGTCAAGTACTTTTTGAAAACCGAGGTAAGTTGTATGTAAATAATACAACTGCACTGTTAATACTTATATTCATGCAGCCATTGAATTGGTATTGTATGAGTTGTTAAGTTATGAATTGAGAATGCCTAGTGATAATTGAGATATTAAAAACATCCCGTTGAAACATTAGGATACGAACTGGATATTCGCGCCAAGGCATTGGGTGATTTGTGCACCAGTGTAAGACATGTCAGGGACATGCTTCGGCCACATTCTGAGAGCCAATGTAAGACCATATCTAGGACATGGCATCAGGATCCAGGTGAGGGCTAGTGTAAGACATGTCTAGGACATGCATCAACCATACTATGATAGCCAGTGTAAGACCATGTCTGGGACATGGCATCGGCACAGAGACGAGTGCCAGTGTAAGACATGTCTGGGATATGCATCGGCCTCGACAGATATAGCCAGTGTAAGATGTGTCTGGGACACGCATCAGCTAAGAGTTGTGCTAGTGTAAGACATGTCTGGGACATACATCAGCACGCATATATGAGCGTCAGTGTAAGACATGTCTGGGACATGCATCGGCCTCAACAGAGATAGCCAGTGTAAGACGTGTCTGGGACATGCATCGGTAATACATCCCATATTAAAGGTTCATAGAATATCCAGTAGTACTCCAAAGGTTTCAATGGTGAGAGTTATAGATCAAATTTGTTAAAGGAAGAATAATCATGTTGTGAGTGTTACAGGTACCTATATGGTAAGCATGAGTCACGAGCTTAATTTAGAAAATGTGACTCGAGTAGAAGTCAAAGAGCAGGTTGAGTTATGTTTACTTTTGAACATGATTAGTAATGGTGTGATTGTTGTTGTATATTTATTTATATGCAACTTACTAAGCTTTATGCTTATTCTCTTTCCTTTCCCTCTTCTTTCAGCATTATTTAGCTAGATCGAGGATCCCTTAAAGTCAGAGATATCGATCACACTATCGTCCATAACATTTGGTATAGTTTGATTTATAGTTTTGAAGGTGGCATGTATAGGGCTAGACTAGGATGTCACATCATGAGAATTGTTTATGCATTTTGGCTTAAGTCAAAAGCCCTTATTTTGTATCAAGCCTGGAATAATGGTTATTATTCATTTTGATGAATGCATATGATGTTCTTTCTATGGATGAATTAGTGTCCATTGTGATGAGAATTGTATATTGAAATGATCTTGTGTAGTTTGTGTAAAAAGGGTGGAAAATGGGCTTGGGAGATAGCCTAGTTTGTCCACACGGGCAAGGCGCACAGGCGTGTGTCTAGACCATGTGTGACACACGGCTCACGTCCATAGGTGTGTGTTATGGCCGTGCGTCCCCTGGACTTAAAATTTTGAAGTCATTTTAGCAGACGGGCAAGCCACACGAGCGTGTGTCCATGCCGTGCCATAAAGTCAATATGCATGCTAGTGGTACACGGGCAAGAGACATGGTCATGTGTCTCGACCGTGTGAAGGACACAGTTGCAGGGCACGGGTTTGTGCTCAGGCCGTGTGATTTTGGCAGAATGCCCAGCTTTTTAGACACGGGTATAGGACATGGTCGTGTCCCAAGCACACGGTCGTGTGCTCTATACCTACACGGGCGTGTAGAGCGTTGTTGCATTAAATTTTTCTAAGTTTAAATGAGTTCTCAGTTGGGCTCCGAACCACCTCGGATGTATGTTTTGGGTCTCGTAAGCCCATATTGGGACAAATTACATGAGAAAGGAAAAGTTTTAAACTGTTTGAGATTTCATGGCCCAGTTTTATATAGTTGATTGAGTTTTAGTCAGGTAATACCTCGAACCCTATCCCGACATCGGATACGGGCGAGGGGTGTTACAAGCTCAGTGAATGCCAAGAACAACCACTAAGCAAACAAGTCGTCATACATCAACCAAACAACATACAGCTTGTTCCCTAAACATCATTAACTGAGTGAAATGATTCACATATTTAGTCATATTCCATATATTCTTTTACACCTTATTTATATGAACATTTAGGCATACATATATCAATTTTCCAACACACATCAATATCATATAAGTAAATATAATTACATTTAGTCACATTAGTCATAATGTATGAATAATTTGGCTTTTGAGTTTATGAAACATAAAGTGGACTCTATTACCACATATCGGATACACGGATCTCCAACACACCACACATAGACATATCCCATAAGCGAAGCATATAGTTAACACTCTCCAACACACCACATGTACATATCCCAGTGAATGGAGCTTGGCTCACATTCTCTTATCTCTCTAAAATTGTAACGCCCTAAAATATATGTACTTATTTTCTATGTGTTGTGTAACTCAAACGCATGCTTTTCTCATTGGTTGGCTGTCCTGGGAAGCGCCTGGGAAGTCTTGGGTTCAAGCTTTGGTTTGTGCAAAAAGTTTTGTTTTTGCTTAAATGAAACCTTTGACTCTAGACGTTGGTTTTTAAGTGATTGAGGGGAGTTCATGAGATAAAAAGCTTGTTGGTCTAGGGTTTAGTGGCGTGTGGAGTGTTATAGGGGATCTGAGGTTCGAGGCCTGACAACGCAAAAGAATATTTTAGTTTTGTTTTGCTCCTAACATTGGGAAAGTGTTGTGGTTGGACTGAAATTGGGGTGTTGGAGGAGTGTAAGGAGTTGTGGCCGAAGATTAAGGATTGGCTGGAGGGAATTTTGGCTGGTAGGGATTTGGATGAGTGGGATATGGTTGAATGATCTTAGGAGCGATAGGGGGAGAGAAATTAGGATTTTTGAATGGAGTGGTAGTGGGTGTACCAAATTTGGACTCTCACTTCTGGCATTTTTGGCTTTTGAGTAAAAGTTAGGGGTTTGGTCATTTCTTTTCAGTTCTTTTCTCCTTGGTGAAAATTCCTCCCTATTGGTTTTGGTTGTTTCGTATTTGTCATTTTGGTCTTTTTCGGATTTTTCTCCTCTAACGTTTTTTGTCCACCGATTGCCTTTGCTCCTCTTCTCTCTCGTATCAAGTCTCTTTGGCCAGATACCTCTACCTAGGTGGTGAGTCGACTCCTTTCTTCCTCTCCCTTAATCCAACTTTTCCCCTCTTGACTGAATACACCTTCTTTTCTTTACCTTCCTCTCTTCTTCCCCCTTTGGCCGAATATACCATCTCCCCTCTTTCGACTCTCATGTTTATCAAAGTTTATTTCTGTCCGCCTTGCTATTGTGACCGAATACACCATCCCTTTTGTCACGATTTGGTGTTGTTCTTTAACAAGTCGATAAGTACTCTTGCACTATTAAAAGCCGAATACTCTTCCTTTCTTGTCGATTCTTATCTTCCCTCTCCTAGGTGTGGTGTTTCTTTCGGTTCTAGAATTTCTTGGGGACTGAAGTAGTTGCAAGTAAATACTGAACTAGTCGAAACCTTTCCCTCTTCACTCATTCAAGGTAATTCTGTTTACGGTTATTATGTTCAACTGGTGCATGACATGTTTATGAGGGTGTTGGCCAATTGCCTATTTTATCCTATCCTTGGTTTTGTGTTTTCAATAAGTCATATTATAGTCTCAAGTCATGTGTTTTTGTGATTATCGTTAGTGGGTTTTGCTGTCAATGCAGCTAGTCGATTAAGAGAGTAAATTAGCTTTCGTCAACAGTTCTAGCAGGGCAAATCACTCTCACAATCATGGCAGGTATTGGATGTTATTTTAGATTTGGGATAAAGAAGGGTGATTAAACCTAGTACCAAGTGACTAACGGAATATCTTAATTGAATGTAGGTTTGGGGGACTCTTGAGCTAGACACACATTTCGGAAACAGGTGTGTAATCACACTGCAATATCTATTAGTCGGTAAAAGCTGAAAAATGTGCCTATTGACGTTACATAAGCGTGCACTCATTCGTGTGGTGATCCGAACTCATAAAACGTCGGCGTTTGACAGTAGAGGCCACCATGAGCAATTTCATGGGCTTAGGTCATTCTAGGCAACGGTAGGCCGAAATGGGTCGTGTGGGCCCCACACGGGTAAACCATACGAACGTGTCGAGATTAATGGGCCAGGCTATGTAGTTCGCACGACCAAGGCCATTTTTGGTCTTATTGGGCCACACGAGCGTATGGGCCCACATGGGCCATGTTATGGGCTTTGGGCCCATTTTTACTGTTTGGTTGTTAAGGTTGCACGAGTCGCCCAAGACGACTGTGGACCTACTGTTGGGTCGGTAAGTATGCTTAGACCCCATACTGACGAAATGACTGTTATACCCCTAAAAGGTAAAATGACTTATATACCCCTATGATATGTTGATTGTATTCGAGCATGATATTTTGCATACACGTATGATTTTATGACATGACATGTTGCATGGGGGTGGGTTTGATATATTTGGAGGAAGTGTACTGTACTTGCAGCATTACTACAAATACTGTTTAAAGCCGCAACCGGTGCTATATTTAGAGTGCAGGGATGGGTGGGCCGATTTTATCCCTACATGGAGTGTAGGGCTAGACTGAGTAGAGTGTAGAGGATGGATGGGTAGGACTTATGTTTGCATTTTTGTTACTGTTTCTGAATTGGGCTAAGGCCTACACTGATACTGTTACTGAATGGGCTAAGGCCCTAACTGAGACAAGACTGATACTGAAATGGGCTTAGGTGTAAACTGGTTTTGTTTAATGTTAGACTATTTTTTCTTTAAAGGATTACACACTGAGTTTCATAAACTCACTCTTCTGCTTATCTGCATATGTAATCCTTAGGCGGATCGGTGCTGCGAGGGACTCGATGGAGGCCACCCAATAGCTACTGCTTCTGTTTAAACTTTTTACCTTTAAGCTATTTAATTTGGGTATTCGTTAAGTAATAAGGCCTTTTTGAAGTTTTATTTTTGGTTTGAGTTTTATATATCTTGGATCTCATCTGTTAGAAGTAGGTTGCGGTTTTCATAAGAATAAATGTTTTAAAAACACCACACTATTGCAACGTATTTTCAAAGCTTCCGTGTCAAACATTATTTTTAAGGTGTAATAATAATCTAAGATGACTAATCTTTTTGCAAAACCTACTTGGGATTTAACAATGAACAAGACACCCTAAAGTTGTGTAAAAGATCACTACGAGGGTTTTATTATAGCTCGAATTTTCAAACAAAACGATGCTTTGCAAAAAAAACTTCAATGGGGCATCACAGATTAGGCCATAACGTCTGGGCCGGGTTTGGGGTGTTACATTTTGTGGTATCAAGAGACAGGTTGCAAAGCTTGACTGTGGATTTGGGTTTTTCTAAAAACGTAAATTTCTAAAAGAATTGTTTCAAATGGTTGAAAAGTATTTTTGAGGTGTTATTTCTGAATGTGTGGTCTACCGAATCTCCGGTGCCAATTCTGTAAGTTCCCAAAAACTACTATTTGTTTAATACTGAGACTACTATAGGAAATAGACTGTACTGAAATACTCTGTTTAGGGTAAACTGAAACTGTAGTAAAACTGTGATCTGTGAAAAGAAAACCCTGGATTACTAAAAATATTTTCCATAAAATATCCTATAATAAACACTGGAACTGTAAAACTGATGCATAAAACTGTTAATACAGATAATACGCAAATTGATAATGAGCACCAGAGGTTCTCATGGAGGGATACTAGAGGTCGTCGCGAAGGCCATGGAGGTGCTCGGGCTGGGTCTTTAGCATCGGGTCATATGCCTAATAATGAAGCTAGGGAGGCACTGGCTTCACCTGTGACTGGGACAGGGTCACACGATCGTGCAGCTGGGGATGACATACTGTCCCAAGCTATGTTACGAATTTTGGAAAGGGTCGTTGGGCCTAATACTGGTGCTGTGGGCCGTGGGTCGATGACAAAACGACTCAGGTCTAATGGGGCTGAGATCTTTAGGGGTATCACTAGAGTTGCCCTTAATATGGTTGAATATTGGATTAAAGCCACAGAGAGGGTCATGGATGACCTCGACTGCACCCGAGAGCAAAAATTAAAAGGTGTGGTGTTGTTGTTATGAGATGAAGCCTATCAGTGGTGGCTTACAGTGAAAGAGGGTACTCAGCCCGACCGGTTGACTTTGGAATTATTCAAGAATGCATTCCAAGGGAAATATGTGGGTGCTAGCTATATGGATGCCCGGAGGAAGGAGTTTCTGAATCTAACTTAGGGGGATAAATCTGTGGCTGAATAGGAGGAAGAATTTTTACGACTTAGCCGCTTTGCGCGTAGGATGGTGGCAACTGAATATGAGCACTGTGTTCATTTCAAGGACAGCCTCAGGGATAATCTACAAGTTCTGATAGCTCTACAGAGGGAGTGAGATTTTACTATGTTATTGGAAAACGCGAAGATTGCTGAGGATGTGAAGCGCAATGAATGCCAAAACTGTGAGAAGGAAAAGGGTAGGAACAAGAGGGTTTGGGAGCCCTCAAGTTCAGCTATGGGGTCTAAGAAGGCCAGATTTGATGGGACGGTCAGAGTTGGGGCACCTATTGCTACTACTGGACCGCAGCCTTATGCTAATTGTGGGAGACGCCATCAGAGCTAGTGCTGGAAAAGGTTAAGGGCATGTTTGAGATACAGATCTATGGAGCACCGTATTAGAGATTGTCCATGGAGGCCCGATCAGATGCAAGTTACTAGTGTAGGTATTGTTCAGTCGCCGAGAGGTGTTCAGCAGACACTGAGAGGCCATGGTCAGGCCAGAGGTGGAAATGGTATTGGCCATGGTCATGAAGCACCAGGCAGAGGTGCTGGTCATACTGAGGCAAGGCAGTCAGCTCTGGTTTACGCTGCACGTCGCCAAAAGGACAAAGACGCTCTAGATGTTATTACAGGCACGTTCTTTATCCATAATGTACCTTCTATTGCATTGATTGATGTTGGGTCTACGACTCTTATATAGCATGTACTGTATCTGAGACTTTAGGTGTGATGGTTGAAAACACTATGAGTGAGGTTACTATGTTAAGTCTATTATGGTAGTTAGTGAGAGTGAATAGACTGTTTAAGGATGTACCCTTAGAGGTTCAAGGAGTGATCTTTTTGGTGGATTTAATGGAACTCCCTTTTAGATAATTCGACTTAATACTGAGTATGGACTAGCTAGTTAAGCATCAAGTGAGTTTGGATTGTGTTGCTAAGTGGGTAATATTGAAAACTGCAGATGGTGACGAGGTGGTTGTGATTGGGAAGCATCGAAATTATTTGTCAAATGTGATTTCTTTACTCAGACCTGAGAAGTTGGTTCGTAAGGGGTGTGAGGCGTATTTAGCCTACATTGGAGTTTCTGATTCTGAGGTTCCTTCTGTTAAAGATATTAGAATGGTTAGGGATTTTCCTGATGTTTTTCCCGATGAACTGCCTAGGTTACCTCCTAACCGTGAAGTTGAGTTTGGGATAGAGCTTCTGCTTGGTACAGCTCCAGTGTCTATTGCCCTTTATAAAATGGCACCGAAGGAGCTTGTGGAGCTTAAAGCTCAGATTCAAGAGTTATTGGACCGAGGGTTCATCCACCCTAGCATGTCTCCGTGGGGAACACCAGTTTTTTTTGTGAAAAAGAAGGATGGAACCATGCGTATGTGCATCGATTACTAGTAACTGAACAATTTGACTATTAAGAATAAGTACCCCCTACCGAGGATAGACGATCTATTTGACCAGTTCCGAGGAGCTTTGATCTTCTCTAAGATTGATCTCCGATTGGGGTACCATCAACTGAGGGTCAAGGAGACTGATGTTTATAAGACAGCTTTTAGGACTCGTTATGGTCATTACGAGTTCCTAGTGATGTTATTTGGATTGATGAATACACTAGCGGCTTGTATGGATCTGATAAACCGAGTGTTCCAGCCCTATCTGGATCGGTTCGTAGTGGTGTTTATAGATGATATTCTGGTGTATTCGAGAACTAAAGATAAAGATGATGCACATCTCTGAGTTGTGTTGCAGATTTTGAGGGAGAAACAGTTGTATGCTAAGTTTAGCAAGTGTGAATTTTGGTTATGAAAGGTAACATTTCTGGGTCATGTGGTATCTGTTGGGGGGATTAGGGTTGACCCTTAGAAAATTGAAGTTGTTCTCGATTGGAAGCAGCCTAAGTCGATATTTGAGATTCGAAGTTTTCTGGGTCTGGCAAGGTACTATATACATTTTGTGGAAGGGTTTTTGTTGATTGCTGCACCTCTGACTAAGTTGTTACGTAAAGGGATACCGTATAATTGGACTGATAAGCAGCAAGAAAGTTTTAAGAAGCTTAAGAAAGTTCTGATTGAGGCCCCT
Source organism: Gossypium anomalum (assembly GCA_025698475.1). NCBI lineage: Eukaryota > Viridiplantae > Streptophyta > Magnoliopsida > Malvales > Malvaceae > Gossypium > Gossypium anomalum. The sequence goes on along the minus strand of CM046960.1, from coordinate 33,499,110 downwards.
ATCTTAATACAGCCAGATTCTGGGAAGGAATTCATTATCTACAACGATGCATCACATGTTGGCTTAGGATGTCGGTATATGAGATTCAAAGTTTTCTGGGTCTGTAGGATACTATAAACGTTTTGTGGAAGGGTTTTCCTTGATTGCTGCACCTCTGACTAAGTTGTTACATAAAGGGATATCATTTAATCGGACTGATAAGCAGCAGGAAAGTTTTGAGAAGCTTAAGAAAGTTCTGACTGAGGCCCCTGTCTTAATACAACCAAAATTTGGGAAGGAATTCATTGTCTATAGCAATGCATCACATGTTGGCTTAGGATGTGTGTTGATACAAGGAGGTAAAGTTGTGGCTTATGTGTCTCGTCAGCTTAAGACGCATGAGGCAAACTATCTGACACATGACTTGGAGTTGGTCGCGGTGGTGTTCGTACTGAAAATTTAGAGGCATTACCTATACGATGAGAAGTGTATCATTTATACAGATCAAAAGAACCTCAAGTATCTCCTCACTCAGAAGGATCTAAACCTTAGGCAGCGTAGATGGATAGAGTTGCTTAAGGATTATGACTGTTCGATTGAATATTATCCTGGTAAGGCTAATGTGGTAGCAGATGTACTGAGCTGTAGGGTTGTGACTGATCTAAGGGCGATGTTTGCTCATCTCAACTTATTCGATGATGGTAGCCTATTGGCTGAACTTCTAGTAAAATCAAGGTGGATTGAACAGATTAAGGGTAAACAATTGGATGATGAGTAACTGGGTCCTCGATTTCAATAGATAGAGAGTGGGGAAACTTCAGATTTTGGACTAAATAGTGAAAGGGTACATTATTTCCGTAGGAGAGTCTGTGTACCGAAGGATACTGATCTGAGGTAGTCGATACTGTAGGAGGCGCATAATAGTTCTTATCCGATACATCCTGGTGGGAATAAAATATACTGAGATCTTCATGAGTTATAGTGGTGGCCAGGTCTTAAGCATAAAGTTATTACTTTTGTGAGTAAATGCCTTACTTGTCAACAGGATAAGGCTGAACACCAGTTGCATTTAGGGTTGCTTCAGCCAGTTAAGATTCCACTGTGGAAGTGGGAGAGAGTAACTATGGACTTTGTTAGTAGGCTGCCCTTAACGCCTACTAAGAAGGATTCAGTATGGGTCATTGTGGATCGATTGACCAAGTCTGCCCATTTCATACATGATCCTACTGATTACTCATGTAGAAACTAGCTAAGCTGTATGTGTCTGAGATAGTGCAACTACATGGGGTACTGGTTTCCATAATATCTTATAAAGATCCTCGCTTCATGTCTCGGTTCTAGAAAAAGTTACACGAAGCTTTGGGTACAAGGTTGGACTTTAGTACTGCCTTCCATTCTTAGACTGATGGTCAGTCAGAGAGGGTGATTCAGATACTAGAGGATATGTTAAGGATCAAGGCAGTTGGGAGGACTACTTGCCGTTAGCAGAGTTTGCGTATAACAATAGCTACCAATCTAGCATACAGATAACACCTTACGAGGTACTATATGGTCGTAGGTGTCGTACCCCTATGTGTTGGACTGAGTTGGGCAAGCGGCGTGTTCTGGGTCCTGAATTAGTTTCTGATACTAAGGATAAAGTTAGATTGATTCGGGACCTATTGAAGGCAGCATCTGACAGACAGAAGTCATATACGGATCTGAAGCGTAGGGAGATTGAGTATTCTGTGGGGGACTTAGTGTTTCACAAGGTCTCACCATGGAAGAAGGTATTGAGGCTTGGTCGGAAGGGCAAGTTAAACCCTAGGTTTATTGGGCCTTATCGCATACTGAAATGTGTAGGATCGACTTCCTATCAACTTGAGTTACCTCCATAGTTGGACCGGATTCATGATGTGTTCCACATCTCTATGCTGAGGCGATATCGCTCTAATCCTGAGCACATCGTCTCAATTGATGAGATTGAGGTTAGGCCAGATCTGAATTTTGAGGAAGAGCCTTTCTAGATTTTAGATCGTGATATGAACGTTCTGAGAAGGAAGTCTGTTCCACTGATTAAGGTACTATGGCGTAATCACAGTTTTGAGGAAGCCACGTGGGAACCCGAGGAGGCGATGCGACAACAATACCCTCATCTATTTTAATTAGGTAAATTTCGAGGCTAAAATTTTCTTTTAGGGGTTAGAGTTGTAACACCTCAAAATATAGGTACTTATTTTCTATGTGTTGTGAAACTCAAATGCATGCTTGTCTCGTTGGTTGAGTGTCCTGGGAAACGCCTGGAAAGTCTTGGGTTCAAGCTTTAGTTTGTACAAAAAGTTTTGATTTTGCTTAAATGAAACCTTTGACTCTAGACAGTTGGTTTTTAAATGATTGAGGGGAGTTCATGACATAAAAAGCTTGTTGGTCTAGGGTTAGTGGAATGTGGAGTGTTATGGGGGATCTGAGGTTCGAAGCCTGACAACGCAAAGAATATTTTGGTTTTCTTTTGCTTCTGACATTGGGAAGGTGTTGTGGTTGGGGGTGTTGGAGGAGTGTGAGGAGTTGTGGCCGAATACTAGGGATTGGTTGGAGGGAATTTTGGCTGGTAGGGATTTGGATGAGTAGGATATGGTTGAGTGATCTTAAGAGCGATAGGGGGAGAGAAGTTAGGAGTTTTGAATGGAGTGGTAGTGGGTATGCTAAATTTGGACTCTCACTTCTGGCATTTTCAGCTTTTGAGCAAAAGTTGGGGGTTTGGTCATTTCTTTTCGGTTCTTTTCTCCTTAGTGCGAATTCCTACCTATTGGTTTTGGTTGTTTCCTATTTGTCATTTTGGTCTTTTTCGGATTGTTCTCCTCTAAGTTTTTTGTCCACTGATTGCCTTTGCTCCTCTTCTCTCTCGTATCAAGTCTTTTTGGCCAGAAACCTGTGCCTGGGTGGTGAGCCGACTCCTTTCTTCCTCTCCTTTACTCCAAAATTTCCCCTCTTGATAGAATACACCTTTTCTTCACCTTTCCTCTCTTCTTCCTCCTTTGGCCGAATATACCATCTCTCCTCTTTCGACTTTCATGGTTATCAAAGTTTATTTCTATCCACCTTGCTATTGTGACCTAGTATCCCATCCCTTTTGTCGCGATTTGGTGTTGTTCTTCAACAAGTCGGTAAGTACTCTCACACTGTTAAAAGTCAGATACTCCTTCCTTTCTTGCCGATTCTTATCTTCCCTCTCCTAGGTGTGGTGTTTCTTTCAGTTTCTAGAATTTCTCGGGGAGTGAAAGAGTTGCTAGTAAATACTAAAGCAGTCGAAACCTTTCCCTCTTCACTCAATCAAGGTAATTTTGTTTGTGATTATTTTGTTCAACTGGTACATGACTTGTTTAGGAGGGTGTTGGCCGATTGCCTATTTTCTCCTATCCTTGGTTTTGTGTTTTCAATAAGCCATATTATAGTATCAAGTCATGTGTTTTTGTGATCATCGTTAATGGGTTTCGCTGTCAATACAGCTATTCGATTAGGAGAGTAAATCAGCCTTTGTCAACGGTTCTAACAGGGCTAATCACTCTTACAATCAAGGCAGGTATCGGATGTTATTTTAGGCTGGGGATAAAGAAGGGTTATTAAACCTAGTACCAAATGAAACGGAATATCTTAATTGAATATAGGTCTGGGGGACTCTTGAGCTAGACACGCGTGTCACAAACAGGTGTGTAATCATACTGCAATATCTGTTAGTCGGCAAAAGCCAGAAAATGTGCCTATTGACGCTACACGAGCGTGCGCTCATTCATGTGGTGATCCGAACGCATAAAACGTGGGCATTTGACAGTAGAGGCCACCATGAGCGATTTCATGGGCTTAGGTCGTTTTGGGCCATGATGGGCTGAAATGGGCCCACAGGCTCGTGAGCCCCACACGGGTAAACCACACGGTGAAGATTAATGGGACAGGCTGTGTAGTTCGCACGACCATGGCCATTTTTGAGCTTATTGGGCCACACGAGCATGTGAGCCCACATGGGTCGTGTTATGGGCTTTGGGCCCATTTTCACTGTTTGATTGTTAATGTTGCACGGGTCGCCCAAGACGACTGTGGACCTACTATTGGGTTGGTAAGTACGCTTAGACCCCATACTGATGAAATGACTGTTATACCCTTAAGAGGTAAAATGACTTATATACCCCTATGATATGTTGACTGTATTTGAGCGTGATATTTTGCATACACATATGATTTTATGACATGACATGTTGCATGGGGGTGGGTTTGATATATTTGGAGGAAGTGTACTGTACTGGCAGCTCTGCTGCAAATACTATTTAATGCCGCAACCGGTGCTATATTTTGAGTGTAGGGATAGGTGGGTCAATTTTATCCCCACATGGAGTGTAGGGCTGGATGGGGTAGAGTGTAGAGGATGGATGGGTAGGACTTTTGTTTGCATTTCTGTTATTGTTTCTGAATTGGGCTAAGGCCCACACCGATCTCATATCTTGAATGGCTAAGGCCCTAATCGAGACCGGATCGATCTGAAACGCTTAGGCCTGCATCGGATTTTTAATATTTGTTAGACTGTCTATTCATTAAAGGATTACACACTGAGTTTCATAAACTCACTCTTCTGCTTATCTGCGCAGGTAATTCTTAGGTGGATCGGTGCTGCGAAGGACTCGATGGGGACCACACAACTGCTAGTGCTTCTGTTTAAACTTTTTACCTTTAAGCTATTTAATTTGGGTATTCGTTAAGTAATAAGGCCTTTTTAAAGTTTTATTTTTGGTTTGAGTTTTATATATCTTGGATCTCATCAGTTAGAAGTAGGTTGCGATTTTCTTAAGAATAAATGTTTTAAAAACACCACACTATTGCAACGTATTTTCAAAGCTTCCACGTCAAACATTGTTTTTAAGGTGTAATAACAATCTAAGATGACTAATATTTTTGCAAAACTTACTTGGGTTTTAACAATGAACAAGACACCCTAAAGTTAAGTAAAAGATCACTACAAGGGTTTTATTATAGCTCAGATTTTCAAACAAAACGATGCTTTGCAAAACAAACTTTAATGTGGCATCACAGATTCGGCCATAACGTCTGAGCCGGGTTTGGGGTGTTACAAAAACTATCCCTGGTCCTTAGCGCCCCATATATCACAATCACAAATAAGTGAGTACTCACAATCCTATGGCAGGCCAACTATATCCAATGGTTTCATTAAGTCACAAGGCCAAAATATCCATAATGTTATCAAATATTACTTACAGATTATCTGCAAGTATTCACCACATAATCATATCAGTAGCACATTATATACACCGTTACATGGCATGAATAACATGCCCTCATATTTACTGTCACAATAGTCAACCCGACATGTTCATATTTCATCACATCATAATCCTCTTTATCACCATACACAAACATATTTATCACATATTTAGCATAGGTAAAAGAACACTTACACTTAGAATTTAGAGAAGAGATTTAGGCTACCTCTAAATTCCCAAATACACAATGAATTGCTTACGAGTAGCTATTTCAAAACACTCACTGAAATATTCGATTTTGCTGAAAAATCAAAAGCATAGACAAGCTTTCCTTTGTCGTTATCTCTACTCGTTGAAGGTCCTATCAACTCCAACACTTCAACAAGACAAACCACACATATTCAGTCAATAACTAACCTCAAACAACCAAAAACACAAGCTTAAGCTACATTCTTCTCTGACCAACACCTTTAGCACAGCAAACTTAAAATTTGAATAATTCAGTCTATGCTTAATCTTTTCACATGAAACGAATTCCATTCATCTACATATTCATCTTCAACTAATTCCCAACCTTTAAACTTCAGAAAACTATGCGTTTTAAGGTATCAAAATTTTTTGACAAGTTTTGGCCATTATAACAAAAATTTATTAAAACATAAAAAATCCTTAAAGAAACTTCAAAGGTACTTTAGAAAGCTTCTAATTAGGTTAAAACTAATTTAAAAACACTTTAAAGCCAAGTTTTTATCCACAAACTCGAAATTCACCATTAAAGACCCAATTTTTTACTTTTACCTAAAACTTGCATTTTAATAGCTAAAAATTCAGATTAAGGAACTAGATAACATTTAAAACTAATAAGAAAATGATGGGTTACCTTTGACGGAAGAAAAATGGAGATTTTGATACAAATCTGAGAAACCTGCACTCAAGGAAGATGATGAAATTGGTGAGAATTTTAGGTGTTTTCTTGGAATATTTTGAAGATAAATGGCTTGGGAATTGATAGAAATCAAAAGGGAGAAGATTTAGCAACCAAAATTAATGAAGAGAGCTTGAGAGAGCAAAAATGGTATAAGTAAGAATAGAGCAAAACTTTTTGCATGAAACAAGTTGGGAAGGGAGTTTTAGGTTGATTTTGAAAAATTAGTTTAATTGCTTCATAAAGACTCACAGCTTTGACCTTTTACAAATCAGTCCATTTTCTAAAATTAAATATATTTAATACTCAATTACAGAAATTGACTTAATTTTATGAAAGCTATTATAGAAAACATTATCGAGTACCAACCTTACCAAATTCCAAGCTCATATAGGCCAAAATTCCTAAAATACCCTTAAAACTCCTAGGCCCTATTTTGGGGTCTGACCGAGAGGAATTAAATTAAGATTAACATTTGCAATTGATTCTAAATTATTAAGGGTAGAAGTAAAGTCCTGCGAATACCTCTTCCCTAAGATTTTATAGACTGGCCCAACTTCATCATGGCCCACTCCTTCATTAACACCAGTCTTCACCCCCATCGACATAACAGGCCCCACCTGGGCCTCAATCACCGTCTCAATGCCTCAGCATACCCTGGGCCTCTTCTTTAGATATTTATTAGAATTTCTTGTAACCCTTGTGCCTGTGACAACTGCTGCCAAAGTTTCATTTTCTTCAGTCCCTTTACCCAAAATTAACTCCCTAGATCCACCATTAATGCCTATTGTTTCTCCTAAACCATTTAGGCTCAAGAATCTTGAGCACGTGGATATCATCTTATCCTTGGAACCCTATGAATCACTTCTTCCACGCTGTAATTTTCGCTCCACCATTACGCATAGCCCTTACACTATTTTGACCTCCCCTACTGCTCTAATTTTGGCCTCTCTTGGTTCAACAATAGTTGCCGCTTTTCTCCTTTCACAGATTGGGTCAATGGGATGCAAATGGCATAGCTCTTTCACATGCCTGTACATGCCACAAGAGAAGCATATCATCGGGAGGGATTCGTATTCCACGTGTTGAATGAAAAGAGATTTGTTTTAACTAACTAATTAATTAAACTAAGAACTTGCAGAAAAGAGAATTTGCGAAATTACTACCTAAGGAAAAATCCACCTAGACTTTTACTTGTTATTCTGGCTCCGAACCGGACGATTTATTCATTTAAATTGTTCCGTAGAAATTCCTAATGTATATTATTATCCCTCTCGAGACTAACAATGTCTAATCCTTAGGTTGAATAACCGAGAGTTATCTCTAATTAACACCCTAAGGTTGCATTAACTCGATCTATGGATTCCCTTATTAGGTTTCACCCTAATCCGACAAAATCTTGTCACCCTATCTCTAGGCGCGCAATTAACTCCGCTTAATTATGATAAAGTTACTCTTAGTTAGGGTCTATTCCTCCTTCAACTAAGACTAGTAACTTGAAAAGATATCCTGAAATACCAAAAAAAAGATTAAGAACACATAATTAAGAACAAGTCAAATATTTATCATACAATTCAGAAATAATAACAAGGTTTTGTCATAGGTTTCATCCCCCTTAGGTATTTAGGGGTTTAGTTCATAACTAAACAAGAAAACATCTCAGAAAAATAATAATTACAAAACATAAAGAAAACCCAAAACTCCTGAACGGGAAATTGAGGAGAGATCTTCAGTTTTGATAGTGGCTCCAGCTACTGAGATGGATCAATCGGCTTTCTTAGAGTAATTCCTTACTCCCTATTCTTCGTTTCTTTTTCTTCCTCTTCTAGGGTGTGTTTATAGGCTTTGGAATGGGTAAGAAGCCTCAAAAGTGGCCTTTTCAGAATTGGACTTTAACTTGGGCTCGACAGGGACACACTCGTGTGACACGCCCGTGTGCAATAATTTCAGGCCATGTTCGAGGTACACGGCCGTGTGATATTCCTGTGTGAAGAGTTCCAGGCCGTGTTGATTTCGTGCTTTCACCCATTTTCTTCGTTTTCGACCCGTTTCTCGTTCTTTTCATTCTCCTATGCCTACCTGAGAATAAAACATGAAATTAAGGCATTAGGAGCATCGAATTCACCAAATCTAAGGAGAAATCATTCATAAAATGCGTTAAGCATAGGTTATAAATATGTATAAATTACAGTTTATCAAATACCCCCACACTTAAGCATTTGCTTGTCCTCAAGCAAAATCCTCGAATCACAGTTAAAATTTTCTTTTTCTCAACTTATAATTCTGATCAATATTATCTCAAATCATCTCATGAGTAATCATACATTGAGAATTCAACTAAAAGAACATTAGAGCTTCAAACATTCTAAATTGAGTATTTTAACCATGAAAAACTTAGGTATGTCCCCTCCCCTAAGTAGTTATCATTGATTTGGAACCTCACAGAGTTAAACATCCTCACTAAAGATTCACTCAAATCACTCGAAGTGTTTAAGGACAATGAAATTAGCACTCATCAGTCAATATGAAAAGTTATTACCATAGGCTTGCACAAAAATCAAATCTCCACTACTATAAATTGAGATGATACATCAATCTAAAGGTCTTTAAAGGGTTGTAACGAGGCTTAGTTAGGGGGTGTGGTCACAAGCTAAAAGAAAGGGTTAGAATTGAGATTGACTTGAAAAATTACTTTAACTAGAAAAAATATTAAATCATCACTTGCGTACAACAAAGCTTTCTTCTTTGACTATGGAATGAGACTTACAAGCAACAGATAACTAGTGATTTATATACATTTTTTTTTTAAATATCATATATTACTATTAGGAATAAGACATAGTTAAGCAATTTATTCAAATCAATTCCCGACAAAAATTGGGGATCAAATTAATTTAAAGGGATTTCAACAATAATGGGTTAATGGTTAATATCAAAGGTGGTACACGGAATGGCTTGTTAGGCTCAAAGGGGTTTACTAAGGGTTAATCGTGGAGATAGGCTTTTCATGGCATTAGTAGGTTAATCCTAAGTGCCTCTATCATCTTGATATATCAAATCAAATAGTGTGGTTTTGACATGCATAATCATGCAAGTTCTAGAATAACAATTCAATATTGGCACACTCAAAGCAATAATAAAAGTGAGCATGAAAGAATTAATAAATGCTCAAAAGGCTTAAAAATCTCACAAAAATTATGGCTTTTTAATGTTTCAATCTGTGGGATTCAATTCAAGATAATACCTAAATTTGGGGAAACAACCTAAAATTTTAAATTCTTAAAATTTAATTTATCATGCTTGATTTTCTAGTGTCTTAAAGTTTAACAATCAATGCATGAATGCCTATGTTTTAATTCACGATATATCAATCAAAATTATCAGTCAATCAAAATTCATCTTAAACATGATATGAGAGATTCACAAGAGAACAAAGCAATTTTCAGGGGTTTTCAGATAATGAAATAATTACCCCCCCCACACTTAAGATGTACATTGCCCTCAATGTACAAGGTTAGATATATAAAAAATATAAGATCATAAGATAGGGAAAGAATTGAAACTTCCTGGGTACTGAATGAATGTCCTAGTTTGGCGAAATGGAGGTGGAGGAGGATACTCCGGTGGTAGTAGAGGTTGGATACCACAGGTGTTGTGCCAAAAGAATACTATATCTCCCTATTGAGCAGGGCATGGTAACCATAGTGAACCTTTTCCATTGGAGTTTGAAGTTCCTAAATGATTGTGAGCTTTGGAGCTCTGTAATAACTGTGATAAAAGCAAGAACTGTTTAGGGGATATTAGGAAGAATGATTTACTCGTAAAAGATTAGCCGAGAGTAAAGATTGTTAGATAAATATTATAAATCCTAATAAAAATAAAATGAAAGAAAAACAAAAAGTTGTCTTAAACGAAAATAAAAACATAAAATAAGAAAAATAAAAATTTCGCGTAGAGGCCGTGTGGACTTGTAGCGGCTAGGGTTAGGGTTTTTGAGTGGGGAAGACAATGAATAGTGCATTGTATTTATAGATTTTGGGGCACAAGGCCAGGAGACACGCCCGTGTGTCTTAATTTCAGGCCGTGTGTTTCGCGTTTTTCTCCTTTTGGCCCGTCTGAAATTTGACACACGGTCGTGTCTCTCGATCGTGTTTTGCCTTATTCGCTTCTCCCACTCCCGTGTTAATTTGACAGGTTCACCCACGGGTGGTCGACACAGGCGTGTCGCACGCCCGTGCTAGTTTCTCAGCTTCGACCACGGTCCTCAAGCACAGGCGTGTCACACGCCTGTGTTGTTTTGGCAGGTTCGCCCACGGCCCTGTCCCACGGCCGTGGTAGTTTATCGTCACCCGTGTTTTGCAAAAATCTTGCCCTGTTTCCACACGGTTTGACACACGCCTGTGTGCTTGGCCATGTGGGTTTTGTGGACCTGTTTAAAGATTCAGTTAGTGGTCTAAATATTAAGAATTTTGAAATTTAAATAAAATTTAAATAAATGAAAACTATTAGTACTCGGGTTGCCTCTCGAGAATCGCTTATTTATAGTCTAAGCTCGACTTACCTCTCTGTTGAATGGTCAAGGTGGTTTAAGGAGTTTGTACTCCTCATTCTAACTATCATTCTTATCAAAATAAAACTTTAGTCGGGAATTGTTTACCTTAAAAGTGCCGAACTTGGGATGACTTACCTTCACTGTACTGAATGGGAAAATACTAAGTACCGTAAGAGGGGCTTCTTCATCCGGGTTAGGAGTGACAATGTAAGGGTCTACGGCATCTAATAAGACTTGATCTCCAACCTTAAGTTGATTTGGAGAGGTATCGAGCTTGTTTTGGCGTAGTTTCGATTTACCGGGTGTTCTCAGTTTATGCGCTCGCATTCGTCTAGCTCCTTTATCTTTAGCCTTCTTTCTTCATGAATGGGTCCTCTATTGTTGTTACTAGAACATGGCTCGTGAACTTCTTTCAAACTTAATTTCTGCACAGTGGATTGTGTCATATCATCAGTTTTAACAGATTGGTATGGACAATTACCTTTACTTTTCGATGTGTTGCCAGAATTACGAGCTTGAAGGGTGATCGTCTCGTCTCCTACACGAAGGGTGAGCTCACTTGTACCAACATCAATAATTGTCTTAGCAGTTGCTAAAAAGGGCCTCCCTAAAATCAAAAGGGTGTTGGTATCCTCCCCTATATCTAAAACAACGAAATCAACGGGAAATATGAATTTATCCACTTTCACTAGTACATCTTCAATAATACCCCTAGGAAATCTTATGGTTTTATCTGCCAGTTGAATGCTCATCCTTGTTTTTTTGGGTTTCCCAAGACCTAGTTGTTTAAACATTTTGTAAGGCATGACATTGATACTTGCCCCTAAATCAGCTAATGCATTATTCACATCTAAATTACCAATTAAGCAAGGAATTGTAAAACTCCCTGGATCTTTCAATTTGTTGGGTAGCTTATTCTCAGAATAGCCGAGAGCAAACTGCGTTTAGCTCCACATGCGATGCTTCGTCCAACTTCCACTTGTTTGCTAAAAGCTCTTTTAAAAATTTCATTGCATTTGGCATCTGTGACAGAGCTTCAATAAATGGTAAGTTGATATGTAATTTTTTTAAAAGTTTAAGGAATTTACCGAATTGTTCATCTGAGCGGTCTTTCCTTGTCACGTTAGGGTATGGAACTCGAGGTTTATATTCTACATTCACCATTTTATTATGACTTACTTCACCATCACCTTTGCTTACCACAGTTTCTTGCATCAATTCTGGCTCTGGCTCAACGAATCCTTCTTTATCTTGAGTATAATTTCGTTGAGCTATTCCCTTGGGTTCGGTTCAGTGTTACTTGGAAAGCTACCTTGTGGTCGTTCAGAAATTAATTTGGATAGCTGACCTATCTGAGTTTCGAGTCCTTGAATTGATGCTTGTTCATTTTTGAGTGCTGTCAAGATATTCTGGAAATGAGTTTCTGACACCGAGATGAATTTGGATAGCATCTCCCTAAGGTTCGACTTCTTTTCCTATTGGTAAGGTTGTTGTTGAAAACCATGAGGATTCTGTGGCCTTTGATTTCCTTGACTGCCCCAAGAGAAATTTGGGTGGTTCTTCCAACCTGCATTATAAGTATTACTATATGGGTTATTTTGAGATCTAAAATTATTGTTATCCATATAGTTGACTTGTTCCTCTTTGTTTGTAGGATTGAATGGTGGGTATTCTGTAAGCACACCTCCTCCACTTGAATCACACCGCATCACCGGATGTACCGCAGTGAAAACCAAGTAAACCATCAATTTTCTTATTCGTAAGTTCTACCGATTTGACAACATAGTGACCGAATCAACGTTATAAACGCCATCTTTGTTTTTCGTTGGCTTAGTCCTCATGACTTGCCACTGATAGTTATTCAGTGACATCTCTTCAATAAATTCAGAAGCCTCTTCAGGTGTTTTGTTATTGATGGTCCCACCAGCAGCTGCATCAATCATTTGTCTTGTCGAAGGATTCACACCGTTGTAGAATGTTTGAATTTGCAGCCATAGAGGTAATCCATGGTGTGGACACCTTCGTAAAAGGTCTTTGTATCTCTCCCATGCATCGTAAAGAGTTTCTAAATCCATCTGCACAAAAGAAGAGATATCATTACGCAACTTAGTTGTTTTTGTCGGTGAAAAATATTTTAATAAAAATTTTTCGGTCATTTGTTCCTAAGTGGTAATGGACCCTCGTGGTAGTGAGCTCAACCACTGTTTAGCTTTGTTTCTCAGTGAAAAGGGGCATAACTGAAGGCGAATGGCATCATAAAAAATGCCATTAATTTTGATTGTTCGCACAGTTCTAGGAAATTTGCCAAGTGAGTGTTGGGGTTCTCATCCTACAAACCATCAAACTGAACAAATTGTTGCATCATCTGAATCGTGTTAGGTTTTAGTTCAATATTATTTGCGGCAATAATAGGCCTAACAATACTTGACTCAGTTCCTGTAAAATTAGGTTTAGCATAATCATACATAGTACGAGGAGCGAGATTCTGATTTGCTAATTCAGCGAGTATAGCTGGAGGTAGCGGATTGTCTTGATTTTCAGCCATCTCCTCAGTTGTAGTTGAGATATCGTCCTCTTGCTTTTCATCTATGTATTTTAAGCTGCACCTGATTTCTCGTTGGTTTCTACGAGCTGTACGATCAATTTCCTCGTCAAAAAGCAATGGTCCAAACGGGTTTCTTCTATTCATAAACTATAAGAACCTGCCAGGAGAAAAAGAAAGAAAATCAGTAAAATAAAAATTAAAGTTAAATTGCAAGAAAATAAATGGCTAAAGTAATAAAAATTGAGCGTTCCTAATATCTTAGTCCCCGGCAACGGTGCCAAAAACTTGATCGTCGATTTTCCTGTGATAAGTTTTATAAATTTATAATGAGTCATTCTTGAAACTAACTATTATCACGACGTAGGCAAGTGCACCTATCGAACAGTAGTTTAGTTTTAGCAAGACCGGATTGTCAAACCCAAAGGACTAGGAGTACTAGTAATGACTGTCTTCTTATTATCTAGCGGATGAAAAGAGATTTGTTTTAACTAACTAATTAATTAAACTAAGAACTTACAGAAAATAGAATTTGGGAAATTACTTTTGGGGAAAGCGATTGATTGAAACAATACCTAAGGAAAAATCCACTTAGACTTTTACTTGTTATTCTGGCTCCGAAACGGACGATTTATTCATTTAACTTATTCCGTAGAAATCCCTAATGTATATTATTATCCCTCTTGAGACTAACAATGTCTAATCCCTAGGTTGAATAACCGAGAGTTATCTCTAATTAACACCCTAAGGTTGTATTAACTCAATCTATGGATTCCCTTATTAGGTTTCACCCTAATCCGGTAAAATCTTGTCACCCTATCTTTAGGCGCGCAATCAACTCCGCTTAATTATGACAAAGTTACTCTTAGTCAGGGTCTATTCCTCCTCCAACTAAGATTAGTAACTTGAAGTGATATCCTGAAATACCAAAACAAGGATTAAGAACACATAATTTTCAAGTCAAATATTTATCATACAATTCAGAAATAATAACAAGGTTTTTCATAGGTTTCATCCCCCTTAGGTATTTAGGGGTTTAGTTCATAACTAAACAAGAAAACATCTCAAAATAATAATACTAACAAAACATAAAGAAAACCCAAAACTCCTGAAGGGGAAATTGGGGAGAGATCTTCAGTCTTGGTAGTGGCTCCGGCTTTTGAGATGGATCTAAATTGAGTATTTTAATCATGAAAAACTTAGGTATGTCCCCTCCCCTAAGTAGTTATCATTGATTTGGAACCTCACAGAGTTAAACATCCTCACTAAAGATTCACTCAAATCACTCGAAGTGTTTAAGGACAATGAAATTAGCACTCATCAGTCAATATGAAAAGTTATTACCATAGGCTTGCACAAAAATCAAATCTCCACTACTATAAATTGAGATGATACATCAATCTAAAGGTCTTTAAAGGGTTGTAACGGGGCTTAGTTAGGGGGTGTGGTCACAAGCTAAAAGAAAGGGTTAGAATTGAGATTGACTTGAAAAATTACTTTAACTAGAAAAAATATTAAATCATCACTTGCGTACAACAAAGCTTTCTTCTTTGACTATGGAATGAGACTTACAAGCAAATGATAACTAGTGATGATTTATATACATTTTTTTTTTTTTATATCATATATTACTATTAGGAATAAGACATAGTTAAGCAATTTATTCAAATCAATTCCCGACAAAAATTGGGGATCAAATTAATTTAAGGGGATTTCAACAATAATGGGTTAATGGTTAATATCAAAGGTGGTACACGGAATGGCGTGTTAGGCTCAAAGGGGTTTACTAAGGGTTAATCGTGGAGATAGGCTTTTCATGGCATTAGTGGTTTAATCCTAAGTGCCTCTATCATCTTGATATACCAAATCAAATAGTGTGGTTTTGACATGCATAATCATGCAAGTTCTAGAATAACAATTCAATATTGGCACACTCAAAGCAATAATAAAAGTGAGCATGAAAGAATTAATAAATGCTCAAAAGGCTTAAAAATCTCACAAAAATTATGGCTTTTTAATGTTTCAATCTGTGGGATTCAATTCAAGATAATACCTAAATTTGGGGAAACAACCTAAAATTTTAAATTCTTAAAATTTAATTTATCATGCTTGATTTTCTAGTGTCTTAAAGTTTAACAATCAATGCATGAATGCCTATGTTTTAATTCACGATATATCAATCAAAATTATCACCAATCAAAATTCATCTTAAACATGATATGAGAGATTCACAAGAGAACAAAGCAATTTTCGTGGGTTTTCAGATAATGAAATAATTACCCCCCCCACACTTAAGATGTACATTGCCCTCAATGTACAAGGTTAGATATATAAAAAATATAAGATCATAAGATAGGGAAAGAATTGAAACTTCCTGGGTACTGAATGAATGTCCTAGTTTGGCGAAATGGAGGTGGAGGAGGATACTCCGGTGGTAGTAGAGGTTGGATACCACAGGTGTTGTGCCAAAAGAACACTATATCTCCTTATTGAGCAGGGCATGGTAACCATAGTGAACCTTTTCCATTGGAGTTTGAAGTTCTTAAATGATTGTGAGCTTTGGAGCTCTGTAATAACTGTGATAAAAGCAGGAACTGTTTAGGGGATATTAGGAAGAATGATTTACTCGTAAAAGATTAGCCGAGAGTAAAGATTGTTAGATAAATATTATAAATCCTAATAAAAATAAAATGAAAGAAAAACAAAAAGTTGTCTTAAACGAAAATAAAAACATAAAATAAGAAAAATAAAAATTTCACGTAGAGGCCGTGTGGACTTGTAGCGGCTAGGGTTAGGGTTTTTGAGTGGAGAAGACAATGAATAGTGCATTGTATTTATAGATTTTGGGGCACACGGCCAGGAGACACGCCCGTGTGTCTTAATTTCAGGCCGTGTGTTTCGCGTTTTTCTCCTTTTGGCCCGTCTAAAATTTGACACACGGTCGTGTCTCTCGATCGTGTTTTGCCTTATTCACTTCTCCCACGCCCGTGTTAATTTGACAGGTTCACCCACGGGTGGTCGACACAGGCGTGTCGCACGCCCGTGCTAGTTTCTCAGCTTCGACCACGGTCCTCAAGCACAGGCGTGTCGCACGCCTATGTTGTTTTGGCAGGTTCACCCACGGCCCTGTCCCACGGCCGTGGCAGTTTATCCTCACCCGTGTTTTGCAAAAATCTTGCCCTGTTTCCACACGGTTTGACACACGCCCGTGTGCTTGGCAATGTGGGTTTTGTGGACCTGTTTAAAGATTCAGTTAGTGGTCTAAATATTAAGAATTTTGAAATTTAAATAAAATTTAAATAAATGAAAACTATTAGTACTCGGGTTGCCTCTCGAGAATCGCTTATTTATAGTCTAAGCTCGACTTACCTCTCTGTTGAATGGTCAAGGTGGTTTAAGGAGTTCGTACTCCTCATTCTGACTATCATTTTTATCAAAATAAAACTTTAGTCGGGAATTGTTTACCTTAAAAGTGCCGAACTTGGGATGACTTACCTTCACTGTACTGAATGGGAAAATACTAAGTACCGTAAGAGGGGCTTCTTCATCCGGGTTAGGAGTGACAATGTGAGGGTCTACGGCATCTAATAAGACTTGATCTCCAACCTTAAGTTGATTTGGAGAGGTATCGAGCTTGTTTTGGCGTAGTTTCGATTTACCGGGTGTTCTTAGTTTATGTGCTCGCATTCGTCTAGCTCCTCTATCTTTAGCCTTCTTTCTTCATGAATGGGTCCTCTATTGTTGTTACTAGAACATGGCTCGTGAACTTCTTTCAAACTTAATTTCTGCACAGTGGATTGTGTCATATCATCAGTTTTAACAGATTGGTATGGACAATTACCTTTACTTTTCGATGTGTTGCCAGAATTACGAGCTTGAAGGGTGATCGTCTCGTCTCCTACACGAAGGGTGAGCTCACTTGTACCAACATCAATAATTGTCTTAGCAGTTGCTAAAAAGGGCCTCCCTAAAATCAAAAGGGTGTTGGTATCCTCCCCTATATCTAAAACAACGAAATCAACGGGAAATATGAATTTATCCACTTTCACTAGTACATCTTCAATAATACCCCTAGGAAATCTTATGGTTTTATCTGCCAGTTGAATGCTCATCCTTGTTTTTTTGGGTTTCCCAAGACCTAGTTGTTTAAACATTTTGTAAGGCATGACATTGATACTTGCCCCTAAATCAGCTAATGCATTATTCACATCTAAATTACCAATTAAGCAAGGAATTGTAAAACTCCCTGGATCTTTCAATTTGTTGGGTAGCTTATTCTGTAGAATAGCTGAGCAAACTGCGTTTAGCTCCACATGCGATGCTTCGTCCAACTTCCACTTGTTTGCTAAAAGCTCTTTTAAAAATTTCATTGCATTTGGCATCTGTGACAGAGCTTCAATAAATGGTAAGTTGATATGTAATTTTTTTAAAAGTTTAAGGAATTTACCGAATTGTTCATCTGAGCGGTCTTTCCTTGTCACGTTAGGGTATGGAACTTGAGGTTTATATTCTACATTCACCATTTTATTATGACTTACTTCACCATCACCTTTGCTTACCACAGTTTCTTGCATCAATTCTGGCTCTGGCTCAACGAATCCTTCTTTATCTTGAGTATAATTTCGTTGAGCTTGTTCCCTGGGGTTGCCTCGATGTTACTTGGAAAGCTACCTTGTGTTCGTTCAGAAATTAATTTGGATAGCTGACCTATCTGAGTTTCGAGTCCTTGAATTGATGCTTGTTCATTTTTGAGTGCTGTCAAGATATTCTGGAAATGAGTTTCTGACACCGAGATGAATTTGGATAGCATCTCCCTAAGGTTCGACTTCTTTTCCTATTGGTAAGGTTGTTGTTGAAAACCATGAGGATTCTGTGGCCTTTGATTTCCTTGACTGCCCCAAGAGAAATTTGGGTGGTTCTTCCAACCTACATTATAAGTATTACTATATGGGTTATTTTGAGATCTAAAATTATTGTTATCCATATAGTTGACTTGTTCCTCTTTGTTTGTAGGATTGAATGGTGGGTATTCTGTAAGCACACCTCCTCCACTTGAATCACACCGCATCACTGGATGTATCTGCGTAGAACCAAGTAAACCATCAATTTTCTTATTCAGAAGTTCTACCTGATTTGACAACATAGTGACCGAATCAACGTTATAAACGCCTACTGTTTTCGTTGGCTTAGTCCTCATGACTTGCCACTGATAGTTATTCAGTGACATCTCTTCAATAAATTCAGAAGCCTCTTCAGGTGTTTTGTTATTGATGGTCCCACCAAAGCAATTTGCATCAATCATTTGTCTTGTCGAAGGATTCACACCGTTGTAGAATGTTTGAACTTGCAGCCATAGAGGTAATCCATGGTGTGGACACCTTCGTAAAAGGTCTTTGTCTATCTCCCATGCATCGTAAAGAGTTTCTAAATCCTTCTGCACAAAAGAAGAGATATCGTTACGCAACTTAGTTGTTTTTGTCGGTGAAAAATATTTTAATAAAAATTTTTCGGTCATTTGTTCCTAAGTGGTAATGGACCCTCGTGGTAGTGAGCTCAACCACTGTTTAGCTTTGTTTCTCAGTGAAAAGGGGCATAACTGAAGGCGAATGGCATCATAAAAAATGCCATTAATTTTGAATGTTCGCACAGTTCTAGGAAATTTGCCAAGTGAGTGTTGGGGTTCTCATCCTACAAACCATCAAACTGAACAAATTGTTGCATCATCTGAATCGTGTAAGGTTTTAGTTCAATATTATTTGCAGCAATAATAGGCCTAACAATACTTGACTCAGTTCCTGTAAAATTAGGTTTAGCATAATCATACATAGTACGAGGAGTGGGATTCTGATTTGCTAATTCAGCGAGTATAGCTGGAGGTAGCGGATTGTCTTGATTTTCAGCCATCTCCTCAGTTGTAGTTGAGATATCGTCCTCTTGCTTTTTATCTGTGTATCTTAAGCTGCGCCTGATTTCTCGTTGGTTTCTACGAGCTGTACGATCAATTTTCTCGTCAAAAAGCAATGGTCCAAACGGGTTTCTTCTATTCATAAACTATAAGAACCTGCCAGGAGAAAAAGAAAGAAAATCAGTAAAATAAAAATTAAAGTTAAATTGCAAGAAAATAAATGGCTAAAGTAATAAAAATTGAGCGTTCCTAATATCTTAGACCCCGGCAACGGCGCCAAAAACTTGATCGTCGATTTTCCTGTGATAAGTTTTATAAATTTATAATGAGTCATTCTTGAAACCAATTATTATCACGACGTAGGCAAGTGCACCTATCGAACAGTAGTTTAGTTTTAGCAAGACCGGATTGTCAAACCCAAAGGACTAGGAGTACTAGTAATGACTGTCTTCTTATTATCTAGCGGATGAAAAGAGATTTGTTTTAACTAACTAATTAATTAAACTAAGAACTTACAGAAAATAGAATTTGGGAAATTACTTTTGGGGAAAGCGATTGATTGAAACAATACCTAAGGAAAAATCCACTTAGACTTTTACTTGTTATTCTGGCTCTGAACCGGATGATTTATTCATTTAACTTATTCCGTAGAAATCCCTAATGTATATTATTATCCCTCTCGAGACTAACAATGTCTAATCCCTAGGTTGAATAACCGAGAGTTATCTCTAATTAACACCCTAAGGTTGTATTAACTCAATCTATGCATTCCCTTATTAGGTTTCACCCTAATCCGGTAAAATCTTGTCACCCTATCTTTAGGCGCGCAATCAACTCCGCTTAATTATGACAAAGTTACTCTTAGTTAGGGTCTATTCCTCTTCCAGCTAAGACTAGTAACTTGAAGTGATATCCTGAAATACCAAAACAAGGATTAAGAACACATAATTAAGAACAAGTCAAATATTTATCATACAATTCAGAAATAATAACAAGGTTTTTCATAGGTTTCATCCCCCTTAGGTATTTAGGGGTTTAGTTCATAACTAAACAAGAAAACATCTCAAAATAATAATAATTACAAAACATAAAGAAAACCCAAAACTCCTGAAGGGGAAATTGGGGAGAGATCTTCAGTCTTGGTAGTGGCTCCGGCTTCTGAGATGGATCAATCGGCTTCCTTGGAGTAATTCCTTACTCCCTATTCTCCGTTTCTTGTTCTTCCTCTTCTGGGGTGTATTTATAGGCTTTGGAATGCCTAAGAACCCTCAAAAGTGGCCTTTTCTGAATTGGACTTTAACTTGGGCTCGGCAGGGACAAGTCCGTGTGACATGCCCGTGTGCGATAATTTTAGGTCGTGTTCGAGGTACATGGCCGTGTGTTATACCCGTGTGAATCATGCTTCAATTCTGCCAAATTGACACGACCGTGTGATCTGCCCGTGTGAAGAGTTCCAAGCTGTGTTGATTTCGTGCTTTTACCCATTTTCTCTGTTTTTGGCCCGTTTCTCGTTCTTTTCATTCTCCTATGCCTACCTGAGAATAAAACATGAGATTAAGGCATTAGGAGCATCGAATTCACCAAATCTAAGGAGAAATCATTCATAAAATGCATTAGGCATGGGTTATAAATATGTATAAATTACGGTTTATCAATATGAATCCTGGAAGTCCCGACAGCTGGATCCAAGCTGTAATAGTCCGATCTTGGGTCTAGTCGGAACAGTGGTTTCGGGACCACAAATCCAATGTACAAAGATTTGTTTTTATTATATTTTTATTGTCTATAATTTCATGGAATTGTTTCGTGAAAAATTTTTTCGAACATTTTATCGATTGGGCACTTAATTTAGCTAAAAGGACTAAATTGCAATAGATACAAAAATGTGTGTTCAGAAGCTAGAGGTGTCTAATTGCTATGACATTTTAAATTAGAGGTCCTTAAATGGTAATTAGACCATTTTACTCTTAGTTGGACAAAAATTGACATTGTAGGGTAAAACTACAAAGTTTTAAGTAAAGGGCATTTTAGTCATTTGTCAAATAAAGACAAAATTTACTAAATAAAACATCTCCATCTTCTTCAATTTCATCCCTTGGCTGAAATTTACAAGAGGAAGACATAGCTAGGGTTTGTCAAGCTTCCAAGCTCCATTGTAAGTTCGTTCTAGCCCCGTTTTAATGATTTTCATGTTTTTAAGATCCTTGTAACCTAATTTAGCCATTTCCAGGACTAATTGGAAAGAAATATGAAGTTTAAAATTTTACCCATGTGAGATATTTGTGTATTTTGATGTCTAAAGGACTTATTTGTTGAAGTTATAAAATGAGTAATAAAACTGTGATTAAGTGGAAAATGTGGGCTGGTATGAGTATGAAAATGGTTCGGCTAGGCTCGGGTTTTGAAGAAATTGAATACATTTCATTTTACGAGCATAGGGACTAAATTGTAAAAATGTGAAACATTAGGGGTAAAATTGTAATTTTTCCATAATATGATTTTTGGGCCAAATTGAATAATGTGAGTATTAAATGATTTAAATTTGTTATTATAGATCAAGAAAAACGAGGTTCAAACCTAGATCGGGGGAAAAACAAAGTGTTTGACGATTAGGTCCAATTCTACTATTTTTGTACCGAGGTAAGTTTGTATGTAAATAATACATTGTTATATATATGTTTTATATGCTTTAATATTGTATGAATTTTGATTGATTCTTTGGATGTATTTGACAAAGTTTTGACAAGCGAGAAATCTCGGTTAAACCTTAGGAATAGAATAGGATACGAGTGACATGTCACTAAGAAACCATGTGTATATGCGATTATGTAATCCAGGTGCTAGTCTCATACGTCCTACCAGTGGCTAGGTAGTCTGGAATGTGTTGCGGATACCTGACAGCTTGTGTGAGTAGCACTGTGTAGCTACGTCCTAACTGACAGCTTGTGTGAGCAGGCCCATAAATAGCTCGAAAACGAGCCCATATGTATTATGAGATATGAGGTAGCTTCGGCTACATATATGGCACTTATGTGCAAGATTTTTGAGCATCTGTTAATATTCCAAATGTTTAACGGGAATATCAAAGTTGTGAAAGGATATGCTTATGTGCGAGTTGGCATAGGTATGTACGTAAAACTCATAAGTAATGAGCTCGATATATGATGAAATCTTGGTAAGCTTGTGAATGAGCAAGTTATGACTTTGAGATTTTAGTAACAATTATGTTATCTTACATATATAAATTGCATGGTTAAGGTGTGGTTATGATTCTTATTATTTGCATATGAACTTACTAAGCTATATAGCTTACTCCCCTTCCTTTCCCTTGTCTTATAGTGTCACCAAGCTAGCTCGGGGTTCGGAGACCGTCAGAGATCCACTCACACTATCAACAATTATTTTGGTACCAATGAATTCAACATTTTGAGTTATGGCATGTATAGGGGACTTGGTCATTTTGCTATATGTCATAATTGATTTGGCCAAATGTGCTGGTTTATATTGGTTAGTAATTCATTTTGTATAAGGCCATTGGAAAAAGGTTAATATTAGCTATAAGTATATTTATATAATGATGCCTCTCATGAATGATGTGTTGATGTCTTAGTTGTGGATGTTGGTTGAATGTATAAGCTTGGACTGGTTCTATGTTATGTTCTGTAGGTCTATGCACTAAAGGGTGGCAAAATGGCTTGGTAAATAGCCTTATTTTTGTCTACACGGGTAGACACACGGGCATGTGTCTAGGCCGCGTGCTACACATGGCTTGCCCCACAGGCATGTGTTTAGGCTATGTGTCCCCTGCACCCTAATTTTTGCAAAATAGAATGCCCAATATTGAGTACACGGGCAGAGACACGGGCATGTGTCTCAGCCGTGTGGACGGCACGGCCTCAAACACGGGCGTGTGCCCTGGCCGTGTGAAGTCTGCACCTATTTAATGAAAAATCATAAATTTTAAATCGACCACATGGCCTAGCACACAGGTGTGTGACTTGGCCGTGTGTCTTCAATTTGTTCTTGGGTAACAAACAGAGAGCTACACAGGTTCGGGACACGGATGTATGTGACCACACGGCCTACCCACACGAGCGTGTGACCCCTATTTCGTGTAAAATTTTCTAAGTTTTGTAAAAATTTCTAAAGTTCTTGGTTTAGTCTCGAACCACTTCCAAAGCATGTTTTCAGACTCGTAGTCTCGTAATAGGGACATTTTGATTGAATATGAATGGTTTTAATTTGGGCACAAATTTATAACCCGAAATTGTATGTTTGATCATATGACAAGTTCGGTAATGCCTTGTACCTTGTTCTGGTGTTGAATACGGGTAAGGGGTGTTACATTTAGTGGTATTAGAGCTACGGTTTAGTCTATTCTCGGACTAGCGTAGCATTTGTAAGAGTCTAGCTATACATGCCAATTATGAACAGTGATAGTGTGATGACTCCGGACAATTTTAAACTATGTTTTCATATAGTAAACAGATCCCGACCGAACTATAGCTGATGATGTAGAAAGTAATGAGCTGACTCCCGCTCAAAGGGCAGCGTCATCTGAAAATAGACCTCCCACAGTTAGTTAGGAAGGAGGGGCTAGAAAAGCCTTCCTCCACATGATGAACAAGTGGTATTCGGAGTTTGTTCGAACAAATCTGAATGCTCAACATCCTCCACCCCCTCCTTATCCCCAACCGATTCCCATAGCTCCTCAAGGTGTGGAATTAGTAAGACTGAATAAGCCTCCGGTTGATAATATTTGAAAGCAAGGGGCTAAAGAATTTAGAGCAAATATAGATGATGACCCCGAGAGAGCTTGAAATGTACACCTGAAGAATGCCTAAAATGTGCTATATCATTATTAAGGGACACATCATATCACTGGTGGAAGACACTAGTATCTGTGGTACCGAGAGAGAAGGTTACATGGGAGTTCTTTCAAGAAGAATTTCGAAAGAAATATATCAGTCAGCGGTTCATCGATCAGAAACGTAAAGAATTTCTTGAGCTGAAATAGGGCCGAATGTCAGTGACAGAGTATGAGCGAGAATTTGTCAGGCTCAGTAAGTATGCCCGAGAGTGTGTTTCCTCCGAGGCTATTATGTGTAAAAGGTTCGAAGATAGGCTAAATGAGGACATCCGATTGTTAGTTGGAATCTTAAAACTAAAAGAATTTGTTGTATTGGTTGAACGAGCTTGCAAAGTCGAAGAACTAAGCAAAGAGAAAAGAAAGGCCGAGAGTGAGGTTAGAGATGCAAGAAAAAAGCCAATGTGTAAGTCTTTTCAATCTCAGTCAAAGAAATCTAGAGAAATGTATTATCGTTCAAATGTTTTAGCTGGGTATTTATACAGAAACGCGGGAAACAATATTCGGGTCTGAAAACTCAAGCTACTTCAATAGCAAGTGTGGGTAATGTTAGGTCTAACAGACCTGAATGTCAGCATTATGGAAGAAGACACCTTGGCGAGTGTAGGATGAATGACCGAGCTTGTTTCAAGTGTGGTTCTCAAGAGCATTTTATCCGAGATTACCCTGAGATGGCAGAGAAAGAACAATTTCTGAGTGCAAGGCCGAGTAATACTAACAATAGAGGTAGGCCACCAAGAAATACAGGGAATGGAACTAGCAGTAAAGGTGTGATGAAAGATACAGCCGTGACATTTGAGGCCAGAGCACTTGCTAGAGCTTATGTCATTCGTGCTCGTGAGGATGCGTCATCTCCCGATATGATTACTGGTACATTTACTCTGTATGATACTAATGTTATTGCATTGATTGATCCTGGATCGACTTATTCTTATGTTTGTGTGAATTTGGTATCTAGTAAGAATTTTCCTGTTGAGTTTACTGAGATTGTGATTAAAGTGTCAAACCCCTTAGGCAAGTATGCGCTAGTTAATAAAGTTTGCAAAAATTGTCCTTTGATGATTCGAGGTCACTATTTTCCGGCTAACTTAATGCTGTTGCCATTTGACGAATTTGATGTTATTTTGGGTATGGAAAGTTGACACTACATGATGCCATAGTAAATTGTAGACAGAAAACTATTGAATTGAAATGTGAAAATATTGAGGTTCTTTGGGTTGAAACCGATGAATCAATTGAATTGCCTATTGTGATTTCGTCTATGTCTGCTTAGAGGTACGTAAGGAAAGGTTGTGAAGCTTATCTTGCTTATGTATTGAATACAAAAATGTCTGAATTGAAAATTGAGTCAGTGCCGGTAGTCTGTGAATATCCGGATGTGTTTCCAGAGGAGTTGCCTAGGTTACCTCCAATTAGAGAGGTTAAGTTTGCTATTGATTTAGTACCTGGGACTGCATCGATATCAATTGCTCCGTATAGGATTTCTCCGAATGAATTGAAAGAATTGAAAGCTCAGTTGTAAGAGTTGATAGATAAAGGTTTTGCAAGATCGAGTTTATCTCCCTAGGGTGCTCTAGTGTTATTTGTAAAGAAGAAAGATAGATCTATGAGACTTTGTATCGATTACTGACAGCTCAACAAGGTGACTATAAAGAAAAAGTATCCTTTCCCGAGGATTGATGACTTGTTTGATCAGTTGAAAGGAGCAACGGTATTCTCGAAGATTGATTTGAGATCTGGCTACTACCAGTTGAGAGTTAAAGTGTAACAGCCTAATTTTAGCTAAATCGGAATAGTGGTTCCGAAACTACAAATCCAAGGTCATAAAATTATTTTAATATTATTTTTTATATTTACGACATGAGATTAGCTATGTGTGAAAGTTTCGTGTGCTAATTTTATCGTTTAAGTGGTTAATTTGAGAATATGACTAAATCGCGTAAAATGCAAAAGTTGCATTCTATTTGATAAAGGTGTCTAATTGCTATGGCTTATGAAATGAAAGGTCCTTATGTTGATATTAGACCATTGATAGTGTAATTTGACATAAATGGGCGTTAAATGGATGATATTAAATGTTTTATATTAAGGTTAAACTGGTAATTAGGTTATTAAGTTAATATTAAATAAAACAAACAGAAAATAAGCCATATTATCATCATTCATAGCCGAAAACCAGTAAAACAAATAGATTTTTGAGCTTTCATCCATTCGCCCCTTGTTCATCTTGATTGAGGTATGAAAATTTTTTGGTTCTTTGATGATTTCTACGTTTTTGTGGTTGTTGCTTTGAGTACTAGCTTGCCCATGCCCTAAATTTTGAATTTGTTGATGAATTTGTGAGTTGCCATTGATGATAGCTTGATGTTTTTGAATGTTGATAATGGAAAATGAATAATTGTTGATAGCTTTTAATGTTTTGTAAAGTGATTTTTGACAAAAATGTCAAATAAGGATTAAATTGTGAAAAGTGTAAATTGAGGGGTTGAAATGTGAAATAAATGAAAAATATGGGCTACTAAGGGCAATATGGTAATTTGGCTAAGCATGAGTCTTATTGAATTTTGTGAATTTTGTGTATTTATGAAATAGGGACTAAATTGAAAAAATATGGAACTTTAGGGGCTAAAGTGTAAAAATGCCCAAATATGTGTTTGTGGACTAAATTGAATGAATCAATGAATAAATCAGTTAATTTTGAATGTATATAGATCAAGAAAGAAAGAGATCGGATTTAGATTGGAGGAAATCAAAAGTTGTCGAGTAGCCGATCTAATCCGTTCATTGTATATACGAGGTAAGTTCATATGCAAATAAATGTCTTTAAATTGAATTATACATGTTTAAATTGTCATTGAATTGATATGAATGTGGAACGAGCAAATACGAGCAAGAATCGACAGAGTTACGACATCTAAAAGTCCCATACGAACGTTAGGAATAGTATAGGATACAAATGTCATGACATTAGGTTACCGAGATGTGATTACATGAAAGACCATGTCTGGGACATTGGCATCGTTAATCGATTTCGTCTAAGACCCTATCTTGGACAGTGGCATCGATATGTGATAACATGTAAGACCATATTTGGGATATGGCATTGTAAGAGCTATATGTGATTTTTGAGTATCCTTAAAGAATCTAAATGGTTTAATGGGCAAAGTCAAGTTGAGAAAGAATGTGTGAATGAGTTAAGTGGCTCAAGTATGTACAAGATTCATACGAGTATTGAAAAGAGAAGTATTTGATGAATTCAATTATGATATTGAATATGTGTACTACGAGAAAGCTTTGTGAACTTGAATGTGTTTAGCTATGCTTAACATATTTGAACTGATATACAAATATTCATATGATGACTTTATTTGTATGTGGCTAACTAAGCTTTTAAAGCTTACTTTTTATGTTCTTTCCCTATTTTATAGATTATTGAAGCTAGCTCAGAAATCGGGGATCATCAGGAACATCGTCACACTATCGATCAACTTGTTGGTATTTTTGGATACTTTGTAAATATGGTATATGACATGTATAGGCTAGTGAGTTGGCATTATGTTTTGAGCTATGATTTTTCCCATGAGATTTGGCTTGCTAATGATGTAAATGTGTATTTGGCCATTTAAGTTGGCTTGAATTATATGTTTGATAAGTGATATATGTGATTTATAAGTTATCTTGTGTTTTGGCATGTTTTCCATGGTTGTTGATATGGCTAAATGGTTGCCCATTTGGTTAGTTATTAATTGATCTATTAATGCTTGAAGAATGGTATATTTTGGTATGATTTATAGATGATGAATTGATACGTTTGAGAAGCATGATTTAGTTGATGGAAAGGTGATAAAATGCATTTAGAAGTTATATAAGTTTAATGATTTTGGCATATTGATTTGGTATGTTATGGCTATGGAATTGAGCAGTTAAGAGGATGGTTTCTAAATGGTATAAAATGTGTATGAAATAGCATGTTTTTTTTGCTTATATATAAATGAAAATGATGCAATTTGATGTGGTTTAGCTATACTTGAGGAAGGTGAGAAATGTGGCTTAAACCAAGCCTATTTTCACTCCGCACGGTTGAGCACACAGGCGTGTGGCTCGACCAAGTGTGACACATGGCCTTGGCACATGGCCGTGTGTCCCCTAGGGTAGCCCTTCAAATTAAGTCAGTACACCCTACAGATTTGACACGGCCTAGACACACGGGCGTGTCTACTGGCCGTGTGTGACACACGGGCTTGCACATGGGCGTGTGGCTGGCCGTGTGATCCAAGTTAGTAACCCCATCTAGTTTTCCTACAGCCATGGCACACAGGCGTGTCCTCGGTCGTGTGGTACAAGTCAAAATGTATCCCTTATTTTCACACAGCCTGTGATATGGGTGTGTCTGGTGGCCGTGTAAGGCACACGGCCTATTCACACCGGCGTATGGCCCTTAAATGTTTGAAAATTTTCTAAGTTTCCCAAAGTTTTATAATGTTATCGGTTTAGTCCCAAACCTCTTCTTATAAGGGACAATGTGAATGTGTTAGATTGATATTTATGTGAAATCGAATCATGTATGAGAAATGTATATTTTATGTTGTGCTTTGATCGGTAATGCCTCGTAACCCTATTTCAGCGACGGATATGGGTTAGGGGTGTTACATTTTATTGGTATTAGAGATATGGTTTAGTCGATTCTAGGACTAATGTAGCAAGTGAAAGTCTAGCTATACATGCCATATATATATAAACTGTGATAGTGTGATGATTCTTAACAGTTAAAATATGTTTTTTCATATAACAATGGATCCTGAAGGAGTAATAGATGATGATGTGGAAAGTAATGCGCCCGCTCCTGCTCAAGGGGTAGCGCCAGCTGATTCTAGGCTAATTTCAAGTAGTCAAGGGGGAGAGGCTAAGCAAGCCTTCTTCCAAATGATGAATGAGTGGTACACGAAGTTCGTTCGAACGAATCTGGCTACTCAACAACCTCCACCCCCACCTGTTACTCAACAAATCCCTATTAATCTTCAAGTTATAGATCTGATACGGTTGAATAAGCCGCCAGTGGATAAGATACATAAACACGGAGCTAAAGAGTTTTGGGATATAGTTGATGATGATTCTGAGAGAGCTGAGTTCTGGCTCGAGAACACGATCAGAGTATTCGATGAATTGTCCTGTACTCCTGATGAATGTATCAAATGTGTTGTATCTTTGCTAAGAGACAATCTATACCATTGGTGGAAAACATTGATATCGGTGATTCCTAAAGAACGGGTTACTTGGGAGTTCTTTCAATCTGAGTTCTGAAAGAAGTATATAAGTCAGCGATTTCTCGATTAGAAACATAAAGAGTTTCTAGAATTGAAACAAGGTCGGATGTCCACCACTAAGTATGAAAGAGAGTTTGTACATTTAAGCAAATATGCTCGAGAATATATGTCTACTGAGGAAATCATGTGTAAACGATTCGTTGATGGGTTGAATGAAGATATAAAACTGTTAGTTAGGATTCTTAAATTGAAAGAATTTGCCGTTTTGGTTGAGAGGGCTTGTAAAGTCGAGGATCTCAGCAAAGAAAAGAGAAAAGCAGACTCAGAAGCTAGAGACTCAAGAAAAAGATCGATGAGTAAGCCGTATCAATCTTTATCGAAGAAATTTTGAGACTCGTTTAATTATTCTAATGCATCAATGGGGCATTCAATCAGGGATCGTGAAAAGCAACCTGTGCGCAAGTTGCATCTATTGCTAGTGTTGATAGTGTGAAACAAAACTGGCCCGAGTGTAGATATTATGGAAAATGACATATTGGTGATTGTAGAAAGAATGATCGGGCCTGTTTTAAATGTAGATCATTAGATCATTTCATTCGTAATTTTCTTGAGTTGGCTGAGCAAGATACGGTACAAAACACGAGGCCAAGTAATACTGCAGCTAGAGGTAGACCACCCAGAAATGCTGGTAATGTGAGTGGTAGTCAGAGAATGAAACAAGACTCTGTTGTGAGGTCTGAAGCCAGAGCACCTGCACGAGCCTACGCTATTCGCGCTCGTGAAGAAGCACCATCTCCAGATGTTATCACCGGTACTTTCACTCTCTATGATACTAAAGTTATTGCATTGATAGATCTAGGATCTGCTCACTCATATATATGTGTAAATTTAGTATCCAGTAAGACTTTGCCTGTAGAGTCTACTGAATTTGTAATTAGAGTATCAAACCCCTTAGGCAAGTGTGTGTTGGTTGATAAAGTATGCAAGAACTGCCCGTTGATTATTCGAGATTTTTGTTTTCTTGCTAATCTAATGTTGTTGCCATTTGATGAATTTGATATAATTCTAGGTATGGATTGGCTAATGCTGCATGATGCTATTGTTAATTGCAAATGAAAAACGATTGATTTGAGATGTTAGAATAATGAGATTATTCGGACTGAGTCAGATGATCTGAATGGCTTGCTAGCAGTGATTTCATCGATGTTAGCTTAGACATATGTGAGAAAGGGTTGCGAAGCTTATTTCGCTTATGTGCTTGATACGAAAGTGACTGAAAAGAAGATTAAATTAGTGCCAGTTGTGTGTAAGTATCCAGATGTGTTTCCCGAAGAGTTATCGGGTTTACCACCGATCTGAGAGGTTGAGTTTGGCATTGAGCTAATGTCGGGTACAACATCGATATCGATAGCTCCGTACAGAATGGCTCCCACAGAGCTAAAAGAATTAAAAGCTCAGTTGGAAGAATTAACCGACAGAGGGTTTGCAAGGCCGAGTTTCTTGCCTTGGGGTGCTCCTGTGTTGTTTGTGAAAAAGAAAGATTGCAAGATGATAATGTGTATAGACTACAGACAGTTGAATAAAGTGACAATCAAGAACAAATACCCTCTACCATGGATTGATGATTTGTTTGATCAGTTAAAAAAGGCTACTGTGTTTTCAAAGATAGATTTGAGATCGGGTTATTATCAGTTGAGAGTTAAAGACTCTGATGTGCTAAAAACCACATTTAAAACGAGGTATGGTCATTAAGAATTTTTAGTTATGCCTTTCGGACTAACGAATGCACCTGCTGTCTTTATCGATTTAATGAACCAGATTTTCAGACCGTACCTAGATCGATTTGTTGTTATATTTATTGATGACATATTGATATATTCACGAGATGAAACTGAGCATGCCGAGCATTTGAGAATTGTATTACAGACTCTGCGTCATAAGAAGTTATATGCAAAGTTCAGTAAATGTGAATTCTAGTTAAGAGATGTTAATTTTCTAGGGCATATTGTGTCAGCATCGGGTATTCGAGTTAATCTGAGCAAGATTTCTGCAATAATGGATTGGAAGCCTCCAAGAAATGTATCCGAGGTTCGTAGTTTTCTGGCACTCGCCGGCTATTATAGATGATTTGTGAAAGGTTTTTTAATGATTGCGACTCCGTTGACGAGATTACTTCAGAAAGATGTAAAGTTTAAATGGTCTGAGAAATTTCAGAAAAGTTTTGATCAGTTGAAAGCTCTTTTGACTGAAATTCCAGTGTAAGTACAACCAAAATCGAGAAAAGAATTTGTTATCTATAGTGATGCATCGTTGAATGGTCTGGGTTGCATTTTGATACAGGAAGGTAAAGTCATAGCATATGCCTCGAGACAGTTGAAATCGCATGAAAAGAATTACCTGACGCACGATTTAGAGTTAGTAGCCATTGTGTTCGAGTTGAAGATTTAGCGCCATTATCTATGTGGTGATAAATGTCATGTTTATTCAGATCACAAGAGTTTGAAATATCTGATGACTCAGAAAGATTTGAATTTGCGACAGCGGAGATGGCTAGAATTACTAAAAGATTACGAGCTAGTGATTGACTACCATCCAGGAAAAGCAAATGTTGTTGCTGATGCATTAAGCCAGAAATCTTTGTTTGCTCTACGCGCTATGAATACTCAGTTGGCTCTTCTGACGACGGCTCGGTTGTAGCTGAGTTGAAAGCAAGACCATTGTTTTTACAGCAGATTTGTGAAGCTCAGAAAGCTGATAATGAAATATTAGCAAAACGAGCTCAACGTGATTCAAACCCTGATTTAGAGTTTCAAGTTGTTTCTGATGATTGTTTAAGATTCAGAGGCTAAATATGTGTTCCAAGAAATTCAGAGTAGATTCAGATGATTTTAAATGAAGCACATAATAGTCGTTTATCTGTTCATCTGAGAAGCACAAAAATGTAGAACGATTTGAGCAACTTTATTGGCGGCGTGGCATGAAACGTGATATTTCAGAGTTTGTTTCGAAATGTTTGATTTTTCA
The DNA here is from genome assembly GCA_025698475.1 of Gossypium anomalum. Classification (NCBI taxonomy): domain Eukaryota; kingdom Viridiplantae; phylum Streptophyta; class Magnoliopsida; order Malvales; family Malvaceae; genus Gossypium; species Gossypium anomalum. Next base: position 33,466,806 of record CM046960.1, on the reverse strand, counting down.
GCAAGTCAAAGCTGAGAATCAGGTACGGTCTGGTGTTGCAGCCGATTATGATTCCCGAGTGGAAATGGGATAGAGTGACTATGGAATTTTTATCGGGATTGCCCTTATCTGATAGAAAGAAAGATGCGATCTGGGTTATAGTTGACAGATTGACAAAATCTGCTCATTTTATTCAGGTACGAACGGACTATTCACTTGAAAAGTTTATATCTCTGAGGTTGTGAGATTACACGGAGTACCTATTTCAATTGTTTCGAATAGAGATCTGAGGTTCACGTCGAGGTTTTGGAAGAAATTGTAAGATGTGCTGGGTACAAAACTACATTTTAGTACCGCATTTCACCCGCAGACGGATGGTCAATCTAAGTGAGTTATACAGATACTCGAGGATATGTTGAGATGTTGCATTCTTGAATTTGAAAGTACTTGGGAAAAGTATTTACCGTTGATTGAATTTGCTTATAATAATAGTTTTCAATCGAATATTAAACTGGAACCATAGGAAGCTCTATACGGTCATAAATGTCGAACACCGTTGTACTGGACTGAACTTAGCGAGAATAAGATTTTTGGGGTCGATTTGATTAAAGAGACCGAACAGAAAGTGAAAGTAATTCGTGATAGTCTGAATGCAGCGTTAGATCGTCAGAAATCATACGCAGACTTGAAAAAGAAAGATATTGAGTTTCAAATCGGGGATAAAGTGTTTCTGAAAGTGTCGCTGTGGAAAAAGATATTGCGATTTGGTCGAAAAGGAAAATTGAGTCCGCGATTCATCGAACCGTATGAGATTATCAAGCGAGTTGGACCAGTTGCTTATCGGTTAACATTACCATCTAAGTTAGAAAAGATTCACAATGTATTTCATGTATCGATGCTACGAAGATGCAGATTTGATCCCTCACATGTTATTTTCCCAACCGAAGTTGAGATTCAGTCAGATTTATCATACAGTGAAGAACCGATTAGAATTCTAGCTCGTGAGATCAAAGAGCTGAAAAATAAGAAAACTGCATTAGTGAAAGTATTATGGCATCAACACGAGGTTGAAGAAGCTACATGGGAAACCGAGGATGCTATGAGAAAGTAATATCCAAACCCATTCACCGGTAAGATTTTCGGGGACGAAAATCCCTAAGGGGGGAGAGTTGTAACAGCCCGATTTTAGCAAAATGGAACAGTGGTTTTGAAACCACAAATTTGAGGTCTAAATTTATTTTAATATTATTTTTTATATTTATGGCATGAGATTAGATATGTGTGAAAGTTTCATGTGCTAATTTTATCGTTTAAGTGGTTAATTTGAGAAAAGGACTAAATCGCGTAAAATGCAAAAGTTACGTTCTATTTGAAAAAGGCATCTAATTGATATGGGTTATTAAATGAAAGGTCCTTATGTTAATATTAGACAATTGATAGTGGAACCTGACATAAATGGGCATTAAATGGATGATATTAAATGTTTTATATTAAGGTTAAAATTATAATTAGGTTATTAAGTTACTATTAAATAAAAAAATAGAAAATAAGCCATATTATCATCATTCATAGCCGAAAACCAGTAAAAGAAATAGGTTTTTGAGCTTTCATCCATTCGCCCCTTTTTCATCTTGATTGAGGTATGAAAATTTTTTGGTTCTTTGATGATTTCTACGTTTTTGTGATCGTTGCTTTGAGTACTAGCTAGCCCATGCCCTAACTTTTGAATTTTTTGATGAATTTGTGAGTTGCCATTGATGATAGCCTGATGTTTTTGAATGTTGATAATGGAAAATGAATAATTGTTGATAGCTTTTAATGTTTTGTAAAGTGATTTTTGACAAAAATGTCAAATAAGGACTAAATTGTGAAAAGTGTAAATTGAGGGGTTGAAATGTGAAATAAATGAAAAATATGGGCTGCTAAGGGTAATATGGTAATTTGGCTAAGCATGAGTCTTATTGAATTTTGTGAATTTTATGTATTTATGAAATAGGGACTAAATTGAAAAATGTGGAACTTTAGGGGCTAAAGTGTAAAAATGCCCAAATATGTGTTTGTGGACTAAATTGAATGAATCAATGAATAAATGAGTTAATTTTGAATGTATATAGATTAAGAACGAAAGAAATTGGATTTAAATCGTAAGAAATCAAAAGTTGTCGAGTAATCGATCCGATCCGTTCATTGTATATACGAGGTAAGTTCGTATGCAAACAACTGTCTTTAAATTGAATTATACATGTTTAAATTATCATTGAATTGCTATGAATGTTGAACGAGCAAATATGAGCAAGAATCGACAGGGTTACGACATCTGAAAGTCCCATACGAACCTTAGGAATAGTATAGGATACAAATGTCATGACATTAGGTTACCGAGATGTGATTACATGTAAGACCATGTCTGGGACATTGGCATCGTTAATCGATTTCGTCTAAGACCCTGTCTGGGACAGTGGCACCAATATGTGATAACATGTAAGACCATATCTGGGTTATGGCATTGTACGAGCTATATGTGATTTCTGAGTATCCTTAAAGAATCTAAATAGTTCAACGGGCAATGTCAAGTCGAGAAAGAATGTGTGAATGAGTTAAGTGACTCAGTTACGTACAAAATTCATATGAGTATTGAAAAGGGAAGTATTTGATGAATTCAATTATGATATTGAATATGTGTACTACGAGAAAGGTTTGTGAACTTGAATGTGTTTAGCTATGCTTAGCATATTTGAATTGATATGCTAATATTCATATGATGATTTTCTCGATATGAGTCTAAGCATGCCGAGCACTTGAGAACTGTATTGTAGACGTTGAGAGATCAGAAATTGTTTGCTAAATTCAATAAAAGTGAGTTTTGTCTCCGAGTCAAATTTTTGGGACATATCGTTTCAGGTGATGGTATTCAAGTTGATCCAAGTAAAATTTCGGTAATTGTTGAGTAGAAACCGCCATGGAATTTATCTGAAGTTACAAGCTTTTTGGGTTTAGCAGGTTATTACCGATGTTTTGTCAAAGGATTTTCGATGATTGTTACTCCTATGACCAAGTTGTTGCAAAAAGATGTTAAATTTGAATGGTCCAAAAAATGCCATCAAAGTTTTGAGAAATTGAAAGCATTATTGACTAAGGCACCGGTTTTAGTACAGCCTGAATCGGGGAAGGAATTTGTAATTTATAGCGACGCTTCATTGAATGGTTTGAGTTGTGTGTTGATGCAAGAGGGCAAAGTTATAGCTTATGCCTCGAGATAGTTGAAGCCACATGAGAAGAATTATCCGACGCACGACTCAGAATTGGCCGCCATCGTTTTTGCTTTGAAAATTTGGCGTCATCATTTGCACGGTGAGAAATGCCATACCTTTACTGATCACAAGAGTTTAAAATACTTGATGACTCAAAAAGATCTAAACTTGCGACAACGGAGATGGCTCGAGTTACTGAAGGATTATGAACTAGTGATTGACTATCATCCAGGAAAGGCAAATGTAGTCATAGATGCTTTGATCAGAAAGCCCTTGTTTGCTTTGAGAGCTATAAATACGAAACTAACTTTGTCTAATGATGGTTCAATTTTGGCCGAGTTGAGAGCTAGAGCAGTATTTCTTCAACAAATTTTTGAAGCTCAGAAAAATGATAGTGAATTGCAAGCCAAAAGAGCTCAGTGTGAATTTGGTAGTGAATCAGACTTTTGGATCAGTCCAGATGATTGTTTGATGTTCCGAGATAGAGTATGTGTGCCGAAAAATGATGAACTTATTCAGAAAATTTTGCACAAGGCACACAGTGGTTGTTTATTAGCTCATCCAGGTAGTACGAAAATGTATAATGATTTGAAAAAAATTTATTGGTGGTCAGGTGTGAAACGAGATATTTCAGAGTTTGTTTCGAGATGTTTGATTTGTCAACAAGTAAAATCTAAACACCGAGTGTCATCGGGTTTACTTCAGCCAGTGATGGTACCCGAATGGAAATGGGATAGGATTACGATGGACTTCATAACGGGTTTACCTTTGACTCTGAAAAAGAAAGATGCCATCTGTGCTATTGTTGATAGATTGACAAAATCAGCTCATTTTATTTCGGTACGTACTGACTATTCGCTTGATAAGCTAGCTGAATTGTACATTGTTGAAATTGTTAGCTTGCACGGAGTGCCTATTTCTATTATTTCGGATAGAGATTTGAGATATACTTCGAGATTTTGGAAGAAATTACAAGAAGCTTTGGGTACTAAGTTAAATTTTAGTACCATTTTTCATCCGTAATCTGACGATTAATCCGAAAGAGTAATCCAGATTCTTGAAAATATAATCTGATGTTGTGTTATAGAATTCGAAGGTAGTTAGGAAAAATATCAGCCATTGGTCGAATTTGCTTATAACAACAGTTTTCAGTCGAGTATAAAGATGCCACCGTATGAAGCACTGTATGGTCACAAGTGTCGAATCTATTGTATTGGACAGAACTTAATGAGAGACAGATTCATGGGGTTGACTTGGTTAGAGAAAGCGAAGAAAAAGTGAAGGTAATCCGTGATTGCTTGAAAGCCGCTTTAGATCAACAAAAGTCGTATGTAGATTTGAAAAGAAAAGAAATTGAATTTCAAGTTGGTGATAAGGTATTTCTGAAAGTATCTCCATGGAAGAAGATCCTGAGATTTGGCCGTAAAAGCAAGTTAAGTCCACATTTCATGGGTCGTATGAGATTATTGAGAGAATAGGGCCAGTGGCATATCGGTTAACTTTACCGACAGAGTTAGAAAAGATTCATAATGTGTTTCATGTGTGGATGTTGCGACGATACCATTCTGATCCCTCACATGTGATTTCATCGACAGAGATTGAGATTCGACCTAGTATGACTTATGGTGAGGAACCAATCAAGATTTTAGCTCGGGAAGTTAAACAGTTGAAAAATAAAAGTATAGCCCTAGTAAAAGTTTTGTGGCAAAGACATGGGGTCGAAGAAGCTACAGAACCTGAGAAAGCTATGAGAAAATAGTACCCAAACCTCTTTTCCAATAAGATTTTTGGGGACGAAAATCCCTAAAGGGGGAGAGTTGTAATAGTCTGATTTTGGGTCTAGTCGAAATAGTGGTTTCGGGACCACGAATCTAACGTAGAAAGATTTATTTTTATTATATTTTTATGGTCTACAGTTTCATGGAATTGTTTCGTGAAAATTTCGTTTGAAAATTTTATCGATTGGGCACTTAATTTAGCTAAAAGGACTAAATTGCAATAGATGCAAAATGTGTGTTCTAGAAGCTAAAGGTGTCTAATTGCTATGAAATTTTAAATTAGAGGTCCTTAAATGGTAATTAGACCATTATACTTACGTTGGGCAAAAATGAACATGGTACGGTAAAATTGCAAAGTTTTAAGTGAAGGGCATTTTAGTTATTTGTCAAATAAAGACAAAATTTACTAAATAAAACATCTCCATCTTCTTCAATTTCATCCCTTGGCCAAAATTTACAAGAGGAAAACATAGCTAGGGTTTGTCAAGCTTCCAAGCTCGATTGTAAGTCCGTTCTAGTCTCGTTTTTAATGTTTTTCATGTTTTTGAGATCCTTGTAACCTAATTTAGCCATTTCAAGGACTAATTTGAAAGAAAGATGAAGTTTAAAATTTTACCCATGTTAGATATTTGTTTATTTTGATGTCTAATGGTAGAAAATGTATATTAGTTGTAAGATAAACAACTTTTGCTAAGTGATTTTAGGTAAAAATGTCAAAAAGGACTTATTTGTAAAAGTTATAAAATGAGTAGTAAATGTAACACCCCTTACCCGTACCCGAGACTGGGACAAGGTACAGGGCATTACCGTACACAAACAAGACATTTCTGAAAAATACGGGTTATAAAATTTCATTTCAATTTAAAACCGATTGAACAGAATCATATTGTCCCAATTATGGACCTACGAGGTCAAAAACTTACAATAAAAGCAATCCGGGACTAAACCGAGAACTTTAGAAATATTTAAGAAAATTTCTAGGTGTAAGCCTCACACGCCCATGTGCATCGGACACGTCCGTGTCCCTTATCCGTGTAAGCCTCATACGCCCGTGTGCATCGGACACACCCGTGTCCCTTATCCGTGTAAGCCTCACACGCCCGTGTGCATCGGACACGCCCGTGTCCCTTATCCGTGTTGAATTATTGGAATTTATTTTTCATTTCAAACCTGCAGGGGTTTTCACACGACCGAACACACGCCCGTGTCCCTAGCCCATGTCCCTCACATGGCCTAGACATGCCCATGTCGTCGCCCGTGTCCAAAAACCTGGACATTATGTTTATGACGTCATCATACATTTAGGGGAACACGGCCAAAACATACGCCCATGTTGTAATAGCTTGATTTAGACCCTAATCAGAACCGTGGTTTCAGGACCACGAATCTGAGTCAGAAAAATATTTTAAAATGATTTTCTGTGTTTATTATATGTGAATTTATATGTGTAAAATTTTCATGCTTTAATTTTATCGTTTGAGTGCCGATTTAATAAAAAAGGACTTAATCGCGTAAAATAAAAATTTGATGGTTATTTGTAAAAGGGCTAAATTGTTATTGTTCTTTTAATAGGGAGGTTTTAAAATGAAATTAGATCAAATCGCTATAGCATGGACAGTTAAGGACATGATTATAATGGTTTTGAATTAATTTATAAAGGTTAATTATGTAAAATGCATAATATGTTAATATATCATAAAACATAAAATAATTAAAAGCCATGTTCTTCATTTTCTCATGACAGAAACTAAAGAAAAGAAAAAGAAATAAAGAAAGCTTAGGGTTCGACACTATTAAAGCTTGATTCAAGGTGAGTTCTAGCTCGGTTTTTGATAATTTTTACGTTTTTAAAATCGTTGCTATGTTATCTATAAAGCCTATGCTTGAATTTTTGATTTTGATGAATATTTTGAGTTATGCCGTTGTTGAAAGCTTGTGATTTTCGTTGTTTGATAATGGAAAATAAAAGATATGTGATAAATTAACATGTTTTGTATTGGAATTTTTGATGATTTTGAGTAATTAGGACTAAATTGCAAATATAATAAATTAAGGGACTAAAGTGTGAAATAAATGAAATGTATGGACTTGTATAAACACTAGGAACATTCGGCCTAGGCATGTTGTGTGCAAATTTTGCTTGTTTTGTGTTTTGTGCGATTTGGACTAAATTGTAAAAAGTGTGAAATGTCAAGGGTAAAATGGTAATTTTCCCATTTATGTGTTTTTGGACTAAATTGAGTGAAAATATGTTTGAATGAGTTTAATTTGAATATGTTTAGATCAAGAACCAAAGAAATTGGATTTAGATAGGGGAAAACCAAAGTTGTCGACTAGTCGTCCCATTCCGTTTTTCGTCGTCCGAGGCAAGTTTATAAGCAAATAGACGTTATTAATTTTAATTAAATGTGAATTATATATGCTGAAATGAAATATGTGAATACATATATGAGTTAGCTGAATGTGTACAAGCTTGGCAGCTATGTTTATGAATTCATTTTGACTGAGTTACAACATCCAAAAGTCCCGTACGAACCTTAGGAATAGCTAGGATACATATGTCATGACATAGGATTTACTATATGTGTTCTCGAGTAAGACCACGTCTAGGACGTTGGCATCGATATGTGGTTATGAGTAAGACCATGTCTGGGACATCGGCATTGTATTTGATTCGTTTAAGACCCTGTCTGGGACAGTGGCATCGATATGAGATAGCATGTAAGACCACGTCTGGGACGTTGGCATTGTTCAATATATGTGATTATCTGAGTATCCTATTCAATTCCAAATGGTTCAACAGGCAATGATAAGTTGTGTTCAAAGGTGTAAAACAAACTAAACAATCAGGTATGAGTTAGTTGATCACTTATTGAAATTAAGGTAAGCTAGCCATTTGATATGTTATGCTAAATTTTACAAGTTATTAATGTGAATATATGTGTATTTGAGTAGTATATTCGGCCATATACCATGAATATGTATATTAAGTTATATTTCGATTCATGAGTATTTGAGTACGAGAGTAAATGAACTTTGTTAATATATGTATGTACATTCGGTTCCAACTAATTCTATATGTGAAAGTATATGATATAGTTGAAATTGTAAGTTTGTGATTTAATGTGAATATGACAATATAGTTTGAGCTAATTATGTTATTAAGATGTTTATTTGCTTATGACTTACTAGGCTTAAATAGCTTACTGTGTGTGTGTTCTTGTTTACTCTTGTTTTATAGATTTTGGATTCAAATTATGAGCTCGGGGATCGTCAACAAAGTCTATCACACTATCAATGTCTTCGGTATTGTATAAGCTGAATTTTTGAAACTATGGCATGTATAGGCTAGATTATATTTTGAAATGTTTGATTTTGGTTAATGTAATCATGAGCCATGCGAAAATGGCTTAATACTTTGTTATGTGCGGATTTAATGCTTCGTTTTGATGATTGTTATGCTTGGTTGTGATTTTGGTGTTTCAGCCATTATATATTTTCATGTGAATTATGGTTGATTATAATGCTAATGGTTGTATATACATTTGGACTTGATTTGAACTTATATTGAAAGTGTATCCAAGGTATAAGATGTTGTGGAGTTTGTTTATGTGTTTCGGCCATAAGATAAATAATGGTTGTTAAATGAGTTAAGGTATATCATGTATTAGTTAGGTAATAATCAAGATATATGCATGGGGTATATTCGGTGTTCACTTATGGTTTATATTAATGATATGTGTAATTCATGATTTGTTCGTCATGGTAAGTCTGACATATTGGGATTTAGACTTTATAATAGGAATTTGGGTTGATGGTAAAAGATAATGTGCCAATGTATTTGGTTATGATTTGTTAGTTGAACTCATATATATATATATATATATATATATATATATATATATATGCGCTTATATTATGGTTGTTAATATAGTGAATTGGTCAAGTAAAGACAAGTTGAAATATTATTTATATTTATTAATGTGCTAGTAAAGTAGGTATTTTACGAATTTATCAATTGTGATAGATAATGTTGGTTGGTGTAATAGTCAAATGAATGTAACTTATTGATTAAATCGTCGGTTGTTTTAGTTCATAGTAAATGTGTGATAATGGATATGACTTGATCTTAAATCTTGATTAGTGTATTGATTATATATTTGCATTTTAAATATGGAAAAATTTTGGCATGTTAGTTCGTGCATGGTTTTGTGACTTAAATAAATGTATAAAGTATTTTTATTCATAAAGACCATTATCAATGCCGCTAATGATAATAGATATAAAGATTGTTATATGATTTGTTTGGGTTAATGAGTATATGTATAAAAATTATGAAACAAAATGCTTAATTCTTACTTAGCATTCGAATACAATTATAACAATGAGTACATAATCTATGTATATTTTTTTAAAGAATACTTATATGATTTTGAGGCATGAATTAAACTCGTGTTATGATTTATAAAGTAGGTTAAATTGTTAATTGGCCATAGGTTTTATTTATGTTAATATGACCTATGTGAAATTGTGAATGTTCTTAAGCTGTGTTTTGTTCGGTAATACCTCATAACCTTAATCCGGTGACAGATATGGGTTAGGAGTGTTACATTTGATTGGTATCAGAGCTATGGTTTAGTCGATTCTAGGTCTAACGTAGCGCATGTGAGTCTAGCTATACATGCCATATTATATACTGCGATAGTATGATGACTTCTGACATTTGAAAATGTGTTTTCGTATAGTAAATGGATCCTGACAGAGCTGTAGCTGATGATGTTGAGAGAATAGCGTCTGCTCCCGCGCAAGGGACAGCGCCAGTTGATTCTCGACCGACCTCGAGTAATCAAGAGGGAGAGGCTAAGCAAGCCTTTTATCAAATAATGAACAACTGGTTTAGTCAGTATATTCGGACGAATCTGGCTGTATAACAACCTCCACCCCCGTTAATCCTTCTCTGATACCTGTTATGCCTCAAGTGAGTGATCCGTTAAGATTACATAAGCCTTCTATTGATAAAATTAGAAAACACGGGGCTGAAGAATTCAGAGCTACTGATGATGATGATGCTGAGCGAGCTGAATTCTGGCTTAATAATACTATCCGTGTGTTTGACGAGCTGTCCTGTACCCCAGATGAATGTTTGAAATGTGCTATATCTTTGTTACGAGACACCGCATATCACTAGTGGAATACGCTAGTATCGATGGTTCTGAAAGAACGGGTGACCTGGGACTTCTTTCAGACTAAGTTTTGTAAGAAATACATCAGCCAGAGATTTATCGACTAGAAGCACAAAGAATTTCTAAAATTGAAATAGGGTCGCATGACTGTGACAGAATATGAGCAGAAATTCATGAGACTCAGTTGATATGCCCGAAAGTGTGTTTCGACTGAAGCTATAATGTGTAAAAGATTCGAATATGGGCTGAACGAAGACATTAAACTGCTTGTTGGCATACTTGAGATAAAAGAGTTCATAGTACTGGTTGAGCGAGCATGCAAAGCTGAAGATCTTGGGAAAGAGAGAAGAAAAGCTGACTTTGAAGCTAGCGATTCACATAAGAGATCATCGAGTAAGTCATTTCAGTCGGCATCAAAGAAGTTCCGAGATGATTTTAGCCATTCTAAGGCTACTTGGGGTTATTCTAGACAGGATCGAGATAGACCACCTGTGAGCTCGAAAGCTACCTCAGTAGCTAGTGTTGGTAATGTTAGATCGAATCAACCAAAGTGTAAACATTATGGTAAATGACATCCTGGCAGTTGTGGATTGCATGATCGGGCCTGTTTTAAATGTGGATCGACGGATCATTTTGTTCGTGAATGCCCTGAGTTAGCTGAACAAAATCCAGTACAGAATACGAGATCGGGTAACACTGCAGCTCGAGGTAAACCACCCAGAAATACAGGTAATGTGAGTAGCAGCCAGAGAGGGACTAAAGATACGACAGTTAGATCCGAGGCTCGTGCACCTGCCAGAGCCTATGCTATTCGCGTACGTGAGGAGGCTTCATCCCCAAATGTTATTACTGGTACATTCATTCTCTATGATACTAGTGTAATTGCATTGATTGATCCTGGTTCGGCTCATTCTTATGTGTGTGAGACTTTAGTATTCAGTAAGACTTTGCCTGTTGAGTCTACTGAGTTTGTGATTAGAGTATCGAACCCCTTGGGCCGGTGTGTTATGGTTGACAAAGTGTGTAAGAATTGTCCTTTGATGATTCGAGACTCGTGTTTTTCGATTGATTTGATGTTGTTGCCATTCGATAAGTTTGACATAATTCTGGGTATGGACTGGTTGACTTTTCATGATGCTATCGTAAACTGCAAAAGAAAGACTATTGATTTACGGTGCCATAATGATGAGATTATTCGGATTGAATCTAATGATCTGAATGGTTTACCGGTAGTGATTTCTTTGATGTTAGCTCAGAAATATGTAAGAAAATGTTGTGAAGCTTATTTTGCCTATGTGCTTGATAGTAAAGTGGCCGAAAGAAAGATTGAACCAGTACTAGTTGCGTGCGAATATCCGGATGTGTTTCCTGAAGAATTGTCGGGTTTGCCACCTATTCGAGAAGTTGAGTTCGGTATTGAATTAGTGTCGGGGACGACTCCGATATCAATTGCTCCGTATAGAATGGCACCTACTGAATTAAAAGAATTAAAAGCTTAGTTACAAGAGTTAACAATAGAGGTTTCGCGCGACCGAGTTTTTCTCCCTGGGGCGCACCAATTTTATTTGTGAAAAAGAAAGACGGAACTATGAGAATGTGTATCAACTATAGACAGGTCAATAAGGTGACTATAAAGAATAAGTATCCATTGCCATGGATTGACGATTTGTTCGATCAGCTGAAAAGGGCTACAGTATTTTCAAAGATAGATTTGAGATCAGGCTATTATCAGTTGCGAGTTAAAGACTTCGATGTGCCAAAGACTACTTTTCGAATCAGGTGCGGACACTATGAGTTTCTAGTTATGCCTTTCAGACTTACTAATGCACCTGCTATTTTTATGGATTTGATGAATCAGATCTTCAGATAGTATTTGTATCGGTTTGTGGTTGTATTTATAGATGATATTTTGATTTATTCTCGTGATGAAACCGAGCATGCCAAACATCTGAGACTTGTGTTACAGATTTTACGAGATAAAAATTGTATGCGAAGTTCAATAAATTTGAGTTTTGGCTACGCGAAGTCAGTTTTCTGGGACATGTTGTATCAGCATCGGGTATTTGGGTTGATGCGAGATAAATGGGTTAGGGGTGTTACACATGTGCTAGGTCGTGTCCCCCACACAGTTGAGACACACAACCGTGTCTCCTCTCGTGTGTTTACTACAATGCAAACTAACCTAAAAATTTTAGGTGCAGAGGACACACGGCCGTACAACACGCCCATGGGGCTGACCATGTGCCACACATGGCCTAGACACATGCCCGTGTGTCTACCCATGTGGACCCTTTTGGAGGCTACATTCTAAGCCAATGGTCACCCTCAACATCCACACACATTTATAACTTCAATGGTACTTAGCATGGCCTAACTATGCCCAATGACCACCTTCACATAGTCTTATTGCATGTTAACCTCATCTCATTGGTTTTGCACATGCTAAGTTATCCTCTTTGTATTAAGGATTACCACCTCATCAAACACATTTTAGACTTGGCTCATTTTATAACTCATTGCCAATTATAACCTAACCATCTTCAAGTGATTTGACCATATTTCACATGTCCATTCATAATATACCGCAATTAACCATCACATGAAATATTTAAACACAAACATGCACGATTAGTAGGTTTCAACCTACATCAAAATGAGCCATGTCTTATGGCCATATACAAAATGAATAGGTATATCATTCAAGGCCTTACATTGGCTAACCAAATGGTACATATAACAAAACAACCAAAAACCTATAAATGCCATTGTAACAAAATAAAAGTATCTATATACCAAGGCAAGACAAGTTGATAGTGTTGACAATACTCCAATCGTCTTCCAATTTTCATGAGTCCGCGAGCTCTAAAAAACAAGAGGAAATGAAAAGGGGTAAGCATTGACATGCTTAGTAAGTCCGGATAATAGGAAGGTAAACTTACCGTTTATTTAGCATACAACCAAGTCAGACATTCATTCTAACAATATAGAATAATTTCCCTATCACATGCACTCAGTCATCAAGTTAGTTTCATGTCAAAGCAATATAGCATTAATCTTAGACAAGCTCATCAATTCAAGCATTTCTAATCTCACTTCTCATTTTAATCCTGTTGGACTTTTTGGATTCTCGATGGATATCTCATCTATCGTCAAATTATGCAAGTGATCATTTTAGATACGCACTCCCGCGAACCTCGCTCTCACGGTGGGATTACCAATCTAGGTTAAATCCCCTGTAACATAAATTCAAGGAGTATTGTCGAGATTACCATTCCAGGCTAAATCCCTTACTACAACAATTACTCCAATAAGCTAGGATCTGAAATGCCAGTCCAGGCTAATTTCAATCCTTAATCGTATTACCCAAAAGGGCTAAACCCATAATGCACACATATCCGTCGGGAGGTTCGACAACTTAAGGAACACCCATCCGGGCTGGATCTTTACTATACTGAGATCATTGGATTACCTGTCCGGGCCAAATCCTTTTCTGCAACACATGCAGGATCTCATGTCAGGTAAGCAAGAATTTATCCATCGAATCTCCCTTTTTATTCAACTGGGACAATTATCATTCTTTTCATTTTACACTACCACATTTCATGGATTATCATGTATTCAATATCTAAATTAACATACATTTAATAATATGTATTTTTAGTACATTTAAAATTTACTTCGAGTTACACGAACTTACCTGGTACTTGCTTCGGGTTCGTATTTCGATTATTCCAAAATCTTTCGTTTTCCACGGTTGACCTCTGAAATTGGCTCCTCGGGGTCTATATCAGTAAAAATAAATTTATTAATACTTCACATATTTTACCCCGGGCAAAATGACCATTTTGCCCCTAACATTTCACATTTTTACAAATTAGTCGCTAGGCTCGTATAATGAAATGCACGTAATTTCTTGACTACCCAAGTCTAACCAAATGTTTTTCATACTTATAAAAGCCCACATTTCCTTTCATTTCACATTTTTCTACCCATTTTTACAACTTTTACAAATTGGTCCCTTAGGCCATTTCCATGAATAACTACTTAGTGAAAGTTGTTTACCATCCTTTAAACTCTCATATTCCTCCATAAATCATCAAAATACAAGCATCTCATGTATGGGTAATTTTCTAAACATGAACCCCAGCTTGAAATATGGGTAGAAATAAAGAGAGCACGTTACGAGGATCTCAAAAATACAAAGAACATTAAAAACGGGGCTAGGAGTCACTTACTATCAAGTTGAAAATGTCAAAACGCTAGCTCATGAAACCCATGCAAAATTTGGCAGCCATAAGGAAGAAGATGAGTGAATTTTGCTTTCATTTTCCCTTTTTATTTCATTTAATTCCAAATGACCAAAATGCCCTTCCTTGCAAAATTTTTAAATTTTTCCATGCATGCCCATTTTTGTCCAAAAACTTAGAAATTCAGAAAATTGCTATTTAAGACCTCCTAATTAGTAATCCAAAGCAATTTCATACAAATTGCTTCTAGAACCCACGTTTTGCAATTTATTCAATTTGGTCCTTAATTTCCAATTGGACACCTTACACTTAGAAATTCTTCATGAAAATTTAACACATGCTTATTTTCATATTCTAGACCTCATAATAATCATGAAATAAATATTTTAACATCGGGTTTGTGGTCCTAAAACCACTATTCTGACTAGGCCCAATTTTGGGATATTACAGTAAAAGTGTGATTAAATGGAAAATGTGGACTGGTATGAATATGAAAATGGTTTAGCTAGGCTTAGGTTTTGAAGAAATTGAATACATTTCATTTTACGAGCCTAGGGACTAAATTGTAAAAATGTGAAACATTAGGGGCAAAAATGTAATTTTGTATAATATTATTTTTGGGCCAAATTGAATAATGTGAGTATTAAATAAGTTAAATTTGCTATTATTGATCAAGAAAAATGAGGTTTGGACCTAGATCAGGGGAAAACAAAGTGTTTGACGATTAGGTCCAATTTTACTATTTTTGTACCAAGGTAAGTTCGTATATAAATAATGCATTGTTATATTTATGTTTTATATGCTTTAATATTGTATGAATTGTGATTGATTCTTTGGATGTATTCGACAAAGTTTTGACAAGCCAGAAATCTCGGTTGAACCTTAGGAATAGAATAGGATACGAGTGACATGTCACTAGGAACCCATGTGTATATGTGATTATGTAATAGGGATGCTGGTCTCGTATATCCTACCAGTGCCTAGGTAGTTCAGCATGTGTTGCAGACACCTGACAACTTGTGTGAGTAGCACTGTGTAGCTACGTCCTCACTGACAGCTTGTGTGAGCAGGCCTGTAAACAGCTCGAAAATGAGCCCATATGTATTATGAGATATGAGGTAGCTTCAGCTACATATATGGCACTTATGTGCAAGATTTTCGAGTATCCGTTAATATTCTGAATGTTTAACGGGAATGTCAAAGTTTTAAAAGGATATGGTTATGTGCGAGTTGGTATAGGTATGTACGTAAAACTCATAAGTAATGCGTTCGATATGTGATGAACTCTTGGTAAGGTTGTGAATGAGTAAGTTATGAATTTGAGATTTTAGTAACAATTATGTTATCTCACATATATAAATTGTACGGTTAAGGTGTGGTTATGATGCTTATTATTTGCATATGAACTTACTAACCTATATAGCTTACTCCCTTTCCTTTCCCTTGTCTTATAGTGTCACCAAGCTAGCTCGGGGTTCGGAGACCGTCGGAGATCCACTCACACTATCAACAATTATTTTGGTACCAATGAATTCAACATTTTGAGTTATGGCATGTATAGGGGACTTGGTCATTTTGTTATGTGTCATAATTGATTTGGCCAAATGTGTTGGCTTATATTGGTTAGTAATTCATTTTGTATAAGGCCATTGGAAAAGGGTTAATATTGGCTATAAGTATATTTATATAATGATGCCTCTCATGAATGATGTGTTGATGTCTTGGTTGTGGATGTTGGTTGTATGTATATGCTTGGATTGGTGCTATGTTATGTTGTGTAGGTATGTGTACTAATGGGTGGCAAAATGGCTTGGTAAATAGCCTTATTTTTTGGCCACGTGGGTAGACACACGGTTATGTGTCTAGACTGTGTGCGACACATGGCTTGCCCCACGGGCATGTGTTTAGGCCGTGTGTGCCATGCACCCTAATTTTTGTAAAATAGAATGCCCAATATTGAGTACACGGGCAGAGACACAGGCGTGTGTCTCAGCCATGTGGATGGCACGGCCTCAAACACAAGCGTGTGCCCTGGCCATGTGAAGTCTGCACCAATTTAATAAAAAATCATAAATTTTAAATCGACCACACAACCTAGCACACAGGCGTGTGACTTGGCCGTATGTCTTCAATTTGTTATTGGGTGATAAACAGAAAGTTACACAGGTTCAGGACACCGGCGTGTGTGAGCACACGGCCTGCCCATACAGGCGTGTCCCATATCCACACGGGCGTGTGACCCCTGTTTAGTGAAAATTTTTCTAAGTTTTGTAAAAATTTCTAAAGTTCTCAGTTTAGTCTCGAACCACTTCCAAAGCATGTTTTCGGCCTCATAGGCTCGTAATAGGGACATTGTGATTGAATATGAATGGCTTTAATTTGGGCCCAAATTTATAAACCAAAATTGTATGTTTGATCGTGTGACAAGTCCGGTAATGCCTCGTACCCTGTTTCGGCGTTGAATACGGGTAAGGGGTGTTACATAAGCCATAACCATGCTTGGGTATGATTGTAGCAAGGAGAAATCTTTGGTCCATTGTTGGACCGGAAGATACGGACCATGTAACAGCCCATTTTTCAGTGCAATCGAAACAGTGGTTTCGGGACCACAAATCCAATCCAAAAATAAGGTTTATTTTTATTTTCATTATATGGTCCGTATTATAATAGGCATGTCGTGTGAAAATTTTGATACGAAAATTTTATCGATTAAGTGTTTAATTACAAGAATGACTAAATTGCATAAAATATGAAAGTTGAATTCTAGTAGCTATAAGGATTAAATAGCTATGGAATTCAAATCTGGAGGTCGTTATATAGTAATTAGACCATTAAAGAAATGTATGTAGATTCTTGGTGACTCAGCCATGGAAATATAGAAAAAGGGCAATGACTAAATTGGAAATTGCAAAATACTTAATTAATTAAAAGATGAAAAGAAAAGATCATCTTATTTTCTCATCATCTTCAACCTAAAAACACATAGATACCCTAGAAGAGAGAGAGAGAAGACTTTCATGGCTTAATTGGGTAAGTTTTCTTGTCCCGCTTTTAGTAATTTTGATATTTTTGAAACCGAGATAGCTTAATCTCTCTATTTGAGGGATTAATTTGAAAAGTTATCAAAGTATGGAAAATGGGTCAAGGATGTATATGCTGAAAAATAGAAATTTATGGTAGAAAATGGAAGGTTGTTGATAGATAAACAACTTTTACAAAGTGATTTTTGATGGAAACATGATTTAGGGACTAAAATGTAAACTTGTGAAATTGAAGAAAAATTCTGAATTTTTATGAATATATGTGCTGTAAAATTTGTAATGGGATTTTGGTTAGGCTTGGAATAGGGAGTAAATTGCACAAGTTTCATTTTTCGAGCCTAGGGACGAAATCAGAATTTATGGAAAAGTTAAGGGCAGAATGGTAATTCTACCTAGGACGTAAATTGAGTCCATTTAAATATGAAATGTGTGAAATTAATGGTTAAATTAATTTATATAGATTCAGATAACACTAATTTGAGGCTAGATCGAGGAAAAGAAAAAGGTTTCGAATTAGTAGATTTCTAACGCGAACAAGTGTCGAGGTAAGTTCGTGTAACTTAATTGAGCATGTAAATATATGTAATTGAATGTTGTGATTGTATGGAATGTGACTTACATTGATGTACATTATTTGAATGTTGTAATGAAAATTTTAATACATGCTTTAGATGGTGAAAAGGGTTAAGTCCCGATTGAATATTGAATTCCAATGATTATATGCGCTTTCCCAAAACAAATAAGGTCCCGCATTTGTTACAGAAGGGATTTAGCTCGGAAGGGTAATCCTATTGACCTTGTTATAGAAAGGATTTAGCCCGGACGGGTAATCTTGATATAATACCTCTTGTGTAACAGCCCGATTTAGGGGCAAAACGGAATAGTGGTTTTGAAACCACGAATTCAAGATTTAAAAAAAATTAAATTGTTATTATAATTATTTTGAGGTTTATGATATGATTGCATGATTGTGTAAAAATTTCGTGATGAAATTCTATGCATAAAGTGCTTAAGTTGAGATTAGGGACTAAATCGAATAATTTGCAAAACTTGCATTCTAGAAGTTTTTAGTATGAAATTGCTTTGGAATATTAACAAGGAGGCCTTAAATAGCAACTTGACCAATTTCTAAGTCTATGGACAAAATTGGACATGGATGGAATTTTTGGAAAGTTTAGTAGTAAGGGCATTTTGGTCATTTAGTTATTAAAATGAATTGAAAACAAAATTAAAAGCCAATTTTTGTCCATCTTCTTCATTATGCCAAAATTTGAAGGGTTATCCATAGCTAGGGTTTGTTTCAAGCTTTCCAGCTCAATAGTAAGTGCATTCAAGCCCCATTTTTAATGTTCTTTACATTTTTGAAATCCTCGTAACTCGGTCTACCTATTTCTACCATTATTTCGAGTTAGGGTTTATGTTTAAAAATTTACCCATGAATGATATGCATGTATTTTGATTTTTTATGGTAGAATATGAATGTTTGAATTTAGGAGAACGATCTTTTCTAAGTGATTTTTAGCGAAAACAAGTAAAACGGCATAATCGATAAAAATACCTATTGTTCATAACTATGTGTTAGAGTGAGAATTTGATGTTGCCATAGAAGAGAAAAATGATCAGCATGTCATTAAACATAAGAATAAGGGCTAAAATTAAATTTTCGTGCCTAGGGGTAAAATCATAATTTTGTAAAAGTTAGGGGGCAAAAATGTAATTTTTCCATAATATATTTTTTGGATTGAAATAAATAGTATTAGTGTTAAATGAGCTAAATGTGTTGTTATAGATCAAGAAAGGCGTGGAATCGATCTCGAACGGGGGAAGGAAAAGGTTTTGGACTAAATTGCAAAATTTCCATATTTTGCACCGGGGTAAGTTTGTATGTAAATAATACATTAACTTCATTTACATTTTTATATTTCAGCCTATTATATATGTAATTTATCCGATTTTGAAGCATAAATTGACTATTGGAAAAATGGAAATAAGTAATAGAGAGAGAAATCCTGGTTGTACATTCGGAAAGATTGAATAATATAGATGGAGCGTGGCTAGGTCACATGTATGGTGCCGAGTGCACATCATGTGTACAAGAAAGCTACGCGATACTATGTAGTAGCTAGGTCACATGTGTGATACGGGAAGTATCCCATGTAGACAAGAGAGCTACGGGAGAGATAAATGTAGCTAGGTCGCATGTGTGATTCCAAGTGAAGGACACCATGTAGACAAGAGAGCTACGAGATAAATTGGCTAGGTCACATGGGTGATATTAAGTGTTCACCATGTGTACAAGAGAGCCGAATTATATGAAATATGATGGTGGAGCTGTGTGCTGAAACCATCAAGTATCGGGAATTGATCCGAATTGTTCAACGGGATGGCTTTATGGTGACATTGTAATCATGTACCTATACTTGTGATGTATGAAATGTGGTGAAAATGAATTGTGATATGTATGTTAAAATGAGATTAATATAAAGAAAGTGTGAAAGAGTGAATTAGCAATAATACTATTTTGGACAGACGTAGTGACGTGAATTTGAAAAATCACCAAAAATAATGGGAATTTAATTAGAGGCTGAATGAGATATGAATTTAAAGCATAATGAGTCTATTTTCATGTAAAAGAAACATAGTAAGTAAAGGAATCTTATATTTTGAGAAATTTATATTTTCGTGAGACCTGTTTAGAATGACTACATGATTCCCTGTTCAGACTTTAAAAATTCACCATAAATTGTATAGACATTATTAAGAGTCATACCTTACATGCATGGATTCCTTATTGAGTCTATTTTTAAGGGGAAAAAAGGGCATGGTTATGTACAGGGAGAAATTTGGTTCGTAGTGCACAGAGGTCAGGGTAGTCGAACCCTGAAATAGGGGAGACTTTAACTAATAAAATGTACTAATTGGCTTGACCAAAAATTCTAGAAAAAAGTTAGTAAGTAGATATATGAGTCTAGTTTCAAGGAAAATTTACGGAATTGGATTTTGAGTTTCGTAACTCAAGTTATGATTTATTTAGTGAATATGACGCAGGCGAGACAGCTTGACCAAAGTGGAGTAAATAGTGAAATTTAAAGTAGATACACTTGAGTTATTATGTAATCATATTAAATTCTTTATTCATTATTTATATACTTGCTTACTAAGCTATAAGATTACTTTCTTTTCTCTCTTTTGTCTTATAGTGTCGTCCAGCTTGCACAGGAGTCAAGGATCGTTGAAGATCTGCCTACACTATCAATATTTTTGGGTATTTGAACTAAACATTTTGAATTGTGGCATGTATAGTAGGCTTAGTTATTTTGTTACGTGTCATAATTTCCTAGGCTTAAAATATTGGCTACAGTATTTGATCGAGTATTTTGTACAAAGCCATTGAAGTTGGCTAATATTGTTAAAGGCATATGTTATAATGTTTCATGATCCAATTGGATGCCATATTTTTGTCTCGGTTTTATTTAATGGTATGTGTTATGTTCTGGTAATACCTCATACACTGTTTCGGTGTGGAATGCGTGTATGGGGCGTTACATCTTGAGTATACGTTACGATTAGGGTTTAACCTGGACTGGTAATCCTAATTGAGCTCTTTGAGCATACGTTATATAAAGGATTTAGCCTGGACTGGTAATCTTGTTATATGATATGTGACTCAAGAGCGTGTTTCTTGGTTAAGTACCCTAAGGGGTACCCTCGAATAAAAATTGACCGATTATTGAATCATACACCCCGAGTGTACTACTTGAGTATTCATTGGAATTTCAATGATTCAACGGACATAAAACTCTTGACATGGCATGAGAATTATGAGATGAAATGATAATGTGTTGAAAAAGTATTGCATGATGAGCTCATTTATTCTTACTTGATGTATATGTAAACTTTGTAACTAACATGTTTGATTGGATATATGTGTTTAGGCAATTTAGCCAAATGGATGGAAAACTTGTTATTGTATGCTTAGATTTAATAAACGAGATTGGTAAATTTAGTTTCCGTTATACGAACTTACTAAGCATGTAATGCTTACTCCGTTTATTTTTCCCCTATTTTATAGTGCTTGGAAGCTTGCGAAGGTTGGAGATCACTAGAGCACCGTCACACTATCAACTAGTCATTTTGGGTATACTTAGTAAAATCATTTTGGTATAATGGCATGTATAGGACAACTTGACCATTAGTAGCTTGATAATAATGTTTTGTAACCTAGCCATTGGAATGGCTAGTAATGGCTTATTTTGGTATGATTAAGTAGGTTGTTATGATATATATTCATATGTGTTATGTTGAGTACATGTGATCAAATGATGTTAATGCCTAGTTAATCCAAGGTATGATTGTAAACATGTATGCATGCGATGATATGCCATGTTGAATGATGGAAATCTCTTAATTTGAATGCTTGAAATGGTTGTAATGTGATTGGTATGTTTTGGTGTAGGAAAATGGTGAGTTTTGGGTGACAAATGAGGCTAGGAAATGGCCTTATTTTGTCCACACGAGCAGACAAACAGCTTGTCCCGTGGGCATGTGGTCCGGCCGTGTGTCCCCTGCATCTTAAAAATGAGAAACAGAATGCTCAGAATTGGGCACACGAGCAGAGACACAGGTGTGTGTCTCAACCGTGTGGTTGACACGGCCTTGGACATGGGTGTGTTACACGACCGTACGAAAACTGCACCTAAATTTCAAAAATTAAATTAGCTACACGGCCTAGCACACGGGCGTGTGACATGGCCGTGTGACTTCAATTTCTTCATGCCTTAAAAGTCAGATAGTTACATGACTTAGGGACACGGGCGTGTGTACTACATGGCCTGACCACACAGGCGTATGAGCCCTGCTACTTTGGAAAATTTTTGAAATGTCGCGAAAAATTTTATGAGTTTCCAGTTAAGTCCCGACTCGATTCTAATGCTCGTATTGGACCTTGAGGGTCCAATTAAGGGACGTTTTGAATTATCTTGGTAAATGAATAGTAATTTACATAAATTAGTTGTAAAATGTTCTGAAAGTTTCAGTAATGCTCTGAAACCCTGTTCCGACGACGAATACGGGTTAAGAATGTTACAAACCATATATAATCCATGACCCCTACCTCAAGACTTTTTCATAGTCCTCAAAGCACTAAAACTTAGCCAAGTAGTAGCCATTTTCAATATCCATGAGTTGAAATGGTTTTGACAGCTTCCAAAGGCTACTAATCCTATTGTGCAGAGCATTGTATCCAACACTTTGACCAAACTACCGTCATCTCCATTTCCTTGTAAAGGATCTACTTGATTCTATAAAAAAAAAAATCTATTGTCAGAATCCCATTAACAATAGATCTTATCACATCTCCCTCTAATAAGACTAGATCACCATCATTATTGCCGCCAGTAGCCATATGGTCCTTGACAAAATCAGCTAATCCAACCCCTAAGAGTTTCTCCTTCCAAGACGTCACCGGAGATGATTCAAGATCCATACCCATATCGACCTCCGCGTCATCCTGGCCTTCCTTAAACCTTACATTTTTAGTGTTTTGATCCTTGGAAAAATGAGATTCACCACTACCATCATCGCTAAGAGTGTTCGTCATTTTTGCTACAATTAAACTAAATTCTTTTTATTTCTTTTAATATTTCTTTTTTTGTTATTTTAATTGTAAATTATGTCACATAAAATTTAATGTATCATTTAACAGTTAAATTAGAGATTTTAAAAATAAATTAAAATAAGAGTTATAATTTAAAAATGTTTAGTGCAATTAAGTTAATATTTTAAAATATTAAACAATAATTGTGCTTTTCTCTTATTGCTGAAATTAATGTTACAATTACTGTTGTTTTATTCGTTTAGCTTCCTTTGCTAATGATTTTTAATAAGATTGAGGGTAACAAAAACCAAGTTTCTCACAAACGATACCATTTATTCAAACTACAAACTGTCAAACTGATGACACATTGGACGATAGTAGTAGCAATCTTTATTAATGGATGTCACTTTATTTTAATACTAGTGCAAATTAACAACACAAAATAAATTCCACGCTAGTGTTGACAAATGACAGCCTCATCACAACACAATCTATATTACTGTTTTATCAGTTTTGCCTTCATAGTTGTCTTAACACCCGGCTCGATAAAAGCCTCAGCTTTTATACCAGATAGGTCGCAGCAACTTTTGGATCCACAATTCTCCGACTCCAAATTGCATTTGATTTGATCCCAATCAACGTCTTCTGAAAGAGGAAGGATATTTGTATAGACCTGCAATTGATTTCATACGTAATTAATCCATATTTTATTGTTTTAATAATTAAATATATGTGTATACATGTGTGTAATAAAATGATAAATTTAGCTTTAAAGTTTACATTTTTTATAGGTTGACTTATTTTTTTAGTTAAATTTGGTTCTTAACAATTTGTAAGAGTCAAATAATTTTTTTATAATAGAAATATTGACTAAAATATTAATTTTTAATATTGTTGGAGTGGCAACATGTATAACAATTCATGTAGACATCATATTAACATTACACTATTTGTCTTATGTGTAATATTAACAAATTATTCAAAAATAAAAAAAAAATTATAAAAGTTCATAAAAAAAGCATAGAGTACATATAGATTGTCATACAAGTTACCTACGGTGTTTAAAATTTTAACATTTTAAAAAGTAATTTTAATTCAAAAGATTGATGATTTAATTTGACTTTTATAAAAAGTTAAGAGTTAAATTTAATTAAAAATTAAATTGACATAAAAACGTTAATGACTAAATATTAATATATGGAAATAGATCAGCAGCACCTTGTTGTCATTGCATGGTCCATTTTTCCAAGCAATAATCCACTTTAGCTCAGGCTCTAGATTATTTTCTTTAATAACAAATGAAAAACCACAACTGGAACCTATATTATCACCATAGTGAAAGAACGCATAGGCATCAGCAGCAGCTACAATAAATGACGGAAATGGCGGCGGAGCAGCGACAACCAAGCCATGGAAAGAGCACACCTCATCTAGTTCTACTTTGTCTAAGCCACTGCAAAATTTAGGAGCCACCCAAAAGTTGCACAGTGTCCACCTTTCAAAGACACAGGAAACCTCTTCAGAACCCTTTTTTGATTCCATTTCTTTTGCTTCTGCTTTGATATTTGTTTAGTGCCATACATAAACACATACTTATATACTAGTTTTGCATGACATGACAAGAAGCCGGTTGGTAGAATTAAATTTATCATTATTTCTTTATAAATGCATATATATTATTTTTATGTAAGATCCATACTTATTACTTACATTTCATTTTATTTTTTTTTCATTTCCTTTGCAAGTTTTATAACATTTAAGCCAAGTGACGGCAATTTTTTAGATAATATGACCAATTCATATGGCTATTCTCATGTTGAACTAAAACTTTCAAGTCAAATATCTATATTATATATAAAGGGTGGGATGACATTTATATCCCTCTAACTAACAAGCCTCTGTTTTCTGTTTCCAAGTTCTGAAATATTGTCATTACTCATTTCTCATTATATTTAAATTGTGTTATAAAATAATGAAAAGGAATAAGGATAGAAAAATAAAGAGATAAGAATATCTGTGATTTAATTTTAATTTCTTTTCTGTTCAATACTGCGATTCAACTTTTTCTAGTAAAAATAAAAAAAGGAATATACGTGATTCAAATAGTATTTTCTCAAAGTCTATATTTATAAATATAACAAATATGATGATATAAAATTTTATCCCTAATAGACATTAAAGTCTTAGGTACATCAAATTTTTTATTCTAATATACATTTAGTTTATAATGAAAATATATTTATAACACTCCTTTTTGAATTTTCATTATAAATAATATACTTCGCTAAAATATTTACTAATATAAAAATAGATAACTTCTATAATATTAACATGTCTTAAAATATATATATATAAAATTTAAAGTATATCAAATAAGCATAACGAAAAACTATTCTAAAGAAAGAAAAGATGCATGTTGAATAATAAAAACAAACAAACATAAAGTAATTTTAATTATCTCCATATTTAATAAAATAATAAATTATTTAATCATTATCCTTAAAAAAAGTCTTTTGTTTCGAGATGTGTTAAACCATTCAAAGCCATGGGAGTTATCATTCTTTGTTTGTCAAATATGGTTTAACATTCTACATTATCCCCCTTCAGTTTCATACAATCTTGATAGGATTTAATAAAATGTTTAGGTATACGATATGTACATGACTAATGATCTTTCATACCACATCAATAATATAAGTCATCTCCACTCCTTAAAGAGTTCTCTTGAGAATTTATTTTTCTATTTCTGGTGATAAGAATAATTATTATAACCACCTCTTTGATATTTATGTATTGCCGCATTGGCTTCAAGGAATAGAACAGATTTAGTAGGATGGGCTTGATGATTTTTCATTACTAGCTCGTTATTTTGTCCAACCACAAGTAGACTTGATATTAATTCAAAATATTTTTTAAAATGTTTATCACGATATTGCTACTGCAAAAGCATATTTGAAACATGAAAAGTTGAGAAGTTTTTTCTAGCAAGCCCTCATTACTAATATTCTCCCTACATTATTTTAATTGTGAACTTACCTTACATATAGCAAAACTATACTTACTCATAGTTTTTAAATCTTGTAACCATTGGTGCATCCAATCATAACGAGTTTTAGGTGGAATTATTTTTTTATGGATCCTTCATAGTCAAATATTTTGCTCTCAACCTTTTATGGAGATGATGACGAATAGGGGTGAGCGTTCGATCAAATCAAATCAAATTTAATGAAAAACTTTCTAGTTAATCAAGTTGACAAATATTATTTTATCATCCTAACTCCATTTGAAATTTTCTCGAATCAGGTCGAGTGAGATGGAATTCGAAATAAGTCGAGTGAGATGAAATTCGAATCGAATCGAATCGAATATATTTGTTCAAGTTAAATTTAAAAAATACTTTGGGTCCTTGTAGCCACTGCTACCTAGAGGTGAGCATGGGTCGGGCCGGGCCTAGGTCGACTAAAAATTTAGGCCCGTTTGCCAAGCCCAAGCCCGGCCAGGCCCAAAAAATAGGCCTAAAATTTTGGCCAAGCCCGACCCGACCCGCCCATATTATTTTTTATATTATTTTTATATGATTTTAAAATATATATAATACATCAAAAATACTAAAAACATCAAAATAAAGATTTCCCAACAAATTGAAAATAAATTTTAAAAAATATGTAACTTAAATAACACTAAGATAGACGCAACTTAACAAGCAAATGTCTCTAACATAATAACAAAATTAACAATAAAATAAGTTTTATATAATATCCAAACAATAACAACAAAATAGTAGCAACATAATAGTAAAATGGTAGCAAAATAGGAAGAAAATAACAAGAAAATCATATTAAAAAAATCGTATTTTTTTGTCCTTTAGTAAAGTCGGGCCGGGCGGGGCCCAGGCCAAAAATGCCTTACCCGAGGCCCGACCCATTTTTTAAGCAAGCCTTTTTTTTTGTCCAAACCTATTTTTCGGGCCTATATTTTTGTCCAAACCCTCCCACATTTAGGGCGGACCTTCGGGCCAGGCCGGGTGGCTTGACCCATGCTTACCTCTACTGCTACCCACCATAATCAAATTTGTTATTAACTTTCATCCCCTCATAATTTATTTATTAATATTTTATATACAGACTAGCTTCTTTGCTTGCTTAGTTGCTTCAATTATTTTTCGATTCTTGTCACCATGTATTTTGAAATTAGAAAATATATTAAAAGTAAAAAATGAGATTTTTTTTAATAAAAGTTATTTTAAAGATAAAATGTGAAATTGATACCAACATAAAATTTTAACACATATTTTATGGCATAATCAATAATTCAATTTTAACAGAAATTGATAAAGATTTAGCATGATCAAACAATCAAATAATATAAATAATACAAAATATAAAATTTAATTCAATAATATAAATAGTAGACATAAATTCGAAAAAAAATATTTTTGGAGTTTGGGGGGAAGTAAAAGTTTTGGGGGAAAGCAAAAGGAAAAAAGTTTTGGAGAGAAAGTAAAAGGAAAAAAGTTTTGTGGGTTTGGAGGGAAGTAACAGTTTTGGGGAGAAAATAAAAGGAAAAAAGTTTTGTGGAAAGTAAAATTTTTAAGAAAATAAAAGGGAAAAAATTTTGGAGGTCTGGGGGAAGTAATTTTTTAAGGGGAAGTAAAAGTTTTAGGGAGAAAGTAAAAGGAAAAAAGTCTTGGGGAGAAAATAAAAGGAAAAAAAGTTTTGAGGGTTTAGGAGGAAGTGAATTTTTTGGGGCAAAATAAAAGGGGTTGGGGGTGGGGAAAGAGAAGTAAAATGGTTTGGTATTCGGTTTATTCGAATTATTCGAGTTATTCACATTAAAAAATTTAACTCAATTCCAACTTGAAATTCAAAAAAATTCGAGTTGATTCCATTAACTTAATTAATTCAATTCGAATAGTTAAAACTTCAAACCATTTTTTTTTATTTTTTTCAAGTCGAATCAAATTTTGCTCACGCCTAATGACGAAGAAATATCATGGCTTTGGCTTTGTTTTAGTTGGATGGCTCATTACCTTGTATAATTGTATTCTCAAGACCTTTAGCATTTAGATGATTTTAAACATTAAGTGTGTAACAACTATTTTACAATGGTACTAGAAACCGTGGTTTCAAAATCTCATTTTTATTAATATTTATGATTTTATTATAGTATTATACTGATTTTTGGTCTGGTAATTTTATTACACGGTTAGTAATTAAGGTAAAATGACTAAATCATAATAATTGTAAAAGTTAATTGCATTTGATTTTTAAGTGTCAAAAGGCTTAATTAGTAAACGTGCAAGGATTTATATAACAATTATGCCATGTCCTATTATAGTGGACGGTTGGAGCATGTATTTTGGCTTTCTTTTGTTAATTGTTAAGTTAAATGAATAAAATGATTATAACAACAGTAAAAGAAAAACCTAAGCGAAAGAGAATAGAAAGCTTCGAACTCTCCTAAGGAATCGGCCCTTGTATGTAAGTCTTATTTGAGTCCGTTTTTCGTAAATTTTATGTTTTTGAGATCGTTAACTCAATTTAGCTAACTCGAATATTCGTTTTCAAAATTGTCAAAGTATACTGTAAAAGTATGTAAAACTTACCATGATTGTTTGTTGAAGCTTTTAATGCTAGATTGGTTAGATGTTGAGGTGGAAATGCAAATGGAACTATTTTGTAAAGTTAATTATTAGTTTTGAGTATAGGGGCTAAAATGAAAATAATTTGAAATTACTATGTAATTTTCATGATTATAGGTATTAAAGGGTTGTAGATGGATGTTATTGAAATTGGATTGAAAATCAAGGTTTAAATGTGAAAGACCCAACAGAAGAGTCCCCAGAAACTAAAACACTTATGAAAGCAAGATATGCTTCACACCCTTTCCGAACCAATTTTTCAACCACTAAAGTAGAGATTAAGTTAGACAAGCAATCCCGACGCTCGTCGATCATAACAATTTCCACGTCATCCTCGGTTCTTAAGACTACCCTTTTAGTTGTATAATCCAAACTGACTCAGTACTCTACTAGCCAGTCCATACCCAGAATTAAATTGAACTCCCCAAACGGTAGCTCCATCAGATTTACTGGAAACACAACCCCTTGAACTTCCAGCAGTACATTCTTATACAATCTATTTACCCGAACAAATTGACCCAACGGACTCAGTACAAAAATCTCACCAGAAGTATTCTTAATGGTAATCCCCAAGTTTTTAGAGATAGAACTAGCTACATAAGAGTGTGTTGACCTTATATCTATCAAAACAGTATAAGGGGCATAAAAAATAAAGGACGTACAAGTAATCACATCAGGAGCGTCTCTGTCCTCATGGCATCGAGCAATATATACCAGTGCAGGCTGTCTCACCTCAGTCTGATTATCACCTCTACCCAGTGCTCTTTGTCCTCTACCCAAACCATTACCACCCCTGTCCGGACCACGGCCCTTAGGTGGCTGCTATACTACTCTCTAAGGCTGAACAAAACCCGAAACCGTAGCTTGCATCTAATCAGAACACTGTGGGCACTCTCTAATCCGATGATCCATCGACCCACAATACAAACATGCCCCTAATCTCCTCCAACACTCACCCAGATAGCACCTACTACAATCGCTTCATGGCTAAACCCCAGTAGAAGCAACTAGAATCCCATTCTAGAAGGCCCAACAAGTTTGGCCCGTTTCTTAGGCTTCTAAACAGAATTAGAGGGCTTCGAATCCTGCTTAATCTTACCTCTCTCATGATCCTATTATGGTGCTCCACGCGCTTAATCTCTTCGGTGATATTCGCCTTATCCACTAGAACGGTGAACTCTCGCTCCCTCTGCGGAGCTATCAAAACCCTCAAACTGTCCCCTAAACTATCCTCAAAGTAGACACACTTTTCGTACTTAAACACCACCATCCCTCGATTATAGCGGCTTAGTCTTAGAAATTCAGTCTCATACTTGGCCACAGTCCTATCACCTTGTGTGAGATTAATGAACTCACGTCTACGAGCATCCACATAACTCGCTCCCACATACTTCCTCTAGAAAGCAGTCTTAAAATACTCTCAACTAAAACGATCCGGTTGAGTGCCCTCCTCAACCGATAACCACCACTAGTATGCCTCATCACGAAGTAAAGAAACCCTTCACTTTATGCTCAGAAGTGCAGTCAATATCATTCATTATTCTCTCAGTGGCCTCCAACTAGTATTCGGCCACGGTAGGGGCGACTTTAGTTGTAACAGTCTAGTTTAGACCCTAGTCAGAATAGTGGTTTCGAGACCAAAAATCTGAGTCAAAAAATATTTAAATATTATTTTTTGTTCTTATGATATGTGAATTAGTATATGTGAAAGTTTCGTATGAAAATTTAATCGTTTGTGTGCTTAATTTGGTAAAAGGACCTAATCGCGTAAAATGTAAAAGTTGCCTGCTACTTATTAAAAGTGTCTATTTGATATAGATTTGTAAATGAGAGGTCCTTATGTGGTTATTTGACCATTGGAAGTTTTAATGGACATTAATAACCATCCATTAAGTAATTTTATAATGGTTTATAAAAGGGCAAAATGGTAAACTAATTATTAAGTGAATTATAATTAAAATAAGGCATGAAATAAGCCATTTGGTGTTCTTCCTCACTGAAATTCAAAATAAAATAAAAGATAAAAGCTCACCTAGGGTTCAACCTTGGTTTCCTTTGATTTAGGTATGTATTTTGATCGGTTTTCGATAATTTCTATGTTTTTGTAATGGTTGCTTCATATGCTGTCAAGCCCATGTCTCAATTTCTGATTTTGATGATGATTTTGAAATGTTCCATGGATGAATTCATAAGCTTTATGTTGTTATATGATGAAATATGAGAGTTTGATGTTGGGTTTATATGTTTTGTCTTTGGATTTTTGATGATTTTGAGTAAAATGGGCTAAATTGTGAAAATTGTAAATTGAGGGACTAAAATGTGAAATAAATGAAATGTGTGGACTTATATGAATGCTATGAATATTCAGCCAAGCATGAGTATATGCAAATTATGTGTATTTTGTGATTTTGTGAATTAGGGACTAAAGTGTCAAAATGTGAAAATGTGAGGGCTAGTTTACAAATTGCCCTAAATATGTGTTTATGGATTGTTTTGAATGAATTTGTTATTGAATAAGTTAAATTTGGATTTATATAGATCAAGAATTATTGAAAACGGGATTAGATCGGGGAAAGTCGAAAGTTGTCGAGTAACCGATTCCATCCATCCGAATCCGTACGAGGTAAGTCGATATACAAATAAACGTGTTTGAAATGAATTATTATTCATATGTTATTGAATTTTAATGAATGAATATTTGAACTATATATGTGCCATCCGAGAAAGTATCAATAAAGTTCCAACGTCCGAAAAGCCCCGTACGAACCTTAGGAATAGTTAGGATACATATGTCATGACTTAGGATTTCAGATATCTGTTCTACGTGTAAGACCACGTCTGAGACGTTGGCATCGACTTCTGTTTTGCATGTAAGACCATGTCTGGGACATTGGCATTGTATCTGATTTCGTGTAAGACCCTGTCTGGGACAGTGGCATTGATGTTTGATTATGTAAGACCACGTCTGGGACGTCGGCATTGTATATGTTTTTTCGAGCTTTTCGCATATCCTTACATTTCTGAATGGTTCAAATGGGCATTCCGAGAAAATGAATGACTTTTTGAAATTGTATCCGATTCAGGTACGTTTGTATTGTATATTATGTTTGAGAATGAAAGGTAAATATATGTACAAATGATGATCTATGATCTAAGTATATGAATATGAGGTTGGTGTTGGTATTTGGCTACAAAGTATAAGTAATTTGGTGATGTTTATATGCTTTAAATGATAAATTTACTTGTATATGGCTTACTAAGCTTTTGAAAGTTTACTTTGTGTGTATTTACATTGTTTTATAGATATCGAAGCTACTGTAAGCTCGGGGATCGTCGAGGATCGCCACCATACTATCGAACCTTATTTTGGTACTTTTGAAAATGTATAAATTGAAGTATGACATGTATAGGCTAGAAGTGTTTTGGTTAGGTTTTGTAATGTATATATTAGGCGATGTGATATGGCTAGCTTATGTTTGAACTTATGGTTGGAAATGTTATTTGATATGTGTGGTATTATGAATTATATGGTATGTTTTGAATGGCCAAAAGAAATTGTCAATGTTAAGAAGTTTAGGTAAGTTTTGAGCATGATATTTAATAAGGTATTGAACATATGTTTAGGTATGATTTTAGTTTAAGTTTTGGTATGAATTGATTGATGAATTGATATTGGAATTTGTTGATAATGTTAAGTCATGAATAATGTATGCTTTAGTATTGAGATTGGCTGGAACTGGTGTGCAAATATACTTGTTTTATTGCTTGTAGGTTTGACCCAATTGGGGTGGCAAATTGGCTATTCAAATGGCCTATTTTTGTCCACACGGGCAGAGACATGGGCGTGTGTCTCGGCCGTGTGCAACACACGGTCATGTTACACGGCCGTGTGTCCCCTGGGGTACCCTACGAATTAAAGTCCGTATACCCTCCAGTTTTGACACGGCCTAGACACACGGGTGTGTCTATTGGTCGTGTGTGGTACACGGGCTGGCACACGAGCGTGTGGTCAGCCGTGTGGCCAAGTCAATAGCCTCTTTAATTTTCACATGGCCTGTCACACAAACGTGTCTTGTGGTCGTGTGGACAAGTCAGTATGTATGCCCTGTTTCACCATGACTTAGACACACGGGTGTGTCTAATGCCGTGACGGCTTGCTCACATGGGCGTGTGACCTTTGAAAAGTTGAAAATTTTTTTTAAGTTCTGAAACTTTCATATGTTACCGATTTGTTCCTGAATGCATGATTTAGACTTTGTATGCTCGATTTAAAGTCATATTGAATATGAATGACTTATGTTTATTGAAATGAGATGATATTTGTTATATGATTGTTCTGAACTGAGTTATAAGTCCGGTAATGCCTCTTAACCTATTCTGGCGACGGTTACGGGTTAGGGGTGTTACACATCAAATTTTTTTTATGCAAACGGGACTTAACACTTGTTAGACATTTTCGGATATGTGATTTATGTTTATTCATGACAATCATACATTTCACAATCATAACATTCAATTTAAACATATAAACATACATTTTAGTTACACGACCTTAACTCGACACTTGTTCGTATTTAAAAATCTACTACTCCGGCACCTTTTTTCTTTCCTCAATCTAACTCTTTATTTGATCTTTCCGGATCTATATAAATGAATTTAATGTTAATTTAATCCATTTCATACTCAATTTGATTCAATTCATGTCCTAGGCAAAATTACTGTTTTACCTCTATAATTTCCATAAATGACGATTTTGTCCCTAGACTCGGCGAAATAAAATTCATTCAATTTAATCATTATTCCAAGTCTAATCGATTTTTACATATAACATTTACAACACATATATTTCATAAAAATCAGAAATTTTTCGTGAATTTTACATCTTTACGATTTAGTCCCTAAATCACAATTTCATGAAAATTCACTTTACAAAAGTTGTTTATCTATCA
Source organism: Gossypium anomalum (assembly GCA_025698475.1). Classification (NCBI taxonomy): domain Eukaryota; kingdom Viridiplantae; phylum Streptophyta; class Magnoliopsida; order Malvales; family Malvaceae; genus Gossypium; species Gossypium anomalum. The sequence goes on along the minus strand of CM046960.1, from coordinate 33,433,141 downwards.
ACAACCTTTCATTTTCTACCATAAATTTCAAATTTTTCAACATATTCATCCATGGAAAAACTTTGATACTTTGATAAATTTACAAATTAATCCCCAAAATAGATAGATTAAGCTATTCTGATCTCAAAAATATAAAAATTACTAAAAAGGGGACAAGAATACTTACCCAATTAAGCCAAGAAAGCTTGCTTGAACACTTTTCTCTTTCCTAGGGTTTCCATGTCTTAATTTGGGGAAGATGATATAAAATGATGATATTTTTCTATTATCATCTTTTAATTATTTTAGTTTCCAATTTAATCCTTATCCTTTTTTAATTTTTCCATGGATGATTCATAAAAAATGTCTACTAACTTTTCTTTAATGGTCAAATTATCATAGAAGAACCTCTTATTTTGAATTCCATAGCTATTTGATACTTATATCTATTAGAATTCAACTTTTTCATTTTATGCAATTTGGTCCTTTCCATAATTAAACACATAATCGGAAAAAATTTTCTTATCAGAATTTTCATATAACATTCCTATCATAATGCAAACCATGCAATAATATTAAAATAAATTTTCTTTCTAACTAGGATTTGTGGTCTCGAAACCACTGTTCCGATTTCACTGCAAACGGGCTGCTCAATGGAATTGGCTTGGTTTTGGCCAATTTCATGTCCACATGGCCTGAGACACGAGCGTGTGACTTAGTCGTGTGTGACACACGACCATGCGACACAGTTGTGTCTCCTCTGTAGGTTTCAAGGTTTGCAAGTCAGGCAGTTACACGGCCTAGCACCAGGCTTGATACACGGGCCTGTGAGGCCATTCCGAGAGTTACATGACCTGGCACACGGGCGTGTGGCTTGGCCGTGTGATCCAACTTCGAAAGTTACACGGGTATGGACATGGACTGGGACATGGCCGTGTGTCCCTATTTCGAGTGCTACACGACCTGAGACACGGGCGTGTGTCTCAGCTTTGTGAGTCACACAGCCTGGCCATGCGGTTGTGTGACCCCTGTAGTTCCAATTTTCTAACTGTTCCCTAAACTTTTTGATTGATTCCAATTTAGTCCCGAATTGTTTCTAATGTATTTTTAGGGTCTCGAGGGCTCGATTAAGGGACAATAAGCATGTGAATGAATGATTTATGCTATGATTATATTAATGTTTGGAAATGTATGTTTTTATGTTACGGTTTGACGGTAATGCTTTGTAACCCTATTCCAGCGACGGATATCGGTTAGGGGTGTTACAGGAGTTCCCCAAGGCTACACGTGTTTATTAATAGTGGGGAGTGGCCTCCTTTCTTTGTTGGGGGTACATTTGTTTATTTTATTTTTTCAGTTGTTTACTTGTTTCTTGTATTTTGTTATTCGATTTTCTTACTTTTAATAAAATATCCCAACAGATTTCTTTCAAAAAAGTATCATTTATGTTTTACTAATTCAAGCAAGATTCTCCTATCTCTCCTTATAAATAGATGGCACTGGTTGAGTTATTTACACATATTCATACAAGTTTTCAATATTGTTATTTTGTCAAAAAATACAGAAAATAATGAGAATTTATTTTCTAAGTAAAAATTTCATTTTCTGGGAATAACAATTTTATCGGTTTCTATTGGGAGAAAATTACTTTCATACTGAAAGTAATAAATTGTTTCTGGTTTTGTATTTGATTTGTGATTGTTCGAGCCCACATTCAAAGTAATCTGTGCTATGAGAATAGTAGAGAAGACTGTTTGGTCAAAAGCCAAGAACGTTTAGGATTTATGTTGCTCAAGTACAAGTACTTTTCGAGAAAAGTTTATTACTATAAATATCACAAACCGTCTCGATTTTCAAAATTTTAATTGTTCGTTGTGACAAAATTGTTTTGAAATGATTTGATAAATAATACAAATTTAATGACTAAAAAAGATAAAAAGTTAAATGAAGAGTTAAAATAATTTTTTTTTTAATTTAGAAGGTATTATGAATTAATTAAATGAATATTTTATAGTTTATACTTTCCTATAATTGGGTAACGAAAAAAAAAAAGTAAAAAAGAAAATAAAAGCAAAACAAAACGGTAGGATTTGTACAAATCTAATTGGAGATTAACTGTGGATATTGATTCGAAAGTACTTCCTTCAAAGGTCGATTTTTACTGCCCTGACTGCTAACTGTTGTTTCTCAGATTTCTCTCCGTTTGTTCTAATCCGCGACTTGATCTCCTTCTCCAAATCTTCAAAGGTACTTTCGAAACCTTAATTCTTCTAACTCTCAAATCGTTCTTTGAATTGTTTTTACCCAATTTACGTTTTTTATTTGTTTGAAAACTTTTCCATCGTTGGAATCATTCTGTTAAATTGTCAGAAACAAGAATCACAGGACTTTGATTCGTTAGATTTCATTTTTGTTATTCTCTGATCTGTCTGTGTATCAAAATCTGTAAATTTTAGGGAAAAATGTCAGGGATTTTACTGTTCTATCTAAAACTAGTGATTGTTATTAGAGTTATGTTGTCTTATTAAATGCAAATTCAAGTTGCACAGATCAAATTGTTGGATTTGGAGGATAAATTGAACAGTTCTTTCTTAACAAACTGTTTGACTAGGAGTTTCAATTTTTTTCTTTTTAGATTTGAAATTTTCTAAATTTGGAATATAAATCATATTCTGTAATTCAACCCTCGTCTCCATGGTTAAGAGGCTTCTTTTAGTGGTAGAATTTATTTTTATTTTTTTGTTTAGACTTATGATCTCTATTTTCATTTTTCTCGGAAGGTATTGAAATGGCAGAATCAAAGACATTGAGAAAGCCTATTTTCACCAAGGTGGACCAACTTCGCCCGGGGACTAGTGGTCATACTCTTACGATCAAGGTTGTCAATACAAAGATGGTATTACAGAAGGGTCGTCCTGATGGTCCTCAAGTTCGTCAAATTCGGATTGCTGAAAGCTTGGTCGGAGACGAGACAGGAATGATTATCTTTACAGCAAGAAATGAACAAGGTATATTATCTGTAATATTTTCCTTACTCAGATTAATTCCAGTAGTAGTTTTGCTTTAGTTATTGTTAGTGGTTTCACTCATGCATGTTGCTGTTTTGCATACTTGCATTTACTTAGTTTATGTTTGATTGTATTTTCGCTCAGATAATTTTTCTATCACTCATTGCTTTTCGTATTACCATTCTCTTTCTCTGTTAGACAAGTAATGCAACATTGATTTCATGTAGTTGACGTGTCAAATCATGCAAGTAAATTGTATTGGATTTGATTATATCTTTTATATCCTCATTGAAGAAAAGAAATGAAGATTTGGGTTTCCTAAAATTCCTCCAATGCATTTTATCTGATAAGGACGTCTATTTAGGTATTGTCTTGTAATGAACTAAATACTAGTTTTGGCTTTTGCTATGATAACCTATTAGCTTGTTAGTTTTCAGATATATATTACTCAGATTCAGTTGAGTATTGGATGTCCAACAAGGGATGGTTAGAATCTTCTAAGTTTCCATGTACTTAGAGGATCTTTAGACGTAATATCCCTATACCATGTGTCAGACACAGATACTTAAAGGAAAATTGAAGAATTGGAACAAAATAGGTACCAGTATCATGGATGAATTTAAGTTTGCACATTTTAATGGTATGCATCTTTTGGATTTATTCATTCTAATCACCAAATAGTTTCTGCGTAAAATGATTATTCAATTGCATTTTATTTGATAATTCATTTCCAGACATGTAGTCACATATCCAAGATGTGACAATTTTTGTCCATTCACTACCTCTTGTGTATTTATGCATCTGTTTGTGCTATAGTTCCAAAGCTAGCTTGTTTATAGATAAATATCGGAAAAGATAAAGTCCACATGCATTTTTTTTTGTTCATTTGGTCCACATGTATATTTCGGATTGTTGTTGCTGAATGAAAAGAGTGAAATATCCCTTCTTTGGATTGTTGATCGCCTAGGCCTTTGAGTTTAATTCTCTGTAAAGGTTTACTGCCAAAATTCCTTGGATTTCTAATCGGAGTAAATATTATATGGTATCAGTTATGATGTTAGACTTTATTATGACGTTTTGTTTGAGCTCAGATAGATTACATTAAGGTCACCCAATAATGATTATAAATATGTTTCGACAATTACTTAAAGGTTTCCTAGATTTGATGTTTGATTCATATGTGGCGTTATCAGATAGCGAAGGTGCTCAAATATGCTTTATTTGTTTGATAATTACAGTGTTAACCTGAACTAACACCATCTATTTATGTATTAATCTTTTGCAGTTGACTTCATGAAAGAAGGTGCTACCCTAACTCTTCGAAATGCAAAAATTGACATGTTTAAGGGGTCGATGAGGCTTGCAGTGGACAAGTGGGGTCGTATTGAGGTTGCTGAACCCGATAGTTTCAAGGTGAAGGAAGATAACAATCTGTCTTTGATTGAATATGAGCTCATTAATATTGTTGAAGAATGACCTTTGACCACCAACCCACTCCGGATGGTGTTCGCATTGCTTCTGAAGAAGAAAATCTGCTCTGGTAAACATGTTACTCTGATCTCATCTTTGAATAAGCTTATGAAAGTTTGGTTCTAAAATCATCTTGAAGTTGCTTCTTGCCATTGCAGCAAATCCAGCAGAACCTTTGGTTGGGAACATCAAACAGTTGGTGATGGCTACTTGCTTTCATTTGTTACTTTAAACTGTGTTTTTGGCTTACAAATTATACTTAGGAAGTTCAATATCGTGAAGTGTATGCCTACATGCTTCATTTTAGTCTCGACAAACTGTGCATCCTGTCATAGTGGTATATTTTCTTGTGCTGTAAACGTGTTTATGCTACCTTTATATTTATTTTACTTTTTGGCATATTAATAGCTTGTGAAATGAATTGCTAATTTCGTATATTTGTATGGTATTATGATATGGACTCCTTAATTGCAATAAGAGTTTTAGTTTTATTTATTTTCTTTATTATATCAGGTTTTATTAAGCGTTTTGGTTTTACTTATTTTCTCTATTATATTAGGTTTTTATTTCCTTCCTAAATTTTAAGTTAGGAATTCTATTAGGACTCTCACCTTTGTTATTTACATTTTATAAAAGGCTGCCAATATGAAATAAAGAGATAAGCAATTATCCTATAGGAAAGATACGTTATGTTCGGAGGGGTTTAGTCAAGGACGAATTTACCTCTTTGAGTAATCATAGGTCGGAGCAAGAATTCTTTTTCGTCCAGTCCTGTGACTAGATCCTATGCTAAGGCGCATAACAACTTGGTATCAGAGTCAGTTGTAATGGGTGATGAAAAGACTTTGATAGCCAAGTTGGAGGCTTTCATGGAACAAATAACTACAAGGCAACAAGTATTAGGGCAGCAGGTGGAGATGTTATCTTTTTCAGTCCAAAAGATAACGAAAGGGGATTCAGAGAAAAATAGTGAGGAACAGGGTAGCAGCGAAGGCAAAAAAATGAATTCAAACTCGCAACAAGGTGGGTGCATGGTACCACGATATTCTAAAATGGAATTTCCCACTTATGATGGTGTTGGAGATCCTTTAGGGTGGCTGAAAAGATGCGAAATTTTTTTGGCAATCAACTGACTAACGAAGTAGACAGAGTAGGGTTAGATTCATTCCATCTCTTAAGAGAGGCACAATTGTGGTTTGATCAAATGGAAGAAGAAGAGGCAAATCTTGATTGGGGGCGTTTAAAAGAGTGTTGTCATGTAAGGTTTGGGGCTAACTTGAGACAAACTGGGACTGTAGAGGAATATCAATGTCAATTTTAGTTACTATTGAGATGCAACAATTGAAAAACCTTGGAGTTGCAATGAATATGGCTCGAAGATTGGAATGTAAACAAAATGTCTCTTCCAAACTGTCGTCTCGAGCCATCTTGAACTGGCCAACTTCCCAAAACATTGGCAGCAATTCAATCATTCCAACAACTAAGAGCATTGCAAAGGGAGGAGGACAAACAACGGAACCAACAAGGAACAACGGCAAAATAGGTTCTTCTGCACCATTTATTAAAAGACTGACACAGGCAGAAATGGAGGAAAGAAGGGATAAGGGGCTGTGTTATAATTGTGACGAGTCATATTCCATGGGACACAAATGTAAAAGGTTATTTTGAATAGAAGTACCAGATGTTGAAGGCAAGCAAGATGATGATGAGGTAGATGATTTTGAATAAGTTCTGAAGCTTATTCTGAATTTGAGCTTGAGGACAAGCTCAACTCTGAGAAGGGAAATAATGATATAGATGCTTTTATTGCAGTAAGAGATTTAGTTTTATTTATTTTCTTTATTATATCAGGTTTTATTAAGAGTTATAGTTTTACTTGTTTTCTTTATTATATTAGGTTTTTATTTCTTTCGTAAACTTTAAGTTAAGAATTCTATTAGGACTCTTTCCTTTGTTATTAATAGTCTATAAAAGATTGTCAATATGAAATAAAGAGATAAGCAATTATTCTGTAATAAAAAAACCGTTATTTTCGGAGAGGGTTTAGTCAAGGACGAATCTGTCTCGTTGAGTAACCATAGGTCGGAGCAAGAATCCTTTCTCGTCTAGACCTATGACTAGATCCTACGCCAAGGCGCATAACATTTCATATTTCTTTTGTGTCGTATTTTAGTTATTTTTGGTGTTGTGCTGGTTATTCTCAAGTCGACTTTTTTTTTTAATCTCTTGCTTGTCTTTCCCAATTAATTTTTATTTGTGTGTACCATTGAGGGAAGATATTCAAACCCCAATTTCTAGAGCAAGTGTTTAATTTGTGTATTAGTGAATGATACAAGTATCTAGTCACGATTGATGCTTAATAAAAAGTAGGAGCAAAATTTGATTCGATTTGAAAAAATCGATTTTTTTTAATTTCAAGCTAATTAAATTGAGTTATTCGAGATTGAATAAGTAATTTAAGTTCGAGTTGAGCTAAATTTTGCAATTCGAATAACTCAAATAATTCAAATAACAAATTAGTAAATACTCTTTTGGTTCATGTCAATTTTCAAAATGAGCAAATTGGTCTCTCAAAACTAATTACACAAAAAATATTTAAAATAATTTTCAAAATTTTAAAATAATTTTTAAAATTCAAAATATTTAAAAAATTTTAAAAAATCTAAAGAATATATAAAAAAGTTAAAATTTTAAAAATTTTCTAAAATAATAATTTTGGAAACTTAAATAAGTATTAATGATTAGAGTTTATCATACTAAAATATCTTAATTTTTATTATTATTTTACTTTGAAAAAGTTTTCATATATACATATATATGGTTTCAAATTTATATGCTATAACATGTAATTAGTTATACTGTAACAAGATTTTAATACGAGTTTAATTTTTTAAGTTAACTCGAATAATTTCACTCAATTCGACTTAACTCAAATTTCATTTTATTTGACTCGATTCGAAAAAAAAACTTTCAAATCTAGTTAGGATGATAAAATAGGACTCGTCAACTCAAATATTTTTCATTCGATTTGATCAAACACTCACCCCTGATAAAAAGTATATGATCTGGGTTTTTTGCCAAAATAGTAAAAAAAAAGAAATAAAAATACGAAAATAATATAGGGAAAATACTATGTACCAAAATGGTACACCAGGGGTGGTGCCGCCTACGTCAAAGGCGGTACCGGTGGTGCCTCTAGCAGTGGTGGCACTGAAGGTGGAGGTGCCACAGGCGACACCAATGATGCACAGCCTTTGTTTTTTCTGTTTGGGGACCATTATAAGGTTCCCCAAGTTCTGCAGCAGCTCAGGTGAAGCAAAAAGCAAGGAGAAGAAGAGAAAAAGAAAGAAAGAGAAGGAGAAGGAGAGGGGGGCACTGGTGAGGGAAAAAGAAGAAACAAAAAGAAAAAGAGGAGAGAATAGAGAGAAAGAAGGTAGGAGAAAGAGAAGAGAAAAAAATATAATAGAGAAATGTTTTTTTTAACAGCCTTTTTGTTTTTTTTTAAAGCTTTTTTGTTTTTTGTTTTTTAATTTTTTGTCAGATTTTGGGGTGGTCACGCCTCTGACATAGGTGGCACCACCCCAAGTGTACCATTTTGTACATAGTATTTTCCCTATACTATTTTGATGTTTTTTTTTTGTATTAATTTGGCAAAAAACCCATATGATCACAATATTATAGTTGAATGCAACGTTGTTAATATCATACTAATATATGTGCTGTTTATGTTTTAGTATTAGAACTGGATGAGTTGATTGTATATATTAATTAAATTACTTTTAAAAAATTTATAGCATGATTAAGAAATTGAAATATAGTTTAAACTCCTAAATCTTGATATTAAAATAGTTTTCATTTTATATGAATTTAAATTTTATGGAAGTAAAAAGATAAATAAAGAAATAAATAAAATGGTACAAAAAATATTCCAATATTAAATAGAATTGATTTGAAAATTAACTTAAATTCTTAAAATTAAAATAGATGAAAATATTATTTATTGTGATTAATATTGATGATGAATGACGGCCATCACTTGTGGCGTTATAAACTACTCCAAAACTTTACTTTAGATAATATATATAGTATTATTTTAGGTTTAAAGATATGTTTATATATAAACATCCAAATGTATCTCATTACTTCTTGTAAATATATTTATTTGGAATGGTAAAATATAAATTTATATTATTTTTAATATCCAAAATTTTTAAATATTGATATTTTTATTCTTTACAATATTATGGTAAATTACTGTTAATTAGGTTCAGAAATTTAATTTAAGGATAATTATTTAGTATAAAAACGATTGAAAGTTTTTATTCTATGTGAGGGTTGAGATTTTGTCACCTATCATTTTTATTTATTTATTAAATATAACTTAAGGACACGTGATAAAGTCTCAACCCTGTTTACCTTTAATTTGATGTTTAAATTTTAGTGTAAATGTAATAATAAAAAAGGCATAATGTTTTTTTTTACCCTTTAATTTTATAAAAAAAAAATCATTTTAGCCATTCATTTAATTTTTCGCTTTTTTTAGCCATTAAACTTGCTTTTTTTTTTTATTATCAAATCACCCCACAATTTTTTACTGGTAAGATTTTTGAGGACGAAAATCCTTAAAGGGGGGAGAGTTGTAATATCCCGAATTAGGGCCTAATCAGAATAGTGGTTTCGTGACCACAAATTTGAGATAGAGATAATTATTTTATAATTATTTTAATGTTTATGATATGATTCCATGATTGTGTGAAAATTTCGTGATGAAATCCTATGCCTAAAGTGCTTAGATTGAAATTAGGGACTAAATCGAATAATTTGTAAAACTTGCATTTTAGGAGTTTTTAGTATGAAATTGTTTTGGAATATTAATGAGGAGGTCTTAAATAGCAATTTGACCAATTTATTAGTCTATGGACAAAAATTGGACATGGATGGAATTTTTGGAAAGTTTAGTAGTAAGGGCATTTTGGTCATTTAGTTATTAAAATGAATTAAAAACAAAATTAAAAGCCAATTTTTGTCCATCTTCTTCATTAGGCCGAAATTTCAAGGGTCCTCCATAGCTAGGGTTTGTTTCAAGATTCCAAGCTCCATAGTAAGTGATTCCAAGCCCCGTTTTTAATGTTCTTTACGTTTTTGGAATCCCTAGTGCTCTCGATTAAGCTTATGCTAGCAATAATTCAACCTAGGGTTCATATTTGGAAAAATACCCATAGGTGAAATTTGTGTACTTTGGTGTTCTATGATAGAAAATAAGGTTTTAAATTATGTTAGACAACTTGTACTACTCGATTTTAAGCAAAACGAGTAAAGGGCTTAATCGGTAAAAATACCTAATAGTCATAAGTACATGTTAGAGTGTGAATTTGATGTTACCATAGAAGGGAAAATGATCAGCATGTCATAAAACATAAGAATAAGGGATGAAGTTTAATTCCCGAGCCTAGGGGCAAAAGTGTAATTATGCAAAGTTTAGGGGTAAAATGTAATTTTTCCAAAGTTTGTATTAAATGCTGTTTTGATGAATGTATGTATTAAATAAGATTAATTTGGCATTATAGATCAAGAGAAACGAGATTCAAGTCGCGATCGAGGAAAAACAAAGTTTACTGAAGAATAGGCTCGATTGCTAATAATTTTGTACCGAGGTAAGTTCATGTGTAAATGTAGTAACATAATTGTCATTTTAATTAACTTAATGATATTTATATGATATGATGATTATTATTATGAAATATTATGCTTTGTGGTTATTGTTGAGTAATATGCAAATTATGTTTATTACTTGTTAAATATGAATTGCTACCGAGTGTCGGTTTCGATATTCCATGGAAGACGGCAAGGATATGTGATCGAGGAAAAAGCCCATTTGAACCTTGGGAATAGATTAGAATACGAGTGACATGTCACTAGGATGGTTGAGTTCCGAACTCGTTGAGTTGAGTCCGAGTTCGTGAGATGTAACTAGGCATCCGAGCTCGTTGAGTTGAGTCAGAGTTCACTTATGGATGCGAACGCCCGAGCTCGTTGAGTTGAGTCTGAGTTCACTTATGGGCGGGTTACATGGTAGCTTGGCTGCATAAGTTCCGCAGGCTATTGAGTTTGTCTAGCTGCAGGTATGGCTCTTATGTTCATGAGATCCGCGTATTCGAATTATATTCCGATGTGTTCAACGGGTGAATCTTAAGTGAATAAAAAGAAGGCCTAAAATGAAGGTGACATGTTGGTAAGTGTGGTAAATGAGAAAATTTGACAGGTATGTGCTTAAACCCTCGGGTTGAGAACTTGGCATGATGAAATCGTAGAAAGATATTAAATACAAATGAAACATGAATGTCTTAGTGTTGTTTATGCAAATAATGTTTTTGTGGGATTGTGTGATTATGTTACTTGTTATTTGCATGTGAACTTACTAAGCATTTGTGCTTACTCCCTCCTTTTCTTTCATTTTAGTTTTGACAAGCCGGCTTGAGAATCGGGATAGGTCGAAGACTCGTTCACACTATCCGAAGGCCTAAATTGGTAAAATGGCTTGTGTGTTTTGAATGTGGCATGTATGGCAAAATACTCACTTTGTGTAAATGATCTTATGATATGGCTATGGTTTGGCAAGAAAAGGGTTTGTAAATGATTAGCCATTGGAATGGCCAATCTAAGTCATATTTGATGTTATGTATGTTTAAAATGATATTTAGTCCATGAAAATCCTTAGTAAAGTGAAATTTGCCATAAAATAGAATCTGGCAGCAGCAGTGATGTAAATTTGAAAAATCACTAAAAATAGTATAAATGGAATTAAATGATGAGTAAGTTATGAAATTGAAGATTTATGAGTCTATTTTCATATGGATTGAATAAAACAGGTATATGAACTATATTTTATGAGATATTTGAATTTTTGTGAAATAGGTCCAGAGTGATTTTTAGATCCCCTGTTCTAACTTTAAAAATTCATAATAAATTGTAAAAAAATAATTAGAAGTCACTATTTATATGTAAAGATTTATTATTGAGTTTAGTTTTAATAGAAATAAACATCATAGACATTTAAATTCTGTACAGATAGATATATGATTTGAAATACACAGAGGTCAGAGCAGTTGAACCCTGAAACAGGGGAGACTTTAACTAATAAACTGTACTAATTGGCTTGACCAAAAATTCTAGAAAAAAATTAGTTAATAGATATATGAGTTTAGTTTCAGATAAAATTTACGTAATTGGATTTTGAGTTTCAGAACTCGAGATATGAATTTTTAAGCGACTGTGATGCAGATTGCTAGCTTGACTGGAAATTTAAAAAAAAATAAATTGTTTGAGCGGTTTAAGTAATGAATTAAGTCTGTTACCACCTCGTGTTCGAATCTGGTGACGGTCTTGGGTACGAGGTGTTACATTTGGTGGTATCAGAGCAGGTTTAGTCGGTTCTCGGACTAATGTGTTGTATGTACGGGTTTTGCTATACATGCCATATATATAAATTGTGATAGTGTGACGACTTTTGACCTTTTAAATGATTTTTTTTTATAGTAAATGGATCCCGATCCAGTTGCGGCTGATGATGTAGAGAGTAATGCACCAGCTCCGGCTGAAGGGCGGTGCCAACTGAAAATCCACCTCCTACTGTAGGTCAAGGAGGAGGAGAAGGGGCTCGGGAAGCCTTTCTCCAGATGATGAGTGCTTGGTATACTGAGTTCGTTCGTACGAACCCGAATGCACAACCTCCCCCACCTCCCCCGATTCCTCATCTTGTACCCCTGATGCCTCAAGGTGTAGATCTGATGAAATTTTACAGAACTCCAGTTGACAAAATCCGTAAACAAGGGGCCGAAGAATTCAGGGCAAATATTGATAATGATGCCGAGAAAGTAGAGTTTTGGCTCGAGAATTCTATTCGAGTATTTGATCAATTATCTTGTACGTTTGAAGAATGCTTGAAATGTGCTATATCATTGTTGAGGGATTCAGCTTATCATTGGTGGAAGACATTGACTTCAGTAGTATCGAAAGAGAATGTAACTTGGGAGTTCTTTCAAGAAGAATTTCAAAGAAATATATCGATGAAAGATTTATTGATCGAAGCGTAAAGAATTTCTTGAATTAAAGCGAGGAACATGACAATTCTTTCGAATACGAAAGGAGTTTGTCGAGTTGAGTAAGTATACTAGAGAATATATTCCTCTGAAGCTAAAATGTGCGAGACGATTTGAAGACGGACTCAATGAAGACATCAAAGTATTTGTTGGGATTCTTGAATTAAAATAAATGGTAGTAATCGTTGATCGAGCTTGCAAGGATGAAGAACTACTTAAAGAGAAGAAAAGGTAGAGGTTTGAGACTAGAAATTGGAAGAAAAGACCGACGAGCGCTTCATTCTCACAAAGAAATCCGTAAAATCTAGAAATATGAATCCTCGTTCACATGTTTCGGCTTTGGACAATCATATGGAAATTTTAAGAAGCAAAATGTGGGTCCTAAATCTCGGACTACTGCAAAGTGTGGAAATACGAGATTTGTTAAGCCGAGTGCCAGCGGTGTGGCAGAAATCATTTTGGCCCATGTAGAGCGAATGAATGTTTTCGGTGTGGTTCTCCGGATCATTTTATTAGAGATTGCCTAGAGAGAGTTGAGAAAGAAAAATTTCAGAGTGTAAAAGCCAGCGGCGCAGACTCGAGGGGAAGATATTCGAGAAAAAGCTGGAAATGAAGCAAGCAGCAAAAATGTAGCTAGAGATTCAGCAGCTAAATCTGAAGCAAGGGCTCCAGCTAGAACTTATGCTATAAAGGCACGTGAAGATGCTTTATCACCCGATGTGATTACTGGTATATTTTCTCTTTTTGATGTTAATGTTATTGTTTTGATTGATCCTAGTTCTTCTCATTCATATGTATGCATGAAACTGGTGTTTAGTATGAATATACCTATTGAGAACGCAGAATTTATGATTAGAGTGTCGAATCCATTAGGCAAATGTGTGATAATTGATAAAGTATGCAAGAAATGCCCTTTAATGATTCGGGGTCATTACTTTCCGGCTGACTTGATGTTGTTGCCGTTTGATGAATTTGATGTTATTTTGGGTATGGATTGGTTGACATTGCATGATGCTATAATAAATTGCAAAGAAAAGGTTATAGAATTAAAGTGTGAAAGTGGTAAAATTTTGCGGGTTGAACCAGACAAATCAGAGGCATTATCTAGTATGATTTCTTCAATGTCGGCTTAGAGATATTTGAGAAAGGGTTATAAAGCTTATTTGGCGTGTGTAATTAATACAAAAGAAGTTGAAAAGAAAGTTGAATCAGTGCCGGTTGTGTGTGAATTTGCGGACGTATTTCCAGAAGAATTGTCGGGTTTGCCTCCAGTCAGGGAAGTAGAATTTGGTATTGATTTGATACCGGGAACAGCTCCGATCTCAATTGCTCCATATAGAACGACACCAGCAGAGTTGAAAGAATTAAAGTCGCAGTTGCAAGAGTTGACTGATAAAGGCTTTGTGAGACCGAGTTTTTCACCTTGGGGTGCTCCTGTGTTATTTGTGAAAAAGAAGGATGGTTCTATGAGGTTGTGTGTTGACTATCGGCAGTTAAACAAGGTGACAATCAAAAACAAGTATCTGTTGCCAAGAATTGATGATTTATTTGATCAGCTAAAAGGAGCGACATGGTTTTCAAAGATTGACTTGAGATCTGGGTACTACCAATTGCGAGTAAAAGAGTCGGATGTGCCAAAAACTGCTTTTAGAATAAGGTACGGTCATTATGAATTTTTAGTTATGCCATTCGGGTTGACAAATGCTCCTGCTGTGTTTATGGATTTAATGAATCGCATATTTCAGCCATACTTGGACAAATTTGTTGTGGTGTTTATAGATGATATTTTAATTTATTCAAAAGATGAGACAGAGCATGCTGAGCATTTGAGGATAGTTTTGCAAACTTTGAGAAATAAGCAGTTATATGCCAAGTTTAGTAAAAGTGAATTTTGGCTTCGGTAAGTTGGATTTTTGGGTCATATTGTTTCAGGTGATGGTATACGGGTTGATCCTAGTAAGATTTCAGCCATTGTTGATTGGAAACCACCGAAACATGTAACCGAGGTTATAAGTTTCTTGGGGCTAGCTGGGTATTATCGGCGGTTTGTAAATGGATTTTCTATAATTGCTGCTCCTATGACTAGACTACTCCGAAAGAATGTTAAATTTGAATGGACGAAAGAATGTCAACGAAGTTTTGAAGAATTGAAAAAGTTATTAACTGAAGCACCAGTGTTGGTACAACCCGAATCAGGTAAAGAATTTGTGGTGTATAGTGATGCTTCTCGAAATGGCTTAGGATGTGTACTTATGCAAGAAGGGAAAGTGGTGGCTTATGCTTCGAGGTAGTTAAAATCTCATGAAAGAAATTATCCGACTCATGATTTGGAATTGGCTGCTATAGTGTTTGCTTTTAAGATTTGGCGACATTATTTGTATGGTGAAAAGTGCCGAGTATATACCGACCACAAAAGTCTTAAATACTTAATGTCACAAAAAGATTTGAATTTGAGACAGCGAAGATGGTTGGAGTTATTGAAAGATTACAAGCTTGTTATTGACTACCATCCGGGAAAAGCGAATGCGGTTGCTGATGCTTTGAGCAGAAAGTTACTATTTACTTTGAGAGCTATGAACACTCGATTAAAGGTATCAGATGATGGTTCGATTCTAGCAGAGTTAAGAGCAAGACCGATGTTTTTACAAGAGATTTGTGAAGCTCAGAAAAATGATCAAGATTTGCAAGCCAAGAGAAAGTAGTGTGAAGCTGATACAGGATCAGATTTCAGAATCAGTTCTGATGATTGCTTGATGTTTAAAAACTAGATTTGTGTACCGAAAAATGATGAGTTGATTCAAAAGATTTTGCATGAAGCACAAAATGGTTGCTTGGCAGTTCACCCGGGCAGTACGAAAATATATAATGACTTGAAGAAAATGTATTGGTGGAATGGAATGAAAAGAGATATCTCCGAGTTTGTATCAGAGTGCTTAATTTGTCAACAAGTGAAAGCTGAACACCAAGTACCTTCGGGATTACTCCAGCCTGTCATGGTTCCTGAATGGAAATGGGATCGGATTACTATGGATTTTATATCAGGGTTGCCGTTAACTCCGGGGAAGAAAAATGCCATCTGGGTAATAGTTGACAGACTGACTAAATCGGCTCATTTATTCCGGTACGTACGGATTATTCTCTTAATAAGTTGGCTGAATTGTATATCCGTGAGATTGTTAGACTTTATGGAACACCTTTGTCAATCATTTCGGATAGAGATCCGAGATTTACTTCACGGTTTTGGCAAAAGTTGCAAGAGGCATTAGGTACAAAGTTAAATTTTAGCACTGCCTTTCATCCACAAACTGATGGACAATCAGAGAGAGTAATTCAGATTCTTGAAGACATGTTCAGATGTTGCGTATTGGAATTTCAAGGTAGTTGGGAAAGGTATTTATCGTTGGTAGAATTTGCTTATAATAATAGTTATCAGACGAGTTTGAAGATGGCACCTTATGAAGCTTTGTATGGACGTAAATGTCGCACACCTTTGTATTGGACAGAGCTTAAGGAAAATCAAATTTACGGGGTTGATCTAGTTAAGGAAACAGAAGAGAAAGTAAAAGTCATCAGAGATTGCTTGAAAGCGAATTTTCGCATGCAAAAAATCATATGCAGATTTGAAGAGAAAAGAGATTGAATATCAAGTTGGTGAAAAAGTCTTTTTAAAAGTATCCCCGTGGAAGAAAGTTCTCAGATTTGGCAAGAAAGGCAAATTAAGTCCACGTTTTATTGGACCGTTTGAAGTGATTGAGAGAGTTGGACCAAAGAGCTTATCGGTTATCATTGCCATCCAGAATTACAGAAGATGCATGATGTATTCCACGTATCTATGCTATGTCGGTATCGTTCGGATCCTTCACATATAATTTCACCGACAGAAATTGAGCTACGGCCGGATATGACTTACGAAGAAGAACCGATTAAGATTTTAGCTCGAGAGGTCAAGCAACTAAGAAATAAAAGTGTCGCTCTCGTGAAAGTATTGTGGCAAAAGCACGGAGTAGAAGAAACTACATGGGAACCTGAAGAAACTATGAGAAACCAATACCCACACCTATTTACTGGTAAGATTTTCGAGGACGAAAATCCTTAAAGGGGGGAGAGTTGTAATATCTCGAATTAGGGCCTAGTGGTTTTGTGACCACAAATCCGAGATAGAGATAATTATTTTATAATTATTTTGATGTTTATGATATGATTCCATGATTGTGTGAAAATTTCGTGATGAAATCCTATGCCTAAAGTGCTTAGATTGAAATTAGGGACTAAATCGAATACTTTGTAAAACTTGCATTTTAGGAGTTTTTAGTATGAAATTTGTTTTGGAATATTAATGAGGAGGTCTTAAATAGAAATTTGACCAATTTCTAAGTCTATGGACAAAAATTGGACATGGATGGAATTTTTGGAAAGTTTAGTAATAAGGGCATTTTGGTCATTTAGTTATTAAAATGAATTAAAAACAAAATTAAAAGCCAATTTTTGTCCATCTTCTTCATTAGGCCGAAATTTCAAGGGTTGTCCATAGCTAGGGTTTGTTTCAAGCTTCCAAGCTCCATAGTAAGTGATTCCAAACCCCGTTTTTAATGTTCTTTACGTTTTTGGAATCCCAGTAGCTCGATTAAGCTTATGCTAGCAATAATTCAACCTAGGGTTCAAATTTGGAAAAATACCCATAGGTGAAATTTGTGTATTTTGGTGTTTTATGATAGAAAATGAGGTTTTAAATTATGTTAGACGACTTGTACTACTCGATTTTAAGCAAAAACGAGTAAAAGGGCTTAATCGGTAAAAATACCTAATAGTCATAAGTACATGTTAGAGTGTGAATTTGATGTTACCATAGAAGGGAAAAATGATCAGCATGTCATAAAACATAAGAATAAGGGATGAAGTTTAATTCCCGAGCCTAGGGCAAAAGTGTAATTTTGCAAAAGTTTAGGGGCAAAAATGTAATTTTGCCAAATTTTGTATTAAATGTTGTTTTGTTGAATGTATGTATTAAATAAGATTAATTTGGCATTATAGATCAAGAGAAACGAGATTCAAGTCGCAATCGAGTGAAAAATAAAGTTTACGAAGAATAGGCTCGATTGCTAATAATTTTGTACCGAGGTAAGTTCATGTGTAAATGTAGTAACATAATTGTCATTTTAATTAACTTAATGATATTTATATGATGATTATTATTATGAAATATTATGCTTTGTGGTTATTGTTGAGTAATATGCAAATTATGTTTATTACTTATTAAATATGAATTGCTACCGAGTGTCGGTTTCGATATTCCATGGAAGACGGAAAGGATATGTGATCGAGGAAAAAGCCCGTTTGAACCTTGGGAATAGATTAGAATACGAGTGACATGTCACTAGGATGGTTGAGTTCCGAACTCGTTGAGTTGAGTCCGAGTTCGTGAGATGTAACTAGGCATCCAAGCTCGTTGAGTTGAGTCCGAGTTCACTTATGGGCGGGTTACATGGTAGCTTGGCTACATAAGTTTTGCAGGCTATTGAGTTTGTCTAGCTGCGGGTATGGCTCTTATGTTCATGAGATCCACGTATTCGAATTATATTCCGATGTGTTCAACGGGTGAATCTTAAGTGAATAAAAAGAAGGCCTAAAATGAAGGTGACATGTTGGTAAGTGTGGTAAATGAGAAAATTTGACAGGTATGTGCTTAAACCCTCGGGTTGAGAACTTGGCATGATGAAATCGTAGAAAGATATTACATACAAATGAAACATGAATTTCTTGGTGTTGTTTATGCAAATAATGTTTTTGTGGGATTGTGTGATTATGTTACTTGCTATTTGCATGTGAACTTACTAAGCATTTGTGCTTACTCCTCCTTTTCTTTCATTGTAGTTTTGACAAGTCGGCTTGAGAATCGGGATAGGTCGAAGACTCGCTTCACACTATCCGAAGGCCTAAATTGGTAAATTGGCTTGTGTGTTTTGAATGTGGCATGTATGGCAAAATACTCACTTTGTGTAAATGATCTTATGATATAGCTATGGTTTGGCAAGAAAAGGGTTTGTAAATGATTAGCCATTGGAATGGCCAATCTAAGTCATATTTGATGTTATGTATGTTTAAAATGATATTTAGTCCATGAAAATCCTTAGTAAAGTGAAATTTGCCATAAAACAGAATCTGGCAGAAGTAGTGATGTAAATTTAAAAAATCACTAAAAATAGTAAAAATGGAATTAAATGATGAGTAAGTTATGAAATTGAATATTTATGAGTCTATTTTCATATGGATTGAACAAAACAGGATATGAATTATATTTTATGAGATATTTGAATTTTAGTGAAACAGGGCCAGAGTGATTTCTGGATCCCCTATTATAACTTTAAAAATTCATAATAAATTGTAAAAAAATAATTAGAAGTCATGCTTTTTATGTACAGATTTATTATTGAGTCTAGTTTTAAGAGAAATAAACATCATAGACATTGAAATTCTGTACAGAGAGATATCTGATTCGAAATACACAGAGGTCAGAGCAGTCAAACCCTGAAACAGGGGAGACTTTAACTAATAAACTTTACTAATTGGATTGACCAAAAATTCTAGAAAAAAATTAGTAAATAGATATATGAGTTTAGTTTCAGATAAAATTTACAGAATTTGATTTTGAGTTTTGGAACTCGAGATATGAATTTTTAAGCGACTGTGACGTAGATTGCTAGCTTGACTGGAAATTTAAAAAAAAAATAAATTGTTTGAGCGGTTTAAGTAATGAATTGAGCCTGTTAACACCTCGTGTTCGAATCCGGCGACGGTCTCGGGTACGGGGCATTACAGTATATATGTACAGTTTTTGTGGATATCATACTTAGACAATGCGATGTTTGCCATCATACCTGAGACAATTTTCTAGCAATATCTATTATTTAGGGTATGGGTGACTATAATTTGTTTCCACATCGTGAGTGGCAACAACTCAATGAGTGGAATACAATATATTTTGAGAGACCTACAAAACATCAATTGAATTTGTAGGATAGATCTAAAAGGACTAAAAAAACATTGATCGATGGAGCATACACCGTGGATTGAGCTCTTAGACCAATGAGCTCAACAATGCATTTATGGTGAAATTATCCAAGATGGTAATTTCCAATTCCATAAGGCATAAATGCAATGGTTCAAGCAAATAGGTTAGGGTGGTTCTATCTAGAGAGGAGTAGACGTAAATAAAGGAATGACACATAACATTTAACCATTAATAATCACATCAGCAAGGTTTTGCTCAAGCATTCCAACCTCTCCAGCTAGACTTAAGCCACCTACATAACAATTCCCCCCACTCACCTCTTCGACGTACTATCGTTGTGGGCCCTCATATTATATTGGTGAGGGATCCAATCATACCAACTTCCCTTTGTCACCATTTATGACTTTGGCAATGGAAATGACAATAAAAATATTGAATTTTATACCTTAGTTAGTTGATCCAAGACACACTTCCACCACTCCATCCATTACATCATTTTTCTTCAATAGGCCACCTAAGTGTACAACTTGATTTTTCCAACCAGTGCATGAAAAAAAGTAATTACAAAGCAAGGAAAAGCAATAGTTAAGGATTTACAAGTTTGAAACCCATAATAGAGAAGTTAGCCTTCCTTAACGAGATAGAGAAGCGTCATAGGCAAATGAAATACCCAACCATGACTCTAAGACTAATCAAAAGTTTGTGACAAAAAAAAAAGAAAAAATAGTTATATAAAACTCAAGGTTACCCTGCCAACCAATTTGAAACCTTGGCCAAAAAGAGAACTAAACAAACTTTAGAGGAAGATGACCTATTAATAATCCATTGATAGCTCGAATAATACGAATAGAAGGTGCTAGAAGTAGAAGTCATTGCCCAATTCCCATACCTTTCATCCTCCTGGATAAGCAAAGATCAATGTTCCAATCTATGGAGGAAACAACTCCTAAACTTATTAAAAGACTATCATGATAAAAACACTGTAAACTAAACTAGAACAAATTAACAGCTGAAATCTCAAGACCATAGCTTTTTTTAAAATCAACCACCCCAAACAACAAAGACCAATGAATCCCCCCAAAAAAATAAAAGCACCTAATTACTGTTGGAAATACACTACAACAAAACAAAATCGTTAGAGCTAATAGGAAACCAAGCTGAGTGTAAATAAATAAAGTTACCATTGTGTCATGGAAGAACCACTACCTTAGAAGCAAATTTGTCCTAATCGGTGTAATCGTGTAGTAGACGTCGCCACCTAAGGTTAACGCAGTACTTCAATATTCGTATTGCTCTTCTCGAAATGAATCAAAATCGAAAAACAAAAATAATTAGTCAGAAATCTAATCAAAAAATAAACTGGAAGAAAATCAGTGAAACCACACTAGGTTTAATTCCCAAGAAAGATTGGAGGGGTCACAGACAATCCCGCTTAAAACCCAATCTCCTTGATAGAATTTCCCTTTCGTGTAATTTTGCAGAACACCAAAATTTAGAGATTAGAAGGACAAGAGAAGTTGTTTTTCTCTTGTTGTGTTCTATGAAAAATGAGGAGAATGACCTCCCATTTATATTGTTTTTTGAAGGGGTAAAATAGTAATTTTGCAAAGTCAGTTTCCTAAAAAATCTCAATAATCAGATTTTGATTCTGTCAAATCATAATCATTTAAAAGCTAAATTCTAATTTTTCCAAATTGTAATCATTTAATTTTTTTTTTTTCAGTTTCTTTGTATTACCAACATTCCCCCACTAATGCAAAGTAATTTTTGTAAACATGAAAAAAAGAGAGGCAAAATATAAGAAGAGCAACAATGAAATTAGTTGTTTAGACACTAGTATCTTGTGGATTTGAACTAGTACGTAGTGAAATGAGTGCTTCTTCTCTTTAATAAGTGAACAAATCTTGAACTTGTTAAGATATGGGTTAACTCATGACACATGACTAATCTTAGATCCAATTGGTGTTCCGCGATAGATCAACAAGTTTTAGCCAGCACACCTTGGGATGCTAGTAAGTATTCTAGAAAGACTACACAGTGTCTTTCATAGAAGGTGGCTAGTCCTTCATACTTACGTACATGATTTCATCAAGTCTATCTCAATATAAACCACCAGAATCAAGACTATGAAATCATTAAGAGCATTTATTAAGTTCGTCCTCTCAAATTTAAATTCAATGAGTTCATCAAGTCTGTCTCAATAGGACCACACAAACTCTGGGATATGAACTCATTAAGAGTAATAAACTCAACCTCACATGTTGGCGAATTCATCAAGTCTGTCTTAATAAGACCACTGAAATCCTAGGCTATGAATTCATTAAGAGTGAGAAGCCAACCTTATGCATGTACATTGTTCACAATAAAGATAGGTAGAATGTACACTATGAGTTTTTCCATGGTTTTGTTTGACCATATTGAACTTAGAGAACTAAGTTGGGTATCCACCATGAATTCTTCAACCATTGGGCTTTAAGACCTATCCACCTCGACAAATCAAGAATCATTTTCCTACTTAACCCTTTGGTTAGTGGATCAGCTAGACACCTTTCAGGCCTCATGCACTCCAAAGTAAGTACTCCATTCTCACTTGAAGAAATCTCTGCAAGTAGATTCCTAAGCCACTCGGCCTATTGCCTAGCTCAGTCAAGAGTTATAAACTCTGATTTCATCATGGAGCAAGCAATACACATTTGTTTAGCAGACTTCCAAGAAATAACTGCACCACCTAAACTAAAGACATACCCACTTGTAAAGCTAACTTTATCAATTACCCAATTTACATCACAGCATCCTTCTAGGACTATAGGGTATTCGAAAAATTCCAACTTCCAAGTTATTGTACTTTAACTTCACTCAAGACCATTTAGGAAAAGCTCAACCTTAATAACTAACATAGTAAATTATGGACCATGACACTCCCCCACTTACTATACTGATGCCCTTATCGTCATGAAGTCATACTTTTAGTAACCTTGCTGCATCAAGTTGACATATTAGTCTCAAGTCCATCTTGGGCCTTCAAGGTCTATGGTTATGATCCATTCAACACACATCGGACATAAACTTGAAATTGATCTCATATTAATCGTTGGCTTGTCTATAACTGTTCCTCCTTCGAACACTCAGACTCAATGCCATAACACATAATCATCATGTTACAACCTTGAGGAACCTTTAATGGTATGACTCTTTGTTGACTGAATATTACCATGTATTTGGTACTAAAAAAAGTATCCCTCTGGATGTGGCATCGACCTCACTCTTGTACATCTTGTTGGATATGTCCCTCTAGACGTGGTTTATGCTAACCGTCCCTTGTGACACCAACACGAAAGTTCTCAACATGAGAAATTCAGACATATTGAACATCCCTAACTTAGGCCCTCTCGGGCCCTCTATGGTTACCTCATTTGGTGTGGCCATCTTGGCCAACCACAATACATGCGGCACCACCGAACTAGGTCGATCTCAATCTCAATTTTGGACTTTAATGCTCATTCACACAAAATTTTGCACGTTGCTCCATTCTTCACATAATCTCATAGGTTGTCTGAACAAAATATCCCTTACTAGTTCTCTTGTTCAAGCTCTCAAACTCGATAATCCTTCAGTCTACTTTGGTTAAAAACTTGGTGACACTTAGAATAGCTCCACAAATCTTGTGTATTAGTAGTTTGTCATGGATAAGGGCATCATAAGCCTTATCCCAAACACAAGGATCCAACGATCCATTCATGGTCCTCTAACCAACTCAAACTTAAGGGTCCTCCGACCAACTCAAACTCAAGGGTCCTGACCAACTCAAACTCAAGGGTCCTTGGACCCACTCAATCTCGCTAGGCCTTCAAGCTCATCTTGATCGCAATGGCCCACTAGTCAACACAAAAGGAGCTTGCAATTGCTCCAACACTACTTAGGCACACTCTTGCACTACTTAGGTGCCCTCAAACCGATTACCTCAATAGGACACTTCACTTGCTCCAACGATCCTCAAGTGTACTCTAATTGTTACCTATAGGGGCCTTTATTGGTTTCAGTAGTGGAAAACGAAAATGATTCTCATGTTTAAACAATAGTATATTTGCTTCTAAATTGTTGAAAATATACTACTGCAAAACAAATTCGTTAGTGCTGATAAGAAACCAAACTAAGTGTAAATAAATAAATCAATCATTGTGCAGTGGAAGAACCACTAACTTAGAAGCAAATTTGCTATGATTAGCGTAATCATGTAGTGAACGTCACCCCCAAGGTTAACACAGTACTTCAATATTCATACACTCGAATAAAGAAGGTGAACACTGTAAAAACAAAAGCAGATGGTTAGAATTCTGATCGAAAAATAAACTGAAAGAAAACCAACGAAATCAAACTATGTTCAACTCCTAGGAAAGATTAGTGAGATCACAGATAAAATTTCCCTCTCGTGTAATTTCACAAAACACCAAAATTAGGAGAACAAAAGGATGACAAAAGTTGTTTTTCTCTTGTTGTGTTCTATGAAAAATGAGGAGAATGACCTCGTATTTATGTTGTTTCCTAAAAGGGCAAAATGGTAAATTTGTAGAGTCAATTTCCTAAAAACTTTCAACAGCCAGATTCTGGTTTTGTCAAATTGTAACAATTTAGAAGCTAAACTATGCTTTTGTCA
The DNA here is from genome assembly GCA_025698475.1 of Gossypium anomalum. Lineage (NCBI taxonomy): Eukaryota > Viridiplantae > Streptophyta > Magnoliopsida > Malvales > Malvaceae > Gossypium > Gossypium anomalum. Next base: position 33,408,922 of record CM046960.1, on the reverse strand, counting down.
AATCATTACCGTTTAAAAATCTTGTGTTTTTTTTTTAATTTCTGTGTATTACCAACAATTACAAGCCCTAGAACTTGGGAGGAGGAGCAAGCAATATCAAAAAAGGAAACCAAAGCAAACTTAAAATCCAAATTCTAGTGGGGAATAAAGAGGCTAGTTAAGAAAATAGACGGTGAAATTTGATAAATATGGGGAAGATAAGCAAGGATGCTCAGCCGAACATTGTACAAGAGAGCGAGATTCAAGATAGTGATGATGCTTTTAGTTGAAACGACTTGCGTTATGCTTAACTTGCCAACATTGCACAAAAATCTTCTCAAGAGACATTTATATTGATAATAAATTTGATAATATTAGACAGGCAAATTTGTTATGAAAAAATAATGAAAAATATTATCATAAGAATATGGTACAATATATTTTTAAAAATTACATATAAAATCTCTCATCGAGTTAGGTTTTCTAGGTCTTTCCATTTCGTTTTTTTATTATTATCTTTGAATTTCCTTTGTTGAATGCAGGGTCATATGCTTGTATTTATTTATGACTTAAAAAGGTCTAAAAGCCTTCAAACTTTTAAAAAAAATTAATTAAGTCTCTTTTTTTTTTTACACTCAATTGAACACTTAAACTTTCAAGATGCATCAAAAAGACTCTCAAAGTTTTTCAAAAAAACAATTAAGCCCCTGCTCTTATTAAAAATTAGAAAAAATATTATAAATAATAAATAATAAATTTTAGAAAAATTATTAAATTTTAATAAAAATATTAAAAAAACTTAAAAATTATTAAAAATTAGAATTTTTTTTATAAAAATTGTAAAATTTTATAAAAATCATAAAAAAATTAACGACCCCTCTTTTTTTTTCAATTAAAGTCAACGAAAAATGATAAAAAATAAAAAATAATAAAATTTATAGAAAAACTATAAAATGCTTCTTTGGGTACGATAATTTTTATAAAAAAATTAATAAAATTTATATTTCTTTACATTTTGTATAACTTTCTTACGACTTATTAAAATTTTATATTTTTTTATATTTCTATATATTTTTATATTTTTTTCGATTTTTATAAAATTTTATAATTTTATAATTTTTTTATGATTTTTATTTTTTTTAATTTTTAATATTTGAATTTTTTATTAAAATTTAATAATATTTATTGTTTTTTATTTTAATTTTTTATAATTTTTTTATAATTTTTAATAAAATAAGGTGCTTAATTGCTTCTTTTTTTTATTTTATTTTAAGTTTGAGGATCATTTTGATCATTTTGAAAGTTCAAGTACTCAATTGAGTGCAAAAAAAAGTAGCGACTTAATTGCTTTTTTTGAAAAGGTTTAAGGGCCTTTTTTATTCATTTTGCTTCTCATATAAGTACAAAAAAAAAAAAAAAAAAAAAGAGTAAGGGCTTAATTCCTTTTTTTTTTTTTAAATTGAGGACTTTTTGCACCCTTAAGCATTTATTTATTTATTATGTGAAGGTCTCCTTGTTTGTTTCTATTGAGATTTTTGTCTTCCATAAGAGATCTCTTTAAAGTTAAGGGCTCGTGGTGTTACAGGCTTCTTGTTGCTGTTGTTGTCTCTTATTTGAAGGTCTTGGACCGTAGGAATTCAATACGTCTATTGAGGTGGTTGATTTTGTAACAGCCTGATTTTTTATGGTGTTGAAACAGTGGTTTGAGGCCACCAAATCCGATGAGTAAGCTTATAAATTTTATTATTTAGTATTTATGAGTCAAATGTAATTTTAGAAAGATTTTGAATTTGTAATTTATGTATTTATGTTTTATAAGGATTTATTAGGTCAAGTGGTTTTAGAAAATGAGGTATCAAGACCTCGTTTCTATAAACCGAGTCGTAAATATTTTTATAAATATTTATGGAGTGTTACTAAGGTAGTATTAAGGTTTAATTAGAAAATTTTAACATTTTAATAGTTAATTAATTAAAAAGGACTAAATTGAAAAAGGTGTAAAACTTGTGAATTATAGGAAATAAGTGATTAAATAGCTTGATAAATAAATAAAGGAGGACTTAAGGAGCAATTAAGCCTAAAGTAAAGGTATGAGACGACATAAGCAGAGAAATAAATAAAAATAAAGTGAAACAAGGGCAAAATTATAAATTTTATGAAATTAAAATTAAATAAATTGGATACTAAAGTTTTCTAGGCCATTCTTCTTCATAATCTCGTCCAAACAGTCGTGGGAGAGAGCTTTTAAGCTGGTTTTGCATATTTTTACTGCATGTGAGTCTAATTCTTGCCATTTTCATATAATTTTTATGTTTTTAAGACTTTTACAATTAGGTCTAACTAGTTATTTCATTAGTTTTTGATTTTATTGGAAATTTTGAAAGTTTCCATTGAGGAATACTAGATTTTTCTGATGAAATAACATGGATTTAGAGCTTTAATTTTGTTAAATGATGATTTTATAAAGTTAATTTATTAGATACTGATTTTAGGACCAAATTGTGAAAAAGATTAAATATTAGAGTTTGGTATTAAATTTCTATTTATCAAGGGCTATATGATAGCCTAGAATATTTTTATATAAATTATCAATTAAGAAAAAATAGTTCATTTGATAGACTAGTTAGTAAAGGGACTAAATTGCAAAAGTTGTAAAAGTTGGAGTAATTGTGTAATTTCAAAAATTGAAGGATATTAATGGTGAAGTGAATTGGAACTGAAATATATGCTAATGAATGAATAATTTTATATTTTAGGTAAATAACCTATAAATACTCGTGAAAAAGGGAAATTAGCAGAATAGTCCATGAACTTCTACAAATCTTACAATTTAACCCAGGTAAGTTCGTATGGTTAAAATTTAATAATTATATTGAATTGATGAATGATATTGTGTTTTTAGTATATTGTTGAAAAATGAAATATTGTTAAATTATAAATTTGAAGTGAATATCAGGTTTAAATGGAATGCGGGATTGAGTACAAACGTTGTGTGGCAAAAGACAGCAAAGGAAGAATTGGCGGCAAATTACCCAAGTAAATAAAGGTTTAACATTTGTTATGAACTTTCGTGTTTACTTTCCGTTTAGCTCTCACGAGCTTTTGTTTAACTCATATGAGTTTTCGTCCAACCCTAATGGTAAGGTTGCACGGGTCACCCAAGACGACTGCGACCTATCGTAGGGTCGGTAAGCATTACTTAGACCCCTATTCTGCGATATGATATTGTGATGTGTGAGATAACATGTTATACTTGGTATGTATATATATGATCTGTTCTGATTATGAGTATATGTCTGTTAATCTGCATTATAGTATGTCATTCTTGTATGATGCATTGCATCGGGGTGGGTTTGATGAAGTGAAGGATGAAATGAAGGGGTTCATAAGCCCGTTATCGGGCAGCTAAGCTACATATTTATGATATATGCCGCATTACAGTACTCTATGGTGTGTAAGGTTGGATGGGTTGATTTTATCCCTATATTTGGTGTGTAGGGATGGGTGGGTCGATTTTATCCCCATATGGTATGTGAGGTTGGACAGAGTTGGTGTGCAAGGTTGGTGGGCATGTATCTGTTATTCTGATCTGATATGCATGCTACGTTTGAGATGGGCTAAGGCACTAAGTTGTAACTGATTCTGTTTCTAAGTGGGCCAAGGCTCACACCGATTCTGTAAGGGCTCAGACCCGAATTATGATTGTATTCTGTTATCTGTTTGTATGCATGTTGGATGGTGGGGATGTACACACTGAGTTGCGAAAACTCACCCATTTATTTGTTTATCTGTTCAAGTAATCCCCAACAGTAGGCGGATCGGTGCAGTGGAGGACTCGACGGTGACCATGACCACATTCGTTTTGGGTTATGAACTTTCTGCTTTTGCTTATTCATTATTTCTCAAAATTTTGATGTAATTTTGGACTTGGACTTCTGGTTTTAATTTGGGTTTTTAAGTTGTGAAAATGGATTACAAGCTGCAACATAAAAATATGGTTTTCCTTAAAAAAACTAAGAGTTTCTCATAAACAAAAATGTTTTCTTAAAATAATAATAATAAATGGGTTTTAAAAGCTTCCGCGATAAAGAAACGTTTTCAAACAATTCGACTATTACACTTTTTTCGACTAAGTAAAAGATAACAATTAGAACAGGTTATGATTCAGTACGGTTTGTTTAAAAACACTCTTATGTGACATCACTAGATTCAGCCATAACGTCCAGGCTGGGTTTAGGGGTGTTACATTTAGTGGTATCAGAGCCAGGTTACAAAACTCGACTGTGGATTGGGTTTTAAATTTGGTTTTTAAGAAATGATTTGCAAAACGCTCTAAAATATTTTTGATAAACCATGGTACACCGAGTCTCCTGCGCCTATCCTGTAAGTTACTGAAACTCTATTTAGAATTATTTGAAAGCATGCTTAGTATATATTGAAATTCTATTTGGATTTGTTTGAAAATACAGTTGTATGCTATGAAGCTACTGTAGGTAGTGGACTCTATCGAAACACTTTAGCTAGTGTAAGCTGAAAATTGTAGTATGACTGCGATTTACGAAAACAAAATTTTAATTTCTTATACTGCTTACATAAAATATCTGTCAATAAAATATCAAAACTGTTAACTAATGCATAAAACTGTTAATACAGATAATTTTAAAATTTATGATGAGCACACGTGGTACTCGTGGATGGGGTACTAGAGGCCGTGATAGGGGCCGTAGAGGGGCTCGAGCTGAGTCCTTCGTATATGATATGATTCTGAATCTAGACACTAGTGAGACACTGGTGTCCCTGTTACTGAGATTGGATCGGGACTAGGTCTCATGATCGTGCGGCTGGGGATGACGCACAGTCCCAAGCCATGCTACGAATTTTGGAGAGGGTCGCTGGGCCTAACACTGGTTCTGGAGGCCGTGGGTCGGTTACGGAATGACTCCAGTCTAATGGAGCTGAGGTATTTAGGGGCATCGCTGGAGTTGCTCCTAAAGTGGTTGAGTACTGGATGGAGGCCACGGAGCGTATTATTGACGAACTGGATTTTTCTGCTGAGAAGAAGCTCAATGGGCTATTTCATTGCTTCGCGATGAAGCGTACTAGTGGTGGTTGACGGTTAAGGAGGGCACTCAGCCCGACTGGTTGACATGGGATCTGTTTAAGACATCTTTCCAAAGGAAATATGTAGGGGCCAGTTATATCGACGCTAGGAGGAGTGAGTTCCTGAATCTCACCCAAGGTGATTGTTCGGTGGTTGAGTATGAGGCCCAGTTCTTGAAGTTGAGCTCTTATGCGAAAGGCATGGGGGCGATGGGGTATGAGCATTGTGTCCGTTTTAAAGATGGTCTCAGGGACAGTTTACGGGTTTTGATAGCTCCTCAGAGGAAGCGAGATTTCTGTGCACTAGTTGAAAATGCGAAGATCACCGAGGAAGTAAAGTACACTGAGTGCCAAAACTGAGACAGATGGAAGGCTAAGAGGGATGCAGAGCCTTCGAATTTTAGGATGAGGCCTAGGAAAAAGGCCAGGGCTGATGGCCCATGAAAGTTGGGCCTACTGTTGCTCCTACTGGGGTGACGATCTGTCAACACTGTAATAGGCGTCATCCGGGCGAGTGTTAGAAGGCTACTGGAGCTTGTCTTAGATGTAGGTCTACAAAGCATCGTGTTAAGGATTGCCCATTGAGAGAAAATTAGATGCAAGCACCGGTTAATGAGACTATGCAGCTGCCGAGGGTAGTTCAACAGCCACCTAGGGGTCGAGGTTAGGCTAGGAGTGGTAACGGAATGGGCCGAGGATAGAAAGCACCGGGTAGAGGTGCTAGACCGACTGAGGCGAGGCAGCCTGCATTGGTTTATGCTGCACGTCGTCGTGAGGATCGAGATGCTCCAGACGTCATCACGGGTACGTTCTTAATTTTTAACGTACCTTACTTTTTATTGATAGATATAGGCTCTACACATTCTTACGTAACTATTACGGTGTCTGAGACCTCGGGGTTACCGTTTGAGAGCACTTCTAGTAAAATAACAGTGGTGAGTCCGTTGGGGCAGTCTATTGGAGTTAATAAACTATTTAGAGACGTACCGTTAGAGGTCTAAGGGACTATATAGAGCTTCCATTTGGGGAGTTTGACCTGATTTTGGGTATGGATTGGTTAGTCAAACACCGAGTGAGTCTAGATTATGCTACAAAAAGGATTATTTTGAGAACCGAGAAGGATATTGAGGTAGTCGTGATTGGGGAACGACGAGATTACCTGACTAATGTGATATTTGCATTAGTGGCAGAGAAGTTTGTAAGGAAGGGGTACGAGGCATACTTGGCTTATATCAGGGTCGTTGATTCTGGGGGCTCTTCGGTAAAGAACATCCGAAGAGTAAGGGACTTTCCAGATGTTTTCCTAGAGGAACTACAGAGATTACCTCCGAATCGTGAGGTAGAATTTGGGATTGAGTTGTTTCTGAGTACAGCTCCAGTGTCTATCGCCCCTTACCAAATGGCACCGAAAGAGTTGACTGAACTTAAGGCTCATATTCAAGAACTATTAAATCGTGGGTTTATTCGTCCCAGTGTGTCTTCGTGGGGAGCACCTGTTCTGTTCGTAAAGAAAAAAATGGTACAATGAGGATGTGTATCGACTACCGTCAGTTGAACAAGTTAACGATTAAGAACAAATACCCACTGAGGATAGATGACTTATTCGATCAGTTCAGAGGGGCTTTAATGTTCTCTAAGATTAACCTACGGTCACGTCACCATCAGTTGAGAGTAAAGGAGGCCGATGTGCATAAGACAGCATTTAAGACTCTGTATGGACATTATGAGTTCCTAGTTATGCCATTTGGGTTGACTAATGCACCAGTGGCATTCATGGACTTGATGAACCATGTGTTCCAGCCTTACTTGGATCAGTTCGTGGTGGTATTCATCGGTGACATCTTGGTGTATTCTAAGACAAAAGATCAGCACGATAAGCATCTAATGGTGGTTCTACAAATTCTTTCTGAGAAACAGTTGTATGCGAAGTTCAGCAAGTGTGAGTTCTGGCTTCGGGAAGTGACATTTCTGGGACATGTAGTTTTTGCAAAGGGGATTCGACTGGAAGGGATTGGAAACAGTCGAAGAGTGTGTCTGAAATCTGCAGCTTTCTAAGGCTGGCAAGATATTATCAACATCTCGTAGAAGGGTTCTCTTTGATCGCATCTTCGATGAGTAAGTTTCTACGTAAGGGAGTTCCTTTTTTTGATGCACAGCAAGAGAGCTTTAAGAAGCTCAAGGCCATGTTAACTCAAGCATCTGTTTTGATTCAGCCTGAACCCGGTAAGGACTTCGTGGTTTATAGTGATGCGTCGCATGTGGGTCTGGGTTATGTCCTGATGCAAGACGGTAAAGTGGTTGCTTATGTATCTCGTCAGCTCAAGACTTACGAGGCGAATTATCCGACACACGATCTGGAATTGGCAGTAGTGGTATTTGTAACAGCCCAATTTTGGGGTTAGTTGGAATAATGATCTCGAGACCATAAATTTGAAGTAAAAAAATTATTATTTTATTATTATTTTAGAGTCATAGCATGTTTATAGTAGTGTATGAAAAATTTGGTTAGTTAACTTTAACATTTGTAAGCCCAATTACGAAAAAGGACTAAATTGCATAAAATGAAAAAAGTCTTAAATTGATAGCTAAGGGTGTTAAATTGTTATGAACTTTAATTTGAGGGTCTTTAAAGGGCAAGAAGACCTTTAAATCTTAGCTTGGCTGGCCATGGGAGACAAAAATGTTGAAAAGTTAACATTAGGTAATTGGATGACATAATGTGTAATAAAATAATGCCTAAGCCTAGTTATCATCTTTTTCTTTCATTCTTTCTTCATTACCACTAATTTTTCAGCCATTGTTAGAGGTTTTGAGCTTCAAAAATTTCAGCAACTCATTCCTCTTGCAAGTAAGTGATTTAGATACTTTTTGTTTATGATTTTTACATTTTTGGACAACTTGAAGCATAAGCTTTCTATTAAGGGGACTATTGTGCAAATTGGTTAAGAGCTTAGGGTTTTAACATGAAAGAATATGTGTAGTTTTTTGAAATTTTATGGAATAATATGGGTATTAGATGTGTAATAAACAACTTTTGTGAAGGGATTTCTCATGAAAACCCTAATAGGACCATTTTGTAAAGTTTGTAAAATAGATGGTAATGTTATGAAATATTGGAAATTTAGGGTTTTCATAAGAGAGATAAATGGTCGGTTAGGCTTGGATGATAAGAAAATTCGATAAATATCAATTTTTGGACCTAGGGGTAAAATGGTCATTTTGCAAAACTCTAAGGGCAAAATGGTCATTTTTTTCCAATATAAATTGTTGAGTGCCTAGATCATTAAAGTGATTAAATTTGTAAAATTTTGTTATTATATATCAAGAAATACTAAATCCGAACCTAGACCGGGGGAAGGCCAAGCAAATTGATTAAACCGACTAGTCGCCATTTTTTGTAACCCGAGGTAAGTTGTATGCAAATAATACAACTACATTGTCATTATATGTGTTGAATTAATTTTATCATGAAATACTTGATTGTGGAATGAGAATGCATGATGATAATTAAGATAGTAGAATTCCCATTTGAACCATGGGAAATAAATCAGATATTCATGCCATAACATATTATATTGTGAGCTAGTGTAAGACATGTCTGGGACATGCATCGGCCACATTATGAGAGCTAGTGTAAGACAATGTCTGGGACATGGCATCAGCGTTGAGACGAGAGCTAGTGTAAGACATGTCTGGGACATGCACTGGTTACGAGTTGAGCTAGTGTAAACCATGTCCGGGACATGGCATTGGCATTTTACCCCATGTTGAGGCTCATTGAATATCCGATAGTGTTCCAAATGGTTCAATGGTGAGAGTTATGATTTACGATTATGAGGAAAGTATAACCGTGTTGTGAGTGATACAGGAACCTATTCGGTATTTGTGAGACGGGAGTTCAATATATATTATATGATAAGTATTGGATTGTGATGAGTAAGTTGTGTTTATGCCTATTTTATATCAAGAACATGTTGATGAATTGTATAGTTGTTGCTATGTATTTGCATACTTCTTACTAACCTTTTTGCTTACTCCCTCTATTTTCTATTTTCTTATAGTGTCGCTTAAATAGCTCGAGGATCATTAGACGTCGGAGGCCACAATCACACTATCATCCAAAGTACTCGGTATAGTTAGATTCTTTGTTTTTGAGTATGGTATGTATAGGGCTTAGACTTTAATATTTTGTGTCATTGAGAAATTAGCCAAGTGTGTTGGCTTAGGATAAACCCCTTTATTTTGTATAAGGCCATGGATAATGGTCAATACTCATTTTGATTTATAAATAGAAGATGATATTTTCATGGATGAGTAAATTGCACAAATGAAATGTTGTCTATTGTGGCTATTTTGGCTATGTGATATGCCTTTATATTAGTAGACAGTGATTTTATGCAGGTTATATAAGTAAGAGTAGCAAAGAGGCTTGGTAAATAGCCTTATTTTGTCCACACGAGTAGGCACACGGGCATGTGTCGTACCAGCCCCATGGGCGTGTTGTCTGGCCGTGTGTCCCCTGCACGTAAAATTTGCAAGCCAGTATGCATGGTAGTAAACGAACGGGCAGAGACACGACTGTGTGTCTCAGCCGTGTGAAGGGCACAGCCTAGCACATAGGCGTGTCCCTTGCCCGCGTGACCCTTAAGAATTGCTGACGTCAGAAATAGAATGTCTAGTTTTTTTGCACACGGGCTAGGACACGAGCGTGTCATGGCCGTGTGAAATGGCCGTGTAAAGGACACGGGCCAGGGACACGGGCGTGTGCCAGGCCATGTGAAAACCCCTGTAGGTGTGAATTTAGAATTAATTCCACATGGGTGAATGACACGGGCGTGTCCCTGTATTGCTTAGGCTGTGTGAGCCATATGGGCCAATAGCACGACCATGTCGAATTGGTCACACGGGCGTGTTGCCCCTCTCACACGGGCGTATGCCCTTGTGTCTAGTAAAATTTTTCAGAGTTCGTGGAAAGACCAGAATCATTCCCGAATAGATTTAAATGGACGTTTGGAGCCTCGTAGGCCTTTATTATGGAGTTTTTGTTTTAGATTGAAAAAGTTTTAAATTTGACCAAATTTTGATGACTAAGAAATGTGTGAATGTATGTGACCGAGTTAGGTAACTCCTCGTATTCCGTCCCGATGTAGGGTACAGGTGTGGGGTGTTAAAGTATTTTCTCTTAAGATCTGAAGGCACTATCTGTAGGTGAGAAGCGTACCATCTACACTGATCACAAGAGCCTCAAGTATCTCCTCACCTAGAAGGAGTTAAACCTTAGGCAGCATCGATGGGTTGAATTGCTTAAGGATTATGACTGCAGTATTAAGCATCATCCTGGTAAGGCCAATGTGGTGGCCGATGCGTTAAGCCGTAGGTCTATGACCGATCTAAGAGCGATGTTCACTTGACTGAGTCTTTTTAATGATGGGAGTCTATTGGCAGAACTTTAGGTTAGACCGACATAGATTGATCAGATCAGAGATAAACAGAAGGGAGATAAGTCTCTAAAGTTGTATTTCCATCAAGTAGAGGATGGTGTTACAACTGATTTTGGAATTAACAGTGATGGGGTATTATGTTTTCGCAGTCGAATTTGTCTACCGAGTGATGAGGATTTAAGACTGTCAATTTTGAGGGAGGCACAGAGTAGCCCTTATGCTATGCATCTCGGTGGGAATAAAATGTACTGAGATCTTTGAGAGTTGTACTAGTGGCCAGGGTTGAAATGTGAGGTTACCGACTTTGTTGCTCGTTGTTTGACTTGTCAGCAGGTTAAGGCTGAGCATCAGTTACCTTCAGGTTTGTTGCAGCCGGTTAAGATACTGATGTGAAAATAGGAGTGAGTAACGATGGGCTTCGTTAGTGGGTTGCCCCTAAGACCCACTAAGAAGGATTCTGTTTGGGTCATCGTGGACCGATTGACCAAGACTGCACATTTTATTCCTGTGAGGACAGATTTCTCCTTACAGAGGTTGGCCAAAGTTTACATTTCTGAGATTGTGAGGCTACATGGGGTACCTGTCTCGATCATTTCTAATGGGAATCCTCGTTTTACGTCTCGATTCTGGCAGAAGCTTCATGAGACTTTGGGTTCGAGGTTAGACTTCAGTACTACTTTCCATCCTCAGACAGATGGTCAGTCAGAGAGGGTGATTTAGATACTGGAGGACATGTTGAGGAGTTACGTGATAGATTTTCGAGGTAGTTGGGAGGATTACTTGCCATTAGCGGAGTTTGTATACAACAACAGCTATCAGTCTAGTTTACAGATGGCACCTTATGAGGCATTGCACGGTCGTAAGTGTCACACTCCCTTATGCTAGACTGAGTTGGGTAAGCGACGAATTCTGGGTCCGGAGTTGGTATCAAAAATTGAGGATAAAGTCCGCTTGATTCAAGATTAACTGAAAGCGGCTTTAAACAGGCAAAAGTCCTATGCTGATTTGAAGATGAAGGACATCGAGTTTTCTATGGGGGACATGGCTTTCCTTAGGGTCTCATTGGAAGAAGGTTTTGAGGTTCAGTCGCAAGGGCAAGTTGAGCCCTTGGTTTATTGGGCCGTACTGAGTGCTGAAGCGAGTAGGGCTAGTCACATATCAGTTGGAGCTACCTCTAGAGTTGGATCATATACATGATGTGTTTCATGTCTCAATGTTAAGATGCTATCGCTCTGATCCCACGCATATTGTGCCTGTGGAGGAGATTGAGGTTAGACCCAATTTAACATTTGAGGAGGAGCTGGTTCAGATCCTAGATCGCGACGTTAAGGTTCTGCGTAGAAAATCTATCCCTTTAGTGTAGTGAAGGTGCTGTGGCGGAATCATAGTAGTGAGGAAGCCACTTGGGAGCTGGAGGATTCGATACGACATCAGTATCCTCACCTTTTCTAATTAGGTAAAATTTTGAGGCTAAAATTTTTTTTAGGGGGTAGAGTTGTAACGCCCTAAATTTTGTAAATATGTTTCTGTTATTATTTGACACAACAGCGTATCTACTTCAGTGATTATGTATTTTGGGTGTGTGTGTGAGGTCCCAAGTTCAAGCCTTAGCTTGGGAAAAATTTTGGTTTTATTGGATTAAAGCCTTGTCTTTGGGTTGTTAGGCTTATAAGTATTTATTTGTAAATGCTTATTAGAATGGGCCTGCTGGTCTGGTGGTTAAGTTGAGTGTGGAGTTGCTAGAGGTCCTGTGTTCGATTCATGGAGTGGGTATTATTTTTATGCTAGATCACTCAGGTGAGTTTGAGTTGGATCAGAAGTCTGAGTAGTGGGGAGTGTTTTGTGAAGGAAAATAGGGGATTTAGAAGTTACCCAAATCATTCCATCCTCTCCTTCTAAAAATCCCTGCAAAATTTCCCCCCTCTCTATCTTTTCTGTCAACCGAAATTCTCATTTGCTACCGATATTTTGCACTTTTCTTGACCCAAACCTTAAATTTTTGCCTTTTCTTCGTCGTTATTTCATGTCGTTACGCTTAGAGCATATTCAGTACGTTTTGATTCTTGTGTTCTGGTATAATTGTTAGTTGCGTTATAAAAGGGATTTCTTTGGATGATAGGAGATGATCAGGGGACTGCTCTTCATTCTTGAAGAGGGAGTTAGGCGCGTGGAATTCGTTGGTACTCGATCGAAGGCAATAGTGGTTACTTTTGGATAGAAATCCCGATTTAAGTTCATTTAAAGTATGTTAAAAGGTTTTTCTTTTAGGTGTTATTGCTCAATTATAGGTGTTGAAGTGCTTGGTGATCGTTTAGGCATCAATCGAAGCCAGGTATGTACTCCAATTGCACAGAAAATGAGATTTGGCGAAAGTTGAAAAGCATTCTGTCGACGGCGTGTGGTCAACGAACTAGGCCGTAAGCGCGCAACACGGGCGCGACAGACACGACCGTGCGATGGCTGGCGAGGCCGTGTGCAAGACACGGGCTCGACCAATTGAGCCGTCTGGGCCACACGGGCGTGTGGAATTCTGGGTCAGGCCATGTGATCCATACGACCAAGGCCAATTTGGGCTGTATAGGCCACACGGACGTGTAGGCCCACACGGGCAGGTCACATGGGCATGTGACCCTATTTTTCTGAGATGAACTGTAAGGTTGCACGGGTCGCCCAAGACGACTGTGACATGTCGTAGGGTCGATAAGCATTACTTAGACCCCTATTCTGCGATATGATATTATGATGTGTGAGATAACATGTTATACTTGGTATGTATATATATGTTCTGTTCTGATTATGAGTATATGCCTGTTAATCTGCATTATAGCATGCCATTCTTGTATGATGCATTGCATCAGGGTGGGTTTGATGAAGTGAAGTACTGAAGGGATTCATAAGTCCGTTATCTGGCAGCTAAGCTGCATATTTATTATATTACGGTACTCTATGGTGTGTAGAGTTGGATGGGTTAATTTTATCCCCATATTTGGTGTGTAGGGATGGGTGGGTCGATCTTATCCCCACATGGTGTGTTGGGTTGGACGGAGTTGGTGTGCAAGGTTGGTGGGCATGTATCTGTTATTTTGATCTGATATGCATGCTACGTCTGAGATGGCTAAGGCCCTAAGTTGCAACTAATTCTGTTTCTAAGTGGGTCAAGGCTTACACCGATTCTGTAAGGGCTCAGACCCGAATTGTGACTGTATTCTGTTATCTGTTTGTATGCATGTTGGACGGTGGGGATATACACATGGAGTTGCGAAAACTCACCCCTTTATTTGTTTATCTATTTAGGTAATCCCCAGCAGTAGGCGGATCGGTGCAGTGGAGGACTCGACAATAACCACGACCACATACGTTTTGGGTTATGAACTTTCTGCTTTTGCTTATTCGTTATTTCTAGGAATTTTGATGTAATTTTAGACTTGGACTTCTGGTTTTAATTTGGATTTTTGAGCTGTGAAAATGGATTACAAGCTACAACGTCAAAATATGGTTTTCCTTAAATAAACTAAGAGTTTCTCGTAAATAAAAATGGTTTCTTAAAAAAAAAATAATAAATGGGTTTTGAAAGCTTCCGCGATAAAGAAACGTTTTCGAACAATTTAACTATTACACATTTTTCGACTAAGTAAAAGATAACAATTAGAACGAGTTATGATTTGGTACGGTTTATTTAAAAACACTCTCATTGTGACATCACCAGATTCGACCATAACATCCAGGTCGGGTTTGGGGTGTTACACTGGTTGCGCTTCCACCTCCTGTAGTGACTGAATCTAGTAAACGTACTCCGATTGAAAAACTCAAAAAGTGTGGGGTCGAAGAATTTCGGGATAGGTCAGATGATGATCCAGTCAAAGCTAAATATTGGCTTCAGAATACGATAAGAGTTTTTGAAGAAATGGCTTGTTCCCTCGATAATTATTTGAGATGTGTTGTTTCATTACTGAAAGAGGAAGCATACGACTGGTGTCGAAAATAGTGACTATAGTGCCAAAGGAGAAGATTTCTTGGGAATTCTTCCAAAGTGAATTTAAAATAAAAAAAGTAATATGTCAGCAAAAGGTATCTAGATAAGAAAAAGGGGGAATTCCTTGATGTTGTGCCAAGGAAAAAGATCAGTAGCCGAGTATGAAAGGGAATTTGTATATCTCAGTAAATATGCTCAGGAAATTGTGCCAACCGAAAAGGAAATATGCATTCGGTTTGAAGTTGGTTTGAATGATGAAATCTGAATGATGATTGAAGGCAATGAAATATAGGAATTTGTTGTTTTGTCTAATCAGGCACAGAAAATAGAAGAGGTGTACAATAGAAAAATATAGCAGATAAACGGAATAAAGAACTTCACAAAAGAGGCTTTTCCAAGTCATTTTGACACCGTCGGCTAAAAAGACTAAAGATGATTTTAGTTGAGCTACCTCAGTGCTTGAACCTTCAAATAAAAACAAGATGGTTCAACATGATTTCGAGATATCTGCTAGACTAGCTGTTAGTGTGGATAGTGTACAAAATACTTCGAAGCCTAAATGAAAATATTGTGGAAAATATCATCCTGATGAGTGTAGAGGTGGAACGGGAGCTTGTTATAAATGTGGAGCAAATGATCATTTTATTCGTAATTGTCCACTAAAAGTGAAAGACTGTGAATTTCCTGTTGATTTATTCGTAATTGTCCACTAAAAGTGAAAGACTGTGAATTTCCTGTTGATTTGATGTTGCTACCTTTTCGGGAATTTAGTGTTATTCTAAGAATGGATTGGTTATCTTTGCATGATGCTGTGGTAAATTGCAAACAGAAATGGATTGATTTGAAATGTCAAACAAGAGAGATGATATCAGTTGAGTCTGAGAATTCGAAAGATATTGTAAGAATTATTTCAGCTTTTTCTGCTCGGAGATTAATGCAAAAAGGTAATGAGGCATTTCTAGCCTATATTCTTGATACTCAAGATTCTGAATTGAAGTTAAAACAGTTACCGGTTATTAAATAATTTGCTAATGTATTTCCCAAAAAATTGTCGGGTTTACCACCTGATCGTGAAGTTGAGTTTGTAATTGATGTGATTCCTCCAACTACTCCAATATTAGTAACACCATACCGAATGACACCAGCTAAATTAAAGGAGTTAAAAGCACAGTTGCAAGAATTATTAGATCGAAGGTTTATTAGGCTGAGTATGTCTCCCTGGGTGCACCTATTTTATATGTGAAAAAGAAAGACGGTTCTTTGAGACCGTGCATAGATTACAGACAGTTGAATAACGTCACATTTAAAAACAAATATCCTTTTGTTAGATATTGATGATTTGTTTGATCAACTAAAAGGTGTCGTGGTGTTCTCGAAGATAGACCTCAGATCTTGGTATTATCAATTGAAGGTTAAAGAATGTGATATACCAAAGACTGCTTTCAGAACTCAATACGGTTATTATGAGTTTCTGGTAATTCCATTTGGCTTGACTAATGCTTCTGCTGTTTTTATGGATTTAATGAATCAGATCTTTCAACTTTATTTGGATAGATTTGTAGTTGTGTTTATCGATGATATACTGATCTATTCCAAGACAAAATCCGAGCATGCACAACACTTGAGGTTTGTGCTACAGACTTTGAGAGAAAAGTAGTTGTACACAAAGTTTAGTAAATGTGAATTTTGGCTTCACGAGGTTGGATTTTTTTGGGGGTCACATTGTATCAGCTGATGGGATTCGAATTGATCCAAGCAAAGTTTCTACAGTGGTAAATTGGAAAACTCCTAAAAATGTTTCAAAAGTGCAAAGTTTTCTGGGTTTCACAGGTTACTATTGACATTTTGTCAAAAACTTTTCAATGATTGCTTCGCCGTTGACCCAATTATTATAGAAAAATGATAAATTTGTTTGGTCCGATGAATACCAGTAGAGTTTTGGTCAATTGAAGAAAATGTTGACAGAAGCTTTAGTCTTGACTCAGCCCGAATCTGGTGTATCGTATGTTGTTTATAGTGATGCATCTCTAAACGGTTTGGGTTGTGCATTGATGCAATCGGGAAAGGTAGTGGCCTATGCTTCCCGAAAATTAAAGACGCACGAGAAGAATTATCCTACACATGATTTTGAGATGGCTATAATCATATTCGCTTTGAAGATATGGAGACATTATTTATACGGCGAGAAATGTTATGTGTTTATAGATATAAAATGTTTGAAGTATTTGATGACTCAGAACGAGTTGAATTTGAGACAGAGATGGTGGCTAAAATTACTGAAAAATTATGATTTGGTTATTGGCTACCACCCGAGAAAGGCTAAGGTGGTTGCGGATGCACTTAGTTGGAAGTCGACATTGTTTGCACTTCGAGCGTTGAACGCTCATATATCTCTTAATGAAGATGGTCCTGTATTAGCAGAGTTGAAAATGAAACCTTTGTTTCTTGAACGAATTCAGGAATTGCAAGATGATGATCCAAAATTAGTGTTGAAACGATAGATGGTTCAGGACAATCTGAGTTAGCATTGATGATAGTGGTATGTTACGTTACCACAATAGAATTTTTGTTCCGAATAATTTAGATTTGAAAAATGATATTCTTTCTGAAGCTCATAGTAGCACGTATTCTATTCATCTGGGTAGTACGAAGATGTATTATGATTTAAAACAACTGCATTGGTGGTCGGGTATGAAACAGGAAATTTGTGAGTTTGTAGCTAAATGTTTGATTTGTCAGCAAGTGAAAGCAGAACACCAGGTACCAACAGGTTTGTTACAACCTTTCATGATTCCTGAGTGGAAGTGAGAGCATGTCATGATGGATTTTGTATCCGGTTTACTTGTGACTCCGAGAAAGAAAGATTCGATTTGGGTGATTGTTGATAAATTGACTAAATTGGCATATTTCATTCCAGACAAAATAGACTTTTCGCTTGAAAAATTGGCAGAAATATATATATCTGAGATTGTGATGTTACACGGGGTTCCCATGTCCATTATTTCAGATAGAGATATGAGATTTACATCAAGATTTTAGAGTAAATTGCAAGAGGCTCTAGGTACAAAGCTAAATTTCAGCACAGCATTTCATCCTTTGACTGATGGGCAATTAGAATGAGTGATTCAGATTCTGGAAGATATGATGAAATGTTGTATACTCAAGTTTGGAGGTAGCTGGGAAAGGTATTTACCGTTGGCTAAATTTGCATATAACAATAGTTATTAATCTAGTATAAAAATGGCACCATTTGAAGCTCTTTATAGGAGGAAATGTAAGCTCGTAGATACTCGTGAAAAAGGGAAATTAGCAGAACAGTCCATGAACTTCAACAAATCTTACAATTTAACCCAGGTAAGTTCATTTGGTTAAAATTTAATAATTATATTGAAATGATGAATGATATTATGTATTTATTATATTGTTGAAAAATGAAATATTGTTAAATTATAAATTTGAAGTGACTATTCAGTTTAAATGGAACGTGGGATTGAGTACAATCGTTGTGTGGCGAAAGACAGCAAAGGAAGAATTGACGGCAAATACCCAAGTAAACTGAGGTTCAGCATTTGTTGCGAACTTTCATGTTTACTTTCCGTTTAGCTCTTACGAGCTTCTGTTTAACTCATATGAGTTTCTGTTCAACCCTAATGGGTTTCCGTTCAGCTTTTTTGAGCTTCTGTTTAACCCTTATGGGGTTTCGTTTAGCTCTTATGAGCTTCTATTCAACCTTTATGGGTTTCTGTTTAGCACTTATGTGCTTCTGTTCAACCTTTGAGCTTCTGAAAACAATGTACTCATATCCGTAAGCCGTTCTCCGATTTGGTAAGATTTGGTAAGTGACTTATGTAATTGAAATTGGGAGACTTATTGTTATTATTGATATTGTTTTGAAATAAGCATATTCATCGATTGAAGTTGTGGTTGACAGGGAGTTTTCATTGAATGAATTTATTTAATTGATTTATTATAGTAGGTTTTGTAAGATCTATATTTAATCCATCGAACTTACTAAGCTTCATTAAGCTTACTCGTGTTATTTAATGTCTTTGTAAATTTTTGTGAGGTCGGAAGATCAGATCAGCACATCAAGTCACACTATCTAGCTTATTCCGATAGTTTTTAAAGTGTTCAACGTAATTTATATGGCATGTATAAGGATTGATGTGGATTAGATTTAAGTTGACATGTTTAGATGTTATGAATGATGTTTTGTTTACATAATCAACTTAGATATATATATTTTAGTTTAGAAATGAAGTAAATTATGACATGGTTATGATGGATATATGCTCATAGGTATTTATTTAGTAGTAATCCCTTAGTAGAATTTATTAAATAGACTAAATAGGTAATTTTGAGTATTTAAGATATAAGTGATAATATATTGTACATAATACATGGTTTTGGTTTGATTTGAATGCTTGGTTGTGGTAGTTTGATGTGTTAAAATGTTGTATATAGGTTGATATTTAAATGGGTGAGAAATGTGGCCTTGAAATGGTCTATTTTAGTCCACATGGGCAGAGACACGGGCGTGTGTCTCAGCTGTGTGACCCAAGTCAGAGAGTTACACGGGCATGAACACGGGTTGGGACACGACCGTGTGCCTCATTTTGAATGCCCACACGGCCTAAGACACGGGTGTGTCTCTTGGCCGTGTAAGCCACACGGCTTGGCCACACGGACGTGTGTCCCCTGCACTTAAGGAAAATTTTGAAATTTTGGAAAAAATTCTCTGAGTTTCTGGTTTAGTCCCGATTTACTTCTAATGCGTATTTTAGGCCTGATTTATGAGTGATTTATGATGGTTTCTGATATGTATATTAAATGTTATGAAATTTTCGTATTTGAATCTAAAAAATTCGGTAATACTCTGTAACCCTGTTTCAGCGACGAATAAGGGTTAGGGGTGTTACAAGTTTAATTGGTGTTTTCATAACCATTTATTGTTAGGGTGTCAATAAAGTGATTAGTCCAGTTAGGGATAAGTAAAACGTGATTCGATTTTAAATAATAAAAAAATCTACATTTCAAGTTAATCGAATCAAGTTTTTCAAGTTAACTTGAATAAGTAATTCGAGTTTAAAGTTTTAGTCGGGTTTAATTTTACAATTCAAATAATTCGAATTACAGATTTCTGTAAATATCCCTTTGTCTCTGTCAATTTTATAATTGAGAAATTTAATTTCTCTCTCACCAAAAATTATAAAATATTCAAAATATTTTTAAAAATTCCAAAATTTATATATTTTTTTAAAAAAATAAAAATTTTAAAGAATTTTAAAATTTTTCTTTTTTTTTCCTTATTTTGCTTTAAAAAATTTTCAAATATATATGATTTTAAATTTATGTACTCTAACATGAAATTAGTTATACTGTAACAAAATTTTAATTTGACATGTTTAATTTTTTAATTTAACTCAAACAATTTCACTCAAGTTGACTCGAGTTGAATTTCATTTCACTTGACTTGATTCAAAACAATTTCAAATCGAGTTAAGATAATAAGATAGGACTCGTCAACTCAATTAACTCAATTTTTTTCACTCAATTCGATTGAACGCTCACCCCTAAATCTAATCATGGCTTCTGATGTTGATATTCTCTAAGACCTTTGATACCAGCCTTGACCTACTAATGGATCGACTCTCGATGGCTCTCTAGGGTTGGACCCTTCGTCATTGCTATCATTTTGAAAATATTTTGTATTTAGCTGTTATTTATTTATACTATTATCAAGTGTTTGATTGAGTTACTGTCACTTATCAATTGGATTCCAATTTAGTAGTGAACTTATTAAAAGCTCATACACATAATGAGAATAGTACTCATAGTAGAGATACTTCAAAAAATTATATAAATTCAAGATTAAGCTCTCTTTTGTATGTTTTTGTATGATTAATATTTTGACAATCTAATCGTCATATTTCATTCATATATATAATGCATGTCAAATTTGGCATACATTGAAAACTTTTAACTATTTTCTCTATGTAAAAAAAGCTTTCAACCATTTAGTGAATATTAATATATTAGTGTTTTATGTCAATAATATAAATATATCATATTGATTCGAAACTTTATATGCATGACAAGTACAATTATATCAATAAATTTAACGGTTAGATTATTAAAATACTAATAGTACAAAAAGCTACGATTTATCTATTCCATAATTTTAATAGGTTAAATTATGCTATTAATTCATGTACTTTGCAAAAGTTATGGATTTAGTCCTTATACTTTAATTTAGTCATTTAGTTCCTATACTTTTCAAATTTTAAAATTTCGGTCCTCACCAAATGATAACTGTTAAATTCATTGTGTTAAGTTTTGTTATCTCCGAAATCTAATGCACCAAATATATTATCATATGTGTAAGGCCATGTCAATTTATTATTTTAAAATATTACCGAGTAAATATTCAATTAATGAATTAACGACTGTTATTTGCATCAAGATTGAAATTTCAAAATTCGTGACTTAAAAAGATCTCATTAAAAAATATAGACTAAATTTGCAGCTATACGTATGGACGAGACTACTAATTGAATATAACCAAATGAATTTAACAGATATTATTTGGGTCAAGGCTAAAATTTCAAAACTCCAAAAGTACAAATACTATAATTGATCAAATTAAAATACAGTGATTAAATCCACAATTTTTGCAAACTATAAGGACTAATAGCATAATTTAACCATTTTAATATAATTTGGAGTTAAAAATGAAAAAAAAGGTTATATAACTAGAATAGGGAAATATGTATATATATTTGGTATTATTCGTATCTATGTTCAAGATTTGTGATTATCCCTTCTAACAATATTATCTCTAAAATTTAAACTTACATCTCTCATTAAAAGTGCAATTCGTAAGTATCCCTTTTGCAATTCTGTCTCTAAAATTGTCTTTAAAATTTAAACTTATATCTCTCTTTAAAAGTGTAATATATTTCATCATTGCACCAAGTGATGATATGGAAATATATTAACAACATATAAGTTATCCATTGATAACACATTCAACATTTTCTTCTTGAAAATCTCAATACATGGGAAATTCTACGGTGTGCTTCCCATAAGCTCCTTTGTAATTGTAAACAGGTAAAAATTTTATTTTTATTTTTTATATTTCTCATAATTTTGGATACACTTAATTATTGGTAATCTCTCATAGTTTATAGTATTCTTTCATAAATTTTGGTGTACTATCAAAATTTCTACTATACTTTCAAAATAAAGTTTTGATTTGAGAAATCAATTTTTAATATAAAAGAAATATTTTTGCATACTAATAAGATTTGTTATATATATATATATATATATATATATATATTGAAAAATTAAAAAATTAAAACATTAAATCAATAAAACAAATTTTATAAATAAAAAACCAATATTTTTTGTATTTCCTAATTATTTTTTGGAATTCTCTCATGTTTTTTAGTACTCATTCATAATTTTTGGTACTCCATAATTACTAGTAAACTCTCATGTATTGTCTCATAATTTTTTACAATACTCTCAGAATTTTTAGTATCCTTTTAAAATTAAGTTTTAATTTTTGGTATAAAAAGATTCATTTTGCATACTTATAAAATCTGTTATATATACTAATAATTTTTTTAAAAAATTGAAAAATTAAATAAATAAAGCAAAACTTATAAGAAGAGCCAATATTTGGTGGTCCTCAAAATTTTTGATAATCTCTCATAATTATTTTTGGTCTTATTAAACTAATTTCATTTATTTAAATTTTCAAAATTATCATTATATCTAATTTATTTTGTACCAAATATTAGCATGAATTTTTTTTTAAAAAGTTATCAGTTCCCCAAATAATATATTTCTACTCCAAAATTATATTTCTCATTTCAAATCTTTATTTCAAAACCACACAAAAAATTTTGAGACTATATCAAAGGTGTACCAAAAATTATAAGGAAATACCAAAAATTACAAGTCTACTAAATTTGTTTCATTTATTTAAATTTTCATATTTTTTAAAAACTATCATGAAATATATTTTTCCTTACAAAATTTAGCTTGAAAAATAATAATTTAAAAGTGACTATTTTTTTTCTACATAATCTTATTGAAATTTTTTAATATTTAAAAATATGAGAAAATACCAAAACTTTTGAGGGAAAACCAAAAGGTATTAAGAATTGTCGAAAATTGTGTGAAAATATCAAAAATTCTGAGGAAGTACCAAATTTATAAGGGAATACCAAAAAAAAAAAAAAAAAAAACATGAAGGGATATAAAAAATTTGTGAGAGTTATCAATTTTTGGTTCGTCTTAGTAAGTTTTTTCATTTATTTAAATTTTCACATTTTTTAAAAGTATCATGAAATATAATTTGCTCAATACCAAATTTTAGCATTAAAAAATATAATTTAACAGTTACTAATTTTTTCCATTACAAAATTCTATTGAAAATTCTTAATATTAAAAATTATATTCTTTATTTACTCAAAAATTATATATCATACCAAATCCTCTTTTTTAAACAATACCAAAAAAATTATAAGGGAATATAAAAAATGTGAGGAAGTACCAAAAGAAATATGAGGCAATATAAAAAATTATGATGGAATATAAAAAATGCGAGGAAATACCAAAAATTATGAGTGAAATACCAAAAATATGAATAAGTACAAAAAAAAAAAAGAGATAATACCAAAAATATATTCTTTTAAAAAATTAGCATTAAACATATTTTTCTTACAAATTTTGTTAAAAATATAGTAATTTAAAAGTTACCAATTCTTTCCATTACAAAATACCATTGGAATTTCTTAATATTTAAAAGTAATATTTTTTTACTTTAAAAGTTTATTTCTTACTAAATTCTTATTTTTGAACCATATCAAAAAATTTTAGGAAATACTCAAAATTAAGAGTATAAAAAAACATGTGTATACTAAAAAATTCTAAAAATATATAAAAAAAAATTATGAAGATATAATAAAAATATGAAAAATACTAAAAATAAGAGAGATGCCAAAGATTATAAGATATATTAATTATTATGAAATATATAAAAAATTATTAAAATATATCAATTATTAACTTATAATATGATTAATAAGTGAAAGCGGGGTTTTTTTTACCTTGATAATACCAAAAATTAATTAAATATAAAAATGGTATTCCTATGATATTATTTAACAAAATGGGGTGAAATGAACAGTGTTGAGGGGTGGTGCTTGAAGAGGTGGCGGCACCACTTATTTTTTTCCGCCCAATCATGCCTCCATGGTTAGCTTATAATATGTTTAAAAATAATAAATTTTTAACGGTGGAGGGAAATTATACGGTGGCACCGATATGAGGTAACTATAGCGGGCAAAATATAGGGCAAAAAATGGGGCAAAAAACAAGTAAAAAGGGGTAGAGGGTGCTACACCGGCGGCACCAAGCTTGGAGGGCACATGTCTGGCGGCACCCACTTGGAGGACCACTGTCTGGCGGCACTAGTTGGAGGACGGAGGCCGTTAGGCTGCACCAAACCCTTATATATTTGGGTTGAACGGTTATAGAAATTTGTGTGGAGTGTTGTAGTAATTTTTGTGTTTTGTTTTCTTGAATTGATATAGTATTTTTTGTGTTTTGTTGAATGGTTGTAGCAACTAACGGATTTGAAGAAAGGAAAGGAAAAAAAATTTTGTAAAAGAAAACAAAGAGGAAAAGTCAAAAAGATTTGTAAGGTTTGTGTAGTGATTAATTTTTGTTATTATAATTTTTTACAATAAAATCTTATTTGGTTTTTCAAATAATTATTGAGAAATTTAATTGTGTTTAAATATGTTTACAAATTTAGTGTTGAAAATGGATAATCAATTCTTTGTATGCATTTATTTCGATAGAGTAATTTTAACAACAGTTGATTATGTAATACCCCTAACTCGGTCTGATCATCGGACCCGAATAATAGGGTGCTACAAGTAATCACCATTCAAATATAAACAATTTACAATTAAAAAGAAATAATTAAATACTAAATAATTACATACAGGCATGAATATGATCATTTTTAATCTAATTCAAATAAATATTGAATATACAGAAGCTTAAAAACAATTTAGAAAAGATCAAGGATTGGATTGAAACAAAATAGAAAGTTGGGAAACATCCAAAAATAGAGGACAGACGACAATGTCCCTAGACCGTGTGAAAATGTTCAGCCCGTGTGCCTAGCCACAGGGCTGTGTGTGAGAGTCACACGGTTGTGTGGATGAGTTATATGACCGTGTGAGTAAATCGTGTAACTTACTGACCCACTATGTGAGTAAATCGTGTAACTCACTGACCCCGTGTACAATAAAACCACAAAAATGTTATAGACCACATGACCGTACCACCAGCCCATGTGGGGCACACGGCCGTGTGCCAGACTGTGTGTACTTAAAAATGCCTCATAAAACATGTAATTCATCTTAGTAACACTTTTATCATTAGCAACCATTTACAACCACTTTAACCTATTCAAAAGCATTTAATTCGAATTCAAATTCAAATTCAAATCATCATTGGAATCAAACATCCTAAGAATCTAACCAATATGCCACAATTGACACCTCAAAACACATTTCAAAGTTTACAAAATGGCCATTTAATACCTAAGACATCCTAGGTACATGCCAAGACTAAAAGAACAAACCACCAACGTTTGAGTCCAGGATTACCACTGGATGCTGAGTCGACAATCTGATCAATGAGTACCTAACTTGTGCACACAACAGAAATTAAATCATACTCCATTTTAATGTCATTCATTTTTCACATATTAATTCTTCTTCCCATTTTCTCTCTTTATCTTCCTTAATAACGTACTTAAATTCATACATCTACGTTATTCTGACTAACATACCAAATTTGGCACCCAGTGTCTAATGGATAAATCCGTAATAATGAATTGTGCCCTGAGCTAGTTGGTAAAACTGACAAATGAGTGTACCAAGCACCAGTTGGTATAACTGACAAATAAATGTGCCTTGCGCTAGTCGATAAAACCAAAAAATGAGTGTGTCTAGCACTGATTGATATAACCAACAAATAAATGCGCCTTATGCTAGTGGGTAAAACCGACAAATGAGTGTTCATTCATTCAAAACCAATGTTTCAATTTCATTTTAACACTTCACCACTTTGTTCCAAAGACTCTCTTTATACACTTGCCAAACAAAGTAATGTATTTATATAAGAATAATAATTGAAATAGTCGGATTATAGAGACACCAACCTTTGAACATTATAACCAAACATACAAGCAACATAGTTTATAACATTCACTCACTTTATAATATTCTGACTACAGTAAATGGACACTCGAATAATATTAATGTTTTAAGAATCGCATGGTGTTAAAAAAACAATATTTGAACAACCTTGAATTACACTCGTTTATCCCTCCCATTGGAACGATAATATAATGGAAAATTCAAGTAAAACATTAAATCGACATGAAGCATATCAGATATAATCAGCTTTAGAAAAACACTTATTCGCCTATAATATCAGCATTAAAATCAATATAAACACTTATTTAATCCTAACATTTAATTTAACAAAAACATAATAGAAATGTCTAGCTTTGGAAAAAAAACACTTATTCGCCTACAATATCAACATTAAAATTTACATAAACACTTATTTAATCCTAACATTTAATTTAATAAAAACATAATAGAAATGTCCTCAAATTTAACATTTAATTTAACATAAACATTTAAGTTAATCATTTAACACCAAAACTTTAAGCATTCAACTAAAGTAACATCCTCAAATTTTAACAATAACAAAAATTACAATAGAGTTCAACTAATTTATAGTATCGAGATTTCAAAAACATAAAAATTATAGGACACTAACCAATTTGAACTCAAACTTTTTGAGCCTAGGTTCCGGGTTCTCCCCCTTTCACTGCTGCTTCAAATGGTGGATGGTGAGAAACAAAATTGTTTCTTTTTCCCCACCCACGTCCACCCAATTTGCACTATATCATTTCTTTTTATTATTATTAATTCTTTACTTTTCCCTTTTTTTTTTCTTTTAATAACTAAGCATATATATATATTAATATATACACATATGCTAATCCACTACCAAACAAAATGAAGTTTAGTGGTTAAATTGCCACTTTAGTCCCTTTATAATTTTTAAACTACATCTCTTTTATAATCGCACTTTTATCTCATATGCAATTTAGTCTCTGTATTTAAATTGGGCATTAAGTATACAAAATTACCTAACCAAAATTCAATTTGTCTAAAAATTAACTTCATAAATATTTTTTCGGTTTACGAAAATGAGGTCCCGATACCTAAATTTCTAAAACCACTGACTTTAGAACTGATACACTTGTACTTTTACTAATTGTAGCAAATTTATTCGATCAAAATTTAATATAAAATTATAATTAACTCGTAAATATTTTTTAGTAATATTTACTGACTTGGTTTATGGAAACAGGATCTCAGAATCGAAATTTTCAACTCCACTACCTTTAGTATCCTTACACTTGTACCTTAATTTTTTATCAATTAAACAAAATTACTAGACCAGCTTTAATATGTTTCTGTACTAGTCTCATAAATATTAAATATTAATATCTACGAACACGTTTTGCGAAAATGACATTTTAGAACAGTAATTTTTCAAATCACTTAAAGCCAGGTCATCACAATTCTCCCCTTTAAGAAATTTCGTCCCTGAAATTTACCTGGAAAGTGGTGGGGTACTAAGATTTTCATTTTCGAATCAATTAATTCATTTGTTAGCTGTTATTATTAATCCTCAGACTCATTTAACGAAACTGCATAGTTTATCGCATGCTATCGATATTCATATATTACAATTTACATTCAAATCATCAATCACGATATCAACCCAATTCATATTTCATTTAACTTGTTCATATGTTATACTTTATTAATCTTGCCGAAACTTAAGTCAGATACATAGATCAACCAACTTGTATCCCAATCTAGTATTGTAATACATCATCGAACAAAATCAAACAAATTATATTGGCACATAAGTGCATAATCGGCTAAACTGAAGTAAAGGAAACTAGCACATACAGTGCATACTAGTACTCACAGTGCATCATCGAATATACTAAAGCAACTATACTAGCACACATAATGCATCATCGGATAAACCGAAGCATAACATGTACTTTAATAACTTAATCAGTTTTCAATTTCCTTATAAATTCAATTTATGTTCTAACAATCTCAATTTATTGTTCTAATGCCATATATATATATATATATGTCATACTTCAACTTAATCTCATCCGAGTACCACCTATCAATTAAATTGTACTATTTTCTATTTTCGATTCTATAAGCTTACTTGCATTCAAGTAGCCCCCGAAACTCGTTTTTAACCCACATCATAGGATGTCATATTTCACATTTCTGTTAGTTTCATTTCACCACCAATTGTTCGTTTTATGAATTTATTTGTTTGTTTACTTTACTAACCACACTCGGTCTCGGTACAGGTACATGGACTCGTCACCCCGAGTTGCCCAATAATGATGACTTACCATCCCGGATTGCCCGGCAATGATGGTTTTCATATAGCATTCAGGCCATAAGGCATATAATTGTTTCAGTTGTGTTTCGAATGATTATTAAATTATTCATTTCTTATTTCATTACAAGCAGACCAAACCACTCTCTTTAGGTTTAAATTTTATTCCAACTAATCAATTACCATATATGTCACAACATGCTTCAAATATGAATTAGGCATTAGATAGTTGGTTGATCTAGTCTATTCAATTCAGTTTGATTCTTAACATTTAGTACTCATAATCGCAATCCATTTTATATGATATTTATGAACTTATTTTGATCTTCAATTATGCAAACAATATAATTTTGTAAAGAAGTAAATTGATCCTAAATCATAACAATACGTATTGAATCCCCATTCTACTGGTTGGCCAATAATGATTTCTTGATCTCTAACTGTAGGGATAGAGCCTTGAATAGTAGCATGAATAATTTTATTATTTTCTGAGCAAAATCGAGTTAAAAGTTTTAGAGATCTGCACCAATAACGGTTTTTTTCCCTAACTTTTAATTGAGTTGCCCTCCATGATCTTCGGGACTTCTTATTTTACATAGGTAGATATTGTGAATTAAGGGTCGCAATCCTCTTTCTAAGTGTGTGGAAATTTTCTATTTCAATAACATATTTCAACTCGTCAAACATTTTCAAATACAAGACAAAATAATTTACAATCAACATCCAAATCCCGACATAAACTAAACTCAACCTTGGCATGTACCTTTAAACTCAATTTCCAAGCTCAATTTAGTCTGAGAATCGACTAGACCTATAGTTCTAATATCACTAATTGTAACACCCCTAACTCAGTCCAGTTTTCCAACCCGAATAATAGGGTGCTACAAGCAATCACCATTCAAATACAAATAATTTATAATTTAAAAGAAATAATTAAATACTAAATAATTACATAGAGGCATGTGTATGATCATTTTTAATCTAATTCAAATAAATATTGAATGTACAGAAGATTAAAAACAATTTAGAAAAGATCAGTGATTGCTTTGAAACAAAATAAAAAGTTGGGAAACATCTAAAAATAGGGTACACACTACTGTGACCCCAGACTGTATGAAAACGTTTAGCCCATGTGCCTAGCCACATGGCCGTGTGTGAGAGTCATAAGGTCGTGTGGATGAGTTACACGGTCGTGTGAGCAAACTGTGTAACTCTGACCCCTTGTACAATAAAATCACTAAAACATTCCAGACCACACGAACGTTCCACCAGCTCGTGTGTAGGGCACACAGCCATGTGTCAGACCATGTGTACCTAAAAATGCCTTATAAAAAAATAAGTAATTCATCTTAGTAACACTTTTATCATAAACAGCCATTTACAACCACTTTAACCTATTCAAAAGCATTTAAGTCAAACCCAAATCATCATTGGAATCAAACATCCAAAGAATCTAACCAATATGCCACAATTAGCACCTCAAAACACATTTCAAAGTTTACAAAATGACTATTTAAGACCTAAGACATCCTAGGTACTTTCCAAGACTAAAAGAACAAGCCACCAACATTTGAGTCCGAGATTGCCATTGGATGTTAAGTTGACAATCTGATCAATGGGTACCTAACCTGTGCACACAACAGAAATTAAATCAACCACTGAGTAAAATTTTAGTAGTATCCCTATAATCTGAATACTTAAACATTTTTTGAAGTAGTCAAAAATTCATATTCCATTTTAATGCCATGATTCACATATTAATTCTTATTTCCATTTCCTTTTTTTATCTTCATTAATAACGTACTCAAACTCGTACCTCTACGCGATTCCGATTAACATACTAAATTTGGCACCCAATGCCTGACGAATAAATCTGTAATAATGAATTGTGCCCTGACCAACAAATGAGTGTGCTCAGCATTGGCCAGTATAACCGACAAATAAATGCGCCCTGCACTGGTCGGTAAAATCGAAAAATGAGTGTGCCCAGCACTGGTCAATATAACCAACAAATAAATGCACCCTGCGCTGATCAGTAAAACTGACAAATAAGTGTTCATTCATTCAAAACCAATGTTTCAAATTCATTTTAAAACTTCACCAGTTTGTTCCAATGACTCTTTATACACTTGCCAAACAAAGTAATGTATATATATAAGAATAATAATTGAAATAGCTAAATTATAGAGACATCAACCTTTGAACATTATAACCGAACATACAAGCAACATAGTTTATAACATTCACCCACTTTATAATATTCTGACTATAGTATCAATGGACACTCAAATAACATTAATATTTTAAGAATCGCATAGTGTTAGAAAAAACTATATTTGAACAACCTTGAATTACACTCATTTATCCTTCCCCTTGGAACGATAATATAACAGAAAATTCAAGTAAAGCATTAAATCGACATGAAGCATATTAGATATAACCAACTTTAGAAAAACACTTATTTAGCTATAATATCAGCAATAAAATCGACACAAACAATTATTTAATCCTAGCATTTAATTTAACATAAACATAATAGAAATGTCCAACTTTGGAAAAATACACTTATTCACCTATAATATCAGCATTAAAATTTATATAAACACTTATTTAATCCCAACATTTAATTTAACATAAACATGATAGAAATGTCTAGTTTGGACAACACTTAAAACATGCTTTAGATGACATTTAAAACATATTTTGGACAACATTTAAAACTTACTTTGACAGCATTTGAAACATACTTTTGCTAGCATCTAAAGCATATCAAATGTTACAAAGATACAAACATGCTCCTGCTTAATCTGAATCCGATTTACATATATAAATAAATTCCATATAACTACTTCAAGGTAAATTAATTCTTTTTTTAGTATTGGACTGTAGCAATAAATAATGTAAAATATCATATTATATAGAATTTAATGAACATCAAATCAAGAATTTGCTCACAGTACACATCGAAATCATTTAATTCATATTTTTCGATTTATTCCTTTGATGTAAAAAACATTATATAAATAACAGTTCAAATAGTAAGCAAAATAATATAATAAAAATGCATCATTAATTAATAAAGTAAGTCCTATATGAACTTACCTGACAAAAATAATGGCACACTAAACGCTGAGAACTAATCCGCCAAAACTTTATATTTCATCAACTAT
Source organism: Gossypium anomalum (assembly GCA_025698475.1). NCBI lineage: Eukaryota > Viridiplantae > Streptophyta > Magnoliopsida > Malvales > Malvaceae > Gossypium > Gossypium anomalum. The sequence continues at coordinate 33,377,705 of CM046960.1, read as the reverse complement.
TCCCCAATTAGCTTAAATCTCGATCTATATAATAATTTATTTCAACTATCAGTCCCAAGTGTCTTATAACATTAATATAATGCATATTTCTTTCTATTAACAATTTTCACATTTTCCCTATAATTTTGCACTTTATTTAATTTAGTCTTTAAAACCGAAATGATTATATCTATCAAATTTGAGCACCAATTTTTCAAAAAGATTTCAAATGCATCTTATTACAGCCCTCTACTATCAATAATTACTGAAATTTCATACCCATTTTGAAATATTTACACTTGGTCCTTATATTCAACTCTAACAATTAAACTTTACGAATTAGTCTCTTTTCCAAATCTAAGCTTAAAAGTTAACCATTTAACGCCAAAACTTCAAACATTCAACTGAAGTAACATCTTCAAATTTTAACAATAACAAAAAATAGGGGTCAACTAGCTTATAATACTGAAATTTCAAAAACATAAAAATTATAACACTAACCATTTTAAGCTCAAACTTTTTTAGCCTTAGGTTGCACGTTCTCCCCCTTTCACTGCCGCCTAGAAACAAAAATGTTTCTTTTTCCCCACCCACCTCCACCTAATTTGCACTATATCATTTATTATTGTTATTAATTCTTTACTTTTCCTTTTTTTTCTTTCAATAACTAAGCATATATATATATATTAATATATATAAATATGCTAATCCACTGCAAAAAAAAAATGAAATTTAGCGATAAAGTTACCATTTTAGCCCCTTTATAATTTTCAAACTATATCCCTTTTATAATCGTACTTTTACCTCATATGCAAGTTAGTCTCCATACTTAAATTGAGCATTAAGTATACAAAATTACTTAACCAAAATTCAATTTGCCTAAAAATTAACTCCGCAAATATTTTTATTAAAAATATTTACGAGTTTGATTTATGAAAATGAGGTCTTGATACCTCAATTTCTAAAACTACTGACTTTAGAATCGATACACTTGTACTTTTACTAATTGTCCAATTAGTAAATTTATCCAATCAAAATTTAATATAAAATTATAATTAAATCGTAAATATTATTTAATAATATTTACTAACTTGATTTATGGAAACGGGATCTCAGAATCAAAATTTTCAACTCCGTTGACTTTAGTATCATTACACTTGTACCTTAATTTTCTGTCAATTAAACAAAATGTCTAGACCAACTTTAATATGTTTCTATACAATCTCATAAATATTAAATATTAATATCTATGAACACTTTTTGCGAAAATGACATTTCAGAACCATAATTTTTGACACCATCGGAAACTGAGTCGTTATAAATTGTATATTTGAATGTCGCCAACAAATAGCAATGAGATTTAATAGAAATGTGTCGATTAATGATATGAAAGGAATGATAAGTGAAAAAATTGTTAGACGTTGTGGGAGGAGAATCTTGAAACTATTCTACAAATTCCTAATTTTGAAAAATCCCATCAAACTCACCAAGATGGAACTTGTAAACAATGAAGACGTGGAAATAATGGTCACACTTTATTGTCGGAATCAGAGTGGCCACACTGAACCGATTCAGTTGTTTGCTGAGTTAGTTGATGTGGAGCCAGCTTAAGATTTTACTCCATTAAGTAAAGAACATTGAGACCGTTGCAGATGGTGAAGATGAATATGATAAAAATGGTCTTTTTTATCATGAGGTTAAAGATTATAGTGATCCCGATCTAGACGAGGTCCCAAATGATATTGACGATAAAGGCACGAATGATAATGAAAAGTTTACGTACCTTCAGTCGGGAACCTGAGTCGAGGCATTGTCATACACAATGATCTTCGGGCTTACATGTTAATCGTAGGTCTCGACGCGACACATGCATCCTCTTTCCTGGAGTATCCCAATATATTACCTACTCACTGATTGGTCGTATGTCCTGATCGTGAAGAGTTGTTCGAGGGTAAAAATTTTGCGACCAAGGAAAACTACGTATTTGCCATTAAGCAATATAGCATGAATATGTCAACTGACTACAAAGTCATCGTGTCTAAATTGACATTGCATAGTGGGGAGTGTTGGAGGTCAACAGAAGGGTGCAATTGGCGAATGAGACGCATTTATCTAGAGGTCGCAAATGTGGGATATCCATAAACTTGTTTGGCCTCACACATGCACTTCTACACGTATGATGCAAGATCAGAGCAAACTTGATACCAAAACTATCTACAACTGTATCATGCCAATAGCGAAGGACATGTTGACCATTCCTATTTTGGTACTGATTGCTGAATCGCAAAAACAATTCCAGTACTGAGTATCATACAGGAAAGCACAGATAGCTAAACAGATGGCCATGGAATTGTTGTATAGAGATTAGGATGCATCGTACAATGAATTACATGAGTGGATAATTGCTATGCAAGAGTATATGCCAGGGACTGTCATTGAGTTGTAGACAATACCTTATTACAGTTCGAATGACCAACTACAACCGGGAAGAAGAATTTTCCACTGTATATTCTAGACGTTCGATCCACGTGTGCGGGTCTTTCCCCACTACAAATTCCTTATGCAGGTTGATGGAACATGGCCATACAAGAAACATACACAGATCCTACTTATTGCGGTTGCTTAAAACGGGAACTGAAACTTGCTTCCGATAGCGTTTTCCATTGTGGAGCTGAAGAATATGGAATCATGAAAATTCTTCCTGATGAACTTTCGGACATATGTTGTTAGAGATGATAATATTTGTATCATATCCGATAGATTGAAGGGACTAATTGTCATGATTAGGCATGATGTAAGCACGCCCAGGACCTCACCAAGCTCACTCAATAAGCTATTAAGCTACCCAAAGGTCCTATCACCCGAGCTCGAGCTAAGCTCTTTAAAAAAGCTGTTTCAGCTTTGGTCACCCAAATTTGGGATGAAACAAAGCTCAACCTTATTGATGAAGCTCGGTCCAACTCCATGAAGACCCCTTGCACCCTTGTGCAAGTTGACTTTAGCTCTTTTCCAGCTCTTCGAGCTCCATTAAGCTCAAATCAGCTCACTTGAGCTTATTTCAACTTGTTTGAGCTCATTTCAGTTCAATTACTTAATTGCTAGAATAAACTAAGTTATTATTTTAATTAGTTTATTTTGCTATAGCTCATTAGTTCATTTATTAGCTCACTGTAGCTTATTACGTGTTTTCACATCATTTTGAGCTAACCGAAATTAATGTGTTAGCTAAGTTCATATTAAATGTGTTTTAAATTAATTAATATGTTTATTAATATGTCTAAATTATGCTTACTTTGGTTCAGCCGAATTTAGGTTGTGTTTAATGTGTTCAATGTGTTTTGTGGTGCAGCCGAATGAATGAATGAAAATTAATGCAAGGTGCATGCATGGTTGGGTGCAACGCATGGAAGGATTCATGCATGGCTAGCTATAACGAATGGTGTGCTGATTTTTGGATTTCCCAAATACTCATTTAGCCAAGGAGTAGCTGCAAATTAAATCCTCAAGCTGGCTGAACATCTTCCCAAGACAACCATCAAGATGTTCACACTAGCCAAGTTTCCCGTTCACACTTGGTGTCCATTCAGCTATTTGTTTTCACATTTCAAAAGACTCTTCAAGGTTGATGTTCACACTCCAAATAACCATTCAAGCTACCCCTTTATTGCTCACACCTATTCGGCCAACCATTACAAATTGAATGATTCATTTAAGCTCATGTGGAACCTAGACATGTCCAATCAGCTCTTAATGCTTCCAAATACATTCAGCTGAATTCCTTCATCAAGAACCTAAGTTGTGGCGTCCCAAAGGCTGAACATGAACATGGAAGACTTATGGTTTTGTTTCTAGAACATTCATGTAATGGTCTAAATTTAAGGTTATCGGAATAATGGTTTCGTAACCACAAATCTGATTTAAAGAGAAATTTATTTTAATATTTTTGCATGAATATTTATATGATAGGAAAAATCATCTTAAAATATCAATAAAAAAATTTACCGATTTAGTGGTTAGTTAGAAAAAGAAAAGAAAAGAAAAGAAATTATAGAAGAAATTAGGTAAAAACAAAGTATCAAGATCTCGACCTCATAAAACCGAGTCAGAAATATTTTTATAAATATTTATGAAATTTTAGTGATTTCGTTAGGAAATTTTAATGTTTGGATAGTCAATTAAATGAAAAGGACTAAATTGTAAAAGATGTAAAAGTTACTAGAATGATTAAATAGCTTAAGTGTCTAATGAGAAAGGATTTAAAAGGCAATTAGACCCAAAATTTATTTGGGCTGGACAGCAAGAGCATGAAATCAGCAGAAAAATTGATGATTTAAGGGCAAAATTGGAATATTGCATAAATAACTAAATAAAGATAGGACTAAATAGGAAATATCTAGATTTCTCTTCATTTTTCTTAATTCTCATCAGCCAAAATGCCATAGGAGGGGTTCTCTAAGCTGGTATTTCATAATTTTTGCACCAAGTGAGTTAATCCTTGCCTTTTTCTTGTAATCTTTGTGTTTCTAAGACTTTTTCAACTAGGTCTTACTATTAAATTCATTAGTTTTTGATTTCATGGATGAAATTGAAAGTCACCATGGTTGAGTACTATAATTTTTTGATGAAATAGCATGAAATTTAAGCTTAAATTCGTCTATAAAATGATTTTATTGGGTAATTTCAATAGAAATTGATTTTTAGGACCTAATTGTAAAAATGTTTGGAATTAAAATCTATTGCTGGAATTTTGATTCTTAAAGGTTATAAAGTAGTTTAAAGTGACAGAATAAAGTGTTAATTAAGAAAAATCAGCTCAATTGAGAATCTAATTGAGTAGGGACGAAATTGTTATTTATTAAAAGCTTAGGGGAAAAATGGTAATAAACAGCTTGCATTAAAACAGTTTTGGACAGCAGCAGTAGACTAACTTTGAAAAATCACCATAAATTGTAGAAATCGAATTAGAAAATGAACAAAATATGAAATTAAATATTATTGAGTCTAGTTTCTCATAGAAGAAACGTTGTAAGCAATAGATCTGTAAATCATGAGATATAATGAATTTTGTAAGACAAGGTCAGAATGAATTCAGATTCCCCTGTTTTGAATTTGAAAAATCATAAAAAATTGAATAAAAATAATTAGAGACTTAAATTTATATGTTTAGAATCCTTAATTAGTCTATATTCAATAAAAATAAACAAGAACATCATCCAAATCTTTTATGAAGAGATAATTAATTTTTAGTGAAGAAGGCTCAGAACTGTTAGACAGCAGAACAGGGGTGAATTTAAAGAATAAACTGTACTTATTGGCTAAACCAAAAATTCTGAAAATTTTATGGTAAGAAGATATGTGAGTCTAGTTTCAGGGAAAAATTTTTTATTCTAATTTTAGGTTCTGTAGCTTAATATAAAAATAATTCAGTGACTATGAATCAAGTAGACAGCTTTGAATGAACTATAAATAATAATGAAATTATAGAGAATGTTGCATACGAACATGAAATGTATTAAATTGATAATTAAATTTATTTATTTAGATCCAGAAGATTCAAATACGAAGCTAGATCGAGGAAAGGGAAAAGTTCGAGATTAGTAGATTTTTATATACAAACGAGTACCAAGGTAAGTTCGTGTAACTTGAATTATACTCTTAAATGCTTGAAATGTATGTTTTTGATATGAATATGATTTGAATGTTCATTATATGAAAATTGATGAAACATTGACATATTTGATAAAAGGGGAAGAAATCCCGGTTGAATGAAAGGAAAATTTGATGGATCTCTGAAAAGGAATTGACGGTAAAAAGGATCTAGCCCGGATGGGTGATCCTATCCTGATATAGCCCTCCCGAAGAATATGTGTAAAATGGATTTAGCCCGGACGGTAATCCAAATTAGGTCTGAATTTAGCTTTGGGTAGTAATTCGGATCCAAACTTATTAGAGTAATTGTCGTTGCGAGGGATTTAGCTCGACTGTAATCCCATTGCAAGGTTGAGGTTTCTTGAGTGTGCTCTCTGAAATAGAAATGTGCGCACATGAATATGAATTGACGGACCCGAAATTGTACACTAAAAGTGTACCTCTGAAAATCCATCGAAATTCCAAGAAATTCAATGGGATAAATATGGAAAAATAACAAGGAAATAGAAATCATGGTATTGATGAGCATATCAATCATGGTATATATTATTGGTACATGAAAATTATTGTACTAACTTGAATGTTGAGTTTGTGCATGTTAGGGTAATAATACATTGAATGGATATATGAATGTTTATTTCATTGTATTGAAAATATTAGGTAAGTATAATTCTTGTTACATGAGCTTACTAAGCACAAAGTGTTTACCCTGTTTCCTTTTTCCCTATTTTGTAGTGTTAAGAGCCCGGAGGTCGGATTCGGTCGGAGACACATCACACTATCAAACTCAGGATTTCGGTATATAAAGAAACTTTATTTTGGAAATCAATGGCATGTATAAGCTAATAAAACAAATGATACTGTGAATGTAAGGTTAGCCATTGGTATGGCTAACAAGTCTTGGTTTTTGATATGTGATGACGTTATTTTATAAATATGTGTGAATCTATCTTGAAAATATGTTGAATTGGATTGGTTGATATGGATTGTTCTCGGTTTAAAATTGCAGGGAAGGTTAGATATCTATAAAGGGGTTATATTGAATTAAAAAAATAATTAATTTGTAAACTCCGGTAATGCCTCGTACCCTATTCCGGTAATGAATACGGGCAGAGGGTGTTACATTTTTGGTATCAGAGCTACGGTTTAGCTGGTTTTCGGATCGACGTAGCAAATACAGGATTATCTATACATGCCATTTAAATTATTATTGATATTGTGATATCTCCTGACCATTTTAATGTGTTTTTCTTATAGTAAATGTCTACCGACTGAACTCAATCTGAGGAAGCCGGGAGTCATGCTCTGGCTCCCGAACGGGCACAAAGGGAAGCCTAAGTAACTAGTAGTACAAGGCCCGTATCTGAGGGCCAAGGGGAGGAGGCAAAATGAGCCTTCTTTCAAGTGATGAATGAATGGTTTAGTCAATACTTAAGAACTAACCCTGCAGTGTAGCAAGTTCAAGCTCCCCCTCCTACTCCTCTACTGGTTCTCGAGATCCCACAGGGTACAGGTACTGAATCTGTTAGAAAATGAAAAGCTTCAGTAGATAAAATTCAAAAATATGGGGCCGAAGAATTTCGAGCAGCAGTTGATGATGATTCCAAACGAGCTGAATTCTGGTTAGAAAACACTACTCGGGTTTTGGAGGAATTATCTTGTACACCAGAAGAATGTCTGAAATGTGCCGTCTCACTGCTAAAAGACACGACTTAACATTGGTGGAATACTAAAGCTTCAGTTGTTCTGAAAGAAGAAATTACATGGGAATTCTTTCAAACAGAGTTCAAAAAGAAATATATCAGTCAGAGGTTTCTCGATCAAAAGAGAAAAGAATTTCTTGAGCTGAAGCAGGGTAACAGATCAGTATCTGAGTATGAAAGAGAATTTGTTCGGTTGAGTAAATATGCTTGGGAATGGGTACAGTCAGAAGCAGAAATGTGCAAATGATTCGAAGAAGAGTTGAATAAAGATATTAAGTTACTGATCAAAATTTTTGAAATTTGAGAGTTTGTTACATTGGCAGAGGGAGCTTATAAAGCAGAAGAATTGAGCAAAGAAAAGAAATAGGCTGAGAGAGAAGCTCGAATTTTTAGTAAAAGACCGATGGAAAAAATCCCAATTTTCTGCTTCAAAGAAATTAAAGAAATACCAGGATCGTTCTACCTCAACCACCGGGTATTCGGGTAGAGAGCGAGGTTCTCAACATACTAATCCAAGACCTTTCACTCCATCAGCGACTAGTGTTGGCAGTGTTGGTACCCCTAAGCCGATATGTCAGTATTGTAATAAAATACATTTTGGTTAATGTCGATTAAAGAGTGGGGCTTGTTATCGATATGGTTCTTTCAACCATTTCATCAAAGATTGTCCAAAAATGGGTGATAAAGAAGCTGAACAGATATCAAAGCTAAGTAATCCAGTTTCGAGGGGCAGACCACCTCGACCATCCGATAATGTCAGTGGTAGCCGAGGAGCTACGAAAGATATTGCAGGCAGGTCTGAAGCACGAGAACTTGCTAGGACATATGCCATTCGTGCCAGAGAAGATGCCTCAGCACCCGATGTTATTACTGGTACATTTTCTTTACTTGATACTAGTAGTACTAGATTGATTGATCCTGGTTCTACGCATTCATATATATGTGTTAAACTTGCAATTGTTAAAAAATTATCTGTTGAACCTATTGAATTTGTGGTTAAAGTCTTGAATCCCCTGGGCCAGTCTGTGTTAGTGGATAAAATTTGTAAAAATTGTCCACTAATGGTAAGAGGTTATTGTTTCCTGGCTGATTTGATGTTACTACCATTTGATGAATTTGACATGATATTGGGCATGGATTGGCTAACCCAGCATGATGCGGTAGTAAATTGTAGACAAAAATATATTGTGCTAAAATGTCAGAATGGTGAGTCGCTCCGGGTTAAATCTGATTAGACAGAGGGGTTATCTGATGTGATTTTAGTAATGGCAACATAGAGGTATGTCAAAAAAGGATATGATGCTTACTTGGCTTATGTACTCGACACTAAGGTATCTAAGTCAAAGATACAGGCAGTTCTAGTGATATGTGAATTTTCCGATGTGTTTCCAGAGGAAGTACCAGGATTGCCACTAGAAAGAGAAGTGGAATTTTCTATAGATTTGATTCTGGGAACTACTCCGATCTCTATAGCTCCATATCGTATGGCTCCTACAGAATTAAAGGAGTTAAAGACGCAGTTACAAGAGCTTGTTGTCAGGGGTTTTGTCCGACCGAGTCATTCACCTTGGGGTGCTCCAGTTCTGTTTGTGAAAAAGAAAGACGGGTCTTTGAGATTGTGTATTGACTACCGGCAGCTTAATAAAATAACAATAAAGAATAAGTACTCGTTACCCCGGATTGATGATTTATTTGATCAGCTGAAAGCTGCTTCCGTGTTTTCAAAAATTGATCTTCGATCGGGTTATTATCAGCTACGGGTAAAGGAGTCAGATGTGCCAAAAATAGCTTTTAGAACTAGGTACGACCATTATGAGTTCCTGGTTATGCCGTTTGGGCTAACTAATGCACCTGCAGTATTCATGGATTTGATGAACTAGATATTCATATCGTATTTAGACAGATTTGTGGTAGTATTCATTGATGATATTTTGGTTTATTCTCGGGATGAAGAAGAACATGCAGAACATTTGAGAACTATATTGCAAATTCTGCGACAGAAGCAATTATATGCTAAATTCAGTAATGTGAATTTTGGCTTCAAGAAGTGGGTTTTCTAGGACATTGTATCTGCCGAAGGCATCAGGGTAGATCCGAGTAAAATCTCAGCTATTGTCAATTGGAGTCCACCGAAGAATGTATCTGAAGTTAGAAGTTTCTTGGGTTTAGCTGGTTATTATCAGAGGTTTGTACAGGGATTCTCTATGATAGCTTCTCCAATGACTCGATTATTGCAGAAAGATGTAAAGTTCGAATAGACTGATGAATGTCAGCATAGTTTCAACCGATTGAAAGATCTGCTAACAAAAGCACCTGTATTAGTGCAGCCTGAACCGGGTAAGGAATTTGTTATTTATAGTGATGCCTCATTAAATGGTTTAGGTTGTGTCTTGATGCAAGAAGGTAAAGTAATAGCCTATGCTTCAAGTCAACTTAAACCACATGAAAGAAATTATCTAGTACATGATCTTGATTTAGTTGCTATTGTATTTGCGCTGAAGATATGGCGGCATTACTTGTACAGTGAGAAATGTCATATTTATACTGATCATAAAAGCTTGAAATATTTGATGACACAGAAAGATTTAAATTTGAGACAGCGTAGGTGGCTTGAACTGATAAAGGACTATGATTTGATTATTGATTACCATCCAGGTAAAGCTAATGTTATAGCTTTCGGGGTTACTTCAGCCAATTACTATACTGGAATGGAAATGGGAAAGAATCACTATGGATTTTGTATCGGGATTACCTTTGTCTTCGAGGAAAAAAGATGCTATTTGGGTGATTGTTGACCGATTGACAAAGTCAGCGCACTTATTCCGATACGTATGGATTATTCTTTAGATAAACTAGTTGAACTGTATATATCTGAGATTGTTAGGCTACATGGAGTGCCTGTCTCCATTATATCAGATAGAGATCCCCGATTTATGTCTCGTTTCTGGGACAAATTGCAAGGAGCCTTAGGTACTCAGTTGTATTTCAGCACTACATTTCATTCACAGACAAATGGCCAATCTGAACATGTAATTCAAGTATTGGAAGATATGCTCCGATGTTGTATATTAGAGTTTGAAGGTAATTGGGAGAGGTATCTACTTTTAATTGAATTTGCTTACAATAACAGTTATCAGTCCAGTATTAAAATGGCTCCGTATGAAGCTTTGTATGGTAGAAAATGTAGAACACCGTTATATTAGACAGAGTTCAGTGAAAAGAAAATACATGGGGTTGATTTGATCCGGGAAATAGAAGAAAAAGTAAAGGTTATTCGGGATAGTCTAAAAGCAGCTTCTGATCGTCAAAAATCATATGCCGACCCTAAACGAAAAGAGATTGAGAATAAATTGGGTAAAAACAAAGTATCGAGATCTCGACCTCATAAAACCGAGTCAGAAATATTTTTATAAATATTTATGAAATGTTAGTGGTGGGGTATTAAAATTTCGTTAGGAAATTTTAATGTTTGGGTAGTCAATTAAATGAAAAGGACTAAATTATAAAAAATGTAAAAGTTGCTAGAATGATTAAATATCTTAAGTGTCTAATGAGAAAGAATTTAAAAGGCAATTAGACCCAAAATTTATTTGGGCTAGACGGCAAGAGCATGAAATCAGCAGGAAAATTGATGATTTAAGGGCAAAATTGGAATATTGCATAAATAACTAAATAAAGATAGGACTAAATAGGAAATATCTAGATTTCTCTTCATTTTTCTTCATTCTCATTAGCCAAAACGCCATAGGATGGGTTCTCTAAGCTGGTATTTCATAATTTTTGCACCAAGTGAGTTAATCCTTGCCTTTTTCTTGTAATCTTTGTGTTTCTAAGACTTTTACAACTAGGTCCTACAATTAAATTCATAAGTTTTTGATTTCATGGATGAAATTGAAAGTCACCATGGTTGAGTACTATAAGTTTTTGATGAAATAGCATGAAATTTAAGCTTAAATTCGTCTATAAAATGATTTTATTGGGTAATTTCAATAGAAATTGATTTTTAGGACCTAATTGTGAAAATGTTCAGAATTAAAGTCTATTGCTGGAATTCTGATTCCTAAAGGTTATAAAGTAATTTAAAGTGATAGAATAAAGTGTTAATTAAGAAAAATCAGCTCAATTGAAAGGCTAATTGAGTAGGGACGAAATTATTATTTATTAAAAGCTTAAGGGAAAAATGGTAATAAACAGCTTGCATTAAAACAGTTTTGGACAGCAGCAGTAGACTAACTTTGAAAAATCACCATAAATTGTAGAAATCTAATTAGAAGATGAAAAAAATATTAAATTAAATCTTATTGAGTCTAGTTTCTCATAGATTAAACATTGTAAGCAATGGATCTGTAAATCATGAGATATAATGAATTCTGTGAGACAAGGTCAGAATGAATTTGGATTCCCTGTTCTAACTTTGAAAAATCATAAAAATTTGAAGAAAAATAATTAGGGACTTAAATTTATATGTTTAGAATCCTTAATTAGTATATTTTCAATAAAAATAAACGAGAACATCATCTGAATCTTGTATGAAGAGATAATTAATTTTTAGTAAAGAAGGGTCAGAACTGTTAGACAGCAGAACAGGGGTGACTTTAAAGAATAAACTGTACTTATTGGCTAAACCAAAATTTCTGAAAATTTTATGGTAAGAATATATTTGAGTCTGGTTTCAGGGAAAAATTTTTTATCCTAATTTTAGGTTCTATAGCTTAAGATAAAAATAATTTAGTGACTATGACTCAAGTAGACAGCTTTGAATGAACTATATATAATAATGAAATTATAAAGAATGTTGCATACGAACATGAAATGTATTAAACTTGTAGTAGCCCATTTCTGCCCGGGCTTTAAAACCAAGAATAAAAATAAATAAATAAATGTTTATTTATTACAGTCCATGTACAAAGCCCGAAATTCATTTACAGCCTATTACAGTTTATTGACCCATTTAGTCTAAACCCAAACCAAAACAACCCGGTTACAACCCAATTGGTCCTAACCCAAATACCCAAAATACATAGGGCCCAAGTGGCCCAATCTATCAATGAAGACGGAGAGGCCTAGGGTTTCAGAAACCCCAGGTGCCGCAATCAGCCCCAAGAGTCACGCCTTTTCAACTCCCGTCGTTCTAGCTATCCTCCACCGGCGCCGTGACTTTGGCCTCATACCACGCCACGATCAACGCATGAATCGACACCACCGTGATATTCTCGCAAATACTTGCAAGACAGAACAAAAGAAACCAACAGACACGAAGCAGAAAAGGAAACCAAATAGACAAAAATAATAAGAAATAGCAGCAGATAAACTGAAACCAACAAGGAAAGAACAGAGATTTATCGAAGAACAGAGGTGATATGGTACGTTTTTTGCAAAGCACACATATATAATAAAAATACAACGATTTATCGAAGAATAGAGGTGATATATCTTTACTTTTATTTTTTTTTCTTCTCTAAATAACATGCAAATATTATTAAAATAAATCAGGATAGAGTTTACCGTTGAAATCGCTTCGTGAAATCGAGACTTTTCGAATTCTGGCCGCCGTACATGGCGGCGTTGACGGTGGCGCGTGGGCGCGTGTGTGCCCGGTGACCGGAGCTTGGCCTGACGGAGGCCAAAGCCCGGAGGGCCTTTCCCCGTTCCTCTTTCAGAGGATTCTTCTTCTTTTTTTTAAAAAAATCGGGTTGCAAAATGATTTTTAAAGTGGAAAATTGGCTTATATAGCCTAACGAAACGATGCCGTTTTGGTTTAATTCAATAAGCACAAAACGACATCGTTTTAAGGCCGAGGATCCGCGTGTTGACCCGAAACCAGGACAGGATCCGCTTGTTTTCGTTAAAGGGGGTAATTGTTCAAATGATCCTTCCATATTTTAAAATTTTAAAATTTCATTTTATTTTTATTTTAATTCGGCCCTAATCTTTTATATTTGTTTCACTTTAATCCTAACGGTCTTTAAAATCCATTCTGGAAACGGTGTCGTTCTGGGATTAGGGTAAATTGCCCAATGAGTCCCTCGGTTTTAATACGTTTTCCAAATTGGCCTAAGTCATTTTTTATTTTTTTAAATTAGCCCAAAATTTTTAATTTCTTTTAATTTTAGTCCTCTTCCACTTATTAAATTTATTTATTTTAAATTTTATTATTTATTTAATGTATATTATTATTTTATATTTTATATTATTATTAAATATTGAAAATCCATTTATTTTATTATATTATATATTATTATATTATTTTATATGGTATATGTATTATTTATATTTTTTAATTAAATATTTTTTTAACATATGTATTATATTTTTTTAAAATGATAATTATATATAAATAATAAAATTATTTTTATTTATGTTATTATATTATTATATATGTTTCTTATAAATTTTATATACATTATATATTATTTTTTTTATTTTTTATTTTATCATATATTTATATCTTAATACATATTATCATGCATAGTTTTAAGATTTTATAAATTACTATTAAACATTTTTTATGTAACGCCCCCACGCCCGAAACCGTCACCGGAGTCAAGCTTGAGGTGTTACTAAACTTATCTTACCTTTTAAACAACTCTAAACCACTTATTTTAATTTTCGGAATAAACTGTTTTTCTGCGTCATAGCTGCTTAAAAATTCATTTCTCGAGTTTCAAAACTCAAAATTAAGATCCGTAAATTTTTCCTGAAACTAGAATCATATATCTATCTACTAATTTTTTTTTAGAATTTTTGACTTAGCCAATTAGTACAGTTTATTAGTTAAAGTTACCCCTGTTTCAGAATTCGACTGCACTGACCTCTACTTACTACGAACCACTTTTCTCCCTATAAAAAATTAATATAACTATACCGTTTGTTTCTATTAAAACTAGATTCAATAAGGATTCTAACCATATAAATTAAACCACCTAATTATTTTTGTACAATTTATGGTGAATTTCCAAAGTTGAAACAGGGGATCTAGAATTTTCTCTGACCCTGTTTCACTAAAACTCAGGTATCTCATAAAATATAATACCTTTACCTGTTTTGCTTATTCCATAAGAAAATAGACATAATAAGATTTAATTTCATATATTATTCACCATCAAACCATGTCTCTACGATTTTTAGTGATTTTTCAAAATCACATTATTTCTGATACTTGAATCTGTTTTTAAGTTACTTTCACATTTTTTCTTAGTTTTCATGTGATAGTTACTACTTATTCATACATACAATTAAACATGTATATCATCAGCCATTCTATTAGCTAATCACTAGCAAGTATTTACACATCATTCATTGATCATATCATATCAAAAGAAACCAAGTTCCTATACATGCCATACACAAAACTAAACGTCTAACTATACCAATGTGATTCCTTCGATAGTGTGATCGGGTCTCCGACGTTTCCTTCGATCCCCGAGTGGCTAGATAAAAACTATAAGAAAAAGAAAATAAAGAGAGTAAGCACTAGGTTTAGTAAGCTTACAAGCAAATAAATTACAACATTCAACATAATGAATAATTATACATAATGTCACCTAGCCTCATAAACTTTCTTTACTTCTCATTTTCTACCTTCTTCTTTACTTACTTACCTTCTTTCTTACCTGACCTTTCACTATTCATAAATATAATCTACCTTCCCTTTTTGCTGATAATTCACTGTAATTTAACGTGTACAATGACCCATTGAACCACTCGGAATACTAAGGATACTGGGGTCGTTCCTGTCTATCAATATCCTGCCAATGCCATGTCTTCGACATGGACTTACATGAATTATTCCTGTCTCCAATGCCATATATATATAATATGGGCTTACATGGCTCATTCCTGTCTCCAAATCCATATAACTGATATGGACTTACATGGCTCATTTATGTCCTGTCCTGTCCTGTCAACCCCAATATCCTAATATTCCTAAGGTTCAAACGGGGCTTCCTAATGCTTTTTCTCTGTCACTTCGCCTTTAATTTGACTTTAAATATTCTCATAAAATAAGTATATAAATGCTGGAAATTTACAATAATAATGTAAAATAAAAGAATATTGCATTTATTTACTGTAAACTTACCTCGTATGCAAAAATAGCTACTTTTACCATTTCGTCCACAACTTGGTATTTTCTCCATTTTAGCCCGAATTTCAGTTTTCCTTGCTTATTGAGCTTGGAAAGCTTGAAAACCCTAGCCATGGCTTCCCCCATGCTAATTTCGCCTCCTGAAGAAGATGAGCAAAATTGGCTTTTAATTTTGTATTTTAATTCATTTTACCCCTAAATGACCAAAATGCCCTTACTACTAAACTTTCAAAAATTCCTTCCATGTCCTAATTTTGTCCATGAACTTAAAATTGGTCAAATTGCTATTTAAGACCTCCTAATTAATATTCTAATTCAATTTTATGCAAAATACTTCTAGAACACAAGTTTTGCAATTTATTCAATTTAGTCCCTAATTTCAAATTAAGCACTTTATGCATAGAATTTCTTCACGAACTTTTCACACAATCATGCAAACATATCATAGACCTCAAAATAATAATAAAATAAATTTTTCTACCTCGGATTTGTGGTTTCGCAACTCTTTGTTCCGTTTAGGCCCTATTTCGGGATGTTACATTTCTCCCCCTTTAGGGATTTTCGTCCCCAGAAAATCTTACACATGAAGAGATTTGGGTACTGTTTTCACATAGCCTCTTGAGTTCCCATGTAGCCTCGTCTACCCCATGTAGTCCGACTATCTCTCGAAATATACAACTCGGCCAACTTGTCAAGTGAAAAATCCATACTGAACCGGGATAAAATGAGCCGACTTCGTTAACTTATCAATCACAACCCATACTTTGCATCTTTCTTTCTCGATGTAAATGGCAATCCTGTTTGTGATCATCAAGCATCTAGAAACAAACTCTGAAATGTCCCTTTTCATTCCTACCCACCAAGTACATTTCTTCAAATCATTATACATCTTTGTACTACTGGATGAATAGACAAAAAACTACTATGTGCTTCTGTAAGATCTTTCGAATAAGCTCATCATTCTTGGTACACATACCCTGGGTGATAATCGATCACTAGCTCATAATCTTTAATCAACTCTAGCCATCTTCTTTGCTTCAATTTCAAACTTTTGTGATCGGTGAATATGTGGCACTTCTCACCACCGCAAATGATGTCTCCAAATCTTCAACGCAAAAAAATAATGGCAACTAGCTCTAAATCATGTATCGGATAGTTCTTCTCATGTGGCTTTAGTCATCTAAAGGCATAAGCAATTACCTTCCCTTCTGCATAAGTACACAACCAAGTCCATTCATGGACGCATCACTATAAATCACAAACTCCTTACAGTTCTAGTTGTACTAAAATAGGAGCTTTAGTCAATAATGCTTTTAACTTGTCAAAACTCTGTTCACACTTCTCAGTCCATTCAAACTTGATATCCTTTCGCAACAATTTTATCGATGGGGTAGCTACCATGGAAAATCCTCTACAAATCGCCTATAATATCCGGCAAGACCAAGAAAACTTCTAACTTCGATACATTTCTAGGAGGCTTCCAATTAACAATGGTGAAATCTTGCTCGAATCAACCTTAATACCTTCACACGAGACAATATGTCCTAGAAAACCAACTTCTCGTAACTGAATTCACTTTTCTTGAACTTGGCATACAACTGATTATCTCTCGAAATATGTAAAAGCTGTTTCTCAAATGCTCTGCATGCTCGGTCTCATCATGAGAATAAATCAAGATATCATCAATGAACACAACTACAAACTTATCCAAATGCGGTCTAAAAATTCGGTTCATTAAGTCCATAAAAATGGCAGGAGCATTAGTCAAGTCAAATGGCATCACAAGGAACTCATAATGACCATACCTAGTCCGGAAAGCGCCAGGGACATCTAACTCTTTAACTCATAAATCGATAGTATCCGGATCTCAAATCTATCTTGGAGAACACACAGAGCTCCTTCTTCAATTGATCAAACAGATCATCAATTCGGGCAATGGATACTTGTTCTTTCTTCATTACCTTGTTAAGTTGCTTTGATAATTTATGCACAATCTCATCGATTTGTCATATCACCTTGTTTTAATTCCAGAATTCCTTTCTCTCCAGTCAATAAACCCCGATCGATGTACTTTTACGAAATTCCTCCCGAAAGAAATCCCAAGTGATCCTCTCCTTTGGTACAACCGATACAAGTGTCTTCCACCAGTAGTAATTTGAGTCTCTAAGAAGTGATATTACACATTTCATACATTCCTCGGGTGTACAAGATAATTCATCAAAGACTCGATAGTATTTTCTAACCAAAATTTTGCTCTTTCTGCATCATCATGTTTTGTTGCTCGGAACTCTTACGCCCATTGTTTCCGATTCTATCAATCGGTGGCTTTTCTCTTATCATTGTACTGTGGATCGGGAAGCTTGAGCTACATGGGTTGCCCGAGAGTCATGATGGGGTGGAGGTCTAACTACCGGGATTAAATGCGAACGAACTCGGCAAACCAATTATTCAAAGCTTGGAAGAGAGCTTCTCGAGTCACTCCTCCCTGATTAATCATTCTTCGCCTATTCTCGGATGGCACTACCCCTTCGCGGGAGCAGCGCATTACTTTCTACACCATCATCACCACTCGCTCGGGATCCATTACAATAAAACAAAATATTTAAAAATCGTCGTGAGTCGTCACACTATCAAAATACAGGTATGGCATGTATAGCTAGACATTTACTCACACTAAGCTGTTCCGAGAACCGACTAAACCTACTCGATATTAATAAATGTAACGCCCCACGCTTGAAAACCGTCACCGAGTCAAGCTTGAGGTGTTACTAAACTTATCTTACCTTTTAAACAACTCTAAACCACTTATTTTAATTTTCGGAATAAACTATTTTTCTGCGTCATAGCTGCTTAAAAATTCATTTCTCGAGTTTCAAAACTCAAAATTAAGATCCGTAAATTTTTCCTGAAACTAGACTCATATATCTATCTACTAATTTTTTTTTTAGAATTTTTGACTTAGCCAGTTAGTACAGTTTATTAGTTAAAGTTACCCCTGTTTCAGAATTTGACTGCACTGACCTCTACTTACTACGAACCACTTTTCTCCCTATACAAAATTAATATAACTATACTGTTTGTTTCTATTAAAACTAGATTCAATAAGAATTCTAACATATAAATTAAACCACCTAATTATTTTTGTACAATTTAAGGTGAATTTCCAAAGTTGAAATAGGGGATCTAGAATTTTCTCTGACCCTGTTTCACTAAAACTCAGGTATCTCATAAAATATAATACTTTTACCTGTTTTTCTTATTCCATAAGAAAATAGACATAATAAGATTTAATTTCATATATTATTCACCATCAAACCATGTCTCTACGATTTTTAGTGATTTTTCAAAATCACATTATTTCTGATACTTAAATCTGTTTTTAAGTTACTTTCACATTTTTTCTTAGTTTTCATGTGATAGTTACTACTTATTCATACATACAATTAAACATGTATATCATCAGCCATTCTATTAGCTAATCACTAGCAAGTATTTACACATCATTCATTGATCATATCATATCAAAAGAAACGAAGTTCCTATACATGCCATACACAAAACGAAACGTCTAACTATACCAATGTGATTCCTTCGATAGTGTGATCGGGTCTCGACGTTTCCTTCGATCCCTGAGTGGCTAGATAAAAACTATAAGAAAAAGAAAATACAGAGAGTAAGCACTAGGCTTAGTAAGCTTACAAGCAAATAAATTACAACATTCAACATAATGAATAATTATACATAATGTCACCTAGCCTCATAAACTTTCTTTACTTCTCATTTTCTACCTTCTTCTTTACTTACTTACCTTCTTTCTTACCTGACCTTTCACTATTCATAAATATAATCTACCTTCCCTTTTTGCTGATAATTCACTGTAATTTAACGTGTACAATGACCCATTGAACCACTCGGAATACTAAGGATCTTTGGGTCGTTCCTGTCTATCAATATCCTGCTAATGCCATGTCTTCGACATGGACTTACATGAATTATTCCTGTCTCCAATGCCATATATATATAATATGGGCTTACATGGCTCATTCCTGTCTCCAAAGCCATATAACTGATATGGACTTACATGGCTCATTTCTGTCCTGTCTTGTCCTGTCAACCCCAATATCCTAATATTCCTAAGGTTCAAACAGGGCTTCCTAATGCTTTTTCTCTCACTTACTTTTTAATTTGACTTTAAATATTCTCATAAAATAAGTATATAAATGCTGGAAATTTACAATAATAATGTAAAATAAAATAATATTGCATTTATTTCATCAGAAACTTACCTCGTATGCAAAAATAGCTACTTTTACCATTTCATCCACAACTTGGTATTTTCTCCATTTTAGCCCAAATTTCAGTTTTCCTTGCTTATTGAGCTTGGAAAGCTTGAAAACCCTAGCCATGGCTTCCCCCATGCTAATTTCGGCCTCCCTGAAGAAGATGAGCAAAATTGGCTTTTAATTTTGTATTTTAATTCATTTTACCCCTAAATGACCAAAATGCCCTTACTACTAAACTTTCAAAAATTCCTTCCATGTCCTAATTTTGTCCATGAACTTAAAATTGGTCAAATTGCTATTTAAGACCTCCTAATTAATATTCTAATTCAATTTTATGCAAAATACTTCTAGAACACAAGTTTTGCAATTTATTCAATTTAGTCCCTAATTTCAAATTAAGCACTTTATGCATAGAATTTCTTCACGAACTTTTCACTCAATCATGCAAACATATCATAGACCTCAAAATAATAATAAAATAAATTTTTCTACCTCGGATTTGTGGTTTCGCAACTACTGTTCCGTTTAGGCCCTATTTCGGGATGTTACATTTTATATATTATTAAATATTTAAAATTCATTTATCATTATATTATTTTATTATTTTTATATTCTATATGTTATTTTATTAATATATATATATATTATACTATTATGAAATTTATAAATTATTATTAAGTATTATATTTATGTGTATTAAACATGTAGTATGTATATTATCATAAAGTTTTATTATTTATATATATTATACTACGTTTTAGTATTTATTAAACACTTTAAAATTTCCCTTATTTATTTATTGCGCCAAATATATGATTCTTTTTAAGTTTTATTTTCTTTATATATGTTCATATATTACTAATACATTTGTGTTAATTGTTTAAATATGTAAATTCATTGCACTAGTTACTTGTTATCATTGATTTTGTATGTTTACATGAAAATTATTTATTTATGAAGTTATATTGTCATGAAGTATGATTGTACATTTTATCCTTATTGTTTATTATGTCATATTCTTGCATGAAAAATTATTATCTTTGCCATTTTATATTTGCTTGCATGAAATAATAACGAGTTTATTAATATTATTTGTGATTATATATGCATGAAATGTCAAAGTATTATGTGATGTATGTCGTAATTACCATTTATTACATTATATTTGTATTAAATATTAAAATACGTAGCTTAATTAATCTAATATTGACCTTTTGTAATAGGTTAAATGCATTATTGTTTTTATTATTATTTTTAAATTTAGCCTAAAGGAATCTTAGAAAAAAAACAAGGCAATGTCTTTTGTATTTAGGAATTCGAGAAATAGTGCCTAACATGCTGGGTTGCGATTTCCCGTTTGTCTAAATATCTAAAACATCCTTTTAAACAAGTTTTACAAATTACGAGATAATTTTAGTTATGAAAGTTTAAAAATACCATGTCCAATCATGCTGGATGTGATGTTTGTACTCTTTTAAACGAATGAATCTTGATTCTTTTCTCAAAACATTACAGTTTTAAGGGAATCTCATTTCTAAATTCTTTCAAACTTCTGACACTAAGGCAAAATAATTCAATTTGGTACCAATTTTGGGCGTTACGAGGGTGTTAATCCTTCATCGTACGTAACCGACTCCCGAACCTATTTTCTCATAACTTCGTAGACCAAAATGTTTTATAAAGTGATCCAATCACACTTTAAAGGATTGGTGGCAACTCCCATTTTCGTTTTTAAAACCCGTTTTTTAAGGAGGTTTCGACAGCTTGGCGACTTCACTGAGGAAATCAAGAGAGTCGAGCCAAGAAATTGAGTATTTTCTGTCTTAATGTCAGAAGTTTGGAAATTTTAAATACTTTTACATGTGTTTGCTGCATATGTTTGTTATCTTATTGCTGTAAATTGCATTTGCATGACCGTTGTGGTCACACCTTTAAGTGGGAGTGAGAAGCTACGCTTTCGTGAGGTTTTCACCTTCGTATGAGCTAGTGGATTGCTTCCGGGATAACTGTACCTATGTCTTCGTGAGATTTTCATCTCCGTATGGCCATAGGGAAATGTGTCCCCCTGAACTGAACTTGGCCTATATGAGCCTATAATGGGTGAGGACCGAGGAATCTGCTGGTTCAGGTACCCTTGCTTTAGAGCTAAAACTCATATAGTGAACCTTTAAGTGCTTACCCTAGGGAAATAGTGATAACCATTAGAAAATTACCCTTGTAAGTATTTGTTTATCATTTTCTTATATATATAATACTAACCTATTTTTATTTCGTTGTTGTTGCATGTCATTTGGCATTTAAAGGTGTCGATTCAAGGCTCGATTTCTAGATTAGAAAGTTTTGTAATGAGGAACGAATACCTTAATAAAGTGAAGGACAATGCTTCTGTCTGTATCTAGTCAGAGAAAACCCAGTCAGAGTTATGGGACTTCACCTGTGTTAATTCAACGCAGAATGAGTTGCAGGAGCTGAGAAACATTTGGGCCTAGTAGGATGATGAGGCTAAGCAGCTTTTCTATCAGAATTATGGAGACCTTCCCTATTTGTTAGATGTCAAAGTAGATAAGCACTTGTTTCGAGCTATGGTACAGTTCTGGAACCCTGCTTATAGTTGCTTTACATTTGGTGATGTTGATCTTGTACCTACTTTAGAGGAATATACGACTTTACTGCGTTGCCTAAGGATTAGGGTTACAAGGCTTATGTTAAGCCTGCTAGCCTTCCAACTTTTACGAAAAAGTTGGTAATGATTACTAGGATGAGTGAGCAGTGGGTTGTAGCTCGTGTGCAGCAAAAGGGTGATAGTAAGTGCATTCCATGGGCTGTTTTGAGGGATTTGATATCGATGCATCCAGACGTGAAAAAAAGGGTCGATGTCTTGGCTTTGAGTATTTACGGCATGGTGATTTTCCCAAAGGCATTAGGGCATATAGATGAGGCGGTTACGGATTTATTCGATCGACTCGGTAAACAGAACACACCTGTGCCTGCAATCCTAGTTGAGACGATAAGATCCTTGAGCACGTGTCGAAGAGCAGGTGAAGGAAGGTTCATTGGATGTGCACAGTTGCTGTTGGTTTGGTTTTATAGCCATTTCTGGAAGCTTGATAAGGTTCCTTGCCGAGTATTCTTTGAGGGTTATTCTCTTTTAAAGGAATCAGTGGACTTGCATAGGAGAGATGACATTTCAGAAGAGAGGTGGATAGATATTCTGCAGAACCTTCGAAAGGAAGATGTTATGTAGAAGGCTCCTTGGTTGGTTCCTAGTGAAATTCTTTACCGATGTGGAAATTTTGATTGGGTCCCTTTGCCAGGAATTTGGAGAGTTGTTGGATATACACCATTGCTTATTCTAAGGCAATATCGAGCGAGGCAGTTCATACCGGCTATGCAAGGTTTAGCTCAGAGTGATTTCTCTTATAAATGAGATCACAACAAGAAGAGGATACGAGAGATTTCTGAGGCTTGGAAGAAGCCTTTTTATATGAAGATATTAACTGAAGGCTCGACGTCAACCCTTGAGTATAAAGAGTGGTTTAGTAGGAGATCTAACGATAATATCCCTAGGCCAATTTTGGGGATAGCTCGATCATTAGAGGAGAGCTTACGAGTGATTCCATCAGAGTTGGAGGTTATGAAGCAAGAGTTCGAGAGAAATAATTCAGAGCTTGCAAAGAGGATGGAGAAGCTTGAAGAGGAAAAAATATGCTTAAGTCTCGACGTCGATGTTCAAAAGATAGAAGCTGAGAAGGTGAAAAAGGAAAAGAGAAAGATCGAGAAAGATCGAGATGATTTAAAGACGCATTACAAGAAGGCCCAGGTAATATTGAAAAGGGTCGGATTAGGGAGATCTTCAGAGCAGTGGCAACATGAGATCCAAGAGGAAAGAGCCAAAGCCGAATATTAGGAGAAAAAGTTTCAAGAGATGCAGTCGCGTAATCAGGCCCTAGAAAAGGAAAATCAGGGATTAAAAGTTAAGGTGTCAGAGCTTGGACGATCTCTTCATCATTACCGAAGTCGTAACTCTGTGATCGAGTTAAAGGCAAGTTTGGATAAGATTGAGGAAATGAAGTACAATATTGGAGGGTTGGAAGCAGCACTATAGGGCTACGGATTGAGAAGCTCGATGCAAGAGAAGAGCAGTGGAAAGGAGAACTTCACTATCTTCGGGATCAAGTGAGAGATAGAGATCATGTCATGGAAGAGGCCTTAGTTCAGATTCGAGAGGCTGCTGAACACTTGCAGGATTTGGCAATACAAGCTAGTACGTTGAGTATAATGTATGAGTCATCGTCAGACAGAGGACGAGAGTTAGCATTATTATTAGATAGGGTTAAGACTCTAGGACTACGGGCAAAAGTGTATTTGTAATCCGTTTTATGAAAAGATTTTTGTTCCTTAAATAACGTTTTCTAAAACGAAACTGAATCAGTATCTACATCTTTTTGCATTCATGCATTTGCATTTCATCACATCATTTGTATTCAAGTTTATAGAAAGACCCTAATTAGTTAAAATTATTAGGGAGAAGGAGAGTAGGAGAAAGAAAATCTGGAAGCAACACATCCTTACGGTACACGCGCTAAGTCAAAGAATATGGACCAAAGGTTTGAACAACTACAGAAGGACATGCAGGACCAATTGCAAGAGCAATTGGCAAAAATGCAAAACGACATGAGGGAGCAAATGATGGAGGATCAAAGGAACATGATGGCTGAGATGGCTCAACTACTGAGAGCCACTGGCAAGGGAAAGGCTCCCATAGCAATCACTGAAGAGGAGAACGAGGGTCATCCTCCTGGTTTCACTCCACCTCACGTACAAACCCAACCTGAGGCATATCCCCGAAGGCCATCTGTCACTATAAGGCCTCAACAGGGTCAAGTCAATGTTGGGATCCCCATAAATTTCCTAACTGGCTCAGGATTCAATTTGGGCGACAACCCTGTAAATCCAGTCATTCCTGACTTAGACATGGCTGAAAAAGAGGATTTAAGGAATGAGGCTGCAAAACAATTGGAAGAACGTTGCAAATGGTTGGAAGAAAAATTCAAGGCTTTAGAGAATGTTAATGGGCATCATAGAGTTGATGCCAAAGATCTAAGCTTGGTCCCAGACTTGGTGCTTCCTCACAAATTCAAGATGCCAGAATTTGAGAAGTACAAAGGTACTACCTACCCAAAAGCCCACATTATGATGTTCTGTAGGAGGATGACTGGGCATGTGAATAATGATCAACTGTTGATCCACTGTTTCCAATAAAGTTTAATTGGAGCAGTAGCCAAGTGGTACAATCAACTGAGTCGGGCCAGAATAAGTTCATGGAGGGATTTAGCACAAGCCTTCATGCAACAATATAATCATGTGACTGACATGACTCTAAACAGGATCACATTGCAAAACATAGAGAAAAAGCCTAATGAGAATTTTAGGCAATATGCACAGAGATGGAGAGAAGTGGCAATGCAAGTTCAACCACCGTTGTTGGAGAAGGAGACCACCATGTTGTTTATTAACACCCTGAAGGCTCCATTCATCACTCACATGATTGGGAGTACTACTAAAAGTTTTGCGGATATAGTAATGGCAGGAGAGATGATCGAGAATGCCATAAGAGGTGGCAAAATAGAGGGGAAAGCAACCAAAAGATCGGCCCCAAGGAGAAAGGATGGTGAAGTGAATAACACAAGCACCTTCAATACGAGGGCAATCACAGTTGGTCAACCTAAAACAGCTGCGGTTGAGTAACAGAGTTCTCAAAAGAAGGAGTCGGGTACAAGACAGAATTCTGAAAAGATGTAATTTACACCTATCCCCGTGACGTATCGTGAGCTCTATCAAAGCTTATACGATGCACATGCTATTTCTTCTTTTTACTTAAAACCACTATAGCCCCCATATCCCAAATGGTACGACGCAAACGCCAGATGCGAATACCATGCTGGAATATAGGGACATTCGATCGAAAATTGTACTGGTTTTAAGAAAGCCGTAGAGAGGCTTATTAAGGTAGGGGTAGTAAAGTTCGATAATACCCCTAGTACTGAAAACCCGTTGCCAAATCATGGCGATCAAGGAGTGAATGCCATTGGCGAAGCCAGTGAGAGGAGAATGAAGGAGGATGTTACTAAGATAAGGATGCCTATGAGGGTGATTTGGGAGGAGATGATGAAGAGAGGTATGTTAACCTCTAAAAATGTGAGAAGAGGAACGAAGAACTATGGTGAGTTCCATGAAGATTGCGAGGAATTCAAAGCCTTGGTGCAGGGCTTTATAGACAACAACGAGCTACAAATTTTTAAAGAAAGCTCTTGTGAAAAATAAATATGTGTGCTGGAGGATAAACAGAAAGGAACTAGCCGACCAAGGATTATTATTTCCCTGCTGAGGAATAATAAAGTGGGGACACAAATGGAAACTAAGGTTATTATCCATAAGCCTACGCCTTTCCCTTATAGAGATAGCATGAGGGTACCATGGAGTTATGACTGCAGTGTGACAGTGCCGGAAGAGGAGAATATAGTCAGTACGTCTAAGGATGTACAAGTTGAAGGTTCCTATATACGGAGTGGGAAGCGATATGATACAGTGGGCGTTAGAGAGGAGCCCACGAAAACAAAGAATACCGGTGCAGAGAAAGAGAAAGAGGCTGAAGTGCCTGTCAAGAAGCCAATAAAGGAAGAGGAGGCTAAGGAATTTCTAAAGTTCCTTAAGCATAGTGAGTATAGCGTGGTCGAGTAGTTGCGTAGGCAGCCGGCTCGCATATTAGTATTGGCCTTACTTCTAAGTTCTGAAATGCATCGGAATGCATTGATGAAGGTGCTTAACGAAACATATGTCACCCATGACATATCCATTAACAAGTTGGACCGGTTGGTGAACAACATAAGTGCGGATAATTTTATCTATTTTAATGATGATGAAATCCCACCTGGGGGCAGGGGGTCGACTAAGGCCTTGCACATTACCACTTGATGCAAAGGGTACACACTCCCAAGCGTGCTCGTTGATAATAGATCGGCCTTGAATGTTCTACCGTTGTCTACATTGAACAGATTAACGATTCTCACATGAAGACATGTCAGAATGTGGTAAGAGCCTTCGACGGTACAGAAAAGAAGGTGATGGGAAAGATTGACATCCCCTTGGAAATTAGGCCGAATATATACGAAGTAGATTTCTTGGTGATAGATATCAAGCCTTCCTACAATTGCTTATTAGGCAGGCCATGGATACATTCAGCAGGAGCGGTGCCTTCATCGTTGCACCAGAAACTGAAGTTAGTGACGGATGGACGGTTAATAACCATCAATGCGGAGGAGGACATTATACCCGCAGTCACTAGCAAAGCTCCATATGTCGAGACAAACGAGGATTCTATTGAGTGTTTATTTAGAATTTGTGAATGCAACCTTCATTTCAGAAGGGAGTGGGCTACTGGCGCCAAAGATAGCAAGACCTACGAGGATGGCTCTACAAATGATGGCAGGAAAATAGGCCTTACCAAGAAGAGGGTTAGGAAAATACCTGCAAAGAGGGACTCAAATCAAAGAACTGAAAGAGAAAAGAGATCTCTTTAGTTTGGGCTTCAAACCAGACTATAAGCAAAGGAGGAAGGAAATTGAGAAGCGTCAAGAGAGAAGAAGGGCGCGCCTTAATAGAAGAGAAGTAAAGTGGGAGCCGATGACATTCCCTCCAATATCCCAAACCTTCATATCGAGAGGGCTACTCATAGAAAGAAGTTATCAAATTAATGCTTTACAAGATGAAGGATTGAAGCAAGGAAACCTTGAGGGCATTCGCCCTTACGAACCGGGAAGCTCTCTGAACAATTAGACTGTGGAGGAACTTCCTGTAGTCTTTAGAAATTTTTCAGAGTAATTCTCGAAACATTCTTGTTACTCTAGAGCCTAGGAGTAATAGAATTACATTTGTGAAATAGGCTTACAATCATTTATTATTTTTTAATAAAGCATAACTTTTATCAATTCGAACGAGTATTGTGTCATTTTTATCAATCAATATTTCGTTAAATTTTGACCATTCTTATTCTTTCATTCATAATACATAAATAATCATTCTTAAATTCATTCATTCTTTGTATATTCTTTATACTTCACAGATCCCTAGATATCAATAATATGAGCACTGATATTACAAATCCTGATTTCTCTCGTGAGCAAGACATGTGTTTAGAGGAATCTCAAGATTTTGAAGATGTCCAGGATTGTGATGTGTCTTTGGATTTGTTGAGGATAGTAAAACAGGAGGAGAAACAAATCATGCCTCGTGAGAAAGAGACAATAGAGAATGTAGCCCTAGAGGAAGGGAAGGAGGTGAAAATTGGCACGCATCTTGCCGAAGACACAAGGCAAGGACTAATTGAGTTGCTACGTGAGTTCAAGGATATCTTCGCATGGTCATATCAAGATATGCCAGGGTTAAATACCGATATTGTGGTGCATCATCTTCTGATAAGATAGGATCAGTATGCTTGATCCAACGAGTTATTGCGAAGAATGAGACCAGATGTCATATTAAAAATAAAAGACGAAGTCAAGAAGCAGTTTGATGCAGGATTCTTACAAGAGGTGAAGTACTCTGAATGGGTAGCTAACATTGTACCAGTTCCTAAGAAGGATGGGAAAGTACGAATGTGCGTTGATTACAAAGGTATGAACAAGGTAAGCCCAAAAGATAATTTCCCTCTGCCACATATAGATACTTTGGTAGGCAACACAGCAGGATATTCGTTATTCTCTTTTATGGATAGTTTCTCAGGGTACAATCAGATAAAGATGCATCCTGAAGACATGGATAAAACCACCTTTATAA
Source organism: Gossypium anomalum (assembly GCA_025698475.1). Classification (NCBI taxonomy): domain Eukaryota; kingdom Viridiplantae; phylum Streptophyta; class Magnoliopsida; order Malvales; family Malvaceae; genus Gossypium; species Gossypium anomalum. Next base: position 33,349,170 of record CM046960.1, on the reverse strand, counting down.
CATTGTGGGGTACCTTCTGTTACAAAGTAATGCCCTTTGGGTTGAAGAATACAGGGGCAACATACCAAAGGGCTATGGTGACCTTATTTCATGATATGATGCACAAGGAAATTGAGGTGTATGTCAATGATATGATTGTCAAATCTCGAACGGAGAAGGAACATATTGAAGTTTTAAGGAAACTATTCTTGAGATTAAAGAAGTTTCAGTTAAAACTTAATCCGGCAAAGTGCACTTTTGGAGCTAGGTCAGGGAAATTATTAGGCTTTGTAGTTAACGAAAAGGGAATAGAAGTTGACTCAGACAAAGTTAGAGCCATACAAGATTTGCCTCTACCACGTACTCAGAAAGAAGTTTGAGGTTTTCTTGAAAGGTTGAATTATATTGCTCGGTTTATTTCTCAGACCCTATATTTTGCCTCATTAGAAAACATAACCAAGGTACTTGGGATGAGGAATGCCAGAATGCCTTTGTTAAAGTCAAGCAATACTTGTTAAACACTTCAGTACTATCTCCACCTAGTCCAGATAAACTATTAATTCTGTACTTGTCAGTGTTTAGTAATTCTATGGGATGCGTGCTTGGTCAACATGACAAGTCGAGAAAAAAGGAGAAGGCGATATATTACCTCAGTAAGAAATTTACAGAGTTTGAGATGAGATATTCGTCAATTGAGAAATTGTGTTGTGCTTTAATCTGGATGACTCGAAGGTTAAGACAGTACATGCTATATCATACTACTTGGCTTATTTCAAAACTTGATCCTTTGAAGTATATGATAGAGTCAACAGCCTTGAATGGGAGAATGGCTAGGTGGCAAATTCTGCTTTTAGAGTTTAACATAGTCTATGTGAGCCAGAAGGCTATAAAAGGAAGCGCTATAGAAAAATTTCTAGCTAGTAGAGCTCTGGAGGATTATGAGCTGTTGAATTTCGATTTCCCAAATGAGAAGTTGATGTGTGTGGCAACTACAGAGGATTGTCCTTGGATGTTGAGCTTTGATGGGGCATCCAATGCAGTGAAAAATGGAATTGGGGCAGTCCTGGTATCCCCAAATGGCGATTATTATCCATTCACGTGCAAGTTGGATTTTGATTGCATAAACAATATGGCTGAGTATGAAGCGTGCATTATGGGACTTCGAGCGACTATAGAGCGAGGAATAAAAACCTTGGAAGTATATGGAGACTCTGCGTTGGTAATTTACCAGCTTAGAGGTGAATGGGAAACAAGGGATCCTAAATTGATCAACTATCAAAAGGTAGTTTCGGGATACTTGAGGAGTTCGATGACATCACTTTTAATTATATCCCGCGAGATGAAAACCAAATGGCAGATGCTCTAGCAACCTTGGCTTCAATGATTAGAGTGAATAAAGAGGAAGAGATGAGACCAATTCAGATGAGTATTTTCGAGGCTCCAGCTAGCTGTTGTAATATTGAGGAAGAAGAAAAAGATGATAATCCTTGGTATCAGGATATATTGCGATATGTGAGAGATCGTAAATATCCAGAACACCGAAAATGATAAGCGAACTTTAAGGAGATTAGCCTGTGATTACGTTTTGGATGGGGACATCTTGTACAAAAGAAGAAAGGACCAAGTGCTGTTGAGATGTGTTGACGTCGTAGAAGCTAAGTTAATCTTGGAAGAAGTTCACGAGGGTGTCCGTGGAACACACGCTAATAGTTTCACAATGGCTAGACAAATCATGAGGTTTGGATATTATTGGTCTACTATAGAAGGGGATTTTATCAACTACGCCAAGAAATGCCATAAATGTCAGATCTATGGAGACAAGATTCATGTACCACCCTCACCTCTACATGTTATGACTTCTCCATGGCCTTTTTCCATGTGGGGCATGGATGTCATTGGGCCAATATCACCAAAAGCTTCAAATGGACATCGCTTTATTTTTGTGGTCATTGATTACTTCACAAAGTGGGTAGAGGCTGCTTCTTATGCAAAAGTTACCAAGTCGACTGTAAGTTGATTCTTGAAGAAAGAGATCATTTGTCGGTATGGGATGCCTTAAAGGATCATATCAGATAATGCATTAAACTTGAACAACAGAATGATAGCAGAAGTTTGTAGTTAGTTCAAGATTAAGCATCATAATTCATCTCCATATCGCCCAAAGATGAATGGGGCGGTAGAAGCTGCTAACAAAAACATCAAAAAGATAGTGGGGAAAATGACTGAAACCTACAGGGATTGGCATGAGAAGTTACCATTTGCACTCTTAGCTTATCGAACGTCTGTTAGAACCTCTACTGGGGTAACTTCTTTCTCGCTGGTTTATGGGATGGAGGCAGTGTTACCCATTGAAGTTGAAATACCTTCCCTTCGAATTTTATCAGAGATAAAGTTGGATGAGGCTAAATGGATACAATCATGATATGATCAGTTGAGCTTGATTGAGGAAAAGAGGTTAAGGGCCATTCGCCATGGTCAGATGTATCAGAAGCGAATGATGCGAGCTTACGACAAGAAAGTGCAACCAAGAGAATTCCACGAGGGGATCTTGTTTTAAGAATGATCCTTCCCATTCAGAAGGACTTTAGAGAAAAATGGATGCAGGATTGGGAAGGACCCTATATCGTGAAGAAGGCCTTCTTTGGGGGTGCATTGATCTTAACGGAAATGGATGGGAAGAATTTACCCAATCCAGTGAATTCAGACTCAGTCAAAAAGTACTTTGTCTAAAGGAGAGGAGAATCTAAGGTGAAAACCCGCAAAGGGTGCCTTGAGTTTTCGAAGAAAAAAAAAATAGAGAGGCCAAGGTGAAAACCCGCAAAGGGCACCTTGTGACCAAATGTGTTTTGAGTTGAAAACCCGAAAGGGCAGCTCAAATTTTGAAGGGTATACAGTAATCTTACTATATCTGATTCAACAAAGAGCGAAGTGTGTTGCATATCAGAGCATCAGCAAAGTACTTTGATTTTTGAACACATGTTGAACTCAAGAAAGACTTCATGGAGCTGGTGAATAGACGCTCAAGCGGCGATATCTAGAATATCTAACTTTTATCCTGTTTGCTATCTTTAGATTCTATTTCTTCTTAAAGATAGGCTTTCAGATTAATTCCCTTTGTATTTTTTTTGACGAATTCATTTAAATTTTAATTAGCCTCAAGATTAAATTCATCTTCCATTATTCTTAAAGTGTGTTGCATTAAATAATGATAGATGAACTAAATAATTTTCACAAATGAAGTTTTGCTCATTACTCTGAAAGTTTCTAGATAATACAAAAAACTAAAACAGAACAATTGTTCAATGAATTTACGTAAGTGAGGTTCGAAAGAACTCAAGGAGATTCTTTCTTTAGTCCAAAATGATGATTGGACAAATCAAACGATTCGATCCTAGAAGAGGATCATCTTACGAACTTTTTTTTTTGATGGGTCGTAGCATTTGAAGAATGGTACAAACCTCCAGGCTGAGTAAGAATGATATTTCGAGAGAAATAAGGATGAGCTTTGACGAAGGAATGAGTAGTGATGTCTGGAATAGGGGTCATATTCATAAACATTTTGCATTATAACAGGTTTAATTAGGAGCATTTGACTCATTTTGATCATAAGCATCCTAATCATTAGGCATGAATTCATACACATTATACATGTTGTGTCCTTCAAGGGACAATGAAGATTAATGCGCCTTAACCCCCTAAGCAGTAGGGTAATAGGCTAAAGCATAGCAAATCTGACCTTCAAGTATTTACGCTGAAGCAGATCCAAGATGATTTGGCATATCTGTATTATCAGAGAACGGATCGAAGATAACAGATTTGGCATCTCTGTATTATCAGAGAGCAGGTCGAGGATAACAGATTTGGCGTTTCTGTATTGTCAGAGAGCAGATCGAAGATAGCTAGATTTGGCATCTCTGTATTGTCAGAGAGCAGATCGAAGATAGCAGATTTGGCGTCTTAGATCGAAGATAACATATTTGGCGTCTTTGTATTGTCAGAGAGCAGATCGAAGATAGCGGATTTGGCATCTATGTATTGTCAGAGAACAGGTCGAAGATAACAGATTTGGCAACTCTGTATTGTCAGAGAGCAGATTGAAGATGGCAGATTTGGCGTCTCTGTATTATCAAAGAGCAGATCAAAGATAGAAGATTTGGCGTCTCTGTATTGTCAGAGAACAGATCGAAGACATAGTAGATCTAACCTTTGGATGTTTTCATATCGAAGTAGATCCAATATGATTTGGCATCTTTGAGTTTACAAGGAGCAGATCGAAGATATAGCAGATTTGGCTTTCACGTATTTACGCTGAAGCAGATCTAAGTAGATTTGGCATCTCTGTATTGTCAGAGAGCAGATCAAAGATAGCAGATTTGACACTTCTGTATTGTCAGAGAGTAGATCGAAGATATCAACATGGCGTCCCTGAGGTTGCAAGGAGCAGGTTGAAGATAGAAGATATTGCATTCCTGAAGTTACAATGAAGAAAATTGAAGCTATCATATTTATGGTCCAGTACTCCTGAAGTTGCAGATAGGTTGAAGGCCATTTGAAGAAAGATCTCAAGATTGGGCCAGACCGGGCTAAATGGGTCCTTTTATAGTCTTTGCTTTATTACCGTTACACGACAATGAGCAAAGAGGGGCAGCTGTAGTAGCCCATTTCTACCCGGGCTTTAAAACCAAGAATAAAAATAAATAAATAAATGTTTATTTATTATAGTCCATGTACAAAGCCCAAAATTCATTTGACCTATTCTGATTTTATTGACCCATTTAGTCTAAACCCAAACCCAAACAACCCTATTTACAACCCAATTGGTCCTAACCTGGTACCCAAAATACACACAGGGGCCCAAGTGGTGAATCACATCAATGAAGACGGAGAGGCCTAGGGTTTCAGAAACCCTAGGCGCCGCAATCAGCCCCAAAAGTCATGCCTCTTCAACTCCCGTCGTTCCAGCTATCCTCTACCGGTGCCGTGACTTTGGCCTCATACCACGCCACGATCAACACGTGAATCGACACCACCGTGATATTCTTGCGAATACCTGCAAGACAGAACAAAAGAAACCAACAGACATGAAGCAGAAAAGGAAACCAAATAGACAAAAATAATAAGAAATAGCAGCAGATAAACTGAAACCAACAAGGAAAGAAATGAAAGATTTCTTTCCTAAACATGCATAATCTAAAGGCTATAAAGCCTTTGTTCCAATCTGTAAATGGTACATTTTTTGCAAAGCACACATATATAATAAAAATACAGCAATTTATCGAAGAACAGAGGTGATATATCTTTACTTTTATTTTTTTCTTCTCTAAATAACATGCAAATATTATTAAAATAAATCAGGATAGAGTTTACCGTTGAAATCGCTTCGTGAAATCGAGACTTTTTGAATTCTGGCCGCCGTACATGGCGGCGTTGACGGTGGCGCGTGGACGCATGTGTGCCCGGTGACTGGAGCTTGGCCTGATGGAGGCCAGAGCCCGGAGGGCCTTTCCTCGTTCCTCTTTCAGAGGATTCTTCTTCTTTTTTTTTAAAATCGGTTGCAAAATGATTTTTGAAGTGGAAAATTGGCTTATATAGCCTAAACGAAATGGTGCCGTTTTGGTTTAATTCAATAAGCACAAAATGACATCGTTTTAAGGCCGAGGGTCCGTGTGTTGACTCGAAACCCGGACAGGATCCGCGTGTTTTCGTTAAAGGGGGTAATTGCTGAAATGATCCTTCCATATTTTAAAATTTTAAAATTTCATTTTATTTTTATTTTTATTCGGCCCTAATCTTTTATATTTGTTTCACTTTAATCCTAACGGCCTTTAAAATCCATTCTGGAAACGGTGTCGTTCTGAGATTAGGGTAAATTGCCCAATGAGTCCTTCGGTTTTAATACGTTTTCCAAATCGGCCTAAGTCGCTTTTTTATTTTTTTTAAATTAGCCCAAAATTTTTAATTTCTTTTAATTTTAGTCCTCTTACACTTATTAAATTTATTTATTTTAAATTTTACTATTTATTTAATGTATATTATTATCTTATATTTTATATTATTATTAAATATTGAAAATCCATTTATTTTATTATATTATATATTATTATATTATTTTATATGGTATATGGTATATGGTATATGTATTATTTATATTTTTTAATTAAATATTTTTTTAACATATGTATTATATTTTTTAAAATGATAATTATATATAAATAATAAAATTATTTTTATTTATGTTATTATATTATTATATATGTTTCTTATAAATTTTATATACATTATATATTATATTATATTATTTTTATTTTATCATATATTTATATCTTAATACATATTATCATGCATAGTTTTAAAATTTATAAATTACTATTAAACATTTTTATATATTATTAAATATTTAAAATTCATTTATCATTACATTATTTTATTATTTTTATATTTTATATGTTATTTTATTAATATATATCTTATACTATTATGAAATTTATAAATTATTATTAAGTATTATATTTATGTGTATTAAACATGTAGTATGTATATTATCATAAAGTTTTATTATTTATATATATTATTATTTATATATATTATACTACGTTTTAGTATTTATTAAACACTTTAAAATTTCCCTTATTTATTTATTGTGCCAAATATGTGATTCTTTTTAAGTTTTATTTTCTTTATATATGTTCATATATTACTAATACATTTGTGTTAATTGTTTAAATATGTAAATTCATTGCACTAATTACTTTTTATCATTGATTTTGTATGTTTACATGAAAATTATGTATTTATGAAGTTATATTGTCATGAAGTATGATTGTACATTTTATCCTTATTGTTTATTATGTCATATTCTTGCATGAAATATTATTATCTTTGCCATTTTATATTTGCTTGCATGAAATAATAACGAGTTTATTAATATTATTTGTGATTATATATGCATGAAACGTCAAAGTATTATATGATGTATGTCGTAATTGCCATTTATTACATTATATTTGTATTAAATATTAAAATACGTAACTTAATTAATCCAATATTGACCTTTTGTAATAGGTTAAATGCATCATTGTTTTTATTATTGTTTTTAAATTTAGCCTAAAGGAATCTTAAAAAAAAAAAAAAAACAAGGCAATGTCTTTTGTATTTAGGAATTCTAGAAATAGTGCCCTAACATGCTGGGTTGCGATTTCCCGTTTGTCTAAATATCTAAAACATCCTTTTAAACAAATTTTACAAATTACGAGATAATTTTAGTTATGAAAGTTTAAAAATACCATGTCCAATCATGCTGGATGTGATGTTTGTACTCTTTTAAAACGAATGAATCTTGATTCTTTTTTCAAAACATTACAGTTTTAAGGGAATCTCAATTCTAAATTCTTTCAAACTTCTGACACTAAGGCAAAATAATTCGATTTGGTACCAATTTTGGGCGTTACGAGGGTGCTAATCCTTCCTCATACGTAGCCGACTCCCGAACCTATTTTCTCATAACTTCGTAGACCAAAATGTTTTATAAAGTGATCCAATCACACTTTAAAGGATTGGTGGCGACTCCCGTTTTTGTTTTTAAAACCCATTTTTTAAGGAGGCTTCGACAAAACTGATAATTAAATTTATTTATTTAGATCCAAAAGATTCAAATACGAAGCTAGATTGAGGAAAGGAAAAAGTTCGGGATTAGTAGATTTTTATACACAAACGGGTACCAAGGTAAGTTCGTGTAACTTGAATTATATTCTTAAATGCTTGAAATGTATGTTTTGGATATGAATATGATTTGAATGTTCATTAATTGAAAATTGGTGAAACATTGACATATTTGATAAAAGGGGAAGAAATCCCGGTTGAATGAAAGGAAAATTCGATGGATCTCTGAAAAGGAATTTACGGTAAAAAGGATCTAGCCCGGACGGGTGATCCTATCCTGATATAGCCCTCCCAAAGAATATGTGTAAAATGGATTTAGCCCGGACGGGTAATCCAAATTAGGTCTGAATTTAGCTTTGGACTGTAATTCGGATCCAAACTCATTAGAGTAATTGTCGTTGCAGAGGATTTAGCTTTGGGTAGTAATCCCGACAATACTCTATGAGTTTATATTGCGAGATTTAGCTGGACTAGTAATCCCGCTGCAAGGTTGAGGTTCACGGGAGTGTGCTCTCTGAAATGGAAATGTGCGCACATGAATATGAATTGACAGACCCGGAATTGTACACTAAAAGTTTACCTCTAAAAATCCATCGAAATTCTGAGAAATTCAACGGGATAAATATGGAAAAATAACAAGGAAATGGAAATCATGGCATTGATGAGCATATCAATCATGGTATATATTATTGGTACATGGAAATTATTGTACTAACTTGAATGTTGAGTTTGTGCATGTTAGGGTAATAATGCATTGAATGGATATATGAATGTTTATTGCATTGTATTGAAAATATTAGGTGAGTATAATTCTTGTTACATGAGCTTACTAACCACAAAGTGCTTACCCTGTTTCCTTTTTCCCTGTTTTGTAGTGTTAAGAGCCCGGAGGTCGGATTCGGTCGGAGACATATCACACTATCAAACTCAGGATTTCAGTATATAAAGAAACTTTATTTTGGAAATCAATGGCACGTATAAGCTAATAAAGCAAATGATACTGTGAATGTAAGGTTAGCCATTGGTATGGCTAACAAGTCTTGGTTTTTGATATGTGATGACGTTATTTTATAAATATGCGTGAATCTATCTTGAAAATATGTTGAATTGGATTGGTTGATACGGATTGTTCTCGGTTTAAAATTGCAGGGAAGGTTAGATATCTATAAAGGGGTTATATTGAATTAAAAAAATTTTAATTAATTCGTAAACTCCGGTAATGCCTCGTACCCTATTCCGGTAATGAATACGGGTAGGGGGTGTTACAATTCAGCTCATTTAAGGTCAAATTACTTACTCATTAAGCTTTGTATTTGTCTATTCGGCTAGCATAGATTACTAACTATAAATACTTAGCTAATTTCATGTATTAGAGACTTTTTGCCACTTTGAATGAACATAGTGTTCTTTGTGAGGTTTTTTCCTCTCTAATTTTGTTTGAGTCTCATCTTGACTTATCTGCTCGTCAGTGGCGTCAATCTGATTCTCTTTGAACTTATCACCAATTCGGTGTGGCGTTCATCCCTATCTTTATACTTTTGGTTCCTACCTTTTTAGGTAACGGGTCAAGGTCCCATTTCCTTCATCACCCTTCCACCTTAAGCAATATAAGTCCCAGGACGACACTCTCTATAGTATTGGATCATTCTTTACACTTGAGTTCAATTTCCATTCCACTCACTATCCAAAATTACCTATCTTTATTTCTTTGTAACCGAACCTACCTTTTTCATACTTAGCCTAACTTTGAACCTATTTTGATAACTTTAAACTCTACTTAGCCAAATATAACCCTTGCTTCAAACCAAACGATACTTTCTCGATGACAATCGGGCAATTAAGAACTACTCAACTCACATCACTGAGCTGGGATCACATCATTTGGTATCAGAGCTACTCAATCGAGAAGTACCAATGCTCGTAGCAATCCGGAAGTAGGTTCATAAAAAAAAGCTTCGAAAAAAATTTATTCTATATCAAAAGTGTTCTTCTTGAACTCATCTTATTGTAATTGAAAAAAAAAAGTTAAAGTATAAAAAAATAATATATATATTCGAAGTTAAAAAAAATTGTGTTGAAAGTTTTTATGTTCATTGTTCTTGTTATCCCGATCAGCAAGTACGTTCTTTCTTCAACTCTATTTACCACCCTACACGCCACACTCTAAAACTGAATTTTTTTTTCAACCTACCCTACACCCTCTACATCAATCCCTTACAAACAGTTGAACTTGACCTTAGACAGTGATATAGTTATAAAGAGACTTTTACGAAATCACAAGAGAAAGAATAGAGTGGTAAAAGGCACGAGTGTGTCAGCACAATAGAGTGAAGAACAAGATTTATATTGAGAGCAAACATGAGTGTGAGTGCTAAATTATTTCTTTTCTTTCCGAGTGACTAGTGAGGCTTTGTGGTGAGGTTTGTTATAAAAGACTATGTCTCAAAATTTTGAACGGATTGATGATTATGGTGATGTTTTGTCCGATCCATCATGTCAAGCCTTCTTTCATAAAATGGATTAAATGCTCCACAGAAAATTAGAACGCGTAAAGGAACGATTGAAGCAATTGGATGAACAAGTCCAATGGGAACGAATTTCTTCAAGTCGAGGGGCGGAGTCAAGATTATCAAGAAGACAATCGTCCAATGACTATTCGGGAAGAGATCCATACCGTGATTCCTACACATTGAGGAATTTGAGTAGAAAGAAAGAAAGTTTTGAGTTTGAGACTTTCTGAGATGACAAAAGAGAAAGTAGAAATTTTACTTCAAGTGCCTTAAAGTATTCATACATGGAGGGACATTCACGAAGAGGTGATCGTATTTCCTATGTAGATGTTTTTCCTTCCTTCGAACGAAAAACTTACCGTTCTTAATCTTTTGTGATATCTCCTTCTTGTAACGAAAAAAATGAGACAAAAAGAAATCAAAAGAAAAGGGAGAAAAGAGAAGTTAATGCGAGAAAATGAATGGATCTTAAACAAAATCGAGAAAAGAAAAAAATAAAAGAAAAAGAAAATGAGAGTGAGATAAAGAAAAACGAGATTGAGATTGAACAAAAAAGTGAGAAAGAAAAGAAAATTGAAAAAGAAATTGAGATTGTAAAGATAAGAGAAAGTATTGATGAAAAAGAAACGAGTTAAAAAGATGAGAGTGAGCAAGAACAAGTGAGGAATGTTTCCACTAACCCACATGTGAATTTTCTTGTGTTGTTTCTTTTCAGGTTTCTAAAGAATCGATTAATAAGTTCCATCTTCATTACCTCCCAGAGGAGAGACGATTCACATTGGTTGGCAAAGATAATCCTGGTCCACCTATGCCACAAGGTAAGAAAGGTAAGTGTTATAAAGTGTTTCAGTCTCCACCAACCTATTTGAATGTGTGTGATTATAATGATGATTTGGTCAATTGCCAATCTTTGATTAATGGTGATGTGTTGCTTTAAATGATGGCAAGGAGAGCATCACTAATGAAGATTGTGGTGTTAATGAGCATGTTGGTGAAGTAACACTCGATTGGCATCTGCGAAACTTGGTTATGCGTGATAGTGAATGTTCATATAAACATTCCAATTTTTCTGATTGTGGTGATAATGTGCATTCTTTAACCTATTGTGTGAAACCCACATGTGTGTATAAGGTTGTTCGAATGAGACTTGTGGTGTATGAATGCTTGAATATATGCATGCCTAAATTCCCTCTGATTCGTTTGTGTGATAAAACGTTGACGTGTAAAATGCCTAGTTCATTTGATTGTGATGGTGGTGTAACGTTTATACTTTGTTGTGTAAATTCTGCATGCTTGTGTAAGTTTGATCGAGTGAGACTTGAGTTTTATGATTGTTTGAATGATTGGTTGATCACATCTTCTTTGATTAACATGAGTGGGACATTGGAAATCAAGAAAATCTTGTTGCATGTTGAATTGAGTGACCAAGCTCATGTGTTCAAACCCAAAATTTGTTATTTTGGTTCTATATGTGGGGAACTCAAGCATCCTAAATTTTGTACAAATAATTTATATTTATTTGTTGTTTGGCCTTTGACTAAGGAAACGAAATTTAAAGATTCTAATTATAACTTAAAATCGTTCCTTGTTCATTCTATGTTGTTGGCTATAAAATTCTTGATTCATCATGAAAGGGTAAGACTCATTAATGTTTTTGAATTACGGCAATCAAAGTTGCATGTTGTTGAGAAAGTTGCTAGTGACATAGCTTTCAAAAGACTTCCTTATTTTGCTTTGGTTTACTGTTATTCTCAGTTTGTGGATTTTGCTGTAAATGGAGGCATAAAGAGTTGTTTACCAGATGTGCTATGCGTTAAAAAATCTTTTGATGACGTTGGATTGATTCAGCATATGTAAACTTTGGACGTGTGTGCTAAAGGATATTCACTTTCAAATGTTGACTTGTTTGATTATGATAGTATTGTGGAGCCTATAAATTCTTGTGCAAAATTCCCTTGCATAAGCATGTCTTTTCGGATGAAATGTGACAGGTTTGACTATTTGAATGGTTGTTTGTTCATTTCTTCTTTGTTTCGCATATGTGAGTTGTTGATGAAAGAAAAGCATTTGCTGCTTTTAACAATGGAAGGCCAAAATCATATATTCAAACCCGGAGCATGTTTTCTATAATTATTGCCAAGTAAATGTCAAAATCAAAATTTTAAAACTGGAGGTTGTTCAATGCTATGCGTTAAGAGATACGAACATGATGTACATGCTTATAACTTTAGTTTGTTTTGTTTTCCTACCATGTTGCCAGTCGAGAAATATGTAAGTCAGCGAGAAATGGTAAGAGAAAATTTTATCTTTAATCCCGGTGAATATTATTCCATATCATTGTACAAATGATTTGAGTCCTACAATGTTGTTCTCTGAGGTAATAATTTTCGAAGGACTTATGATTCTGGTTGGTTGTCATCGATGAATTTCTTGCTTGATCATGATAAGGTGAGACCCACTTTTATTTTTGATCCCAGCATTGGTTTATTTGTACAAGTTGGGATTAAGAAACTGGAACGAGATTGTAAGTTCTTAATTTGGTGTGTCCCTAATCCTATTCTTTATTTTGTTGTTGATACTTTGAAATGGCCTATCCAAAAAGAGGAAGGACATGTGACCAATGTATTGTCTTTTCAAGATGTGTTTGTTCATCAGGTCGTTGTGAGCCAATATATCTCATTTGGCCACCAAGGGTCTTATGATGATGTATGCGTAGTTTTGAACAAATCGCTTGACTTGAGGACAAGTCGTTTTGAAGAGGGGGGATGATATAAACATGCCCAGAAGCTCACCAAGCTCAAGCAAGAAGCTCATTAAGCTACCTGAAGGTCCTATCACCCGAGCTCGAGCTAAGCTCTTTAAAGAAGTTGTTTTGGCTTTGGTCACCCAAATTTAGGATGAAACAAAGCTCAACCTTATTGATGAAGCTCGGTCTAACTCCATGAAGCTCGGTCAAACTCCATAAAAACCCCTTGCACCCTTGTGTAAGTTGACTTTAGCTCTTTTCCAGCTCCTCGAGCTCCATTCAGCTCAAATCAGCTCACTTGAGCTTATTTTAGCTCGTTTGAGCTCATTTCAGCTTCATTTCAATTCAATTACTTAATTTTTAGAATAAAATAAGTTATTATTTTAATTAGTTTATTTTTCTATAGCTCATTAGTTCATTTATTAGCTCATTGCAGCTTATTAAGTGTTTTCACTTCATTTTGAGCTAGCCGAAATTAATGTGTTAGCTAAGTTCATATTAAATGAGTTTTAAATTAATTAATATGTTTATTAATATGTCTAAATTATGTCTTACTTTGGTTTAGCCAAATTTAGGTTGTGTTTAATGTGTTTTGTGGTATAGTCGAATACATGAATAAAAATTAATGCAAGGTGCATGCATGGTTGGGTGCAACGCATCGAAGGATTCATGCATGGCTAGCTACAACGAATGGTGTGCTGATTTTTGGCTTTCCGAAATACTCATTCAGCTAAGGAGTAGCTGCAAATTAAACCCTCAAGCTGGCTGAACATATTCCCAAGACAACCATCAAGATGTTCACACTAGCCAAGTTTCCCGTTCACACTTGGTGCCCATTCAGCTATTTGTTTTCACATTTCAAGAGACTCTTCAAGGTTGATGTTCATACTCCAAGTGGCCGTTCAAGCTGCCCCTTTATTGCTCACACCTATTCGACCAAGCATTACAAATTGAATGATTCATTTAAGCTCATGGCCAAACCTAGACATGTCCAATTAGCTCCTAATGCTTCCAAATACATTCAGCTGAATTCCTTCATCAAGAATCTGACTTGTGGCATCCTAAAGGCTGAACATGGACATGGAAGACTTATGGTTTTGTTTCTAGAACATTCAGATCATTTAAGGCTGAATTACTTACTCATTAAGCTTTGTATTTGTCTATTCGGCTAGCATAGATTACTAGCTATAAATACTTAGCTAATTTTATGTATTAGAGACTTTTTTTCCATTTTGAATGAAGATAATGTTCTTTATGAGGTTTCTTCCTCTCTAATTTTGTTTGAGTCTCATCTTGACTTATTTGCTCATCAATGGCGTCAACCTGATTCTCTTTGAACTTATCACTGATTCGGTGTGGCGTTCATCCCTATCTTTATACCTTACGTTCCTACCTCTTTAGGTAACCGGTCAAGGTCCCATTTCCTTCATCACCCTTCCACCTTAAGCAATATAAGTCTCGGGATGACACTCTCTATAGTGTTGGATCATTCTTGACGCTTGAGTTCGATTTCCATTCCACCCACTATCCAAAATTACCTATCTTTATTTCTTTGTAACCGAACCTACCTTTTTCATACTTAGCCTAACTTTGAACCTATTTTGATAACTATAAACTCTACTTAGCCAAATACAAGCCTTGCTTCAAATCAAACGATACTTTCTCGATGACGATCGGGTAACTAAAAACAACTCGACTCACATCATCGAGCCGGGATCACATCAAGGCGTTTCGGTGTCCTGTGGAGATTCATTTACTGCATTTAGCACATCGCCTCTAACTTCCACCGAGACTAGAAGAATGCAGATTAGCGAAAATAAGTAGTGAACATGAGTAAATTTTGATTTCAACATTTTTTTAGTGTTCTTAACACTTTTAAAAATTAATTTGAAAAGGTAACGTGTCTTTTCGAAATACATACGCAATGTACCATCTAGAACAACACCGTTTCAGGCAAAGGCTGACCATGCTTGAAGGTGATATGCACAGTGAAATGAATACTCATTTCTGAGAGTGATTGGGTACCATAGAGTTGTGGCAATGGGCTTAAATTTTTTATGACTGGTCGGCTATTTAACGTCACAACAATAATGTGCAAGCGTACACTATCGATGCAAGTATAATAGACAGATATGAGTTTGTCAGATATCGATCCCACAAGGATGGTTGTCTTTTGTCTATTAATGTCAGTGCAATAATTAAATAAAATGAGATAAATTGTGAGAGTGGTTGTCGAAGCAATAACTTGAAAATAATAAGATAAAATATGATAGTGAGAAACTGGGGTCCCCAACGTGAATATTCAACAGAATGCTAAGTGTTCACAAGGTAAAAAGGATAGGTGATTGTCGATGCATTAAACTGCAATGAATATCTTACCAAACTTAACTTCTATATTTAATCTAAGACTTAAACAAGCACATTAATCCCACCTTCTGATGATGGAAATGGAACACTATTAAGAGCAAGTGGATTAAATTCCTTTAATCCTCGAGGAACTTTCGTTTCATGCTTGTTCGCTTGAACTGTCACTTCACCTTCCAGTGTCAGTGACCGCAATAACACTTCTATGCTAAAAACATTCAAATACAAAGATTAAATCGTAGAAGCAAGATTGAATAAAATAACATTAAGCCCAGAAATCATGTGTACTTCGATACTAACATGAAATCTAAAGTAATCACCAGCGTTAGAAAAAAAAATAAAAGAAATAAGTGGAGAATACTATTCCTAGACAACTCAACTAAATCTATCTATTCCCTCTTATGTCGCACTCAGGGCTCCTCGGCAAGAGTTGGTCTGCGTCCTTTTCACGTCGATTCACCTGTCAGAGCTTAAGCTGTCATAGCCAAAAGCTTCCTGAGGAAAGTTGAAGAAGATGATCCAAAAAGCTTTCCCCTCTTTTTCTTTTTTTCTTTTGTGAATATTTATATATTTTTCCCCAAATAGCCTAGGTGTCCTTTCATCAGAATCACGCTGCCTCTGTACGTACAAGTTAGTTGTACAGATTGGACAGCTCACACATTTTTGTTCCTATCCTGACAGATGTCAGATGCGACGACAATTCTGGGTGCAATCTGGAATTACTTATGTAGCGACATCAGTACCAAAATATGACAAAATTAAGGATAAATAGGCTAAGATCCACTGAATTATAAAATGTAATTTACTGGCCTAAAAATGCTAAAATATGTGCTAAAGATAACTAAATGGGTACAAATTAACTAATAAGTAGGGAGAAAACATATGTTCTTTCTAGTACTATCAATGACGGGTCTCGATATGGTCATATAACCACCAACCTAGCAGAGGCGGCTAACTCTGTCTTGAAGCGAATATGACATCTTCCAATTTCATATGCTTTCTCAACTGATACGATCCCAACCTCGTGATTGATTTCAAGTCGTATTTGCGTTGCCCGATCGTTGACGAAGAAGTATAGTTCGATTCTGTCAAAGGGGTATTTTGGATAAATTTAGGCAGAAGCAGACAAAGGGTTCAAAGATAGATTAAAGGTGGATATTATAAGTTCGATTAACAAAGAATGATAAGGATAGTTGGGAGTTCGGATAGATAAGCTCGATGAAACAAGAAAGAAATAAAAATGTAGTTGAAAATTTGGATGGAATGGATAATAGGACTCAAGCTTTAAGAACGAACCAACATTAAAGAAATGCTGACCCGAGGCTTATATGGTTTAAGGGGGATTCAGTTATGGAATAGAGGACCTTGACCCGTTGCCTAGTAAGACAAGAACCAGAGGTATCAAATTGGGTGAACGCCACACTCGTTTGGAAGTGATAAGTTCAGAAGATAAGGATTGATGCCACTGAACTAACAGATAAGCCAATCAAGTCTAAAAACGAAATTTGAGAGAAGAAATTCTCACAAGATAAACTGGTTTTATATAAAATGTTCATTAGCCTTCAACAAGTGAAATACATGTCATATTTATAGCCTAAACTATAGCTAGCCGAATGGTCTCTTGAGCATTCAATGGGACGGCAATCTTAAGCCTTAAGGCTTTAGGAAACTTCCTAGCAACTTCTTGGAAATCTTCTAGAGTATTCTTGGCTTGGAAAACTGAAAGGGGCAGCTACTAGAAGTGGATGATTCGGCTGGCCATTGATGGAGAGCTTTATAGACTAGTCCACATTCGGCCAAGGTGCTTAAAGGTAGCTTGAATGCTTCTTAAATGTGGCACCTAGATGAGCTTAAAGGACTTGGATTAAATGAGCATTATAGAGCACTCCAATGGCCATTCAAGTGTGAAACTTGAATATGAGTAGACCACTAGGTATGAACACATGTCACCAAACAGCCCATAGTGTGAATGGCACCTTTCATCAAGTATGAACAGCTTAAGATGCTTCTTTGGAGAGTGGAATGTTCAGCCTTGAAGAAAGGAAACATCAAGAATGCTTTCGCCGAATGGCCACTTGGGAAATACCAACCAGCTGCACACATTAATTTTGGCATGCAAATTTCTCAATAAATTCGGCCATGTACGTTGCACATTAATGATGTCCCTTTGTAATGCACCAGCAGCTCTTTAATGCTGTTCCATGCACCAGCAGCTCAATTAATGTGTTGTCCATACCTTGTACACGAATTAATTTGGCTGCAGAAGAAACACATTCAATTCGGCATGCTTGCTTCTTTAATGCCAAAAATAGTTGCACATTTAAACCACAATTAATCAACTTAGAACATATTAAATTGGCAGCAATTTAATTAAACCACATTCAGCTGGACAAGAGTTAAATGTGTCCTAAAATTGACAAATTAAATTGGCTAAGACAATAATTAGTTCGGTACATTAAAACCAGCAGCAAACTTAAGACAACTTAATGATATGTATTAACTATGACATCATAAATGCATGCATAAAAATAAAGCATATTTAACATGAAATTAAGATGTCCAAATTTTTGACAAATTAAACACTTAATAATTATTTGAGCTGAACCAACTAATTTAACTAACACAATTAAATTAATTTATTCCAACAAATTAAAATGCATGAAATTAAAATAAATTCGAATCAAGCTCAATGAGCTTGCATCAAACCAAATTGAGCCCTATTGAGCTGAGTAAAACCAAAAATTAAGCTGGAAACGAGCTGAATTGAGCTCATCGAGCTTTATTTTGCACTTGGGCCCTTCGAGCTTAGGCCATTCTCGATGTCGACGGTTTGTGTCAAAACATGATACGACCGGGTTCGCATCATCAACTACGTTCTACAGGCTGGCAACCTTAATGCCAAGAATGGGCCTTAAACAAGTAAACTAGATGAAGGCGAGACACGTGATTGTCAATGAGGTCAAGAAGGCAATGGATGTGAATCGTTAGAGAGCCAGGTTGATGAATGTATAAATATATTCTCAACAATTAGAAACTTTTCGAGTTATGGAGTCCATCGGTTGTTTACCTGGTATCCCACCTAAGACCTACAGAGTTGATATCCGGAGCAAACGATGTGATTGCTGGAAGTTTCAGACACTTCGTTACCCTTGTACGGACGTTTTTACAGTTTTTGCTCATGCCTCGATTAATGTTGAACAATATATTGATAAAGTGTACACTCTGGGACACATTTTGCGTATTTGGGGAAACGAGTTTTCCATCTTATGTGATTTGTCTACATAGGAAGTGCCTTCACCGGCTTTCGAGCTTGTCCCAGACAAGGGGTTACATAGAAAGATGAAAGGCTGCCCTTAGGTCACCAAGATCAATGGTGAAATGGACATAAGGGAGAAAATTGACCCCAAAATTTGTGGTCTGTACAAAACAACTAGTCATAATCAGACTAAATGCCCGTATCAAACCTACCATATTGGACAATCGTCTCGATCGAGTGGAATATGAATTAATGTACTCCATGTTTAAACTTTTATTAATTTTTTTTTGTTATGATGAAATTTTCATATTTATATTTTAGGAATAGCATAAATATATTACATCTTAAAACAAAACGTTGGCATTATATTATTTTCAAAAAAGTCAAAAGTTGTGTTTTGAAATGTAATCTTTGTTGAATGAATAATATTTATTAATTATATGTTTTCATTTTGTAATCATTAAAAATTAAAAAGATTTAAGACAATAATTTACTATAATTTAATTAATATAAACTTGAAATTTTAAATTACAATTACAAACTACATACAATAAAGATAATGTTACACATGCTAAAATT
The DNA here is from genome assembly GCA_025698475.1 of Gossypium anomalum. Lineage (NCBI taxonomy): Eukaryota > Viridiplantae > Streptophyta > Magnoliopsida > Malvales > Malvaceae > Gossypium > Gossypium anomalum. The sequence goes on along the minus strand of CM046960.1, from coordinate 33,330,077 downwards.
GATGGTTCGATGGTGTCGTCTGTAGGGTAAACCGTTGTGGTGTCCGGCCTTGGCATTGAGGGTGCTCGCGGTGGTCATTGTTATCCTCACCCGAGACATCGTTTATAACATCCATCGGTGAACCTTGGGGTGCTAAACATACTCAAAAAATTGTATGTCCCAAAGGTTTGCCCAAGAAGGGTAGAGTACTCGTGTGGTAATGGGTTGAAGATATCAAACATCATCGATGATCTCAGATCTGAATGATCAAAACTGAAACCAGAAATCTCTAACTGATACGTATAGCCTGACGAGCTCGAAAAATAATTATCTACCCCTAAATCCGAATGATAAGAACTAACTTTAGATTGTGTATAAGACCACTTGGGTTTAAGCTCGGGCTCAGGTTGAGGTGCAAGAGGCGGATGTGTTAGGCGATGGTGTTGGTGCCCTCGTCATTGCATGTGTGGAAGGACTAGCATCGATTGCCTACCAAATAAATATGGTTTTCCATTTTAGATGTATCACCGTTGGTACTCTCTCGAGGGCCGCAGATCAAAATCAAAATCTATCCAAGGTCTCCGCTCCATCTGGCCGTCCCATAATATAAGATATTGTTGATGCTTTAATGCCCAATTCTTTGTTTGTTTACCCCTTTTGTTAATTCTATGGACATCGTCAAATCTCTGTGGAACATTCAGAATATCTTATTTGCACTCGAACTGTCACAGAACTTGATCACCGTTGTACCACTCGACTATTAAAAATTTTAGCAGGGGTGCGTTAATGCACTACAAACGTGAATGGATATGAGCAAACAGAGGAATAATAGTCACAATGTCTGGGCCGGAATGTGACATCCAAACAAATTGAACAATTAAAAACAGTGTTATAGTAACACGAGTCAGATAATATAAATAAAGTAATTACATATCATGAATATTAGAAAAAAATTACCTCCTCCCTAACGTGTCTCAATCATCTATCGGTAAATCAGAAGCATATATAACCTCGCCATACCCAAAGAAATACTCCATCTACGAAAAAAATTAAACTTGTTAGAACAAATTTTCATAAAAAAGCAAAATTCTTGTTGTAATGATTAAATTTTATCACCTACTTACAAGAGGGAAGATGTGTTTAGTGACTAACTGATGCCAAAAATGGAATCCTTTATAGTGCCTAGGACTACAACAATATCAGGCACCCACCTATGTCCATGGTACCGTGCTTTGTCGCCTAACAAAGCTTACGATACCATGTTGCTAATACTGTTGAGCCTTAACTGTATGAACAGGCAACTGTCAAATCAAATAACAGAGGTAAGTACATCAAGTGGACCTTGTTGTTATTTGCATCAAGCATGAGTACACCCCCTATCAGATGTATTACACATGCTCGAGCGGTGCACATCATCTCCCATTCAGTGGCAGTACTTAGTAAAGTTTCAAAATTTCCCTTCAACCATAAAAATTTCAAACTCGTTAATTTATCTCCACCATCACTGAATAAGCATCCTAGTAAGTGATAGCAAAGTGCTGTCAGTTAAAACACTGTACCTAGACTTGTGACTGCACTATGGTCGATTAGGAGCCCGAGTTGCAGTGCAACATCTTCCAGAGTAATGGTGCATTCCCTACACGACAAATGAAATGTGTAGGTCTCCGGACACCACCGCTCGACCAAAGCGAATATCAAGTCGCATCTCAAATCGAATATGCAGATCAATGCCACTGATCCGAATCTGAATGCCTCCAAGTATGGCATAAGACGTTCATCTAGCCGATAGCCCAGACCATTGACTCGGGCCCTCAATACGCGATACTAACCCTGACCATATTAAATTATCGCATTAGTTAATATATCCCAATTAAATAAAAAATGACGTACAACTTTATAAGAGGATCTATGAATAACAAATAACAATTTTATTACCAGCACATTAATCGTATTTGTTGTGTGATTATTTTATCTAATCAAATATCCCATTTGGATATCTGCAGTTTAAAAAAAAAACAAATTTAATCATTGTCTGAACAAATAAACAATATACAAATAACGAAAATACATTTTTTGACATATAAAATTAAAGTTTAAACATTTTCACTCATTAACAAAACACATAAATATAATACAAAAGCATGCAAATCGCAATAATGAAAAAAAATAATATCACAATAATATATACAAAAGCATGCAAAAAAACAATAATATCACTTAAACTTTTTTTATTCCTACACATACCAAAAATATTCTAAACTATTTTATTCAAAAAAATACTATAATTACAAAAATAAAATTATTATTTTATTAAACATACCAAAAATTCAACATGCAATCACTAAATCATTAAAATGATATTAAATGATAAATTTTCAACACAAAAAATATTAAAAATGTAAAAAATTAATGTTAAAAATATCAAACAAATTATAATTACATAAAAAGCCCTAAAAACTAGAAAAGAATTTTTAATATTAACTAAGTAAAAAACAAACAAATAAATAAAAATTAGAAAATATCACATATTTTTTGTCATACCATTTTAGTATATAACAATTTTCTTTATACTAGTTAAGTAAATAACAAACAAATAAATAATATAAAAAAAACACAACATACCTATTGCTTCCTTTCTTCCCAACACAAAATCTACAAAGCCAAACTGCCGAACTCTTTTTTTTTTTTTTCAACACAAGGGGATCATTTGATGGGGTGCTTATATATATGCTTTAAGGGAAAATAAAAATGGAAAAATGGGCAGCTGTTTCGGGGGTGAGAAGCATAAATACCTCGTGATTGTCCGGTCACGCCCGTTGTAGGCGATTAAACTGCCAGCAGTGCTGTCGCCTGACAAAAGCGCTCCTCCCATAGGTGCCACCTAACAAAAGCCCTCCTCCCCTTAAAATTATTTTTTTCAACCTGTATATGGCTTATATTGTGCTCGGATTTTTTTTCAACCTATATACTAGTGTCACCATGTGCCTACCCTCCACCATTAAAATATGTTTTTTTGATCCAATTATTGCCTAATGATGGTCGGTTGTTGGTAGGGAAAAAAATGGGTGGTGCCGCCACCCCTTCAAGCATCACTCCTTGACACTGTTCATTTCACCCCATTTTGGTAAATAATGCCATGGGGATACCATTTTGGTATTTATCTATTTTTGTTCTGTATTATCAAAGTAAAAAATCTTGAAAGCGAGGTTTTTTTGTAGCTGACAATAGAAGCCTCGATAATTTGCATTAAAAAAGATAAAAACAAATGTGTGACCTGAATAAATGGGGTTTTTTTTTACCCAAATAATATAAAAATTAATAAATATTTACTGATATGGGATATAGACTAATCATTACAAAATTAGACAAAAGGAATAGTGGACCATTGGTGCTACCTGGGCAATCAGCGGCACCACCCTCAACTGCCAGCAATGACTAGTGAAATGATTACTTTAAATAATAAAAAAAGGTGTCGCTTGAGCAATTGACGACATCAGTATCATGTACCCCTAAAAAATATACCAGTATTTTATACAATTAGTCTGGAAAAAATATATTTTTTAATGGTATCGTCGACGTGTCAAGCAACATCAAAATTAATTTAACATATATTTTTTTTAAATTAAAAAAAGGCTAAAAACTCAGGTTTTAGGGTTTATCTTTCTCACAAAAGTAGACCACAAACAAACAAAAAGCACAAGCAGACTGAGATCTATAGATTTGAAATATGGAACAAAACAGTGATTTCTAAACCTGGAAAGCAAAAACCATAAAATAAACCAACTAAAATAGAAGTAAAAAAATAATTCTGAAATTAAAAATAGAAATGAAAAGGCAAAAGACAAAGACAAAGACAGTTCAAGTAAAGATTCATACCTCAAAATCAGTCTCTGATGAAGTAGGGAATTTCAAAAATCACAAAAAAGTAAAAACTGTAGACAAAACTTAGGGTTTTTCTCTCTCACGAAAGCTCTCTTTTTAGTGTAACGTGTGTGTTTTTTTTGCCTTTGGTTACCCAAAACTAAAACAAGATGAGAGCAAAAAGTTGAAAAGAGGGTACGTTATAAAAGGAGAAGAAAAGAGGAAGGGAGAAAAAGAAAACAAAAGATAAAAGTGATCGAAAGAGAGAGAGAAACGACTAATAAATGAGAATAAGTATAAATTGAATAGAAATGACATAAAAGAGTATTTAATTTTAAAAGAGAATTTTTTTCACTCTAACAATATAAAATTAGATGGTATTTTAAATGAAAATACATACTAATGCCATGATTACTCAAGTTGCACAAATATATATATATATATATATATATATATATATATATATATATATATATACTATCGTGGAAGAGTAATGTCGCCATTGTTGAATCAATTGCTCCATCCGCCTATTTTTATAAATAATGGGTCGAAAATCTCAAGAAAAGAAATTAGGAAAAAGGCGCACAAAAATGACATAACGTAGAGGTGTGCATGGGTCACTGCTGCGGCTACCAAGGCCCGCCTCAAAAATGGGAGGGTTTGGGTAAAAATATAGGCCCAAAAAATGGGCTTGGGCAAAAAAGAGGTCTGTTTAGAAAGCGGGCGGGACCTCGAGCAAGATTTTTTTGGCGGGCACTGCCCTACCACCCGATTTTAATATTAAATTATTTTTATTTTAAATTTTAAGTAACTTTAGTTTTTTTACTTTAGGTTTTTTTATTGTTTTTAATGTTATTTTGATATTGTAAAATTTTTTGTTATTAATATAATTTAGTTCTAATTTATTTTAATTTTTAATTTTAATATAATTATTTTTTATTATATTTTTAATTTATATATTATTTTAAGAATTATTTTACTCCCATTTTTTTAAATATTTTTTTTATGTTTTAAATGCATTTGATTTATTATATTTTAAAGTTTTTTATTTAATAAAAAAAAGTAAAAAAAAATTTTAATATAGCCAGGCCGGGCCGGGCTCGGGCCTACTATTTTTTTCTCGGGCCGGGCTTGGACAAAATTCTAAGCCCATATTTCGGGCCGGACCGGGCCCAAGCCTTGAAAAGGGCCAAAAATTTTTTATGGGCCCGGCCCGGCCCGGCCCATGCACACCTCTAACATAACGTATGGGGTGAGTAGTCGCAATAGGGCATTCGTCAGCACTTGTGAAAATAATAATAAATAAACTATACTCACAGTTTATAAACACCCGTTAAAGATGGATGTGCTCAAACCAAGGTAAGGAAAGCCGCCACAGCAGAGACTCTCAGAGAGAGAATAAAAAAGTGAGAGAAGGAGGAAAGAGAGGAAACTTGAGGAAGTCTTCGGCTGTGGTTGATTCGGCAAGAAAAGATAACTTGTCTTTTTTATTTTTATTTTTCTTGCCGATTCCACCCATGCCTACGATTTCCTTTACTTTCTCTTTCTCCTCACCTTGTCTCTCTACCCCTTTTTCGCCAGATCTGACTGTTTTGAAGGAGGAAAAGGAGAGACCGTTTCTGGAAATTTTTGGAATGGAGGAGTTGGAAAGATTTTGAATTTTCTCTGTATTTTAATAATGAAAAATCTTTCCAATTCCTCCCATTCCACTGATTTCCAGCACTTCCTCTCCATTTTCTTACCTTTCTTCAATCCTCTTTGGTTCATCATTTCCTGCAGTTTGTTAGTGAAATCGGTAAACCTTACCTAATTTTCTTACTCTTCTGTCTTGTTTTTATATAGATCTGTTCTTTACTGTCTTCCGTGGATCTTCTGAGATTTGCTTCTTGCTGTATACTTCCAGATCCTTGGTTTTATTTGTCAGTGAAAAATTAGGTAAAAGAGAACTTAATCCTGAAATTGTAAGTGGAAAATTCTGGATCTGTCGTTGAGTTGGTGAAGATCAAATTAAGTCGTGATATATTGATTTAATTGAAAGGTAGGTGGATTTTATTTCTTTTTTACCCTGTTCTTGAAAAAGTTAAAAATGGTGGAGCGGTGAAAATGAGATGGAATAAGGTAGATCTATGTTGTTTGAGTTGGGATAGCTTTTTATAATCCAATTATCAATAAATCTATTGATAAATCAGAGGTGAGACTTTGAGCCTAGATCTCGAAGTTAGGTTCCTTCTGTCTCCTTGCTTCACCATCGTAAGTTGTAAATTGAAAAATAAAAATACTTTATAGTTGTAGATTTATTATATTAATTTTGTTCGTCAAAATATTTTTAATGAGATAATTGTCATATGCAGGCAGATTTTTGAAGGAAAAAAAAGTATGATTCCAGTTAAAAATTGAATTTTGAGAAAAATGAATTTGGTAAAAATAGTAAATCGAATAAGGAGTTTCCTTTTTCCCGCATCCAAACACTTTTCTTTGGATCAGAAGAAACAGTTGGGCATTTATTAATGGAGCTGTAACAGTGAATTTGAATAAATCCTGATAATATCAAAGCTGCTGAAGAGGGAAACATGTGTGTACAATATTACTTTAGTTCTTTGTACTATTATCATTCATATAACACGATTTCGTATGTATTCAAATGTGTTCTCTCTTCTTTCTTTCTTTCTTTTTTTTTTTTTTTTATCTTTCTTGGTGCAACTGTATATTATATGTTTTGAATGAATACTATTATCATTCATATGTGCCGATTGCAACCTGGAGGACTTTCTTATTACCATTTCGATGTTAAATAAAAATGCAAAAAATTGGTTAAAGTGTTAAAATAGAGATATTGAAGGTTATATTATGTGTTCAAATTTTGTATAAAATATATAAAAATGCCTTTAAAATAATATTTAATTTTCATTAAAAATATTAGATTTTTGTGGTAAATTTATAATTAGATTGAAATTCGATTGAACTTTTTAATATGGATAGATACTAGAATTATTCTTCCTACAAAATTAAAAATAAAAAGGAATCAAGATCGATTATATCCGAAGTTTCGAAATTTACGTACCAACGACTACGTGAATATGGTTATCAGAGTTTGAATCTAAAATATAAACAAAAAAATCTAATTATTCCAATCGTAAAAACTTTGGAGTCCACCATGCCTATAGACTTCCTATATTAAGCAATATTATTTTTCCCAAATTCTGGGGGTTCGGAATTAATATGAAGTATATCCACATCTCTATGGCAACCGAGTCATGGATCAAAGTTTTTACCTGGTCGGGGGCTTGAGGAAGCCCATGAACTTCTCTTGTTCAGTTAGTGCGTGGCGAAAATGGCATCGATGACCATAGGGACAGACATCACCAGCAAGGATCACTCTGCAAACCTCAGTCTTGTACCTAGGGTGGCGGATTACAGGGCGGAGCTCTTCAATGCCGTGAGCAAACTGGCAGTGGTCACCATATGGACAGGCAGCGGTCTCTTGCCATTTGTTGCAGAGTTCAGTCTTGAACATGCCCTGGTTGTACACTTCCAGTTCAAGTGGCTCTTCCTCCTTTTTTCCTCCTTGCACGTACACCTTCTGCCACACATTCACCTAAAATGATTAGTTAGCTAATACATTATTCCTACTCTTTTATTTTATTTTATTTTTGAAATACTCGCATTTAACATTGGTATTTGATATTTTTGAACATGGATTTGGAGAAATGATCCTTTTAAAAGCTCTACATACACTGAACATAGTTTAGTCCTTCCAAAGAAGAAGAGGGAATCAAATTTAACAAAGTAAACAAGAATATAGAATAGAAGCCAATCATAGCAAATATCTACTTTTGTCAAGGGTAACAATGTTGGCCCAAATTCTTAAGATTCAAACTTAAAAGGGTCAATGGGTTCAGGGATTGGAAATGAAAGAGTTCAATTTCTCTGATCACTCGGCACAAAAATGTGAAGCCAAGCTGCACCTTTAATTCCTCATGTTATTTGGATTTGTCAAATTCTTTGAAGTACTAACTTATCCCCCGAGTTCTGCCTAAAAAGCAAAAAAAAAAAACAAGCAATCATCGCTAAAATAGCAGCCAATTCATTGAATAACTAAAAATAAATAAGACTAGGACGTCAATACATGATACAAATTAATTAAAACAAAACAAGAAAAAATATATAAATAGTACTCATTAGCTAATTAAATATAAAACACCATAAACACGATTATAGTAGTAGAAAATGACACAAAGGACATAAATTGTCACATTATAATTAAGTTTATATTTGATGCAATGGTAGACTATATATATATATTATATACATATTTATATTTATTACTGCGACAACATTAATCTGGCTCAAGAAATAAAAATATAGCATTTAGGAATTTATATCAACAACAGAGTAACAATAATAAACTCACCGCTCCACTGAGTTGAGAGGCATTTCCAGACCGAGTTGGTCCCCGATATTTACGACGACGACTCACACCAGCGTTTTGGCTGTTTTGACTGCTCATCATCTTCAGATATCCATTAGACCTAACAGATATGCTCTTAGGCAACATAACCCTCTCCACATCCCCAGCACCTTCCATCATGCTCGTCGGACACTCGTCAGAAACCTCTTCCTCTCCTACGCCTCCACCCTCACCACCGAGACAAAGCCCTTGAAACTCATTCAGCAATTCGTACGGCGTCGCGCTATAATCAGACGTTGCGAAGTGGTTCTGCATAGAGGCTTGGATCAGTGTGCCGAGTTGCTTGCTGAGGTCGCGGTTTACAGATCGCAAAGCAGTATTCTCTTGGCGGAGTGCCTCCACTTCTTTAGAAGCTTCGTGGAGGCGCGTGAGGCAGAGGTTCTGGCGGTTGATCATATCTTGATGTTGTTGCATGACGTGACGGGGATGGTAGAGATCAAAGAGAGAGGTGGCAGCGACAGCTGAAGGGGAGTAATCTCCTTCGTTCTCCTTATCTTTTGGTTGTTTGGCTAGGACATCGCCATAAAGAGTTGAACCGTCGCTTTGCATTTGCAAATGAAAGTACACAAGCTTGAAAAAACTTTTACAGCAAACAGAAAAAAAAAATTAAAATGCTAAAACACCAGGAAAAAACGATTGAAACAAATAGAAATCGAGTAAATTAATTTGATGCTAACCTGAATCTCTGAACAAAACCTCTGAATTTATTTTCTAAGGTTCTCTCTTTAGTTCAGCGACAGCGAGAGAGATTTCTTTTTGTTTTGTTTGGGGAGAGAGAAAATGGGAGATGAAAGAATTGGAGGGAAAGGAAGGGAGAAACTGTTAAAACAAACACGTAACAGAATTTTACCATTATGTTCACCTTTTCACTTATTTTTTACTCGGTTCGCCCCTATGTTTTCCTCCATCGATTTTAACCTTACCGTACCACTTAATAAGGGTATTTAAGCCATTTAATTAACCTAATTAGATTTTATTTTCATGAAAAATTTTATGATTTTCTTGTTCTCTGTTTGAAGACGAAAACCTCGGGTGATTAAACAGGCCGTTCGATTTCGATCAGGGTATTTTGGACGGTGCACAGTATTTTGTAAAACATATCTACACTATTTATTAAGTTGGTAATGTGATACTAAATTTTAAATTCTAAACCCTTAAACAGATATTTAACTCGGTCAAAAAATTACGAAAATATTTTTTTATAATTTTAAAAGTTATATTATTTGAAGGTAATTTACTCTTAATTTTAAGATAAATCAATTAAAATATACATATAGTGAGATTTGAATCTATGCCAATTAAATTGCTAAAACTTTAAATTTACAACTCAATCAAAGTTTAATTTTAATTTATTTTATACATTTTTATTATAATATACACAATTTATTATCTCCATCAATTGTATATATTAATAATGTTATTCATTGAGTTGGTGTCACAAGTCAACTCGACAGTAACTCATAATTGATGACAAAAATCATGAGAAATAATTGTAATGCATTTAGTATTGTTTATATGATGTATTCATGTATTTAAATTTTGTTTTACTCATAATTTAATCTACTTTTTAATTTTAATGCCATACAAATTTCATGTGTTATTATGATAATTAATTAATCTCAAACTATACATTTCATTATTTATTGTATATTATTTTTAAAAGTGTTTTAAATCCATGGTTTCCCATGCATACCTATATAATAGGATTTCTAATACTTACTGCAATGTATTTGACTAAATTCATGTCACAAGCTAATCAGACATGAACTCAACTAGAAAATAACTAAAAACTCCTCTTTTCACAAAGTAATATATATTATTACGATAATATTTTTGTCTTTTATATTTTATATAAAATCTATATAAATTAATTTAAATAAATATATAATAGAATTTAAACCTTAGAAATCTTAATCTTCAAATCCTCAACTTTACCAATTAAACAAGTATTTTATATTTTTTTTGATATAAGATTTAAGGCATATGGTTTTTTTATACAATGTTTAGAATTTATCTATAATCCCAACCCAACCCATATATATGAGGATAAATGTGATTTAGCCGTTCATACCCACTTCCTTCTATAGAGGAAACAATGCCGATGCCCACCAAGTTAAGAGTTAATCAATATTTAAAGTGTAAGTTAATTGATTTAAGAGGAAGCGATTATGAGTAGAAGTAGATATTTAATGCAAAAGCAATTATATAATAAAGTTTGAGTCAGTTAAAGAATTTTTTTTGGTACAACTGTGATTCAAATTTAGACTAATCCAGGAAAAGATAAACACTCGACTAACAAGTTATAACGAGATTAAAAATATTTACTTAATTATTTAAATATTTTTATAGTTAAATATATATCAATGAGACAGTATTTTTGAGAAATATTGAAATCGGATTATATTTTACCGGTAGACAAATATGATTATTTTACAATGCCGCTAAACCTAACAATTAAATAATTAAAATATTAATTGAAATGCATTCATTGCCATATGTTTTTGGGTTGGAGTCACACTTATAGTATTAACATTATAAATACAGTAAAAAATATTTGGTAAGTCCTATTATAAGGGCCGAGATAAATTAATATTTTTATTATTAAATAGATTAATTTAATTCTTTTATTATTAAAAAAATTAAATAATACTAAATTTCAATAAAATTAATATTTATCATTTAATTACGATTTAATAGAATTTATATTTGAAACACTTTTTATAATTCTTCAAATAAAATCTTTATTTGGAATTGATATAATTTTTAAACAATAATATTAGTTCTATTACAGTATAATCTTATTTGATTGTTTTCTATAGTAAATGAGCTAAATTTATCAATTTAATAACAAAAAGATTTTAATCCAATCCCTATAATAGGATATATGAGAGTTAATGTTTGTATATTATTTTCAATGCACCATGAATAACAATTATTATATTCGAATCTACGAAAAGTGGGTTAGATGTTTTCAGATATTTAGTTTAAAATTTAATAACTTCAACGATTATATTTTATTTTTTAAATATAATTATAAAAAATAAAATAGTTAAGATAAAAAAAATTAAAATTTAGTTTAAAATATTAAAAGTATAGACCAATACACACTGAATGTATCAATATAAGTCAGTATTAATCAAAACAAGCCGTAATACATTAATATAACAGACACACATCAAAATTTTAATAGCTACTTAATTTTCAATTTAAGATATAAAAGATACCAACTACCATGTAATACCATCTCTAAAAGAACATACACATGCTTAGACCAGAATCCAATAACATAAATAGATGGGAGAGAATGAATTGGTTGAGTATAAAATGGAAGATTGAGTAACAAGTGTGAACATACTGAATCTGGAACTGATAAAATATGTAGTGTATATAATATATAAGAATATAGAGGATTAACAGCTTTTTGTTACATTTGGATTATCAGAATCATAGTCCTCCCTCTTCACAATTCTCCCTTTTACTCTCTTCTCTACGTCGGTTCTTGCTTTCCGTGATGCACTATTAATTTGTCTTTCATGCCTGAACAACACATGACACTATAAAAAAAACCAATAATAAAAGATGAATATGAGATATGAATATATGCTCAATATAAAGCTTTAGGCTATGTTAGATGAATAATTCAAGTATCAAACATTCATTTTGATACACTATTGTCTAATTAGATGAATAATTCAAGTATTAAACATAAGTGCTTTAGGCTATGTTGTTGCACAATGCCAAAAAATCATGACACAAGTATCATATATGAATGTGTGTTTAATACGGATATTTTTAATTTTTTTAAAAAAATTGTTCATGAATTTTGAAGGTATTTTGGGAAATTATATGTCTGATTGTCCAAAAATGAAGAGCCGGGCATGATCCTAAGAGCATATATTCAAATATAAGTTTAACCGTTCTAAATATATGAAAATACTTACTCGAGTCATGCCAAACACATAATTGTATCACACCTAAATCCACAAGAAAGGAGAAACTTGATACTCACAGTCGGGCTTTCTTCTTCTCTTTGTATCTCACCATGGCATTTTCTCTGGCCTCTGAATGAAAGCTATCTAAGTCAGGTGAAATGCATGACGCTTCCCCATGTATGATAGCTGAAACACCATTATCAAGACAGTCGGGAGCACTGGTTTCAGCAGTGAACCTTGAAACAGACGACATTGCTGAATAAGATGGTGGACTTGTGCAAGCTGAAGTAATGATTCCCTGGAAGTTACGAAAGGCGGTTAGATGAATAAATACATATTAACTTCTTATGTTACTCAAACTTGGGTATGATTGTCGGATTGGGTATAGTTTGACATGGGTTTTACAATCTATGAAGATTAGTCTTTTCGGGGTTTGTGATTACGCCTCCTAACAGTGTCGTCTTTAAAACTCGAACTTGAGTTCTCTCTTTTAGTGTACAATGTGTCTTACCATTACACTGAAAACTTGTTAGGATTTAATAGGTTAAAATGTGCCACAAGTCCTAGCACTTTCTGAAAATTAAGAATTTAGCCTTACTTTTCAGATTTCAAAATTCAAGTCCAATTGTTACTATTGTTAAATTTGTTGTTGTGACATTTTTGAAATAAAAAAAATACTCACTTGATAGCCATGTAATTAAAAAATGACTTTGTAAGTAATTTAAATTTAACAGAAAAAATTTAATAGTGTTAATAGTTGAACATAAATTTAAAATTTTAAAAAGTAAAACTAAATTCCTAATTTTCAAAAGGTACAGTACTAAATTCCTAATTTTCAAAAGGTACAGGGACTTGTGGCACATTTTCACCTATTTAATAAGTAAATTATTTATTCATTTAAAAGTTCTAGTAAATTAAGCTAGGCGCTTTTTGACTTGCAAGGTAAGCGATTCCCTTATACCTTGGCAACCATAGGCAAATAAGAATTGAAATAAGAGCAAAACCCTTAAACATGATTTTTGGATTTCTCATCCAATAACTCAATCCCAAACTCAGGATCATGTTGGACATTGAGTATTTTGATATTAGTACCTCACCCCTATAGGCTTTGTCACCACAATCTTATTGCGTAGCAATTGTGAACACGTAGAGCTCACTAAGGGTAGCACTTCATCATGATCAAGCTCCATAAAAGTATATATGCTTAACATGTGAAACTCTTTAGTCTACCTTGCCAAGGATAGGTGTTAGGCCCTTCTTTGCATATCTCACACATGGGATCTCGCCTATCTTATCCATGCCCTTGTCCCATCATCACCTAGAAAACTAATTTGTTTCTCAAATGGCCGACCATGATGAGACTTGCGTTGTACACGTTTCAAGGCCCCAAATTAAGAAAGGATCACCTTTACCTTTAAATATCTCTCTTTAACCACGATAGAGGATCTTAAGTTGAATACTCTCTTTCAGCCTATCATTCTACAATCTTACTTGAACCAAACGTATCCCAACCTTATGGCTCTCTGCACACCACCGTGTGAACCATTACTTAAGCCCCCAACATCTATTTGTCCTCAACACTTTGGTGTGGTTAGCATGGAGCAACATGACTTTCCCCAATGAAAACATCCCTAGGAACCTAGTAAACCCAACATTGTCTACACATCCCCCAACTTAAGATGCTGGTTAAACTAGTAATTCCCATCATGCTACAACCCATATGTGGTTAACATAGAGCAATATAACTTTCCCCAATGAAACCATCCCTAGGAACCTAGTAAACCCAACATTGTCTACACATCCCCCTACTCAAGATGCTGGTCAAACTAGTAATTCCCAGCATCTTACAACCCATATATGGAAATTTATGGAAAATGGTATCACCAACCTGGTAAACATCTCTTCGCTACCAATCGTGCCTTTGGCTTCGTTTTGACTTTAAAAATCCATTTGCGCCCAATCACTTTCTGACCAGGAGGTAGAGGAACAAGTTCCCAGGTAGAATTAGCTATTAAAGTATCAAACACTGCTTGAACTGCTAATTTCCATTCCTTATAAGCAAGAGCTTAATAGAGCTTGGTTCAAAATCTATAGCATCTTCTGACAAAACTTTGGGTCTAAAAATTCCAGCCTTAGACCGAGTAACCATAGCATGAGTATTTTTTGGAGATACAGGAGGAGCAATGACAATCTCAATAGGTAATGGAATAGCTTTAGTAGAAAGATGATGTTCCCTTAGACCAGACTCTAATTCAGCCAACGAATCAACTGAGGCGGCTTGAAGCAGACTATATGTAGCTGGGGAGGCAAATGAACCAGACTGCACTGAATCACAGCTATGACCAGCCATAGGAACTGTTGGCAAAGACACAGTGGTTCTGCTAAGCTCTGTAGTAGGTTGAGAAGATGAATATTGAACAATAGGAACATACGTGAGAGGTGTCTGAACTTTGTTCACAACAGACAAGGGAAATAAGAATCGATGCTCATAAAAAATAACATAATGAGATACAATCACCTTACCATCTGGTGTGAGGCAACCAATTCAAACAATTCCATATATGTAGTAGTAGAATATGAAAAAGGCAATTTATGTGATTTCTTTTTCTAACAGGTAACACAAATATTATCAAGGCATTTTTTATTTGAAACAATTCCACACTTATTAAGAACACATTTAACAATTACAGGAGAAGGATGACCAAGCCTTTTATGCCATAGTGTAAAAACATCATCATCCGAAGGATAATTGTGGATCCTAGTGTTGTGAATAGAAGGATTTAAAGCAGGAGAAATAGAGGGGTCTACGGAAAACTGATAAAGACCATCACAAACTTGGCCCCGCAGCAAAATTTCCTGTGTTTAGATGTCCTTAACACAATGAGAGGGGTGAAATTCAAAAAATATATTGTTGTCAGTAGCAAATTGAAAGATAAACATAAGATTTTTCTAGATGCTAGGTACGTACAAGGCATTAGAAAGATGTAATAATTTCTTCGTTGTTGGTAAAACAGTATTCCGAATGGACGAAATTTTAGTGGGAGCCCCATTTCCCATTAAAAGAGAAGAGATACCTGTATAAGGTGTGGATGCATTTAAACTAGACGCATTTTGATAGACATGATGAGTGGCCCTTGAGTCTGGATACCATGATGAGGTTCCTACCGGCATAGGGACATGAGTTAGAATTATCAGAGTTGGAACCATATTGCGCAGCATCCGAAAAATCAGACGCATGAAAATTAAGAATTTGGGGTAGCCCAACACACTGTGAGGAGTCAACATCAAATACACGAGCTCATGGTTTAGTTCGCCACGGAACTTCAGGAGCATTATTTGGCATAGAGCCTTCAAGATCAACATAATTAGCATTAGGCCAAGTGAAAATTTTTTACTAGCATTGGCCTGCTCACTATGCGGCCCATTATTCTGCCCAAGAGACTGCCCAACATTCGGGCCAACAGACTGCCCAGCATTCGGCGTAACAGACTGCTCAGGAATCTGCCTAAGATACTGCCCAGCATGAGCCGACCTATGCACTAAAGTAGATGGTCTAGTTTTCTGTTGGCCCAAACCATGCCCCAAATTGTGCTGCACATCACGAACAAAGAATGGTCTAGCATATGAGCCACAAAAATCAAACGAACCACCAAACCATGCATTAGTCGATCCACTTGTATGGCCAAATCCATAGCCAGCATCACTGGGGTATGAACAGTCAAAATTATGAGCCCTACTTGCGACTGATAATTGCCACCATTTTACAGACCTCCCCACGAATTATCTCCAGACCCAGGACCTCCGAACAAACCAGAACGGCCAACAAACTCATCCCCTCGTAACCATTGGCCATCATGCGAAGAAGAAAATCGCACCGTGGTGGAGGCGTTCGGGTCGCCATAGTCGCGGTTGAAACAATAGAAGTAGCGCTGCGCCAAATGACTAAAGCGGTTGCATATTTGGCACTGTGTTCATGGCTGAAATCCTTGCCCATGCAAACTTGCCAAAGACTACCCACCACGCGCATCTCGCTAATCGGAGGCAACCACCGCAGCGACTGACGTTTCAACTAGATGAGCATACATCAAAACCTCATGCACCACTTACATTTGTCTACTTTCAAATTCTAGAAGAATGTCAACAAGGTGCTACAAGGGAAGGGGCTCCGTCGAGAGTGAAACCAACGTTAAAATCGCATCAAATTCTGACGAGATACCAGCCAAAATAACTTTCACTTTTTTGGTCTCTAAAACCTCCGATCCAGACACTGCAAGTAATGCACAAATATTTTGTATTTTTGGTAGATATTCCTTAACAGTTAAATCACCCTTCTTCGTAAAGTGAAGATCATGTTTAATCTGGGAGATTTTCGTACCAATAGAGGCAGCGAAAAGACGATTTGCTGTACTTCATATCTCACAAGTAGACTTAGAAGATGTAAAGTATGACAAAAGATAAGAACTTATTGTAGATAGAAGAAATGAAGCCAACAACTTATCTTGTTGATTAAACGCAGATGCCTCTGGATTTGGAGTGAGCCTACATTCAGGAGAAGTAACGAATCGAGGTGGAGTAGAAAGCGTGCCCTTTAAAAATTCTTGCAGCTCATACCCCTTAATGATCTGCCGAATATGGTGCTGCCACTGGACAAAATTGCCTTCCTCAAGTTTCACTGTGTCATGGCCGGGATCAGACGTGTGCTGGAGAAGGTCTAACTCGCAGGATCAACAGAGATAGAATTGACTGATGGTGCCATATTGCGAAAGTGAAATTAAGTACTAGGACTAGGCGACTGATACCATGTTAGTAGTTCTATAAAATTGAAAACAAGCTAAAAGAAAATTGAAAAAATAAAAGAGAGTTGATTAAAATAGTGTTGTATTGTTAATCTGTTTGTATCAGTATAGAGAAGTAGTTTATATATATGAGGAAGGTAAGCTAACTTCTGCTAATAACTTATAATAGAATACTAGTCTTGATAATTGACTAACAACTTGCCTAACACATTTACATACTCTAATAGCCAATAATACTCGTGTTCTCCCAATTCACTAAGGAGTTTTAATTTGCCAAGAAATGTTTCTCCTCATTTTGAGTCATTTAAGGATAGGAGAAGGCAGGACCCATATTGTAAGTTTGACAACTACACCACTTATGAAGTCTACTAGTTTTAAAGGTAGCTTTAGGGATTAATGTCAATTCCACAACTTAGGGCATAAAATGGAAGATTGTATCTTATTAAAAGACTATGGAAATGAAGAAATGAGAGTGCAATCTTGGATAAATATAGAAATAATCCCATGGTGGTTTCGAAAAAACCCTCCGACCACATCGCTTCTGGGGTTCACTCTGTCACGAATAGAAAATCCATAAGCATAATTTGACAACTTGATGACCCTAACTTCCAACATTCATATAATCTCTTCATGTTTTGTTGAACAGGATCACTCATTCCCTTTAGTAGGGATTGAAAGTTCCCTGTACTTGTCTGGAGCTTTTGTCGTTGTAAAACTACTAAAACCAACCCTGTTAGAGTATTGCTGCCTCTAACTATCAGATCCCTTATTTTCCATTCCCTTAGCTCTTCAACTATTATTCCTGGCCATAACTCCAAATCCTAAAATCTATTAGTATCTCAAGGCTGTAGCTATTTTTTAAATGAATAAGACTAAGTCTTAGGGGGATTTGTTAGCTTGTTAGTAAGAAGAGGAGTTGTTAGCTTGTTAGTAGTAATTTGAATTTATTTCTTGTTGAGGTTATTACTTGAGACTTGTATATAAGGGCTGCTTTGTTAATCAATTAAATTGTCCCTTCATTCATATTTTGTTCTATACTTCAATTAGTTGCTTCGGTTTTACCAACCATATTCAATAAAATTATGGCTTTTGGATCAGCGAATGAAATATGGGACTACCTCAAAGCTGAGATCAAGGAGATGAGAGGATCAAGAGCATGAAGGTGTTGAACTTGATCAGAGAATTCGAGAGGCTACAAATGAAGGAGTCTGAGTCAATCAAAGAATACTCAGACAAGCTGATAGATATTGCCAACAAAGTAAGAGTTCTTGGGGCTGATCTCTTTGATTCTAGACTGGTGTAGAAGATACTTGTCTCCGTGCTTGAGAAACATGAAACAACAATTGCCTCTTTTGAGAACACTAAGGACTTGACTCAATTGAGAGTAGTGGAGTTGATTAATGCTTTACAAGCACAAGAGCAGAGGAGGCTAATGAACAGGAAGGAAGCATAGAAAGAAGTATAGAAGGTACATTGAAAGCTAAGATGCAGCAAGGTGAAAAAGGAGAGGAACGGAAGTGGAAGGGAAAGAAGAGTGATTGTAATGGTGGTTCAGAAACTGTTGCAAAAGGTAATAGTGCTGAAAATTATAATAAGTATTCTTCATGTAAGTATTGTGAAAAACAGAATCATCCCCATTTTAGGTGTTGGAGAAGGCCAGATGTGAAATGCAAAAGATGTAACTTGATGGGGCACATTGAGAGGTTTTGCAAGAAATCGAGAAATCAGCAGCAGGGTGAAGTACATGCTGTAGTTGAAGAAGAAGAGGATCATTTGTTTGTCGTCTCTTGCTTCTCATCAAGCATTTTATGTGACAATTGGTTAGTTGATAGTGGTTGTACCAATCACATGACTTATGATGAGAAGCTATTTAAAGACCTTGACAAGTCATTAAAGTCGAAAGTCAGGATAGGAAATGGAGAATGCCTAAAAGTGAAGGGAAGAGGCACAGTAGCAATAGAGAGCTGTGCTGGAACTAAGCTGATTTTAGATGTTCTGTTTGAACCTAAGATTGATCAAAACTTGTTGAGTGTGGGTCAATTGGTAGAGAAGAGATTCAAGGTGATTTTCGAATAGGAAATATGACTGATCCTTGACTCTAGTGGCAATGAATTATTTAGGATCAAGATGCAGAAAAGAGTTTCTCATTGAATCTATTTGAGGAGGAGCAAGTGGCATCCAAGTTTCAGGAAGATAATCCTATCATACAAGAACAACTACAAATCAAGTGTTTTGAGAATGAGGAGTTGCATGCAAAGGTAACTCTCTTGGAGCAGCAGGTGACATCTCTCTCTAATAAACTATCATCTTTTGCACATGAAATATCTGAAGAACATGCTGAGGAGCCACGAAAAAAGAATCTATCTCAGGAAATCAAAAGTAATGTGCAACTTTTAGAAGAGAATAGTGGGTTATGTTTCCAAAATCAAAAGACGACTGAAGAAGCTTCATATGCGAAAGAATTGACATCTGTAGATGCTGTTGAGTTTAAGAATTTAGTTGGTAAGGTGATTAAGCTTTCAATGCAAAATACAAAATTGAAAAAGGAATTATTAGTTGCGAGAAGATTGGTTAATCAAACTATAAATCATATTAATTGCAAGTATAGTAACAACACAAGATCTTGGAAGAAGGGAAAACACTCTGGCCACTCTCATGAATTTTCTAGAGCAACTTGTGATGATTTTAAATTATGGAATTTTGATTTAGATGTCATTGCATGCTAGGAAACAATTAGAGGCAACTCTTGAAGCTACACTAGTCGAGAAGGAATTCATAGAAGGCGAATATTGAAGAAACTGGTTTTCAGAGATCAGATGACGGATATTTTACTACATTTTTCATGTTAGTCATTTTGAGTTTCTTAAGAATAAATTTAGTGTCTGCAGCACTTGAGTTAGGAGGAGAATGTTAGTATCTCAAGGCTGTAGCTATTTTTTAAATGAATAAGACTAAGTCTTAGGGGGATTTGTTAGCTTGTTAGTAGGAGGAGGAGTTGTTAGCTTGTTAGTAGCAATTAGAATTTATTTCTTGTTGAGGTTATTACTTGGGACTTGTATATAAGGGCTGCTTTGTTAATCAATTAAATTATCCCTTCATTCATATTTTATTCTATACTTCAATTAGTTTTTTGCTAAACCAACAAAATCTTAAAAACACAAAAACAAAAACAAAAGAACCTGAAACTTACCAAAAGACCAACTACGTCAAAGAAATTCGAACAAAAAAAACTTGCACCGATTTCTTCATAGCCTCCTTAAAACTTTTACCTTATTTCAATTGTTAGAAGAACAAAAGTCATTAAAAAGGCCAGAATCAAGCAATTTATAGAAGAAGTGTATAAAGGAAGTTAAAAAAAATAATTTCTAAGGAAAAATACCCTCATGCCATGTCGTGCACAATTATGAAACACCAACTCCCCCTCCAATCTCGAGAAAATGCATGTCCTCCCCATTTATTGGTGATATATCAACTAGTGCCCTTTTCAAATTCAAATAAACAGCGACATGACGTCTTTATCTACACAATACGTACTCCCTTTCTACCAAGCATGCATCATATGCATGATCACTTTTACTCGTCACAGAAATTGAATCAATTCAATGAATATTACTTTATAACCCCCTTTTGATTTAAGGAGGGGGAAGGGACAAATTGTTCTAGGCACCTCACCCATATAGACTTTGCCGCCACAAGCTTATTACACAATAACCACGAACATCTAGACCTAGCCAAGGGTAACACTTCATTGGGGTCAAGCTTTATGAACGTACATATGCTTAGGATATGGAGCTTTTTTAGTCTACCTCGCCAAGGACAAGTGTTAGGCCCTTTTTTACATGTCTTGCACATGGGACTTCACCTAGGCTATCCCCATCCCATCGTTGCCAACCTAGAGTAGTATTGTGTCTCCCAAGTGGCTGACCATGATTGAGTCTACACCACGCATGTCTCAAGACCCAAGGTTAAGAGAGGGCCACTCTCACCTATAAATACCTCTATTTAACTACGGGTAAAGGATCTTGGGCTGACTACTCCCCTTCAACCTCTCATTCTACAATCCTACTTGAATTAAACCAAACAGATCCCAACCTTTCATGGCTCTTCACACACCACCATGTGAATCGTCACTTAAGCCTCCAACCTCCTTTTTCCTCAAACCATTTAAAGATAATGGAACTCACAAATAAAAGGTTTAAAGCTATCCTACACGAACTTAGATAAGTTCTAACATAACTTTTTTTTAGTACAATGAAGATTCGAACCCAACCCAAACTATTACTGGGAAAGTTGAACACTAGGTCAATAGGCCACAACTTGGGGCTTGACATAACTATTTTTTATATTCTCTAAGTTTTTCTATGTATTTAAAAGTTTAGAGGACTGTTTCTTCATACATACATACATCCAAATATGTGTCAAACATGAATGTCAACTATGAATACTTTAAGAAAAGGGAAGAATATGTTTAAGTACTAATTTAACCATGACTATCTAACTAGACAAAAATTTCAAATTATTTTGAAAATATATAACATTATCACTAACATAATACATAAATTGTTTATTGATATTTTTTTCTGATTATGTTCATTTGGAACTTATAAAGCATAAAAATCTCTCTGTCAAGGGATTTTCTAAGTGTTGAACATGATTCTGAAATGACTAAAATGTGTTGAACCGAAAAAAAAAAGATTAGGTCAAAACAATGTCAAGACACAACTTGACACATCCAGTACTGATTTGGTTTTAAAGGGTTCTTTAATGTTCAAGTGCACAAATATCCGAATATAGATCAAACACAAGTCTCCTACCAGAATATTTGTATTATAAAGTCGGAAGATTAAAAAAAAGAAAGCCACGATCCTAACCTCCATTGATATGGCATTAACATTATTGGAGTTGTTGAAGGCCTCATTCTCCATAGATGAGCTTGGAACATCTTTACTAACAAGCGGTCCCCTGGTCGGGTGTTGATCAACACCAAAAAGGTCTTCAAAGTTGCGAAAAGATAAATCAATATCAGGCATGTTAAAATCATCTTGGCGAAATGTGTCTTCACAAACTCCAAGATCTTGCATATTTTGGGACCATAACTGTGGAATTCAATTATGAAACACTGTTAACTTCAAAGACTGATCATTCTCAAATAATTAAGTAGCCATTCCTAATTTCCTAAAATATAAGTTAAACACCTGGCTATGAGAATTATCAGGCATGTTACACAGACTCAAGTTCTAGATAAGGTATGTGTTTGAACGAAGAAAACAAAGAGTCCAGATAGCATCATATCCCATCACAAACACAAATATCATATATTGATACATCAGGAAAAATATTAAGTTCTATCAATTATGTATGGCCTATGCAATTGCCAGCCATAAAAGAAGCTTTCTATCCTCAAAGAACCCTACGTTCAATCAATTATGAATTAAACATGAGTAGTGATCTACGGTTAATAATTAACCATCTATTTCAATGACTTGTGTGATCAGTGGAACAAACCTGACTATTGCGGATCGGACTTTTACATTGCCAAATAGATTCTCCGTAAAAAGGCATCCCAGAAATTGAAGACGACAATAGGTTCTCCATATCCGTATTCAGCTCCTCGAGCAGATTGTCACTTTGGTGGATATTTGTATCAGTATCTTGGACTAGATTACTATCATCGTTTTTTGAAGAGTTGTATATTGAAGAAGATGTGTCTGCTTGTTCTAGGCTACAATTCAGAGGCAAATGGCAATCTCCCTCAGTGAGCTGAAATTTTTTCAGGTCAATAATCTGTTGTAGAATCAGTGAAGTATTTTTCATTTGCTGAACTCTGCTAATAACCTGCAATAACAATAACAAGAACACAATAAAGAGGTTAAGGAATCTCTCCTTAGCCCTCAGGAACTATGAAGTGTGTTATTAATCTATATTATATATACCCTGAAGAGCAAACTCTTAGTGTCAAAAGGAGTTCCAAGTTTGAAATGACCTAATTCATCGTGGTTTTAAGTCATCCGATTACATTTCAAAACTACAGATTACTAGTGGTTTTAATATCCATTACATTCGTTTACCCAGACTATGTTACTCGGACATAGGTGTATGTCAAATATGGTTATGTATTTGATAGGGATGTGTTTAGTTTTTTTTAAGTTTTTCCATATATTGGAGGTTCCTTGGAAGCTCATATCCAAAATTCATTGGATGCTGGTACATCAAGAAAAATGAAGAGTTGGAAGAAGATGGTACCCTGGAACATGTCTTAGGTAGAAATGAAGAATCTATTTATTGCACATCCAAAATTCTACAAGAAAAACCCAGTAGATTATACATTTTACAGATGGAAAGCCCACCATGTGGAAGAAAAGAAAAGGAGATTTGAAAATGAAGAGAGTAATAGTTAAAAAAATGAAATGCAGTGCATTGCTCTTGGGCTGAACAGTTCTGTTATATGGTGTATCAAGTATTCATAGGACTTCAGATACTAATGTGTGTGTATATATCTCTTAAAAGGAAGAGCTATCATCCTTGCACCAATAGCTAAGCAGCAGCAGATGATAATATCACTAATTAGTTTCAGTAGGTTAGCAAAAGGAGTCACTCCTGGTGCTATCAAATGACAGGCAGCTCCATTCAGGTAATTTGCTCTGTCTTCATTTTAATTAAAAAACATGTGTCCAATACTAGTATCTAACACATGTTAGGATATGGGTATAGAGACATATCCTCCAAGGACCCTCCAAATACATGAAAAAACTTAGAAAATTGAACCTACCCCTTTCAGACGAATACCCGAATCTGACAGTGACACCCAAGTCCGAGTAACTTACTCTTTCAGTTCACTGATCAAATAACCTGATTGTCTGATTTACTGACATATCGATGTTAACTAGGGCCTAAGTAGGCAGGTGAGAACCGTTAAGAAACTTGAGTCATTATTTTAAAACACATCTTTCTAGTGATTCTTTTTTTAGATGACAGGGTTGTAGTATTTAAGCATGGTTTTAGGTACAATATAATGCATTTAACATAATTTTTCATTTTAGGCAGGACAACTGGTGAACTTCAGGCTCTCTAATTTCAGGTACAATACAAGGATATGTTCAGATTTTCCTTTTTTCTTACGTTTTTCCATGTATTTGGAGATACATAGAGAGGGTCATCTCCAAATACTCATTCGAACATCTTTTGGACATGAATACTTCAAGAAAAATGCAGAGTCAAAGCAACAAAGTTTAGAACGGCTTACCGTAGGTTACTTAAGTTTGCTGCATATTACTGGGATCATGGTCACAAATTGTCAATAAAAATGTCAACGGTGCATGCATAGCCATAGCTGATTATAAATATAAGAGTTCAAGAGAAATGTAAACAAATCACCAAGCTCTACTTGCTAGTAAATGCTACCATGAATTAACCTTGGTTCGTTGACAGTTTGATCCAGAGTTGTGTCCTGCAGCAGCGAGAGAAGTCATGCCGGATTTACTCAAAGAGACTCCGGTTCCCAAAGAAGACTGCCTTAAGTTCCCAGGTTCAACTGCTTTGGGATTCATAGAAATACATGAATTGGACAAAGCCTGGTCTTGAGTAGCATTGTTATCCAATTCAATCAATTCAAAACCCCACAATGCTGCAAAATCCTTAGCCGAAGGGCACCCCAAATAGCTACTAACTGCTCGTCTCTGGTGGAGGTGGTGAGAAGAAACATCATGGACGCTTTGGTCACAACCACGACACAAGAACATTCTGTGATTGAAACAACAAACATGTGATGGGCAGTGCCGGCACAAGTCACAGAGGAGGGTACGAAGATGCCGGTTTGAAAGTGTATTGGCCGAATGGACCTTTGCGTCGCAAGAAAGGCACAGGTGCGCTGCATCAGACTTGCAATAAACAACTGGTCTTGAAGTTGTGCAGAACTCACAGCTTCTCTCCATTTCAAGGCTCCAAAATTCAAAAAATGTATTCTGGTATGTATATATATTCAAATCGTCAATTCACATTCATGAGCTTGATAATGAAGAAAAACAGTAAATTCTTTTAACGAAGAAATCTCCAACTTCACTTTTCAGGATCTACAAAAGTTTATAATAAATACTGAGAAATCTAGAATATATATGTTGGTTGGAGTTCAATTTTGTGTGCGTGTTTGAAGTACTTGTATTTGTGTCCAAACATAGGTGTGCGAATATGATCCTCCAAAGACTCTAAGTAAATAAAAATCTTGAAATAAAATCAAATATATTCATGTTCAACGGTGTGAATATGGAATCTGATTTAGAGATCAAAGGCACCTTACAAGCTTACACAGTATAGAGAAAATTCGATTTTCTTAACGAAAGAACCCTTAATTTCTATCAGTTCTAACTGCAAAAGGAAAAATAAATAAATAAATAAAAATCAGTAATATGACAAATTCAGCAGAATTATTCTTTCATGCAACTCCATTTTTTTTTTTGTCCGTGTTAAGAAATCTCCACACCCAAGTAACTTCTAACAAAAATTGAAAAAGAAACAATCAAAATATAAATAAACCTCAGATATAACACTATACATCTATTCAGCTGATCGATTACACAAAAGAGATCTAAGAAACAAAGATCCAAAATTCAACAAATCCAATATGAACGAGATATACCTTTGTGTTTGTTTCCCGAGAAAAACAAACAAAGCATGAAAGTTTTAAAAAAAAAAATTCAAGAACGTTCTGAATAAAATAGAAAAAGAAAGCGGTGAGCTTTTTTATTGAGTTCTCATTTATCTTCACATTTCTTTCCCTGTTTTTCCTTTGCTTGCTCTTTTCATTCAATTATCTATCCCTTGTGCCTTGTTTGGCTGACGTGTGCAGCGAAAGCGTGAACTTTATGCTGACGTGGGACTAACACGTTGCCCTTTGTGGGACCCGCCAACGTTATCCATTGCGCATGTGAAACTGTTTCGTTTGGCGTTTCAATTCTCTCATATCAAGTGATCCAGAAGTTTACCCGCCACACCAACAGCCCCTCGCCACGTGGTCGAACGGTTGCTATGAATGACGGCTGCAACCTACACAACCATTAATTATGTTCATCCAATAAAAGAAGTGTCAAAACTCTGAAAATTAATCCAAGTGCAAAAATTTACTTTTGATCTGTAGTCTTTTACTAATGTTTCTTTTTCGTCCACCACTTGCATAAAACTTATATTTATCATCACAATATTTACTACTGTTTTATTTTCATCCGTATTCTTCTAAACAATTTTAATATTCATCCATTTTCTATCAAAAAAATAAAAATTAACAAAAATATCAGTTTAGCCACCTGAAATAAAATTTAAATATTTATGAGATTCATGTATATCTATATTTTTTAAATTAATGAAATTTTCTTCAAATTACTTTTAAAAAGCTCATTTGTTTTTTTTTTTTAATTTTCTCCCGAATCTCTTATTTTTTTGATATCTTATATATGTAGCTTAATGCCTTTAAAATTAGTTTTTTATATTCAACTTCTCAACCCTTTCATATTATTAATATCATTTTTTTATTTTCTCATAAAAATTAATTATATTCAAATAAAGTAAATGGGTTAATTTTTGTTTTCAAAAACAAAAGGTAATTGATGAAAATTAGATATTAGTAAAGGTCATGGATAAAAGTGAACTACTAATCAGAGGTTAAGGATCATAAATGTAAATTTTAAAAGTAATGTATGAAAATTGAATTAAATAAAGTTTTGCTAGAAATGTTCATGAATGATAATAAATTTTATTATTTTCTAAAACAATATGAAATAAATTAATATTTTTAAATAAATACAACTTTAAATTTCTAAGCAATAAAATTTTTTGAAGTTTTTTTTTAAAATATAGTTGTCACATTACTTAAAAATTGTTAGTTTCCATATATACAATAATTAATTTGTTAGTTTTCAATATGTGCCGCTAGATTAGGGATGAGTAAAATTCGATTTGACTCAAAAATATCAAATAGAGTTTGAATTTCGAATTATTCGAATCGAGTTAATCAATTTGACTCAAAAAAATCGAAAAGAGTTTGAATTTCGAATTATTTGATCGAGTTAATCGAATCAACTTGATTTTTTTCAAATTCGAGTCGAGTTGAGTTTTTGAATTTGAATAACATAAATAATTCGAATAAATCGAATATCAAACTATAATATTTTAAACTTTAAATTTATATTATTAATTAGTATATTTATTTTACATTTTTACCCCCAACCTTTTTACTTTTCCCTAAAATCTTTTACTACCCCAGCCACCCTTTACCCCAAATTAAAATCCTCCCCAAAAAATCCCTAAACGTTCCCCTAATCTTCTTCTTCATTAGCTCCCCCTATCTATCCCACCTAATGAAACCCCTCTCCCGTCCAACCACCCCTCATCCATTTTCATTACTATCGTCCACCTGAGCTTCGCTATTGCTTCGTCCAGCTCCTACACCTACCAAGTTAAGCTTCACACGACTCTGAGGATTGAGGAAGCTGGTCTGGAAACTAAAAATGGTAAACCCAAAATCAAATCCCTAAAAGGTTATTGTTTGGAAACTAAAAAATATTTGTTACGTATTTGTTCGCTCCTCATCCCCTTCATGAATCTACAAAAAGTTCTTAAAATTGAATTGTTTAATCATTTTGAATTTTCTATTAACAATAAATAGTAATAATTTTATTTATGTCTACTATTTATATTATTGAATTGTTATATCTGTAATCATGCTGAATCTTTATCAATTTTTGTTAAAATTGAATTATTGATGATGCCATAAAATATTAGTGTTAAAATTTTTTGTTGGTATCAATTTTACATTTTATCTTTAAAATAACTTTTATTAAAAAAATCTCATTTTTTACATTTATTATATATTTCAATTTCAAAATACATAGTGTAAATAATCAAAAGACAATTGAAGCAATCAACAAAACTAATTCATATATAAAAGATTAATAAATAAATTATTAGGGGATGAAAGTTAATAACAAATTTGATTA
Source organism: Gossypium anomalum (assembly GCA_025698475.1). Lineage (NCBI taxonomy): Eukaryota > Viridiplantae > Streptophyta > Magnoliopsida > Malvales > Malvaceae > Gossypium > Gossypium anomalum. The sequence continues at coordinate 33,302,056 of CM046960.1, read as the reverse complement.
CGGTGGGTGGCAGTGGCTACAACCTATAAGGACCCTAAGTCAGCATGTCCACTCCCCCACCCACAATTAAAACTGATATGTTATTGTGTTACCAGTTTGTTGTGTACTTGTGTTATTGTTGCTGGTTTATTGGATTTTTATTGTGTTGTTTTTATTTTTTTTTGTTTTGTTGTTTGGACTGATATAGTTTTTGGTTATATTTTGGGCTTTTGCTTATATTTTCTATTATAATCTTGTTGTGTTATTGCTATTGTTATTTGGATTCATATAGTTTACTTGGACTCATGTTGTGTTGCTTTTATTTGTTCACTTTTTTGCTTCAATTTTTCTTTGTATGATCATATTTAAAAACTTTAAAGAAAATTATTTTTAAAACAATTACATAAAAGTAAACAACACCAAGGTCATTCTTTTTAATTTAACTCGAACAAATATATTCGATTTGGTTCGGTTCGAATTTGTTAAACTAAGCCTTATTTGATAATATGTTTTGATATAACAAATTAAATGTTTTTAAATAAAAGTTAAGTTGAACAAATTAATAAAATCAAGTTGAAATGGTTTCAATTAAATCAAACGTTTTCAATTATATTTTAACTGTTTTCAAACAAGTTAGTATTGCTCTAGGATACTTTTTGTCCAAGTATCGATAGTTTTCAAGATATCGATACCCATTCTAAAATTGATACCAAATTGACATTTTGTTTTCAATTTTCACAAAAAGATAAATTTCCTTTGGTATCTTTGCAAACTAAATTTAACAGTCACTGAATCAGGCATTAAATGCTAATAGTATCGATACTCGTAGAAAAAGTATCGATACCTTTTGTTGCAAGTGAATTTAATGATATAGTATTCTCATCTGAACGGCTCTATTCACTCTCACAACAACCATAACAGCTGGAAATCAATTAGATGGTATAAATACCATATTCCAAAGGTTTAGCAACAACAAGAGACATGTACAAAGCTTAAAGATCAATAAAAACAACCTAAGAGCTTAATTGTTTCATACCTTTTCTTGTAAACAATTGTGAACTTTCATTGTAATCATTTAGCTCAAGTGTTCTTCTTGATATTAGTGCTTAATTGGAAAATATTTTGATCTTGTAAGGATTGCTTCTTAGTTTGCTTATTTGTTCTCTTTGAGAGAGGTTAATTCTTAATGTTTGGGTAAAAACCTTAAGGGAGTGCAATCTTAAGATTTTGGGGCATAAATCTTAAGAGAGTTATAATGTTAAACCTTATCCTCAAAGGTTATCAAATTAGTGAATTTAGAGAAAGTCCTTAATTGTGGAGAGCTAAGGTAATGGAGTAGGCAATTGGGGTCGAACCACTATAAATCCTTCTATTCTTTATTGCATATTTTTCATTGCTTCCACCACAATTTCTCAAAGGTCAATTCAACCTCCCTATCGGAGATCTCGAGTTAATCCTTTAGAGCTAAGAATTGGTATCAAAGCTAGTCTCTAAAGATAGTTTAACAACCAAAAGAAGATCCTTGGAGAAGCTCAAATGATCATCAACTCATCCTACAACAATGATGTCTACTTCCAGGTCAATTTTCTTTGGTGAGTCTCAGTCTATCTCCAAACCTCCTTATTTTAGTGGTGCTAACTATTCTTATTGGAAGACAAAGATGATGTTGTTAATCCAAGCAAATAATCTTGCCGTTTGGGACATTATTATTGATGATCCTTTAGTTCTATCCAAACAATAAGGAGAACTTTTAGTTCCAAAAAGCAAGAATGGATGGAATGAGAAGACAAGAGAAGCATTTAACTCAATTTCAAGGCAATGCACTTTTTATTTTGTGCACTTGGTCTGGATGAGTATAGTAGAGTTTTGTCTTGTTCAAACACCAAGGAGAGTTGGGACAAGCTTGAAGTCACCCATGAAGGCATTAGCCAATTGAAGAAGTCTAAACTTGGAATCATTACACTCAACTATGAAACTTTCAAGATGAAGCTTGAAGAGGATATCAAGGAGATGTCTGATTGGTTTACAATCATTATAAATGAATTGAAGTCTTATGGAAAGACTTATCCAAATGAAGAGGTGGTAAGAAAAATGCTTCAAAGCTTACCTACATTATGGGAAGCCAAGGTGACCGTAATTGAAGAAGTAAAGAATTTAAAAACTTTGACATTGGACGAGCTCATCAGTTCTTTTCTTACACATGAGACAAGACTAAACAAATGGGGTGAAGAAGAAAAAATTATGAAAAAGTTATGAAAAAGAATGTTGGTATTGCTTTAAAATCCACCACAAATGAAGATAATGAATCAAGTGAAAAGGTGGATGAAGACAAAGACATGGAGATGGAGATGTTTGTTAGAAGATTCAAGAGGTTCATATAGTCCAATAATGGAAGAATATTTCAAAAGATGGAGGAATTGAAGCTTGAATCTACTAAGGAGGAAGATCATATTATTTGCTATGAGTGCAAGAAATCGAGACACATCAAGTATGATTGTTGTAACACCCCTAACCTGTAACCATCATCGGAATAGGTTAAGAGGCATTACCAAACTCGAAACTCAGATCAGAACAATCAAATATCAATTATTATCTCGATTCAATAAATACAAGTCATTCATATTTAATATGAATTTAAACCGAGTATACAAAATCTAAACCATGCATTCAGGACTAAATCGATAAGATATGAGCTTTTCAGAACTTAAAAATTTTTTCAACTTTTCAAAGGTCACACGCCCATGTGAATAGGCCGTGTGCCTCACACGGCTTTAGACACGCCCGTGTGTCTAAACCACGGCAAAACAGGGTATACATACTGACTTGTCCACACGGCCACAAAACACGCCCGTGTGCCAGCCCGTATGCCATATACGACCAATACACAAGGTTGTGTGTCTAGGCCCTGCCAAAATTGGAGGGTATACTGACTTTAATTTGTAGGGTACCCCAGGGGACACACGGCCGTGCAACATGACCGTGTATCGCATACAGCTAAGACACACACCCGTGTCTCTACCCGTGTGGACAAAAATAGGCCATTTGAATAGCCAACTTGCCACCCCAATTGGGTCAAACCTACAAGTACCAAACTAAACATATTTGCACAACCTTTTATGACCAATTCAAGACCAAAACATAGGCCATTCATGGCATATCATTTCCAACCAAAACCATGCTCATAAGCCTTACTACTCTAAGTCAAAACATAAGACAAAAGCATACTAAAACATTTCTTTCAATACATCATTCAATCTCATGCTCAAACTTACCAAAACCTATCAACATTTACCATTTCTTTGGCCAACCAAAAACATACCACAATTGCACATTAACATCACGTACCAAAAACCACATCATAACCACATCCATGCCAAGCCATATCACATGGCTAAATATATACATCACAAAACATAATCTAAACACTCCTAGCCTATACATGCCATACTTTAACATATTCATATTCAAAAGTACAAAAATAAGGTTCGATAGTCTGGTGACGATCCTGGACGATCCCCGAGCCCACAGTAGCTTTGATATCTATAAAACAATGTAAACACACACAAAGTAAGCTTTTAAAAGCTTAGTAAGCTCGTACCAAATATCATCAAAAGTTTATAAAATATAAAACATCAACACATAAGTACTTATTAATTCTCAAATCATCTATCAATTCTATGCCAACACAATTCATATATTTATACCAATTCAATGAACCTCATACATAATAACATCTACCACATAGGTATCACACATACCTAAGCCTTCTCGTATTTATTCATTTTGATCCTCACCTCTTGTTCGGATATTTTAAGACTTATTGAAGATTGCTCATGCTTTAAACATCCGCACACTTAGTGCTTTAAGGATTAGCCAAAGGTAGAATGATTTCTCACACTTAGTGCCATCACAATTAACCGAAGCTATCTCGGTATCGCACACTTAGTGCCTCATATAGACGAAGCTAGTTTGAATCGCACACTTAGTGCAAATATAATTGATTTATCATCGTATTCATCCAAAACCAAATATATACACAATCTATGTATAATCAAAGCATCAAAATATACTTGTAACATCATGTTTTACGTACGAACTTTCCTCGTACTAGGAATTGTCGACTCGGACTGTTTACTCTATAACTTTCGACTTCCCTCGGTCTAAATTCGAATTCCTCTTTTCTTGGTCTATATGTATTCAAAATTAACCCTTTTATTCATCAAATAATTCAAATCAATCCATAAACATACATTTAGGGCATTTTACAATTTAGCCCTTACATTTTCACATTTTGACACTTTAGTCCCTAATTCACAAAATCACAAAATACATATAATTTGCATATACTCATGCTTGGCCGAATTCTCCTAGTACTCATACTAGTCCACACATTTCATTTATTTCACATTTTAGTCCTCCAAATCTCATTTTCACAATTTAGCCCAAATTACTCAATTTTCAAAAACAACATATGTTAACCCAAAACATATCTTTCATAATTCATCAACTAACATCACAAAGCTCATAGTTTCATCAATGACATAACTCAAAATCATCAACAAAATCAGAAATTGAGATATGGGCTTAATAGAACACTAAGTAACGATCACAGAAACGTAGAAATTATCAAAAATCGAACAAAACTCATACCTTAATTAAGCCTTGTGTGTGTCGAAACTTAAAGCTCTTCAAACATAGGTTTTCTTTTCTATTTTCGGTGGAGAACATACATAATGGCCTTATTTTTCATGTTTTGTTATAATAATATTTACATAATAAACATTTTACCATTATAACCTTTGTTAAACCATTATAAAATCACATAATGGATGGTTATTAATGTTCATTCAAACTTTCAATGGTCAAATAACCACATAAGGACCTCTCATTTACAAAGTCATATCAAATAGACACTTTAACAGGTAGCAGGTAACTTTTACATTTTACGCGATTAGGTCCTTTTTCAAAATTAAGCACACAAACATTCAAATTTTTATACGAGACTTTCACACATGCTCATTCACATATAATAAACACAGAAAATAATATTTAAATATTTTTTAACTCAGATTTGTGGTCCCAAAACTACTATTCCGACTAGGGTCTAAACTAGACTATTATAATTCTCCCCCTTAGAGATTTTTGTCCCCGAAAATCTTACCGTTGAACAGATTCGAATATTGCTGTCTCATAACATACTCAGGCTCCCATGTGGCCTCTTTAATACTGTGTTAATGCTACATCACTTTTACTAACGAAATTTTCTTATTTTGTAGTTCTTTAACCTCGCGAGCTAAGATTCAAATCGGCTTTTCTATGTAGGTCATATCAGACTGAATTTCAATTTCAGATGGAGGAATCACATGCGATCGATCTATATCATCAAAGCATCGATACGTGAAACACATCATGAATGTTTTCTAGCTCTGGTGGCAACAACAATCTATATGTTACCGACCTAATATGCTCGGTAATCTCATACGACCCAATGAACCTTGAACTCAATTTACCTTTTCTACCAAAACGAAGTACTCTCTTTCACGGAGATACTTTTAAAAAAACTTTGTTGCCAATCTCAAATTCAATGTCTTTTCTTTTCAAATCTGCATAAGATTTTTGACGATCGGAAGCTGCTTTCAAACTATCTCTAATCACTTTCACTTTCTATTTAGTTTCTTTATCAAATCAACCCCGTGTATCTTATTTTCACTGAGCTCAGTCCAATACAAAGGTGTACGGCATTTGCGACCATATAAAGCTTCGTACGGTGCCATTTTAATGCTTGATTGGAAACTGTTATTATAAGCAAACTCAATCAAAGGAAAATATTGTTCCCACGAACCTTCAAACTCAAGAATGCAACATCTCAACATATCCTCGAGTATCTGAATAACCCGCTCGGATTGACCATCTGTTTGCGGGTGAAAAACAGTACTGAAGTGCAATTTAGTACCCAGAGCATCTTGCAATTTCTTCTAGAATCGTGATGTGAATCTCGGATCTCTGTCTAATACAATAGATAATGGCACACCGCGCAATCTCACAATATCGAAGATGTATAACTCAGCTAATTTATCAAGCGAGTAATCAGATCGTACTGGAATAAAATGAGCTGATTTCGTCAAACGATCAACTGTAACCCAGATAACATCTTTCTTTCTCAGAGTCAGAGGCAAACCCGAAACAAAATCCATTATCACTCGATCCCATTTCCACTCCGGAACCATAATCGGTTGTAACAAACCAGATGGCACCTGATGTTCAGCTTTAACTTGCTAACAAATCAAACATTTAGAAACAAAGTTAGGGATATCTCTTTTCATTCCGAACCACCAGTAATGTTGTTTCAGATCATTATACATTTTCGTACTACCCGGATGCACAGATAACCAACTGTTATGAGCTTCACTCAAAATCATCTGAATTAACTCTAGATTTCTTGGGACACAAATTCTATCTCGGAATCTTAGACAATTATCTTTATCAACTCTGTATTCTGAATTAGACTCTACATCGCACTAAGCTCGTTTAGCTAAAAACTCATTATCAATCTTCTAAGCTTCAATAATCTGTTGTAAGAACAAAGGTCTTGCTTTCAATTCAGTTAAAACTGAACCATCATCGGACAGAACCAAATAAGCATTCATCGCACGCAGAGCAAACAATGATTTTTGACTCAACGCATCAGCAACAACATTTGCTTTTCCCGGATGATAATCAATCACAAGTTCATAATCTTTTAGCAATTCTAACCACATTCTTTGTCGCAGATTTAGATTTTTCTGAGTCATCAAATATTTCAAACTCTTATGATCTGAATACACATGACATTTCTCACCAAATAGATAGTGGCGCCAAATCTTCAATGCGAACACAATCGCAGCCAACTCAAGATTGTGTGTTGGATAGTTCTTTTCATGCGACTTTAACTGTCTAGAAGCATATGCAATGACTTTATCTTCTTGCATCAAAACACAGCCCAGACCAATCAACGAAGCATCACTATATATCACAAATTCTTTACCCAATTCAAGTTGTACTAAAACTTGGGCCTCTGTCAATAATACTTTCAACTGCTCAAAGCTCTGCTGACACTTTTCTGACCATTCAAATTTAACATCTTTTTGAAGTAGTTTCGTTAACGGTGTTGCAATCATAGTGTTAACGGTGTTGCAATAATAGAAAAGCCTTTTACAAATTGTCTATAATAACCAACAAGTCCCAGAAAACTGCGGGCTTCAGAGACATTGCTCGGAGGTTTTCAATCCAGAATAGCTAAAAACTTGCTTGGATCAACTCGGATACCAGATGTTGATACAATATGACCCAGAAAATTAACTTTTTGCAACCAGAATCACATTTACTAAATTTCGCATGCAACTGTTTATCTCGCAGAGTCTGTAACACTAATCTCAAATGCTCGGCATGTTCAAATTCATTACGTGAATAAATCAATATGTCATCAATGAATACAACAACAAATTGATCTAGATACGGTTTGAAAATCCTATTCATCAAATCCATAAAGATAGCAGGTGCGTTAGTCAATCCGAAAGGCATAACTAAAAATTCATAACTAAAAATTCATAGTGGTCGTACCTCGTTCCGAAAGCAGTTTTTGGAATGTCTGAGTCTTTTACTCGCAACTGATAATAACCTGATCTCAAATCTATTTTCAAAAACACAGCAACTCATTTCAAATGATCGAACAAATCATCAATTCGGGGTAAAGGATACTTATTCTTGATAATCACTATGTTCAACTGACGATAATCGATACACATTCTCATCGTACCGTCTTTCTTTTTCTCAAATAGAATCGGAGCACCCCAGGGTGAGAAACTCGATCTAGCAAATCCTCTATCAGTCAATTCTTGCAACTGAGACTTTAATTCTTTTAGTTCGGTCAGAGCCATTTTATACGGAGCTATCGAAATCGGAGTAATACCAGGTACCAATTCAATGCCAAATTTAACTTCTCAAATCGGAGGTAATCCAGGAAGTTCTTCAGGAAACACATCAGGGAACTCATAGACGACAGTCATAGATTCAACTTTCTTTTCTGACACTCTCGAATCAATCACATATGCAAAATAGGCTTCACAACCCTTTCTCACATTACTTAAAGCTTTCATCGAAGATATCACAGCAGGCAATCCATTCAAATCACTAGATTCAATTCTAACTATTTCATCATTCTTGCATCTCAAATCAATAGTTTTCCGTTTGCAGTTCACAACAGCATCATGCAAAGTTAACCAATCCATACCCAGAATTATATCAAACTCATCAAAAGGTAACAGCATCAGATCAACCGGAAAACAAGTATCTCAAAACATTAACGGATAATTCTTGCAGACTTTATCAACCAAAACACATCTGCCTAGGGGGTTCGAGACTCTAATTACAAATTTAGTAGACTCTACAAGAAAAGTCTTACTGTTCACTAAGTTCATGCATATATACGAATGGGTTGATCCAGGATCTATCAAAGCAATCACAGAAGTAGCATGAAAAGTAAATGTACCCGTAATCACATCTGGCGATGAAGCTTCCTCACGAGCTTGGATAGCATAAGCTCTAGCAGGTGCACGAGCCTCGGATCTAATAGTTGTATCTTTTGTTCCTCTCTGACTACCGCTTACATTTCACATATTTCTAGGAGGTCTACCAAGAAAAACGTTGCCACTTGGCCTCGGATTCTGAACATTATCTTTTTCAACTAAATCTGGGCAATCTTTTATAAAGTGATTTCGTGAACCAAAACTGTAACAAGCTCAGTTATTACTTTTTCCCCAGCATTCTCCAAAATGTCATCTTCCACATTGAACACAGTTAGGCTTTTCATTCTTTGCATTACCAACACCGGCAACAAACGTAGCTGGAGCTTTGGAATTTGAATGCGATCTAGCATGCTCTCTATTCGAATGTCCCACACTAGCCTTTGAATGGCTATTATCATCTCTGAACTTCTTTGATGCAGACTGAAATGATTTGCCCAATGATCTCTTTCGTACTTCTCTAGCTTCAAAATCAACTTTTCTTTTCTCTTTCCTGAGATCTTTAGCTTTACATGCTCGTTCAACAAGCATAACAAATTCTTTAATTTCCAGAATCTCGACTAACAAACGAATATCCTCGTTCAAGCCATCCTCGAATCTTTTGCACATTATTGCCTCAGTAGATACACATTCACGAGCATATTGACTCAGTCTCACAAATTCCCGCTGGTATTCTGTGACAGACATATGGCCTTGTTTAAGCTTGAGAAACTCTTTATGTTTTTGGTCAATAAATATCTGACTGATATATTTCTTCCAAAATTCAGCTTGGAAGAAATCCCATGTGACTCGTTCACTCGGAACCACGGATATTAAAGTCTTCCACCAGTGATACACCGTATCTCTTAAAAGTGAAACAACACATTTTATGCATTCCTTGGGATTCAATGACAATTCATCAAATACTCGTATTGTGTTCTCTAACCAGAACTCAGCTCTTTCAGCATCATCGTTCGTTGTAGCTCAGAACTCTTCGACCCCATATTTTCTAATCTTATCGACTAGTGGCCTACTTAACTGAATCGGATTCACTGATGTCATAGCAGGAGCTTGTGGAGGATTAACCGGGAGTAGAGGTTGTTGAACAGTTGGATTGGTTCTAATATATTAACTAAACCAATCGTTCATCATCTGATAGAAGGCTTGTCTAGCCTCACCATCACGGCTACTCGTAGTCAGTCTAGAATCAGACGGCGCCGTCCCTTACGCGGGAGTAGGCGCTACGGCTCTTTCGGGATCTATTTGATATATAAAAGCACATTTTAATGTCAGGATTCATCACACTATCGCAATTCATAAATATGACATGTATAGCTAGACTCATATACGCTATGGTAGTCTTAGAACTGACTAAACCATAGCTCTGATACCAATAAAATATAACACCCCTAACCTGTAACCGTCACCGGAATAGGTTAAGTGTAACGCCCTCATGCCCGATACCGACGCCGGAATCGAGCTTGAGGTGTTGCCGAACATAACTTATCAATTTAAGTACTTCGAATCATTTGTTTCTACATTCACAGCTTTCTAGCTATCTGCATCATAGTTACAAGAAAAATTATATCTCGAGTTACGAAACTCAAAATCAAGATCTGTAAATTTTTCCCAAATTTAGACTCATATATCTATTTACTAATTTTTTTCTAGAATTTTTGGTTGGGCCAACTAGTACAGTTTATTAGTTAAAATCTCCCCTATTTCAGGGTTCGACTGCTCTGACCTCTGTGTATTACGAATTAGATATCTCTCTATACAAAATTTCAATAACTATGAGGTTTATTTATATTAAAACTATACTCAATAAGGAATCTGTACATGTAAATAAAAACTTCTAATTATTTTTGTAAAATTTATTATGAATTTTTAAAGTCAAAACAGGGGATCCAGAAATCATTCTGGCCCTATTTCACAAAAGTTTAAATATCTCATAAAATATAATTTATATGCCTGTTTTGTTCAATCCACATGAAAATAGACTCATTAAGATTCAATTTCGTAACTTAATCATCATTTAGTTCCACTCATACTATTTTTAGTGATTTTTCAAATTCATGTCATTGCTGCAGCAATATTCTGTTTTAAGGCAAGTTTCATCTTTCCATGAAATTTTTTTTTATGAACTAGATAACCTATTAAACTTCCATGATATCAAACATGATCTAATTAGCCATCACCATGACTTATCAATATCAAACATTTTCTCAACCAAACATGGCCATATCATAAAATTATTTACACAAAATAGGTACATTGCTATACATGCCATACTTAAGTTTTACAAGCCATTTACCAATAGAAATCCTTCTGGATAGTGTGATCGAACCTTCGACTGTCCCGATTCTGAGCCGCTTGTTCAAAACTACAGATGAATGAAAAGGAGGAGTAAGCATAAATGCTTAGTAAGTTCATATGCAAATAACAAGTAACATAACAATACAATTATAACAAACAACCTTAGCATGGCATCACCAAAACATATATCACAATTCTAAACATTATTCATCATCTTACTACTTTATCGTTGTTGTATCTATTTTTAACCCGAGGGTTAAGTACATACCTGTCCAAAGTGCCCATTTCACAACACTTACCAAAACGTCAGTTGCATCTTAAGTGTTCTTCCATTTCATAGAAATTTTCACCCGTTGAACACATCGGAATATAACTCGGATACACGGGTAATTTGCACATAAGTGCCACATATGTAATCAAGCAATCATGTAACCCGCCCATAAGTGAACTCAGACTCAACTCAACGAGTTTGGGCGTTCGCATCCATAAGTGAACTCGGACTCAACTCAACGAGCTCGGATGCCTAGTTACATCTCACGAACTCGGACTCAACTCAACGAGTTCGAACATTCGCATCCATAAGTGAACTTGGACTCAACTCAACGAGTTCGGATGCTCAACCATCCTAGTGACATGTCACTTGTATCCTAATCTATTCCTAAGGTTCAAACGGGATTTTCCTCGAACACATATCCTTGCCATCTTCCGTAAAATATCGAAACCAATACTTAGAAGCACTTTATATTTAACAAATAATACAAATAATTTGCATTTTATTCGAAAATAACCACAAAGCATATATTTCATAATAAAAATCATCATATCATATAATTAACATCAATAATTTAAAAATAACAATTATACTACATTATTTACACATGAACTTACCTTGGTACCAAAATATAAAGATTTTGCAATTTAATCCACAATCTTTTCTTTTCCTCGATCAAGACTTGATTCCCATTTCTCTTGATCTATAATACCAAATTAATCTTATTTATACATTTAATACAAACTTTGGCAAAATTACATTTTTGCCCCTAAACTTTTGCATAATTACACTTTTGCCCCTAGGCTGAGAATTAAACTTCATCCCTTATTCTTATGTTTTATGACATGCTGATCATTTTTCCCTTCTATGGTAACATCAAATTCACACTCTAACATGTACTTATGACTATTAGGTATTTTTACCGATTAAGCCCTTTTACTCGTTTTTGCTTAAAACCGAGTAGCATAAGTTGTCTAACATAATTTAAAACCTCATATTATATCATAAAACATCAAAATACACAAATTTCACCTATGGGTATTTTTCCAAATATAAATTCTAGGTTGAATTATTGCTAGCATAAGCTTAATCGAACTACTGGATTCCAAAAACGTAAAGAACATTAAAAGCGGGCTTGGAATCACTTACTATGGAGCTTGGAAGCTTGAAACAAACCCTAGCTATGGAGAACCCTTGAAATTTCGGCCTAATGAAGAAGATGGACAAAAATTGGCTTTTAATTTTGTTTTTAATTCATTTTAATAACTAAATGACCAAAATACCCTTACTACTAAACTTTCCAAAAATTCTTTCCATGTCCTAATTTTGTCCATGAACTTAAAATTAGTCAAATTGCTATTTAAGACCTCCTAATTAATATTTCAATGCAATTTCATACTAAAAACTTCTAGAATGCAAATTTTGCAACTTATTCGATTTAGTCCCTACTTTCAATTTAAACACTTTAGGCATAGAATTTCATCACGAAATTTTCACACAATCATGCAATCATATCATAATCATCAAAATAATTATAAAATAATTATTTATATCTCGTATTTATGGTCACGAAACCACTATTCTGATTAAGCCTTAATTCAGGATATTACAACTCTCCCCCCTTTTAAGGATTTTCGTCCTCGAAAATCTTACCGCAGAAAAGTGTGTGGGTATTGGTTTCTCATAGTTTCTTCAGTTCCCATGTAGTCTCTTCTACCCCATGCTTCGCCACAATACTTTCATGAGAGTGACACTTTTATTTCTTAGTTTCTTGACCTCTCGAGCTAAGATCTTAATCGGTTCTTCTTAAGTAAGTCATATCCGTAGTAGTTCAATTTACGCCGATGAAATTATATGTGAAGGATCCGAGCGATACCGACGTAGCATAGATACGTGGAATACATCATGAATCCTCTCTAATTCAGGTGGTAATGCTAGCCGATATGCTACCGGTCCAACTTTTTCAATTATTTCATACGGCCCAATAAAACGCGGACTTAACTTGCCCTTCCGTCCAAATCTGAGAACTTTCTTCCACGGGGATACTTTCAAAAACACTTTGTCACCAACTTGATATTCAATCTCTTTTCTCTTCAAATCTGCATACGATTTTTGTCTGTCTGAAGCTGCTATCAAGCAATCTCTGATGACTTTTATTTTCTCTTCTGTTTCCTTAACTAGATCGACCCGTAAATCTGGTTTTCCTTAAGCTCTGTCCAATACAAAGGTGTACGACATTTACTTCCATAAAAAGCTTCATAAGGTGCCATCTTCAAACTCGTCTGATAACTATTATTATAAGCAAATTCTACCAACGATAAATACCTTTCCCAACTACCTTGAAATTCCAATACGCAACATCTGAGCATATCTTCAAGAATCTGAATTACTCTCTCTGATTGTCCATCGGTTTGTAGATGAAAGGCAGTGCTAAAATTTAACTTTGTACCTAATGCTTCTTGCAACTTTTGCCAAAACCGTGAAGTAAATCTCGGATCTCTATCCGAAATGATTGACAAAGGTATTCCATGAAGTCTAACAATCTCACGAATATACAATTCAGCCAACTTATTAAGAGAATAATCCGTGCGTCTTAGGAATAAAATGAGCCGATTTAGTCGATCATCAACTATTACCCAGATGGCATTTTTCTTCGCTGGAGTTAACGGCAACCCTGATATAAAATCCATGGTAATTCGATCCCATTTCCATTCAGGAACCATGATAGGCTGAAGTAATCCCGAAGTTACTTGGTGTTCGGCTTTCACTTGTTGACAAACTAAGCACTTTGATACAAACTCAGAAATATCTCTTTTCATTCCACTCCACCAGTACATTTTCTTCAAGTCATTATACATCTTCGTACTGCCCGGATGAACCCCCAAACAACCATTATGTGCTTCATACAAAATCTTTTGAATCAACTCATCATTTTTCGGTACACAAATCGGATTTTTAAACATCAAACAACCATAAGAATTGATTCCGAAATCTGATCCTGTATCAGCTTCACACTGCTTTCTCTTGGCTTGCAAATCTTGGTCATTTTTCTGAGCTTCACAAATCTCTTGTAAAAACATCGGTCTTGCTCTTAACTCTGCTAGAATCGAACCATCATCTGATACCTTTAATCGAGTGTTCATAGCTCTCAAAGCAAATAGTAACTTTCTGCTCAAAGCATCGGCAACCACATTCGCTTTTCCCGGATGATAATCAATAACAAGCTCATAATCTTTCAATAACTCCAACCATCTACGTTGTCTCAAATTTAAGTCTTTTTGTGACATCAAGTATTTAAGACTTTTGTGATCAGTATATACTCGGCACTTTTCACCATACAAATAATGTCGCCAAATCTTCAAAGCAAATACCACCGCAGCCAATTCCAAATCTTGAGTAGGATAATTCCTCTCATGAGGTTTTAACTGCCTCGAAGCATAAGCCACCACTTTTCCTTCTTGCATGAGTACACATCCTAAGCCATTTCGAGAAGCATCACTATACACCACAAATTCTTTACCTGATTCGGGTTGTACTAACACTGGTGCTTGATTAATAACTTTTCAATTCTTGAAACTTTCTTGACATTCTTCCGTCCATTCAAATTTAACATCCTTTTGGAGTAGTCTAGTCATAGGAGCAACAATTATAGAAAATCCGTTTACAAACCGTCGATAATACCCAGCTAGCCCCAAGAAACTTCTAACTTCAGTTACGTTTTTCGGTGGTTTCCAATCAATAATGGCTGAAATTTTACTAGGATCAACCCGTATACCATCACCTGAAACAATATGACCCAAAAATCCAACTTCCCGGAACCAAAATTCACTTTTACTAAACTTAGCATACAGCTGTTTATCTCTCAAATTTTGCAAAACTATCCTCAAATGCTCAGCATGCTCTGTCTCATCTTTTGAATAAATTAAAATGTCATCTATAAACACCACAACAAATTTTTCCAAGTATAGCCGAAAATGCGATTCATTAAATCCATAAACATAGCAGGAGCATTTGTCAACCCGAATGGCATAACTAAAAATTCATAATGACCGTACCTTGTTCTAAAAGCAGTTTTAGGCACATCTGACTCTTTTACTCGCAGCTGATAATACCCAGATCTTAAGTCAATCTTTGAAAACCATGTCGCTCCTTTTAGCTGATCAAACAAATCATCAATTCTCGGCAATGGATACTTGTTTTTGATTGTCACTTTGTTTAACTGCCGATAGTCAACACACAACCTCATAGAACCATCCTTCTTTTTCACAAATTACACAGGAGCACCCCAAGGTGAAAAACTCGGTCTTACAAAGCCTTTATCAGTTAACTCTTGCAACTGTGACTTTAATTCTTTCAACTCTGTTGGTGCCATTCTATATGGAGCAATCGAAATCGGAGCTGTTCCCAGTATCAAATCAATACCAAATTCTACTTCCCTGATTGGAGGCAAACCCGGCAATTCTTCTGGAAATACATCCTCAAATTCACACACAACCGGCACTGATTCAACTTTCTTTTCAACTTCTTTTGTATTAATTACATACGCCAAATTAGCTTCATAACCCTTTCTCAAATATCTCTGAGCCGACATCGAAGAAATCACACTAGACAATACCTTTGATTTATCTGATTCAACCCGTAGAGTTTCACCGTTTTCACACTTTAATTCTATAACCTTTTCTTTGCAATTTACTATAGCATCATGCAATGTCAACCAATCCATACCCAAAATAACATCAAATTCATCAAACGGCAAACAACATCAAGTCGGTAGGAAAGTAATGACCCCAATCATTAAAGGGCATTTCTTGCTTACTTTATCAACTATCACACATTTGCCTAACGGGTTCGACACTCTAATCATAAATTCTGTGTTCTCAACAGGTATATTCATACTAGACACCAGTTTTATGCATACATATGAATGAGTAGAACCAGGATCAATCAAAGCAATAACATTAATATCATAAAGAGAAAATGTACCGGTAATCACATCGGGTGAGGAAGCATATTCACGCGCTTTAATAGCATAAGTTCTAGCCGGAGCTCTTCCTTCCGATCTAGCTGCTGCATCTCTGGCTACATTCTTACTGCTTGTTTCACTTCCAGCTTTTCTCGGATACCTTCCCCTCAAGCCTGCACCACTAGCTTTTACATTCTGAAATTTTTCTTTCTCAGCTCTCTCTGGGCAGTCTCTAATAAAATGATCCGGAGAACCACATCGAAAACATTCATTTGCTATGCACGGACCAAAATGATTTCTACCACACTGCTGGCACTCGGGTTTAACAAATCTCGAGTTCTCTACACCGGGTTGTAGAAGTATTCGAGAGATTTAGGACCCACATTCCGCTTCTTAAAATTTCCATATGATTGCCCAAATTGAAACTTGAGAACGAGGATTCATATTTCTTGACTTTCTGGGGTTCTTTGTGAAGGTGCCTTACTCATTGGCCTTTTCTTCCAATTTCGTGTCTCAGCCTCTACCTTTCTCTTCTCTTTAAGTAGTTCTTCAGCCTTGCAAGCTCGATCAACCAGTACTACCATTTCTTTTAGTTCAAGGATCTCGACAAATACCTTAATGTCTTCGTTGAGCCCGTCTTCAAATCGTCGGTACATCTTGGCTTTTGTAGGAACATATTTCCTGGCATACTTACTCAATCGAACAAACTCTCTTTCATATTCTGAGACTGTCATATTACCTTGCTTTAGCTCAAGAAACTCTTTACATTTCTGATCAATAAATCTTTCACTAATATATTTCTTCCGAAACTCTTCTTGAAAGAATTCCCAGGTTACCCTCTCTTTCGGTACCACCGAAATTAAAGTCTTCCACCAATTGTAGGCTGAATCTCTCAACAAAGATGTAGCACATTTCAAACATTCTTCAGGTGTAGAAGATAATTCATCAAATACCCGGATAGAATTTTCAAGCCAGAACTCTGCTTTCTCTGCATCATCATCAATATTTGCTCTAAATTCTTGACCCCTTGTTTACTGAATTCTATCAACGGGGTTTCGTGAAATTTTATCATATCCACTCCTTGAGGCATCGGAGGCATAGGTTGAGGAATTGGGGAGGTGGGGAGGTCGTACATTTGGTTTCGTGCGAGCGAACTCGGTGTACCATGCACTCATCATTTGGAGAAAGGCTTCCGATCCCTTTCTCCTCCTCCGACCAACAGATGGGAGGTGGGTTTTGATCAGTCTTTGCCCTTCACCGTAGGAGTGGTGCATTACTCTCTACTTCATCTGCCACAGTTGGATCAGGATCCATTTACTATATAAAAAATCATTTAAAAAAGTCAGAAGTCGTCACACTATCACAATTTATACAAATGGCATGTATAGCAAAAATCCGTACATACAACACGTAGTCCGAGAACTGACTAAACCTGCTCTGATACCACCAAATGTAACGCACCCACGCCAGAGATCGCCGCCGGAATCGAGCTTGAGGTGTTACCGAACATAACTTATCAATTTAAGTACTTCGAATCATTTGTTTCTACATTCACAGCTTTCTAGCTATCTGCGTCACAGTTACAAGAAAAATTATATCTCGAGTTACGAAACTCGAAATCAAGATCTGTGAATTTTTCCTAAATCTAGACTCATATATCTATTTACTAATTTTTTTCTAGAATTTTTGGTTGGGCCAATTAGTACAGTTTATTAGTTAAATTCTCCCCTGTTTTAGGGTTTGACTGCTCTGACCTCTGTGTATTACGAATCAGATATCTCTCTATAAAAAATTTCAATGACTATGAGGTTTATTTATATTAAAACTATACTCAATAAGGAATCTGTACATGTAAATAAAAACTTCTAATTATTTTTGTAAAATTTATTATGAATTTTTAAAGTCAGAATAGGGGATCCAGAAATCATTCTAGCCCTGTTTCACAAAAGTTTAAATATCTCATAAAATATAATTTATATGCCTGTTTTGTTCAATCCACATGAAAATAGACTCATTAAGCTTCAATTTCATAACTTAATCATCATTTAGTTCCACTTATAATATTTTTAGTGATTTTTCAAATTCATGTCATTGCTGCTGCAATATTCTGTTTTAAGGCAAGTTTCATCTTTCCATGAAATTTTTTTTTATGAACTAGATAACCTATTAAACTTCCATGATATCAAACATGATCTAATTAGCCATCACCATGACTTATCAATATCAAACATTTTCTCAACCAAACATGGCCATATCATAAAATTATTTACACAAAATAGGTACATTGCTATACATGCCATACTTAAGTTTTACAAGCCATTTACCAATAGAAATCCTTCGGATAGTGTGATCGAACCTTCGACCTGTCCCGATTCCTAAGCCGGCTTGTTCAAAACTACAGTGAATGAAAAGCAGGGAGTAAGCATAAATGCTTAGTAAGTTCATATGCAAATAACAAGTAACATAACAATACAATTATAACAAACAACCTTAGCATGGCATCACCAAAACATATATCACAATTCTAAACATCTTTCATCATCTTACTACTTTATCGTTGTTGTATCTATTTTTAACCTAAGGGTTAAGTACATACCTGTCCAAAGTGCCCATTTCACAAGACTTACCAAAACGTCACGTGCATCTTAAGTGTTCTTCCATTTCATAGAAATTTTCACCCGTTGAACACATCGGAATATAACTCGGATACACAGATAATTTGTACATAAGTGCCACATATGTAATCAAGCAATCATGTAACCCGCCCATAAGTGAACTCGGACTCAACTCAACGAGTTCGGGCGTTCGCATCCATAAGTGAACTCAGACTCAACTCAACGAGCTCGGATGCCTAGTTACATCTCAAGAACTCGGACTCAACTCAACGAGTTCGAACATTCGCATCCATAAGTGAACTCGGACTCAACTCAACGAGTTCGGATGCTCAACCATCCTAGTGACATGTCACTTGTATCCTAATCTATTCCTAAGGTTCAAACGGGATTTTCCTCGAACACATATCCTTGCCATCTTCCGTAAAATACCGAAACCAATACTCGGTAGCACTTTATATTTAACAAATAATACAAATAATTTGCATTTTATTCGAAAATAACCACAAAGCATATATTTCATAATAAAAATCAGCATATCATATAATTAACATCAATAATTTAAAAATAACAATTATACTACATTATTTACACATGAACTTACCTTGGTACCAAAATATAAAGATTTTGCAATTTAATCCACAATGTTTTCATTTCCTCGATCGAGACTTGATTCCCGTTTCTCTTGATCTATAATACCAAATTAATCTTATTTAATACATACATTCATCAAAACAGCATTTAATACAAACTTTGGAAAAATTATATTTTTGCCCCTAAACTTTTGCATAATTACACTTTTACCCCTAGGCTCGGGAATTAAACTTCATCCCTTATTCTTATGTTTTATGACATGTTGATCATTTTTCCCTTCTATGGTAACATCAAATTCACACTCTAACATGTACTTATGACTATTAGGTATTTTTACTGATTAAGCCCTTTTACTCGTTTTTGCTTAAAACCGAGTAGCACAAGTTGTCTAACATAATTTAAAACCTCATATTCTATCATAAAACATCAAAATACACAAATTTCACCTATGGGTATTTTTCCAAATATAAACCCTAGGTTGAATTATTGCTAGCATAAGCTTAATCGAGCTATCGGGATTCCAAAAACGTAAAGAACATTAAAAACGGGGCTTGGAATCACTTACTATAGAGCTTGGAAGCTTGAAACAAACCCTAGCTATGGAGAACCCTTGAAATTTCGGCCTAATGAAGAAGATGGACAAAAATTGGCTTTTAATTTTGTTTTTAATTCATTTTAATAACTAAATGACCAAAATGCCCTTACTACTAAACTTTCCAAAAATTCTTTCCATGTCCTAATTTTGTCCATGAACTTAAAATTAGTCAAATTTCTATTTAAAACCTCCTAATTAATATTTCAATGCAATTTCATACTAAAAACTTCTAGAATGCAAATTTTGCAACTTATTCGATTTAGTCCCTACTTTCAATTTAAACACTTTAGGCATAGAATTTCATCACGAAATTTTCACACAATCTTGCAATCATATCATAATCATCAAAATAATTATAAAATAATTATTTCTATCTCGAATTTGTGGTCACGAAACCACTATTCCGATTAAGCCCTAATTCAGGATATTACATTAAGAGGCATTATCGAACTCGTAACTCAGATCAGAACAATTAAATATCAATTATTATCTCGATTCAATAAATACAAGTCATTCATATTCAATATGAATTTAAACCAAGCATACAAAATCTAAACCATGCATTCAGGACTAAATCGATAACTTATGAGCTTTTCAAAGCTTAAATTTTTTTTCAACTTTTCAAAGGTCACACGCTCGTGTGAACAGGCCGTGTGCCTCACACTGCTTTAGACACGTCCGTGTGTTTAAACCGTGGCAAAACAGGGCATACATACTGACTTGTCTACACAACCACAAAACACGCACGTATGCCAGCTCCTGTGCCATACACGATCAATAGACACGCCCGTGTGTCTAGGCCGTGTCAAAATTGGAGGGTATACTGACTTTAATTTGTAGGGTACCCTAGGGGACACACGGCCCTACAACATGACCGTGTGTCGCACGCAGCTGAGACACACGCTCGTGTCTCTACCTGTGTGGACAAAAATAGGCCATTTGAATAGCCAACTTGCCACCCCAATTGGGTCAAACCTACAAGCACAAAAATAAACATATTTACACAACCTATTATGACCAATTCAAGACCAAAACATAAGCCACTCATGGCATATCATTTCCAACCAAAACCATGCTCATAAGCCATACTAATCTAAGTCAAAACATAAGACAAAAGCATACTAAAACATTTTTTCAATACATCATTCAATATCATGCTCAAACTTACCAAAACCTGTCAACATTTACCATTTCTTTTGGCCAACCAAAAACATACCACAATTGTACATTAACATCACCTACCAAAAACCACATCATAACCACATCCATACCAAGCCATATCACATGGCTAAATATATACATCACAAAACATAATCTAAACACTCCTAGCCTATACATGCCATACTTTAACATATTCATATTCAAAAGTACCAAAATAAGGTTCGATAGTGTGGTGACGATCCTCGACGATCCCCGAGCCCATAGTAGCTTCAATATCTATAAAACAATGCAAACACACATAAAGTAAGCTTTCAAAAGCTTAGTAAGCTCGTACCAAATATCATCAAATTAATTCTCAAATCATCTATCAATTCTATGCCAACACAATTCATATATTTATACCAATTCAATGAACTTCATACGTAATAACATCTACCACATAGGTATCGTACATACCTAAACCTTCTCGTATTTATTCATTTTCATCCTCACCTCTTGTTCGGATATTTTAAGATTTACTGAAGATTGCTCATGCTTTAAACATCCGCACACTTAGTGCTTTAAGGATTAGCCGAAGCTAGAATGATTTCGCACACTTTGTGCTATCACAATTAACCGAACATATCTCGGTATCGCACACTTAGTGCCTCATTTAGCAGAAGCTAGTTTGAATCGCACACTTAGTGCCAAATATAATTGATTTATCATCGTATTCATCCAAAACCAAATATATACACAATCTATGTATAATCAAAGCATCAAAATATACTTATAACATCATGTTTTACGTACGAACTTTCCTCGTACTAGGAATTGTCGACTCGGACTGTTTACTCTATAACCTTCGACTTCCCTCGGTCTAAATCTGAATTCCTCTTTTCTTGATCTATATGTATTCAAAATTAACCCTTTTATTCACCAAATAATTCAGATCGATCCATAAACATTCATTTAGGGCATTTTACAATTTAGCCCTCACATTTTCACATTTTGTCATTTTAGTCCCTAATTCACTAAATCACAAAATACACATAATTTGCATATACTTATGCTTGGCCGAATTCTCCTAGTACTCATACTAGTCCACAGATTTCATTTATTTCACATTTTAGTCTCTTCAAATTTCATTTTCACAGTTTAGCCTAAATTACTCAATTTCATCAAAAATTCAAAAATAATATATGTTAACCCAAATCATATCTTTCATAATTCATCAACTAACATCACAAAGCCCATAGTTTCATCAATGGCATAACTCAAAATCATCAACAAAATCAGAAATTGAGATATGGGCTTGATAGAACACTAAGCAACGATCACAAAAACGTAAAAATTATCAAAAACCGAACAAAACTCATATCTTAATTAAGCCTTATGTGTGCCAAAACTTAAAGCTCTTCAAACATAGGTTTTCTTTTCTATTTTCAGTGGATGAACATACATAATGGCCTTATTTTTCATGTTTTGTTATATTAATATTTATATAATAAACATTTTACCATTATAACCTTTGTTAAACCATTATAAAATCACATAATAGATGGTTATTAATGTCCATTCAAACTTCCAATGGTCAAATAACCACAGAAGGACCTCTCATTTACAAAGCCATATCAAATAGACACTTTAAAAAGTAGCAGGCAACTTTTACATTTTACCCAATTAGGTCCTTTTTCAAAATTAAGCACACAAACATTCAAATTTTCATACGAGACTTTCAAACATGCTCATTCACATATCATAAACACAAAAAATAATATTCAATTATTTTTTTGACTCAAATTTGTGGTCCCGAAATTACTATTCTGACTAGGGTCTAAATCAAACTGTTACAATTGTCCTCAACATAAAAAGAAGGGGTCTATCAAACAAAAAGCCTATGTTGTTGCTTGGAGTGATACAGATCAAGAAGTACCCAACTTATGCCTTATGGCCATCAATAATCCTAAGGTAACTTCTAAGTCATCTACTTTAAATGATTATTCTTTTGAGGAGTTACAAGATGCTTATGATGAGTTGGGTTTGAAATTTGAAGTCATGATGTCAAAACACAAGAAAAATGTTTCAAAATTGAGAAATGAAAATGACTTACTTTCCAAAACCAATCATGAAATTGAAGAGAAAGTAAACAAAATGAAAGAAATTATTAATGACTTTGTAAAGAAAATTCTAAACTTGCATGATTTACTCTTAAAAGTTCATGAGGATCATCAAAAGCAACTTGTGTTACTTAAGAGTGAAAAAGCTCGCTCTAACAAATTTTTTGAAAAAGGAGAAAATTCAAAACAAAACTTTGTTAAAAATAGCTTTACTTTCTATAAACATAGAGGTCCCTCAAGATTTTACAAGGGAAACTTGTTAAGAGTGTATGGGTCCCTAAAGGACTTAGTGCTACTTAAGATAAGGAAACTCTTTCAAAATGGATACCTAAAAGACTAGAATTTTGGAAACTAATGCTTATGGACCCAAAAGAAATTGGGTACCAAAAATTTAATTCTATATTTGTAGGTAGGTAAGGTTCATTTCTTCAAGGTGATCAAATGAAAATTCTATATGATTGCACCTTAATGTTATTTGGTATGGTAGTTAATTTGTTCTTTATTTTTAATATCTATCTTTGATTAACCATATTCTTTTCCTCTTAAGTTTTACTTGATTATTTTTTTATATAACAAAAAGGGGGAAAAAAGGATGGTAAATTTTATGGTTGATTGATTGCTTATATGCCAAGATTAGAGACCAAATTTTCAAAGCAAAATGATTGTCAAATTTGAGCTTATTTTAAATTTTTATGCTCCAAATATTTATGCCTTAAATTGAAAATGGCTTTTATTAAGTGAGAGCAATCTATTCAAGAACAAATTTACCAAATGTTTTGTTATATTAAAAAGGGGGAGATTGTTAAACTAAGCTTTATTTGATAATATGTTTTGATATAACAAACTAAAGTGTTTTTGAATAAAAGTTAAGATGATCAAATTGATAAAATCAAGTTGAAATGGTTTCAATTAAATCAAACATTTTCAATTATGTTTCAACTGTTTTCAAACAAGTTAGTATTGCTCCATGATACTTTTTGTCCAAGTATCGATAGTTTTCAAGATATCGATACCAAATCGACATTTTGTTTTCAATTTTCACAAAAGTATCGATACCTTTTACCAGGTATTGATACATTGACTTTGGTATCGTTGTAAACTAAATTTAACGGCCACTGAATCAGGCATTAAATGCTAATAGAATCGATACTCGTAGAAAAAGTATCGATACCTTTTGTTGCAGGTGAATTTAATGATTTGGTATTCTCATACCAACGACTCTATTCACTCTCACAATAACCACAATGGTTGGAAATCAATTAGATGGTATAAATACCATCTTTCAAAGGTTTAACAACAAGAAGAGACATGTGTAAAGCTTAAAGATCAATAAAAACAACCTAAGAGCTTAATTCTTTCATATATTTTCTTGTAAACACTTGTGAGCTTTCATTGTATTCATTTAGCTCAAGTTTTCTTTGTATTAATGCTTAATTGGCAAACAATCTGATCTTGTAAGGATTACTTCTTAGTTTGCTTATTTGTTCTTTTTAAAAGAGGGTTAATTCTTATGGTTTGGGTAGAAACCTTAAGGGAGTGCAGTCTTAAGATTTTGGGGCATAAATTTTAGGACAGTTATATAGGTTAAACCTTATCCTCAAAGGTTACCAAATTAGTGAATTTGGAGAAAATCCTTAGTTGTGGAGAGCTAACGTAGTGAAGTAGGTAATTGGGGCCAAACTACTATAAATCATTGTGTTCTTTGTTGCATATTTTTCATTACTTCCACCATAATTTCTCAAAGGCCAATTCAACCTCCCTATCGACGATCTTGAATTGACCCTTCCAGGCTAACAGAATTCTATCTCACTTGACTTGATTCGAGAAAATTTCGAATCGAGTTAGAATAATAAAATGTGATTCATCAGCTCGAAAATATTTTATTTGATTCGATTGAACACTCACCCCTACTTTAGATAATAAATATACATATATGATGTAAAATTATATTTGATTGACAGGTTATAAAACTCGTAGTTATAGGGTAATAAATTTTTATCATGTAATGATATATATTTTTTAAAAAAAGATCTTGTAATTATATTTATTGATAGGTTAAAAAAATATAAAATCAATAATAATTAATCGATAATGATATATTATATTAGTTACAATTTTGAGCCTTTATACGTTATGATTATCATAAAATGTTTAATACATGTACTGATTAATGAGAACATTTAAAAAAAAGTAATTATAATGTTAATATACGATTTATATATTATCAATAAAGCAAATGTAACACCCTTCACCCGTATTCAACACCGGAATAGGTTTACGGAGCATTACTGAACATATTATACAATTACACATTCATTTCAAGTACATTTTCAAATTTCATATAATCATCAATCAATAACATTCATATCGTCCCTAATACGAGCCTACGAGGCCCAAAACATGCATTTGAGGTGGTTTAGGACTAAACTTATAATTTTGAAAACTTTTAGAACACTTAGAAAATTTTTCCAAAAACAAGGGACACACGCCCATGGGGCCTGGCCATGTGTCTCACACGGCCAAAGACATGTCCATGTCACTAGCCGCGTGGACATTCGAAATGAGATTACATGGTCATGTCCCAGCCCGTGTACGACCCCGTGTAACTCTCTAACTTGGGTCACATGGCCAACACACACGCCTGTGTGGCTAGCCCGTGTGCCTTAAAAATTGCCACACACGCCCGTGTGCTAGGCCGTGCCAAACCTGTAGGGTATACTGACTCATGCCATACGGCCAAGTTACACGCCCGTGTGCTAGGCCGAGTGGAGCATACTGACTTGGTTTTAATTCAACATCAAGGGACACATGACCGTGTAACCTGACCGTGCATCACACACGGCTGAGACACGTGCCCGTGTCTCTGCCCGTGTGGACAAAAATAGGCTATTTACCAAGCCATTTTGCCACCCAATTTGCACATACCTAAACCAATCCATTTGGCACAATACAAGGCATAAAAATAGACATTCTCATAACCTTAACCAAGCATAAATCATACCATTTCAATACCAAAAATGACAAGGTACTTTTGTACCACAATATGTTTATTCAATATATACCAAATTCATATTCAAAATTCAACTAAATTGGCACTTTCAAAACAAGCATCAATTTGCCTAAACTCACAAGCATACAAATTCTCAAATCATCAACCATTTGACATCCACAATATCTATTATCAACCAGCATCATGTATCCATCATCAAACATATAACTAAGCCATATGCACATTGATATATACATAACCACCTCAACCAAAATAGGCCAACTCTCATGGCTATATATATGCAAACCAAAACATTTAACATTTACAAGCCATTACAAATGACTATATTCATTACCAAACTACATATCAAAATGACCATAATCTTATACATGCCATATAACGAAAACATAAGCTCAAAAGTACCAAAGTGATAATTGGATAGTGTGAAGCGGTCTACGACGAACCCCGAATTCGAGCTAGCTTTGAAATTACTATAAAATACGAAAGAATAAATAAAGTAAGCTTTATAGCTTTGTAAGCTCATATGATTAATAAGTATAATTGCCAACTCATTCATAATTTAAAGAATATAAGTAATACATTCAATTGAACAATTTGCACATTGCCATAATTATTGGTATCATGTATAAATTCATCAACTTTAACTTACTTTTCATATAAACTTATCAATTATCACTTACTTGCCAAACTTATCACGAGTACCTGAACTGATCTGTATCATTCTTTACATCCTTGTACCATCTTTTTTTCCCGTTGAACCATTCGAAATAATATCGAATATTCAGGAATCTTGCACCAAACAGCCACATACATAGCCAATGCTATCTCAATATCGTATCACATATATGCTCACTCTCGAGCTATCAACGGGCCTGCTCACACAAGCTGTCAGTTAAGACGTAGCTACACGATGTTGCTTACACAAGTTGTCAAGTAACCGCAACACATGCCGGTATATTCAGCCATCGATAAGACGTACAGGACCAGGACCCGGATCACATAATCACAATAACCCCTAATGACATGTCACTAGTATCCTATCTATTCCTAAGGTTCAACCGGGATTCTTACTGTGTCAATGCTTTCTTGATAGATTTCATAGTGTCTTAATATCACAATTATAATGTTTAAGTATATAAACACATATAACATTAAGCTTATTAATCATACAAACTTACTTTGGTTTACAAAAACGATAAAATAGGTCGATTAGTCGAGTACTTTGTTTTTCCCCCGATCTAGATCCTAATCTCGATTTTCTTGATCTATATGTAATCAAATTTAGCTTATTTAATAATCTTTCTATTCAATTTAGTCCAAAAAACTCATTAAAGCACATTTACACTTTTGCCCCATGTATTTCACAACTTTTACAATTTAGTCCTTATTTCATAAAATCACAAATTCATGCAATTTAATACCAACCTATGCTAGCCGAGTTTTCCTAGTGCACATATCAACCCATATTTTTCATTTATTTCACAATTTACCCACCAATTTTCCACATTTCTCAATTTAATCCCTAATTTGCATTTTCACTAAAAATCACTTAACAAATCTTGTATAACTATCATCAAACATTCATAACCTATCATCAATCATTAAAATACATGCTTATTCATTAATGGAAACATTCTAAATCTTTAAAAATTTTGCAAAATAGTCCCTGGGCTAGCTACAGTAAGCTGCAACAATCTCAAAAACATAGAAATCATTAAAAACGAGACAAAAACCATACCTAATTTAGCAAGAATGGCATGGCCGAATGAAGGAGATGAAAAATGGATTCTTTTGCCCTATGTTCGGTTGAAAGAGATGATAACGGGAAAAAAATTTGGTTTTGTTTTATTTAATTTAACATTATTTACAAATTACCAAAATTAACCTAAAAAATACTTAATAATTACACCAAATACCATGCCACTATCATCCACTATCTCATAAATGGGATAATTACCACATAAGGACCTCTACTTTAAAGTTCTATAGCCATTAAACACCTTTAGCTAATAGATCACAAGTTTTACGCTTTACGCGATTTAGTCCTTTTTATCAAGTTGAGCATTTAAACGATAAAATTTCTTAATGAAAATTTCACACAATCATATATTCATGTTGTAGACATTAAAATAATAATAAAATAATTATTTCGAATTCATATTTTTGGTTCCAAAATCATTGTTCTGATTTGACTAAAAACGGGCTGTTACAGCAAATATAATTATGAGTTTAAAATTAAAATATTCTAAATCCTGAGTTAGTCACTGACCATGCTTATGTAACTCATGTGCTTTGATATAAGTGGAGGCTTATGCTCCAAACATGATTGAGCCCATAGCTGGTATGTTGGGTACATGACTTGTGTATGACATGGTTTTACTAGCAATAATGGAATTCATAGCTTAATTAAAAAGTTAACAATATCCTTTCATTGATATTGTATGGATTGATAAATATAGAACACTGGAACGGGTTGCTTATTCTCGAACAAGCAATTTATCACCGTCATTTGTTAACAGTGAACAAATTAATTGTTAAGAAGACACAATGGTGACAATGAAATAAAATAGGTTTGTATTGAGTAAACGAATTTAACTCAAAAGAATCAAGGATATCATATGAGGGTAACACACACATGACGAGGTTATTGGACAAAGCAGTTGGATGTATTGCTTTCGTAAAAAGTATATGACCACCTCCTAACGTACCACTGCCCAGTGTAGAAATCATACACAAAAGATGTGAACAAACGGTATTCGCAAGTATACGGGTCAGGTTGCAATATAGTTACAACGGAATAGGTAAGTACTCCAAGGATCGTACCCAAGGGAGGCGAGCACTAAATTAATTCTAACTTAAACATAAATAGATCTAATTAACACTTTAATCAGTTTATAGTAAGAAGAATTAAAAGAAAAGAGTTTTAATAAACTATGCTAAAAACATAAAAGGAAATTAAACAAATGAAAAACAAGAAATCAAATAAGGAAATATGTATCAAATCTGGGCATGGGTGATTAGCTCACTTCGGTAATCTTAAGTAATTATCGTCTTAGGTTTGCTTGTTCAATCAACTAGTTAGTACCCCAGTAGGATCTTTCGATACGTCCACTGAAATACTGAGTCAGTAAGAACTACTTATCTTCCGACCTCATAGTCCAGATTGGTTCAAGTTTAAGGTGTTCACGGATAGGCCATGCCAATTTTTGGTTAATTTCTACCTTGATGACTTTCTAGGGTTGTTAGGCTTAGGGTTTAGGTTTTTCTTTTTCCTGAACAACTGATCCATTAAGAAATCCCTACAAAATAGTTAATTATTCATACCTCCACTCACTAATCCCCCACAGGAGGATTAGGTCATGGATCTAATAAAAAATATAAACTTGAATGAAAGAATGAACATAAAGAACAATTTCAAGAGGAAAGTTTAGAAAAAGCCTGATTGTATTGAATTTAAGTGTAGAATCCTCATAAAGTCTGAGAACAATTCCAAAATTTTATTTCTTCCCAATGAAAATAACAAGAACAAAAATCTAAAACCTAAGAAAAGAGAAAATCTAAAGTCTAGATCTAAAGAGAAAATTATACAAAGTCAAAAAGTGTCTATAACATGTGTTAGTTGAGCCTATTTATAGACTTAGAATGGCTGTTTTCCTTAACCCTAGGTCAGCTACCATTTTTGAGCTTAAAGTTGGATTATGCGAACCAAAACGCCCCTTACTCGTATTAATTTCCTGCGCAGATTTGCTATCACGAAACATCAGGTCTTATGTCGCGACATCGAGGGTAGTATGCTCAGCTTTAGGGTGTTTTCAGGGGTATGTCACAACATCCTTAGGCTGTGTTGTGACATTGAAGGTAGTCTTGGACTTTTCTTACTTTTCTCCCTATGTTGCGACATCAAATACTTCGTGTTGCAACCTAGCGACCAATATCAAGTTAGTGTGCCTTCTAATGGTCTCTTGCACACTTACAACGTATATTAGCTCACCTTTAGGCCTCATTTGGCCCCTAAGGTCAATAAAATACTTGAATAACACATTTTATTACACTTAACTAAATTTGCTAAAAAGTAATTAAACCATAACTAAAATGCTTATGTTCAAGCTCCTAAAGTATAAAAACTAGTTTAATCTGCTATAATGAATTATGGCAGATCAAACTCCCCACACTTAAGTTATTGGTTGTTCTCAAGCTACAAAAAAAAAAAAAAAATGAAACGACGACCCTTGAGAAAGTATGGTACAAATGTCAACTTTAGAGCACATGAATATACATTTTATATTCACATATAATCTTGACATGAGATATAACTAACTTACCACTCTTGATATCAAACACCTAATTTCATGATATTACAAAACATACAAGTATTAAAGGTCTTAAACGTAAGAATCCATCAATAAATTATACAAGTAATTTGACTATCCTTAGTCATAAATGCAATTGTTCAATATGATTTCAAATTGTGAACAAGTCTACCTAGATGACATAGGACTTTTCGGCTTGTAATGTATTGAGGCTTAAGATAGGTATGGATTTCAAGAATGGTAAGCATAAAATATTTTCAAGCACAAAAATAGTTATGCACATCATATTGTTCCCTATTCTTCCTCTTAGTAACCCTTTCCCACTCATCGCCTTATGTCTCATTATCTCGCCTCCCTTATTTCTCCACATAGGAAGTCACAGTCTAATATAACAATCAAGGTTAACTCATGAGTTTTTGTGTACTAATGAATGAGCTTTTCTACTTTTGTGACTTTGCCACATTTTTTTCCTTTCTCACTACATCTCACTCACAAATGCTTTTACTTTTCAAGTACTTTTTTTACTCATTTTGATTTTCTTTTTGAACTTTTTTTCTTTTGTTGCACATATTGGCTAACCTATGATTATTATATCATACTAATCCCTCATATTTGACTCTATTTTTAAAAAAATTCGCATTATGTATCTACTTAATCCCTTAATACATATGGCCAGACGTCTATAGTCATACAATTCAGGACCAACGGAAAAGCATAAGTACAAATTTATTTTTTGGCTCGAATTTTGTATAAAGGTTCATCAAGAAGTGTTTCCTGGCTCAAAAATAGATACTAAAGATAACTAACAGGGTTAGCTTTTTTGCTCTAGGTGTATTCCAAACAATGCCTTAGCTCATCCCTAGGTATCTCAATATACACAACTCTAATCAACCAAACAACCAAAAATTCACAATTTATCATTCATATTAGCATGTTCATTACCTTGTATTCTCTATATCATTTGGTACTTTCTGTAACACCCCTAACCCACATCTGTTGCTGGAATAGGGTTCCATAGCATTACCTATCAAACAAACATAATTTCAAAACATTTTATATCATATAATATTCAACTCAAACCAATCAAACTCATACATATTGTTCCTTATTTGAGCCATCGAGCCCAAAATATGTGTTAGAAATAAGTCGGGACTAATTCGAAAACTAAGAGATTTTTTTCACGAAATATTAAAAATTTTTCAAAGTTACAGGGTTCACACGACTGTGTGGTCAGGCCATGTGACTCACACGGTAAGGAGACACACCCGTGTCTTAGGCCATGTGGGTATTCAAAATAGGGACACACGGCCGTGTCCCATCCCATGTCTATACCGATGTAACTCTCTGACTTGGGTCCCCACGGCCAAGCCACACGCCCGTGTGTCAAACCGTGTGCCCTTTCGAAATAACCCCGCACGTCCATGTGCTAGCTGTGTGTCTCACACGGTCCAGTCACACGCCCGTGTGTCTGGCCGTGTGGACTCAAAATTAACCTTAAACAACAAGTTTACCATTCCCTGCAAGCTTGGACAATAAGCAACTCAAAAATCATTCATTTAACCAATTCAAAACATGATCAAACATATCCAAAGCATATTAAAACAATCATCCTAAGTGCCTAATCAGTGTACCCTCATTGGTACCACAATTATATCATCAAATCATATCATCAAAGTATCATTCAAATCCAAGTTATAAACATACCTAATTTAATCCATTTTACGTTGCTTATGAATACTTAAACACCAAATTAACATGCCATAATAAAATTTCAAAACAAACACATTTATATATATACCATATCAATATTAAATCTATAACCTCATTTACAATCAATTCACAAAATGATTAATAGTTAAACACCCTAGGTACATGTCGACACAAAAGGATAAACATCACCACGTTTCAGATCGAGATTATTGTTGGATGCTGAATAGACGATCACACTTAAGTACCTAACCTGGGCATGCAAAATAAAACCGTACACTGAGTATAAACTCAATGGTATTTCTATAATCTGAATATCAAAAGATATGAAATCGCAAATATATAATCTAAATATTACAACCATATCACATTTCATTTGTTTCACAATATCTCAATTCTCATACTTGCTATATAAATAGCTTTCCACAATTTATTTCACATTTCATTCCTCATACCATGTCATCCCAATATCAATCTTAAAACTTTATTATTCATTTTTCCCTATTAACACAACTCGGACTCGAACGGATACACGGATCCAACAAAACACACCAGTTTGACACCCAATACCTCATCGGATAATTAGAAGTAATAAATTGACACCTAGTGTCTCATCGGCTAAATCGAAGTAAATTGGCACCCAGTGCCTCATCGAATTAATCCGAAATAATAGACTGACACCCAGTGTCTCATAGACTCGAAGTCAGAGAAATCTCTAAATTCTTCCAATCCAATGGCATGACATCTATATCCGACTCAGCCCGATACAATTAATAGGGTTCCAATTTCACAATTCAAAAACAATTAATATCCAATATCAATTTTTCATATAATCACATATACATATAAATTCAATTCAATATCAAAATGCCAAATACTCACCTCAATCACTTACCATAAACATTTAATCAAAATACAACAATTAATAACTAAGTTCGGATTATAGAAATACAAACTGGAAATTCCGAGCTATTCCTCGTCTACTTTATATTTCCCCTTTTCAGTTGAGGGTTCCGATACGATGTTAGCTACGAAATTAAAACAATTAAAAATCATCAATACAACACAATTCAATTTCATACTGAATATTTCAATTTTTACTCAAATATTGCCTAATTTCCAATTTAGTCCCTAAACCGAGACTAACTTTTATTCTTTACATTTAATTCTTTATTTTCATGCAAATTTCATTTTAGACTAAATTCAACTCCCTATTTTCACATAAATTCCTAAATTTTGAATTTTTCACAATTTAGCCTCTATTACGCAAAATTTACTATTTATTCTACAATTCAATCTTTTTTCATTTCTAACTTAAAAATCTATCAATTTAGTCCCCTATACTAAAATTATTCAACATTAGCAACATCTAAAGACTCAATAATTTCTAAAATTTTAACATGGGTCGAGTAGTATTTAATATTGGGATTCCAAAAACATAAAAATTACAAGAAAAAGGGACTAAATTGACTAACCAATTGAACTTTGAACAATTGAAACCGCTAAGGCCTTCGTCTCCTTCTTCTTCTTTTTTTTTCTTTCTTTCCCTTTCTATTTCGTTTTTGCTTTTGTTTCTTTCTATTTCTTTTTCTTTCTTTTTCTTTTGTTATTATTATTATATAATATAATATAATATATATACTAAATATTAAGTAACTTATTTTATTAACATGTATATTAAATTTTATACATATATTTTTACTTATGCCGCCTCATTTATAAGTAATGGCATAATTGCTTCATTGGTCCCTTTAAATTTTTTTTAATCTATAATTCAACTTTCACCCTTTATACAATTTAGTCCTTTTACTTAATTACTTTTAGTTCATGCAAATTCACCTAACCAAACCTAATTAACCACACAACTAACTTCGTAAATATTTATTAGGTTGCAACACTTTCAATTGCTTTAATGTCTATTTACAGTGTAATATATAGAACTTATTAGCCTAAAAATAAAAAAATTTAAAATCACCTATCCTCATGCCTAATTTATTGTAAATACAAACAACCTATGTACATGCTCCTAACTAGTCACTTGTATTTCTAAAAGCTCAAGCATACAAATGACAAGAAAAATAAAAGAAAAGCATAAAAATTTAAAACAAATTTTCTATGTCACCCCACACACTTTAGATAACACATTGTCCTCAATTTGTAGCCAATAAAAAATAAGGAAAGAAGTTACCCGATTGATCATGGTAGCTCCATAAGCTATTGATGGGTGCCTCCTCCTTTGATCGTTTAAAGCTCTAATTATTGTGCCTCCTCCATGGGGTTCCTTCACAAAAAAATTAACACAAAAAAACTACTAATCTACTATTATCCCTAAAAAAAATCTTTCCAAATTAATACAATCCCTGAAAAATAAAGGTTCAGTTTAATCTTCATCCAAATCATCCTAACTTGGTAAACACCTCATTTCAATTGGGGCTTTTCCCTTTCCTGATTCATATTCTCGATAAGAGCTCCCACCTTTTGACGGTGCATGGCGAGTTAGGCTTCTAAGGACGGGCCCTTTTGGTGTAGAAGGTTGCGGCTAAAAAGACATCTCATAATCAGCTTCTTCTCTTGGGAGGTCTTCTTCGCTCCCATTCTCTAGAGTTGCCTCCTCCTCTACATTTCCATGATGTGTCTGTGTTTGCTCGAACATGTCCGATGAGTAATTTGGAGCTTATAACCTGTTTAGTCGAGTAAATTCTTGGAGTATTGGGCTTGTTTCCTGCATCCACCTAATCATTCCATCAAGCTTTTCCTTTGTGCTCCTGCTTGCCCCTCTTCGAGCTTTTTGCCTTCTCTTTCCATTTAAATGACATCGAAACATCCATCTTCTCTTTCCTCCTCTAATTCTAGTTCATGATTTGTTTCCTTCGAAGCTCGACGTATTGTGTATATAATAAATCTCCAGTAATGCTTTTTGTTGGTTTCATGAACTGTTCGTTCTCGCCCATTGGAACTTCTATCCTTTGACACAATTGTTACCAAATGAGGAAAGAATATTCCAACTTTTTGGCTGTGCACACAACTCCTCATTTCACGGTAAATTAATTCACCCACACATATCTGCTTGCGCTGCAACATGTCATATAACAAAATAGATCGAAAGGTATTAACGATAGAAACATTTAATGCGGGTGGAATTTTAGTGCCTATGAATTACATCCATATTTTTTCTACCGGGAACATAATTGCCTGGTTGAAGTTAGTTGGAAAATCTATATCTATAGGGATTTATGTAGTTAGGGTTTGGGATGAAAAGGGGTTTGGGAAATTATGTAACACTCGTTACCCGTATTCGATGCTGAAATTAGGTACGAGGCATTATCGGACTTACCACACAAATAATCATACAATTTCGAGTCATAAATTTGCATCCAAATTAAAACCATTCACATTCAATCATAAAGTCTCTAATATGAGCCTACGAGGCCCAAAACATGCATTGGGGGTGGTTCAGGACTAAACTGAGAACTTTAGAAATTTTTACAGAACTTTGAAAATTTTTGCCCTAAACAAGGGTCACACGCCCATGTCCCGACCCCGTGTAACTCACTGACTTGTAGCCCATGAAAAAATTAAGACCACGCGGCCAAGTCACAATCCCGTATGCTAGGCCGTGTGGAAAATAAATTTTCATAAAATAGGTGTAGATTTCACACGCCCAGGACACACACCCGTGCCTGAGGCCATGTCATCCACACGGCTGAGACACACACCCGTGTCTCTTCCCGTGTGCTCGATTCTGAGCATTCTGTTTCTCAAAATTAAGGTGCAGGGGACACACGACCGGAACACACGCCCATGGGGTAGACTATGTGTCACACATGACCTAGACACATGCCCGTGTGTCTACTCGTGTGGACAAAATAGAGGTTATTTACCAAGCCATTTGCCACCCTTATTAGTACAAACACTTATACCCATTCAATGGCACAAAACATGGCATACTTAGGCAATCAAACATCCACAATCACAGCTAATACATACCAATGCAATACCATCATCAAACATACACATGACAATTTAGCAAGCCAAACTAAACATACCATTTTTCTCATTCCCAAAATACTACTAAGACTAATATCAACTTGTACTCACTCATCAAGATGATATAGCATACTAATAAACCAATTCATCCATTTCACAACAAAGCATGGAACCACAGTCAACAAGTAACAAACCATTATAATTTCCATCACCAAGAAGTATTAGTACATACATGTATATAAATTGACTTACAACCATGTTAGCCAAAATGAGCCAATTTACATAGCCAATTATCAAACATCTTAAACAAATGTAAGCCAATACATTTAGCCAAATCAAATGACATATATAACAAAATGACCACGCCCTATACACGCCATACTTCCAAAATACTAAAATCATCAAATACCCAAAATAATAGTTTTGATAGTGTGAGGAGAATCTCTGACGATCTTTGATTCGAGTTAGCTTGGCGACACTATAAAAACATGGAAAATAAACGGAGTAAGCAATATAGCTTAGTAAGCTCGTATGCAAGAAATAAGCAACCTACCATATGGGTAACATTCAAATAATATAACATAATTAAATGTACATTTACCATGGTCTCATAATCATATTTCATTCCATCACAAAACTTACCTCATATTCATCATTTTAAGCATTTATTAGATATGAGCTTCAAGTACATGCCTGTACCATCTCGAAATGAATTTACACATAATTTCATCTTTGACATACCCGAGAACCACTCAGAATAATAATGTCGAATACTCAGGATTCTTGCACACTAAGTGCCACATATGTAGCCAATGCTACCTTAAATATTATATCACATAGTTGCTCGCTCATCGAGCTATCAACTGGCCTGCTCATACAAGCTATCAGTGTAATGGCCTAAATTCAAGGTTATCGGAATAGTGGTTTCGTAACCACAAATCCGATTTAAAGAGAAATTTATTTTAATATTTTTGCATGAATATTTATATGATAGGAAAATCGTATTAAAATATCGATAAAAAAATTTACCGATTTAGCGGTTAGTTAAAAAAAAGAAAAGAAAAGAAATTATAGAAGAAATTGGGTAAAAATAAAGTATCAAGATCTCAACCTCATAAAATCGAGTCGGAAATATTTTTATAAATATTTATGAAATGTTAGTGATGTGGTATTAAAATTTCGTTAGGAAATTTTAATATTTGGGTAGTCAATTAAATGAAAAAGACTAAATTGTAAAAGATGTAACAGTTGATAGAATGATTAAATAGCTTAAGTGTCTAATGAGAAAGGACTTAAAAGGCCATTAGACCCAAAATTTATTGGGCTGGACGGCAAGGGCATGAACTCAGCAGGAAAATTGATGATTTAAGGGCAAAATTGGAAAATTACAAAAATAACTAAAAAAAGATAGGACTAAATAGGAAATATCTAGATTTCTCTTCATTTTTCTTCATTGTCATCAGCCAAAACGCCATAGGAGGGGTTCTCTAAGCTGGTATTTCATAATTTTTGCACCAAGTGAGTTAATCCTTGCCTTTTTCTTGTAATTTTTTATGTTTCTAAGACTTTTACAACTAGGTCCTACTATTAAATTCGTTAGTTTTTGATTTCATGGATGAAATCGAAAGTCACCATGGTTGATTACTGGAAGTTTATGATGAAATAGCATGAAAATTTAAGCTTAAATTCGTTTATAAAATGATTTTATTGGGTAATTTCAATAGAAATTGATTTTTAGGACCTAATTGTGAAAATATTTGGAATTAAAGTCTATTGCTAGAATTCTGATATCCTAAAGGTTATAAAGTAGTTTAAAGTGATAGAATAAATTGTTAATTGAGAAAACTCAGCTTAATTGATAGGCAAATTGAGTAGGGACGAAATTATTATTTATTAAAAGCTTAGGGGAAAAATGGTAATAAACAGCTTGCATTAAAACAGTTTTGGACAGCAGCAGTAGACTAACTTTGAAAAATTACAATATATTTTATAAATCGATTTATAAGATGAAAAA
The DNA here is from genome assembly GCA_025698475.1 of Gossypium anomalum. Lineage (NCBI taxonomy): Eukaryota > Viridiplantae > Streptophyta > Magnoliopsida > Malvales > Malvaceae > Gossypium > Gossypium anomalum. Next base: position 33,263,898 of record CM046960.1, on the reverse strand, counting down.
AATATCAAATTAAATCTTATTGAGTCTAGTTTCTCATAGAAGAAACGGTGTAAGCAATGGATCTGTATATCATGAGATATAATGAATTTTGTGAGACAAGGTCAGAATGAATTCGGATTCCCCTTTTCTAACTTTGAAAATTTATCAAAAATTGGATAAAAATAATTATGGGCTTAAATTTATATTTTTAGAATCCTTAATGAGTCTATTTTCAATAGAAATAAACGAGAACATCATCCGAATCTTGTATGAAGATATAATTAACTTTTAGTGAAAAAGGGTCAGAACTGTCAGATAGCAGAACAGGGGTGACTTTAAAGAATAAACTGTACTTATTGGCTAAATCAAAAATTCTGAAAATTTTATGGTAAGAATATATGTGAGTCTAGTTTCAGGAAAAATTTTCGGATCCTAATTTGATGTTCTGTAGCTTAAGATAAAAATAATTTAGTGACTATGACTCAAGTAGACAGCTTTGAATGAACTATAAATAATAATGAAATTATAGAGAATGTTGCATATGAACATGAAATGTATTAAATTGATAATTAAATTTATTTATTTAGATCCAGAAGATTCAAATACGAAGCTAGATCGAGGAAAGGAAAAAGTTCGGGATTAGTAGATTTTTATATACAAACGAGTATCAAGGTAAGTTCGTGTAACTTGAATTATATTCTTAAATGCTTGAAATGTATGTTTTTAATATGAATATGATTTGAATGTTCATTATATGAAAATTGATGAAACATTGACATATTTGATAAAAAGGGAAAGAAATCCCGGTTGAATGAAAGGAAAATTCGATGGATTTCTAAAAAGGAATTGACGGTAAAAAGAATCTAGCCCAGACGGCTGATCCTATCCTGATATAGCCCTCCCGAAGAATATGTGTAAAATGGATATTACAGGGGATTTAGCCTGGATTGGTAATCCCGCTGTAAGGATGAGGTTCGCGGGAGTGTGCTCTCTGAAATGAAAATGTGCGCACATGAATATGAATTGACGGACCCAGATTTGTACACTAAAAGTGTACCTCTGAAAAATCCATCAAAATTTCGAGAAATTCAACGGGATGAATATGAAAAAAATAACAAGGGAATGGAAATCATAGTATTGATGAGCTCATTAATCATGGTATATAATATATTGATACATGGAAATTATTGTACTGACTTGAATATTGAGTTTGTGCATGTTAGGATAATATTGCATGGAATGGATATATGAATGTTTATTGCATTGTATTGAAAGTATTAGGTAAGTATAATTCTTGTTACATGAGCTTACTAAGCACAAAGTGCTTACCCTGTTTCCTTTTTCCCTGTTTTGTAGTGTTAAGAGCCCGGAGGTCGAATTCGGTCGGAGACACATCACACTATCAACATCAAGATTTTGGTATATAAAGAAACTTTATTTTGGAAGTCAATGGCATGTATAAGCTAATAAAGTAAATATTACAGTGAAATGAATGTAAGGTTAGCCATTGATATGGCTAACAAGTCTTGGTTTTGGTATGTGATGACGTTATCTTATAAATATGTATGAATCTATCTTGAAAATATGTTGAATTGGATTGGTTGATATGGATTGTTCTCGGTTTAAAATTTGCAAGGAAGGTTAGATATCTATAAAGGAGTTATATTGAGTTTAAAAAAAAATAATTTGTAAACTCCGGTAATGCCTCGTACCCTATTCCGGCAACGAATACGGGTAGGGGGTGTTATATTTTTGTATCAGAGCTACGTTTTAGCCGGTTCTCAGGCTGACGTAGCAAATACGGGATTAACTATACATGCCATTTAAATTATTATTGATAGTGTGATATCTCCTGACCATTTAAATGTGTTTTACTTATAGTAAATGTCTACCGACCGAACTCAATCTGAGGAAGCCGGGAGTCATGCTCCGGCTCCAGAACGGGCACAGAGGGAAGCCGAAGTAACTAGTAGTGCAAGGCCCGTATCTGAGGGCCAAGGGGAGGAGGCAAAACGAGCCTTCTTTCAAGTGATGAATGAATGATTTATTCAATACTTAAAAACTAACCCTGTAGTGCAGCAAGCTCAAGCTCACCCGCCTGCTCCTCCACCGGTTCCCGAGATCCCACAGGGTACAGCTACTGAATCTGTTAGAAAAGGAAAAGCTCCGGTAGTTAAAATTAGAAAATATGGAGCTGAAGAATTCCGAGCAGCAGTTGATGATGACTCTGAATGGGCTAAATTCTGGTTGGAGAATACTACTCGGGTTTTGGAGGAATTATCTTGCACACCTGAAGAATGTCTGAAATGTGCAGTATCATTGCTAAAAGATACAGCTTATCATTGGTGGAATACTAAAGCTTCAGTTGTTCTGAAAGAATAAATTACATGGGAATTCTTTCATACTGAGTTCAAAAAGAAATATATCAGTCAGAGGTTTCTCGATCAAAATAGAAGAGAATTTTTTGAGCTGAAGAACAGATCAGTATCTGAGTATGAAAGAGAATTTGTTCGGTTGAGTAAATATGCTCGGGAATGGGTACAGTCAGAAGCCGAAATGTGCAAACGATTCGAAGAAGGGTTGGATTAAGATATTAAGTTACTGATCGGAATTCTTGATATTCGAGAGTTTGCTACATTGGCAGAGAGAGCTTATAAAGCAAAAGAATTGAGCAAAGAAAAGAAACAGGCTGAGAGGGAAGTTCGAATTTTTAGTAAAAGACCGATGGAAAAATCGTAGTTTTCTGTTTCAAAGAAATTGAAGAAATACCAGGATCGTTCTACCTCAACCACTGGGTACTCAGGTAGAGAGCGAGGTTCTCAACACACTAATCCAAGACCTTCCACTCCATCAGCGAATAGTGTTGACAGTGTTGGTACCCCTAAGCCGATATGTCAGTATTGTAATAAAATTCATTTTGGTGAATGCCGATTAAAGAGTGGAGCTTGTTAACGATGTGGTTCTTTCGACCATTTCATCAAAGATTGTCCAAAAATGGGTGATAAAGAAGCTGAGCAGATATCAAAGCTGAGTAATCCAGTTTCGAGAGGCAGACCACCTCGACCATCTGGTAATGTCAGTGGTAGCCGAGGAGCTACGAAAGATATTGCAGGTAAGTCTGAAGCATGAGCACCTGCTAGGACATATGCCATTCGTGCTAGAGAAGATGCCTCAACACCTGATGTTATTACTGGTACATTTTCTTTACTTGATACTGATATTACTGCATTGATTGATCCTAGTTCTACGCATTCATATATATATGTGTTAAACTTGCAATTGTTAAAAAATTATCTGTTGAACCTACTGAATTTGTGGTTAAAGTCTCGAACCCCCTGGGCTAGTCTGTGTTAGTGGATAAAATTTGTAAAAATTGTCCACTGATGGTAAGAGGTTATTGTTTCCTGGTTGATTTGATGTTACTGCCATTTGATGAATTTGACATGATATTGGGCATGGATTGGCTAACCTAGCATGATGCAGTAGTAAATTGTAGATAAAAATATATTATGCTAAAATGTCAGAATGGTGAGTTGCTGCGGGTTAAATCTGATCAGACAGAGGGGCTATCTGATGTGATTTCAGTAAAGGCAACACAAAGGTATGTCAAAAAAGGATATGATGCTTACTTAGCTTATGTACTCGACATTAAGGTATCTAAGTCAAAGATACAGGTAGTTCCAGTGGTATGTGAATTTTTCGATGTGTTTCCAGAGGAATTACCAGGATTGCCACCAGAAAGAGAAGTGAAATTTTCTATAGATTTGATTCCAGGAACTACTCCGATCTCCATGGCTCCATATCGTATGGCTCCTACAGAATTAAAGGAGTTAAAGACGCAGTTACAAGAACTTGTTGACAGCGGTTTTGTCCGACCGAGTCATTCACCTTGGGGTGCTCCGGTTCTGTTTGTGAAAAAGAAAGACAGGCCTTTGAGATTGTGTATCGACTACTGGCAGCTTAATAAAGTAACCATAAAGAATAAGTACCCGTTACCCCGAATTAATGATTTATTTGATCAGCTGAAAGGTGCTACTGTGTTTTCAAAGATTGATCTTCGATCGGGTTATTATCAGCTACGGGTAAAGGAGTCAGATGTATCAAAAATAGCCTTTAGAACTAGGTACGAGCATTATGAGTTTCTGTTATGCCGTTTGGGCTAACTAATGCACCTGCAGTGTTTATGGATTTAATGAACCGGATATTCAGACCATACTTAGATAGATTTGTGGTAGTATTTATTGATGATATTTTGGTTTATTCTCGGGATGAAGAAGAACATGCAGAACATTTGAGAATTGTGTTGCAAACTCTACGAGAGAAGCAATTATATGCTAAATTCAGTAAATGTGAATTTTGGCTTCGAGAAGTGGGTTTTCTTGGACATATTGTATCCGTCGAAGGCATCAGGGTAGATCCGAGTAAAATCTTCGCTATTGTCAATTGGAGTCCATCGAAGAATGTATCTAAAGTTTCTTGAGTTAGAATTTGAGACAGAGCAGGTGGCTTGAACTGATAAAGGATTATGATTTGATTATTGATTACCATCCAGGTAAAGCTAATGTTGTAGCTGATGCTTTGAGCCAAAAATCTTTGTTTGTTTTACGAGCTATGAATACTCGGTTATCATTGACTGATAATGGTTCAATCCTAGTTAAATTAAGAGCTAAACCGACATTTTTACAGCAAATATGTGAAGCTCAGAAGAATGATGAGAAGTTACAAGTTAAACGGACACAGTGTGAGTCGGGTAATGATTCTCAATTTGATTGATTCTCGTGGTTGTTTATTATTATTCGCAGGTAGGGTATGTGTATCTCGAATTCGAGCTCATACGAAAGATTCTACGCAAGGCTCACACAGATAGATTTATGTTTGTACATCCGGGAGTAATAAAATGTATAATGATCTCAAAAAGATGTACCGTGGTCGGGAATGAAACGTGATATCTCGAGTTTGTATCAAGATGTTTAATATGTCGAATAAGTTAAAGTGAGCATCGAGCATCGTACCTTCGGGTTACTTCACCAATTACTATCTTAACGGAAATGGGAAAGAATCATTATGGATTTGGTATTGGGATTACCATTGTCTCCGGGGAAAAAAGATGCTATTTGGGTGATTGTTGACCGATTGACAAAGTCAGTGCACTTTATTCTGGTACGTATTGTAACACCCCTTACCCGTATCTAAGACCGGAATAGAGTACGAGGCATTACCAGACTTAACAATACACATAGACGAAAACCAGGCCATAAAATTTCATTTAATTCAAAACTTTTCGAACATATGCATAACAAACAAAGTTAACTATATCATTACATCAAAAGATAGGACATAGCACGATTAATTAAACTTATAAACCATAATGGATAAGGACAACATCTCACAATCATATATGATAACTCAATGCAGACTGATACGTATGGTCAAAATTATAATAAAAATACATATCACAAACCAACTTCCTATACATGCCACTCACTTGATATTTCTAATATTTGAATTAATTCTCCCAAAAATGATAGTTTGATAGTGTGATTTTGCCTCCGAAGATCTCTAACCCCGAGCCGACCTGCCAATACTAAAGAAATGGAGAGGATGGGTAAACTTTACGCTTAGTAATTTCATATGAAAATAATAAGCAATTACTACCATGCTTTTCAAGATAAAACACTATAATTGTACAATTACACATATTCAGGTTAAGCTGTGTTATCGAGTTACAGTTACTAAATCATTCATATCTGAAGCTAAAAAACTTCAAATTTAGTTTCGTTAATTTTCCTTGAAACTAGATTCATATATCTTTCTCCCATAAAATTTCCAGAATTTTTGGTTTAGCCAATTAGTACAGTTTATTAGTTAAATTCTCCCCTGTTTTAGAGTATGACTACTCTGCCCTCTGTGCACTACGAACCAAATTTCTCCCTGTACAGGATTCCAACGACCATGTCGTTTGTTTCCCTTAAAACTAGACTCAATAAGGAATCCATTAATCTAAAATATGACTCTTAATAATTTTTTTACAATTTATGGTGAATTTCTAAATTCAGAACAGGGGATCTCGAATTCATTCAGACCCTGTTTCACAAGAATTCAAATATCACACAATATAGAATTCTTTTGCTTCCCTGTTTCTTTCATGTGAAAATAGACTCATTAAGCTTTATTTTCATATATCATTTGCATTTTTTTTCAACTTCCACAATGTTTAGTGAATTTTCAAAGTCACGTCACTGCTGCTGTCCAAAACAATTTTATTGCTAATTCACTCTTTCACACTTTCTTTGTATTAACCTCATTTTAACATACATATCACAAATCATTTTCACCACATTTCATACATCACAAGTATAGGCCCATGATTACAATGTCACCATAAAATCATCCTCATGTATAACTTACTTGTTTATAACCTTACCACATCCCGGTCACTTAATGAACACATCATTCACATAAGCAAATTCCTGCACTTATTCATCACAAAACTCACAAAGCAGTACATAGTAAGCCTCCCGTTGAACACTTCGGATCAATCCTCGATACTTGGTGGTTTCAGAACATAGCTCCACCCATCATAAAGTTCGGCTCTCTCGTACACATGGTGAACACTTAGTATTACCCATGTGACCTAGCCAGTTTATCTCATAGCTCTCTTGTCTACATGGTGTCCTTCACCTGGAACCACGCATGCAACCTAGCCACATATATCCCGCAGCTCTCTTGTCTACATGGTGTACACATAGTATCACCCATGCGACCTAGCTACATCATAATGTCTCGTAGCTCTCTTGTACACATGATGTGCACTCAGCACCATACATGTGACCTAGCTACATACCATATGTATCATCCAATCTTTCCGAAGGTTCAACCGGGATTTCTCTCTTTTCCAACAATTTCACCAATCAAGTAATTATCAACAAACAAATTTCCAATATTATTATAAAATATCATAATACAAGTAAAATTGATATATTACTTACATCTCATTTAATATCAAGGCAATAACATTAAATTACACATTGCATTATTAGAAATCATATGAACTTACAATTGCTCATAATATCCATAATCATAGAAATCACATTTATGTATGATAATTCAATGCACTTCATGTACCATAGACATATTTTTAAATCAATTCATAAACTTAGCACCATAACATTTAATTTAACATAATTCAATTAATTCACTAAATTTAACTTTCAAATATAAATTACAACATTATTGCAGTATTATTATCATATCAACTTACCTCGATCCAGAAACGGCAATTTACTATTTTAGTCTATAACCTTGTATTTTCCCGATTTAAGCCCGAATCTCGATTTCCTTCATCTATAATATCACATTTAGCGTAATAATTAGTCACATTATTCATATGGCTCCAAAAATCATCTTTTTACAAATTTTCATTTTGAACCCTAAACTTTTGCATATTTGCACTTTTGCCCCAAGGTTCGGAAATTAAACTTCATCCTATTTTCTTATGTTTTATGACATGCTGATCATTTTTCCCTTCTATGGCAACATCAAATTCTCACTCTAACATGTACTTATGACTCTTAGGTATTTTTATCGATTAAGCCCTTTTACTCGTTTTCACTTAAAACCGAGTAGCACAAGTTGTTTAACATAATTTAAAACCTCATATTCTATCATAAAACACAAAAATACACAAATTTAACCTATGGGTATTTTTCAAAATACGAACCCTAGGTTGAATTATTGCTAGCATAAGCTTAATCAAGTTACCGGGATTCCAAAAATGTAAAGAACTTGAAAAACGGGGTTGGAACGGACTTACTATTGAGCTTGGAAAGCTTGAAAACCCTAGCCATGGCTTCTCCCATGCTAATTTCGGCCTCCATGAGAAAGATGAGTCAATTTTGACTTTATTTTTCCTTTTTATTTCTTTTAATTACCAAATGACTAAAATGCCCTTACTACTAAACTTTCCAAAAATTCCATCCATGTCCAATTTTTGTCCATAGACTTAGAAATTGGTCAAATTTCTATTTAAGACCTCCTCATTAATATTCCAAAGAAATTTCATACTAAAAACTTCTAGAATGCAAGTTTTACAAATTATTCGATTTAGTCCCTAATTTCAATTTAAGCACTTTATGCATAAAATTTCTTCACGAAATTTTCACCCAATCATGCAATCATGTCATAGACCTCAAAATAATCATAAAATAATTATTTCTATCTTAGATTTGTGGTCACAAAACTAGTATTCCGATTAGGCCCTTATTCGGGATATTACAACTCTTCCCCCCTTTAAGGATTTTCGTCCCCGAAAATCGTACCGAAAAAGTGGTCTTCACTTAGATTCCTAAATTTGACTTTTGGTGCTGAAGAAATTTCACTCAGGCAGTGCCTCCAATATTTCTCTTTAATTTTCTCATATTTTCTGAAAGCTTACGGACTCATCTCTCAATTGTTCTTAAATTTTCAACCCTTCTCCGTGTCCCTTGTCATCTCGACATAAAACCAGATCTCAATTTGGTTAATGGAGACTAGAATTCCAAGAAATCCAACAATCAAAGGGACCTGCACTCTTCCGAAATAATCATACAGATTTTTATCATCAGTAAATCACAATCCAATAACATCTGAATCAAATTACAGTACACGTCATTACTCTCTGAATGAATAGGCAAATTTACACTGTGAGCTTCATACAATTCTTTCTGTATAAGCCTCGAAATAATAATACCATGAATCAGATCCAATCTGAAATTCAACATCAGAAGTCGATCCTCACTGTACTCTTTTAGTTTACTACTCACTATCACATTTTCCTCTTTCCGCTACGGAAATAATTCTGATATAGCCTCGAAAATAATCCTTTCTTCTAGTTACAAAACAATTCATCATGCCATCCTTTACTATTCATTCCTTACGTTAATCAAAAGCGCTCTCAATTGCATTAGCTCAAGTAACCAAAATATCTCAATTGAAGACATTAACTATAATTGACTTACTTGAGAGAAGTAATCCACCATACCGATTGAAACTCGCACTTTTATCACTTATGCCTTTCTTTGTGTCAAACCTTACACGAAAATTAGAAAAATCCAATGCGAAATCACCACATTACCCAAATCAAATCAAGTATAGTCATACTTGACATGATTATCACGAGTGAAGAATGCACTCCAAACATGAGTCATAATTGACAAATTACGGAATAAAGATAACAAGAAAACCAAATAAAGAAATCTAGTAGAAAACATTATTTAATCTCACTGAATCGGATGCAACAAGAACAATGTATCTTCCCATATATACATATCAAATGGAGCATCAAGTAGAAGAAACAAAATCATAGTATCATACATATTCTCTTATCTCTTTTTTTTTTTATCAGTGAGTAATATAATAGAATGCCCAAGGAATAGAGCAATACAAATTATAAACCGATCAGGCTACCAATGCTTTCGTCTAACATCGAGGATTAGAAAACATCCCCATATAACAAGAATTTCTTCAAAAGATCAATAACCATAGAAATATTTCGGGAACGGATAAACACATAGAACATCTTAGAAGAAATCGCTAAAATCTATCCAGTAAATCATTATTACACTCAGATATTACACATTTCAGATATCATTTCCCCAACTATTTCTGTCACCACAAATTTCATATTACTTTTCACTAAAGAAGACTGGTTCTAAATAAATTTTGATTTGCACTTTTCTCGACCTTGTACCTTAGTAATTCGATTTATCAAAATAAATTTCTTCTCTAACTGGAACAGTGCATAACTCCAATAATCCTTATGCCAATCTGATACTTTTCTAGCTTTAACTTTACTTATCAACTCATTCTTCAATCTCTAATCATATTTATAATTATTCTAGCACTGAACTCTTTGGTTTCTCAACCAGAAACTTATTCAGTACAAATCTCATGAAATTCCATTATAAAACACCACTTTGATAAGGGGGAAGGGGTCGTAGGGCCTCTGACTCAATTTTTATATACATATACATGTAACATAGTTTTCATCATAGCAATCATATCTCAGTCATGTCATTCATTTCGAGTAACTAACATTCATATTGGTTTAATGCCCACTTTCCAGTTATCTCATTTAGTCAAGTATAATTATGCATGCATCCTATGCTTTTTGGATAGCTTGACTTATCCATTCATCTACTCGAACAAATCATGCTCATGACATCATATAAGGGTTAAATAAACATAGATATTTGCATCACAATCGCAACCTTCATTTCGTGCATCATTATATACATATTATTACAATCACATAATTCAGTCCAAACAATTTAACATAGATAAATTCATTTCATTATAATTATTTATCTCATAAAAAATATCATTGATATTCATCAACATTCAATGTTCAATCAAGGCAATGACATTTTTATTCATATCATAATATTAGGAACTTTTACTCATACCTCTACGAATTTCTATTTATCCCATTCATCTTATCAAGTAAATCAAATACACTACATCATATGAGCATCAAGCATGTATGGATATTTATTACAACATGACCTTTCATCTCACGTGTTATCACTTATATATATAATAAATTTTTATTCATACTTTTCTAAATCGAGACTCATCATAATCATAATTTTATTCAAACACCTTCGCATCACATTGAACATGGTCAGTGCAGCTCGGTTGGAGAGTACCTCTGTCTAAACAAGACAGTGTTCATACGCGTCGGGAGATATCACACTATCACGGATCAGTGGCATGTATAGCTGGACTTTTACACATGCTAGGTTAGTCCGAGAACTGACTAAATCATAGCTCTGATACCACTAAATGTAACACCCCTTACCCGTATCTAAGACCGAAACAGAGTATGAGGCATTACCAGACTTAACAATTCACATAGACAAAAACCGGGCCATAAAATTTCATTTAATTCAAAACTTTTCGAGCATATGCATAACAAACAAAGTTAACTATATCATTACATCAAAAGATAGGACATAGCACGATTAATTAAACTTATAAACCATAATGGATAAGGACAACATCTCATAATCATATACGATAACTCAATGCAGACTGATACGTATGGTCAAAATTATAATAAAAATACATATCACAAACCAACTTCCTATACATGCCACTCACTTGATATTTCTCATATTTGAATTAATTCTCCCAAAAATGATAGTTTGATAGTGTGATTTTGCCTCCGACGATCTCTAACCCCGAGCTGACCTGCCAATACTAAAGAAATGGAGAGGATGGGTAAACTTTACGCTTAGTAATTTCATATGAAAATAATAAGCAATTGCTACCATGCTTTTCAAGATAAAACACTATAATTGTACAATTACACATATTCAAGTTAAGCTGTGTTATCGAGTTACAGTTACTAAATCATTCATATCTGAAGCTAAAAAAGTTCAAATTTAGTTTCGTTAATTTTCCTTGAAACTAGATTCATATATCTTTCTCCCATAAAATTTCTAGAATTTTTGGTTTAGCCAATTAGTACAGTTTATTAGTTAAAGTCTCCCCTATTTTAGAGTATGACTACTCTGCCCTCTGTGCACTACGAACCAAATTTCTCCCTGTACAGAATTCCAACGACCATGCCGTTTGTTTCCCTTAAAACTAGACTCAATAAGGAATCCATTAATCTAAAATATGACTCTTAATAATTTTTTTACAATTTATGGTGAATTTCTAAATTCAGAACAGGGGATCTCGAATTCATTCAGACCCTGTTTCACAAGAATTCAAATATCACACAATATAGAATTCTTTTGCTTCCCTGTTTCTTTCATGTGAAAATAGACTCATTAAGCTTTATTTTCATATATCATTTGCATTTTTTTTCAACTTCCACAATGTTTAGTGAATTTTCAAAGTCACGTCACTGCTGCTGTCCAAAACAATTTTATTGCTAATTCACTCTTTCACACTTTCTTTGTATTAACCTCATTTTAACATACATATCACAAATCATTTTCACCACATTTCATACATCACAAGTATAGGCCCATGATTACAATGTCACCATAAAATCATCCTCATGTATAACTTACTTGTTTATAACCTTACCACATCCCGGTCACTTAATGAACACATCATTCACATAAGCAAATTCCTGCACTTATTCATCACAAAACTCACAAAGCAAGACATAGTAAGTCTACTGTTGAACACTTCTCGACCGACCGATACTTGGTGGTTTCAGAACATAGCTCCACCCATCATAAAGTTCGGCTCTCTTGTACACATGGTGAACACTTAGTATCACCCATGTGACCTAGCCAGTTTATCTCGTAGCTCTCTTGTCTACATGGTGTCCTTCACCTGGAACCACACATGCAACCTAGCCACATATATCCTACAGCTCTCTTGTCTACATGGTGTACACATAGTATCACCCATGCGACCTAGCTACATCATAATGTCTCGTAGCTCTCTTGTACACATGATGTGCACTCAGCACCATACATGTGACCTAGCTACATACCATATGTATCATCCAATCTTTCCGAAGGTTCAACCGGGATTTCTCTCTTTTCCAGCAATTTCACCAATCAAGTAATTATCAACAAACAAATTTCCAATATTATTATAAAATATCATAATACAAGTAAAATTGATATATTACTTACATCTCATTTAATATCAAGGCAATAACATTAAATTACACATTGCATTATTAGAAATCATATGAACTTACAATTGCTCATAATATCCATAATCATAGAAATCACATTTATGTATGATAATTCAATGCACTTCATGTACCATAGACATATTTTTAAATCAATTCATAAACTTAGCACCATAACATTCAATTTAACATAAGTCAGTTAATTCACTAAATTTAACTTTCAAATATAAATTACAACATTATTGTAGTATTATTATCATACCAACTTACCTCGATCCAGAAACGGCAATTTACTATTTTAGTCCATAACCTTGTATTTTCCCGATTTAAGCCCGAATCTCAATTTCCTTCATCTATAATATCACATTTAGCCTAATAATTAGTCACATTATTCATACGGCTCCAAAAATCATATTTTTACAAATTTTCATTTTGACCCCTAAACTTTTGCATATTTGCACTTTTGCCCCAAGGTTCGGAAATTAAACTTCATCCTATTTTCTTATGTTTTATGACATGCTGATCATTTTTCCCTTCTATGGTAACATCAAATTCTCACTCTAACATGTACTTATGACTATTAGGTATTTTTACCGATTAAGCCCTTTTACTCGTTTTCACTTAAAACCGAGTAGCACAAGTTGTTTAACATAATTTAAAACCTCATATTCTATCATAAAAAACCAAAATACACAAATTTCACCTATGGGTATTTTTCAAAATACGAACCCTAGGTTGAATTATTGCTAGCATAAGCTTAATCAAGTTACCGGGATTCCAAAAACGTAAAGAACTTGAAAAACGGGGTTAGAACGGACTTACTATTGAGCTTGGAAAGCTTGAAAACCCTAGCCATGGCTTCCCCCATGCTAATTTCGGCCTCCATGAGAAAGATGAGTCAATTTTGGCTTTATTTTCCCTTTTTATTTCTTTTAATTACCAAATGACTAAAATGCCCTTACTACTAAACTTTCCAAAAATTCCATCCATGTCCAATTTTTGTCCATAGACTTAGAAATTGGTCAAATTTCTATTTAAGACCTCCTCATTAATATTCCAAAGCAATTTCATACTAAAACTTCTAGAATGCATGTTTTACAAATTATTCGATTTAGTCCCTAATTTCAATTTAAGCACTTTATGCATAAAATTTCTTCACGAAATTTTTACACAATCATGCAATCATGTCATAGACCTCAAAATAACCATAAAATAATTATTTCTATCTTAGATTTGTGGTCACGAAACCAGTATTCCGATTAGGCCCTTATTCGGGATATTACACGTATGGATTATTCTTTAGATAAACTAGCTGAACTGTATATATCTGAGATTGTTAGGCTACATGGAGTGCCAGTCTCCATTATATCGGATAGAGATCCCCGATTTACGTCTCGTTTCTGAGACAAATTGCAAGATGCCTTGGGTACTCAGTTGTATGTTAGCACTGCATTTCATCCTCAAACAGATGGCTAATCTGAACGTGTAATTCAAGTATTGGAAGATATGCTCCGATGTTGTATATTAGAGTTTGAAGGTAATTGGGAGAGGTATCTACCTTTAATTGAATTTTCTTACAATAACAGTTATCAGTCCAGTATTAAAATGGCTCCGTATGAAGCTTTGTATGTTAGAAAATGTAGAACACCGTTATATTGGACAGAGCTCAGTGAAAGGAAGATACATGGGGTCGATTTTATCCGGGAAACAGAAGAAAAAGTAAAGGTTATTCGGGATAGTCTAAAAACAACTTCTGATCGTCAAAAATCATATGCCGACCTTAAACAAAAAGAGATTGAATTTCAAGTCGGTGACAAGGTATTCCTGAAAGTGTCTCCTTGGAAGAAAATTCTTTGGTTCGGTCGAAAGGGTAAATTGAGTCCAAGATTTATCGGGCCATATAAAATCATAGAAAGAATTGGACCAGTCGCTTATCGATTAGCATTACCACCGAAACTTGATAGAATCCATAATGTTTTTCATGTATCTATGTTACGACGATATCAATCAGATCCTTCACATGTTATTTCTCCAATAGAAGTGGAGATTCAACCGGATATGACTTACAGTGAAGAACCAGTCAAGATATTGGCACGGGAGACAAAAGAGCTTAGAAATAAAAAGATAAATTTGGTGAAAGCATTGTGGCAAAAGCATGGGATTGAGGAAGCGACATGGGAACCGGAGGAGGAAATAAGGAAACAATACCCAAACCTCTTTACTGGTAAGATTTTCGAGGATGAAAATTCTTAAAGGGGGGATAGTTGTAATGGCCTAAATTCAAGGTTATCGGAATAGTGGTTTCGTAACCACAAATCTAATTTAAAGAGAAATTTATTTTAATATTTTTGCATGAATATTTATATGATAGGAAAATCGTATTAAAATATCGATAAAAAAATTTACTGATTTAGTGGTTAGTTAAAAAAAAAAGAAAAGAAAAGAAATTATAGAAGAAATTGGGTAAAAACATCAAGATCTCGACCTCATAAAACCGAGTCGGAAATATTTTTATAAATATTTATGAAATGTTAGTGATGTGGTATTAAAATTTCGTTAGGAAATTTTAATGTTTGGGTAGTCAATTAAATGAAAAGGACTAAATTGTAAAAGATGTAAAAGTTGCTAGAATGATTAAATAGCTTAAGTGTCTAATGAGAAAGGATTTAAAAGGCAACTAGACCCAAAATTTATTTGGGCTGGATGGTAAGGGCATGAAATTAGTAGGAAAATTGATTATTTAAGGGCAAAATTGGAAAATTGCAAAAATAACTAAATAAAGATAGGACTAAATAGGAAATATCTAGATTTCTCTTCATATTTCTTCATTTTCATCAGCCAAAACACCATAGGAGAGGTTCTCTAAGCTGGTTTGTCATAATTCTTGCACCAATTGAGTTAATCCTTGCCTTTTTCTTGTAATTTTTGTGTTTCTAAGCCTTTTACAACTAGGTCCTACTATTAAATTCATTAGTTTTTGATTTCATGGATGAAATTAAAAGTCACCAGGGTTGATTACTGTAAGTTCATGATGAAATAGCATGAAAATTTAAGCTTAAATTCGTTTATAAAATGATTTTATTGGGTAATTTCAATAGAAATTGATTTTTAGGACCTAATTGTGAAAATATTTGGAATTAAAGTCTATTGCTGGAATTCTAATTCCTAAAGGTTATAAAGTAGTTTAAAGTGATAGAATAAAGTGTTAATTAAGAAAACTCAGCTCAATTGATAGGAAAATTGAGTAGGGACGAAATTATTATTTATTAAAAGCTTAGGGGAAAAATGGTAATAAACAGCTTGCATTAACATAGTTTTGGACAACAGCAGTAGACTAACTTTGAAAAATCACCATAAATTGTAGAAATCGAATTATAAGATGAACAAAATATTAAATTAAAGCTTATTCAGTCTAGTTTCGCATACATAGAAGAAACGGTGTAAAATCATGAGATATAATGAATTTTGTGAGATAAGGTCAGAATGAATTCAGATTCCCCTGTTCTGATTTTGAAAATTTATAAAAAATTGGATGAAAACAATTATAGGCTTAAATTTATATTTTTAAAATCTCTAATGAGTCTATTTTCAATAGAAATAAACGATAACATCATCCGAATCTTGTATGAAGAGATAATTAATTTTTAGTGAAGAAGGGTCAGAACTATCAGACAGCAGAACAGTGGTGAATTTAAAGAATAAACTGTAATTATTGGCCAAATCAAAAATTCTGAAAATTTTATGGTAAGAATATATGTGAGTCTAGTTTCAGGGAAAATTTTTGGATCCTAATTTAAAGTTCTCTAGCTTAAGATAAAAATAATTTAGTGACTGTGACTCAAGTAGACAGCTTTGAATGAACTATAAATAATAATGAAATTATAGAGAATGTTGCATATGAACATGAAATGTATTAAATTGATAATTAAATTTATTTATTTAGATCCAGAAGATTCAAATACGAAGCTAGATCGAGGAAAGGAAAAAGTTCGGGATTAGTAGATTTTTATATACAAACGAGTATCAAGGTAAGTTCGTGTAACTTGAATTATATTCTTAAATGCTTGAAATGTATGTTTTTAATATGAATATGATTTGAATGTTTATTATATGAAAATTGATGAAACATTGACATATTTGATAAAAAGGGAAAGAAATCCCGGTTGAATGAAAGGAAAATTCGATGGATCTCTGAAAAGGAATTGACGGTAAAAAGGATCTAGCCCGGACAGGTGATCCTATCCTGATATAGCCCTCCCGAAGAATATGTGTAAAATGGATATTACAGGGGATTTAGCCTGGACTGGTAATCCCGCTGTAAGGATGAGGTTCACGGGAGTGTGCTCTCTGATATGAAAATGTGCGCATATGAATATGAATTGGCGGACCCGGATTTGTACACTAAAAGTGTACCTCTGAAAAATCCATCGAAATTCTGAGAAATTCAACGGGATAAATATGAAAAAAATAACAAGGGAATGGAAATCATAGTATTGATGAGCTCATCAATCATGGTATATAATATATTGATACATGGAAATTATTGTACTGACTTGAATATTGAGTTTGTGCATGTTAGGATAATATTGCATGGAATGGATATATGAATCTTTATTGCATTGTATTGAAAGTATTAGGTAAGTATAATTCTTGTTACATGAGCTTACTAAGCACAAAGTGCTTACCCTATTTCCTTTTTCCCTGTTTTGTAGTGTTAAGAGCCCGGAGGTCGAATTCGGTCGGAGACACATCACACTATCAACATCAAGATTTCGGTATATAAAGAAATTTTATTTTGGAAGTCAATGGCATGTATAAGCTAATAAAGTAAATATTACTGTGAAATGAATGTAATGTTAGCCATTGGTATGGCTAACAAGTCTTGGTTTTGGTATGTGATGACGTTATCTTATAAATATGCATGAATTTATCTTGAAAATATGTTGAATTGGATTGGTTGATATGGATTGTTCTCTGTTTAAAATTTGCAGGGAAGGGTAGATATCTATAAAGGAGTTATATTGAGTTAAAAAAAATTAATTCGTAAACTCCGGTAATGCCTCATACCCTATTCCGGCAACGAATACGGGTAGGGGGTGTTAGAGTCAGTATCCACAACATATGCCGGTATACTTAGCCACTGGTAGGACGTACAAGACCAGCACCTGGATCACATAACCACATAACACATACTAACCCTAGTGACATGTCACTTGTATCCTACCCTAGTGACATGTCGCTTGCCAATTTATCTTCAGACTCGTTCATAAGATTAAGCTCATCTACATTATCAAACATATAATTCATGCAATATTAAAGCAATAAAATAAAATCATATTAAAGCTTATTTTTAAGATACGAACTTATCTTGGTACAAAATGGATAATTGTTCGATTTAGTCCACAACCTTATTATTTCCCCAGTCCAGGTCAGAACCTCATCTTTCTTGCTCTATAATATCAAATTTAACTCATTCAATTATCAAATTATTCATTTTAATCCCAAAAACACCTTATGGAAAAAATTACATTTTTCCCCTAACTTTTCAACTTTTTACATTTTAGTCCCTAGGCTCGTAAAATGGTTTTCATTCTATTTCTTCATTACCCAAGCCTAGACAAATATTAATGGTACTCATAACAGCCCACATTTTTCATTTATTCACATTTTTATACACATTTTACAACTTTTACAAATAAGTCCCTATTTGACGTTTTCATCAAAAATCACTTGGTAAATGTTCTTTATCTAACATCAAACATGCATTTTCTATCATTAGACTTCAAAATACACAAATATTCTACATGGGTAAAATTCTAGACTTTGATTTTCTTTCAAATTAGTCCTTGAAATAGCTAGATTAGGTTACACCGATCTCAAAAATATAAAAATCATTAAAAACTAGACAAGAACGGACTTACAATCGAGCTTGAAAGTGGCCAAACCCTAGCTATGTCTTCTCTTAAGAAATTCGGCCATGGGAGGACTAAATTGGGGAAGATGACATCTTTTTATTAGTTTTATGTCTTTATTTACCAAATGACCAAAATACCTTTAATGCCTAACTTTAAAATTTTACCCATCCATGTCCATTTTTGTCCAACTTAAAGTATAATGGTTTAATTACCATTTAAGGACCTCCAATTTAAAATTTCATTTCAATTTCAATTAGACACCTCTAGCATCTAGAACACACATTTTGCACTTATTGCAATTTAGTCTTGTTAGTCAAATTTGACACTCTATCAATAAAATTTCTTAACGAAATTTTCACACAATCATTCAATCATATTGTAGACCTTAAAGAAATAATAAAATTAACATTTCTACTTCAGATTTGTGGTCCCAAAACCACTGTTCTGACTTGACCCTAAAATGGGTTGTTACAACTCTCCCCCTTTTAAGGATTTTCGCCCTCAAAAATCTTACCGAAAAAGAGGTTTGGGTATTATTTTCTCATAGCTTCCTCGGGTTCCCATGTAGCTTCTTCGACCCCATGTCTTTGCCATAACACTTTCACTAGGGCTATGCTTTTATTTCTCAACTGTTTAACTTTTTGAGCCAAAATCTTGATCGGTTCCTTACCATAAGTCAAATTGGGTCAAATCTCGACCTCTGTCGGTGAAATTATATGCGAAGGATCTGATCAACAACGGCGCAACATCGATACATAAACCACATTGTGGATCCTTTCTAAGTCTGATGGTAAAGCTAACTGATATGCCACCGGCCCTATTCTCTCGAATAACCTCATACGGACCAATAAAACGCAGACTCGGTTTACCCTTGTGACCAAATCTAAGAATTTTCTTCCACGGAGATACTTTCAAAAATACCTTATCACCGACTTGAAATTCAATCTCCTTTCGCTTCAAATTCACATACCATTTCTATCTACCCGAAGCTGCTTTCAAACAATCACAAATTATTTTCACTTTTTCTTTGGTTTCTCTAACCAAATCAACCCCGTGAATCTGTCTCTCACTAAGCTCGATCCAGTACAACAGAGTTTGACACTTGCTGCCATACAATGCCTCATAGGGTGCCATCTTTATACTCGACTAGAAACTGTTGTTATAGGCAAATTCAACTAAAGGTAGATATTTTTCCCAACTACCTTTGAACTCTAATACACAACAATAAAGCATATCTTTGAGTACCTAAATTGTTCTTTCAGACTGGCCGCCGGTTTGCGGATGAAATGCTATACTAAAATTCAACTTTGTGCCCAAAGCCTCTTGCATCTTTTTCCAAAATCGAGACGTAAACCTCGTATCTCTATTAGAAATAATAGAAATAGGCACCCCGTGCAATCTAACAATTTCAGCAATGTACAACTCAGCTAGCTTATCAAGTGAATAGTCGGTACGTACCGGAATAAAGTAAGCTGATTATGTCAATCTATCAACAACAACCTAAACGACATCTTTTTTCTTCAGAGTCAGAGGTAATCCAGTTACGAAAACCATCGTAATTTTGTCCTGTTTCTACTCTGGAATCATAACAGGCTGAAGCAAACCTAAAGGTACTTGATGTTCGGCCTTTACTTGTTGACAAATCAAACATTTCAATACAAATTCAGAGATATCTTATTTCATACCTGACCACCAACACAATTTCTTCAAATCATTGTACATCTTCTTACTTTTCAGATGAACAGACAGACAACCACTGTATGCCTCATGAAGAATTTTTTGAATAATCTCGGCATCTCTCAGTACACATTCTACCTCGGAACATCAAACAATCATCGGCCCCAATTTAAAAATCTGAATCGCTAGACGATTCGCACTGAATCCTGTCTCTATATGTGCCAGTGCTATTTGCTGGTTGATGCTGACCTTGTGGTCATGAATCTTGTCAATGTATACTTTTTCAATTTTTGTCAGCATCTGGAAGATCTTTAAATCATTAAACTTTTGGGTTGCCTAATTAAGGATTAGTATTTTGCAAAAAACATTCAAGTTGAATGTATCCCCCAGAATTGCATGTCTATTCTCGCTCTCTTCCACCAGTTTCCAAGGTTTTGAGAATTCTTCCACTAGATTAGCAGTAAGTAGCATTATCTTTGATTATTGGGGTATATCCATAATATACTAATCTTGCACGTTATTTCCTCAAGAGACCTTGCCGTTGTTGGGCTGGTGATTTCAACTCCTAATTGATTTCGTTGCCCTTTCACCATTTCCTCAACTGGCTCTGTAACTACCCGTGATGTTGTTTCTCCTAGCCTAATTTGATGTTCAGAAGTTCCCTTTCCTCACAAGAATTTATGATTAAGCTTCCTTTCTTATTTGGTTCTCGGCCTATCTTGTAACACCCCTAACCCGTATCCATCACCGAAATAAGGTTACGAGGCATTACTGATCAAAGTACAACATATAATATACATTTCTCATACATGATTCAATTTCATATAAATATCATACCAACATAATCACATTGTAACTTAAGAGGGCCTACGAGGCCAAAAACATGCTTTAAAGGTGGTTCAAGACTAAACCGATAACATATAAAAACTTTAGGGAACTTATAAAATTTTTCATGAAATCAGTGGTCACATGCCCGTGTGAGCAGACCATGTGCTTCACACGGCTACCGGACACACCCGTGTCACAGGCCGTGTGAAAACAGAGCATATATACTGTCTTTGGTCATATGGTCGACCACACGCCCGTGCGCCCAGCCTGTGTACCCTTCAAAATGGCCACACACGCTCATGTGCCAATGTTGTGTGCCTCACACGGCCACCAGACACGCCTGTGTGTCTAGGCTATGCTCGAGACTGACTTTAAATTGTAAGAGTATCCCAGGGGACACACGGCCGTATAACATGACTATGTGTCGTACACGGCTCAGACACATGCCCGTGTCTCTGCCCGGTGGACAAAAATAAGCCATTTGCAAAGCTAATTTGCCACCCTAATCTCAAGTACACATAACAACCAAAATAGCATCATTTCATTATGTCTTTAAACAACCAAAACATGCCAATTCATACTCATATCATGCCATTTATTCAAACCATTTCAACCATTCAATTCTATATTCCAAGCATACCAAATTATCAACCCAAAACTATCACAATTTATCTAATTCCAAATGCATTAACACGTCAATTAACAACTAACCAAGATAGCTAGCACATAACCACATCAAATAAGCCAACATATAAGGCATCATATGCATCACAATTATAACACTTACCAAATACAATTTACATCAACTTTCATGGAAACACATGCCAACATTCATAAGCCAAACCTCATGATGAAATATACCTCCATATTAAGCTTATAACATGACCGAATATATATACCAACATTAGTATCATGACCAAGCCATTTTCGCATGGCTATATACATATAAACAAATTTCGAAACCAAACCTATCAAAACTAGCCTATACATGCCATATAACCAAAAACTCAAAGCTTTTATTTACCGAAGCGATAATTGGATAGTGTGATGAGGTCTCCTATGACTTCCAACTCGAGCAAGTCTCTGAAACTCTATAAACATAGGAAAAACACACAGAGTAAGCTATAAAAGCTTAGTAAGCCATAAGCAAATAAATCATCTCAATGATATTTATAATTCAATTTAATTAGGCCGAATTTACGAATCTCAACCACATATACATTCATCATACTCGTAAATTCATATAATTGTATTAAGTAACTCCACTTATCTTATTTTTCAATGAACATATAAGCTTTCAAATTCGAATAACAACCGTTAGCTCAATCATGTAAATCAAGCTTGCACATATTCATTACATCATTAACCAACCATGGTCATTTACTACAAATCATACATAAAGTTATATCAACTTCTTAATAAAAACTTCCAAACTCGAATATCTATAATTCCCTTATTCACATAAACCAAATTCGTATATATGAATCATATAATCAACCAAGATCAACTTTATTTTACTAATCATATATCACATGCAAAGCATACTCCAACTCAACCATTTTAATTTCATTATCCATTCAAATTTTGAACCAAGCAATCATACATCAAAACCATGTTTCATGTTTCATAATTCTCACATCCGAAATAGAGGACCACAATTTCATATAATGAGCGTATATAACACATCATTCATTTGTATACATTCATATCGTTTCTTGTCATATATTTCACGTATGGTCATATAAATCATACTCACCTTTCATTTCTGAATTTCATAAACAAATCACACGTACCTGAATCGGATACTATTTCACATAGTTATTCATTTCTTGAAATGCCCGTTGAACCATTCGAAATCAATAAGGATACTCGGATAGCTCATAAGCTCATACAATGCCAGTGTCCCAGACGTGGTCTTACATGTAATCAAATGTCGATGCCACTGTCCCAGACAGGGTCTTACACGAAAATCACAAACCGATGCCAACATCCTAGACATGGTCTTACACGATAACACATATCAGAATCCTATGTCATGACATACGTATCCTAACTATTCCTATGGTTCGTACGGGGCTATTCAAATGTCTTCACATTATCGGAACTTTCTCAATTTCACATATTCAATCAATCCATTCTCGGAACAGATTCTCCAAAGCTCAACTCAATTCGACAACACATATATATTTCTTTACAACTCAATTCAGCACATATAATGCACATACACTTCAATTTAACAACATTTATTTACTTATGAACTTACCTCGTACTAACACGAACGGACTAGAACGACTATTCGACAATTTTTGACTTTCCCCGATCCAAATCTGATTTCCTCGTTTCCTGATCTAATTCAATACAAATTTGGCTTGTTTAATAACATATTCATCCAAAAATACATAATTTGGGCATTTTGCATTTTAGCCCTTAACATTTCACATTTTTATAATTTAATCCCTATTTCAAAACAACACAAAATACCCAAAATTTCACTATGCCCATGTTAGGCCGAATTCACCTTGGGTCCCTAGCAGCCCATTAATTCAATTTATTTCACATTTTGACCCCTCAATTTACAAATTTCTCAATTTAGTCCTTAATACACATTTTTATCTAAAATCGCTTAATTAAACATAATAATCTATCAACAAAGATTTATTTTTCATCATCAAACAACAAATTCATCACATTATCAACAATGGAAAATCTCCAATTCATCATCAATTCTGAAAATTAAAGCATGGGCTAGGTAATATACGAAGCAACGATCTCAAAAACGTAAAAATTATCAAAAATTGAACAAAAATGAACTTACAATTGAGCTTGATAGTAGCCGAACCCTAAATAGCCATGGATTTTTTTCTTTCTTTGAGTTTCGACCAAAAAAGATGATTTTGCATGTCATTTTATGTTTTGTTTTATTATAATATACTTAATACATAATTTACCATATCAACCTTATAAAATAACCTTAAAAATCCACTAACATATGTCCATTCATGTCCACTTACTAAAGTTATGGTCTAATTACAACATAAGGGCTTTTCATGTAGTAAGCCATAGCAAATAGACACCTTTATCAAATAGCATTTCACTTTTGTAATTAATGCGATTAAGTCCTTTTTATAAAATCGAGCACACAAACGATAAAATTTTCACACGAAATTTTCACACATATCTTATATCATGTTGTAAACACAAAAAATAATATTAAAATATTTTTCTGACTCGAATTTGTGGTCCCAAAACCACTGTTCTGACTAGAGTCTAAACCGGGCTGTTACATATCTTATTTTGATGTTTTATCTAATTTGTATCAGTGCCAGCATTGTTATCTGGTAAGGAAGTTGGAATTTCTCCTCGTTGTTGGCTTAGTTCAAGCATTAATAATCACTAGTTCTCCTGGATCTCCCATTCCTCATAGACACCTTTCTCATAGATATCATGGTCATAATCTAATTCTTCATCCAACCACATATAATCAAAGTTATTCATTATTTATGCTTGATTGATTTTTGTGGTTGCTTCTACGACTTTCTTGGACAATAGTGTATGCCTAAGTTCTTTGAATAACAGAAACGTGTCAATAATGTTTAAAAAATAACAAAATAACTAAATATCATAGCTATAACCTGAATATTTCTTAATTATTCTATTAGGATGCAAAAATTAAAACTAATCTAGTGACGTTGCCTCCCTGACAATAGTGCCAACAATGTGACCACCTCCGATGTACCAACGTCCATAATAGAAATCCTACACAAAAGATGTGAACAAATGGTATTCGCAAGTATATGGTTCAGGTTCCAATATAGTTACAACGAAATAGGTAAGTACTCCAAGGATCGTACCCAAAGGAGGTGAGCACTAGATTAATTCTAACTTAAACATAAATAGATCTAATTAATACTCTAATTAGTTTATAGTACAATGAATTAAAAGAAATGAGTTTTAATAAACTATGCTAAAAACATGAAAGGAATTAAACAAATGAAATGCAAGAAATGAAATAAGGAAATATGTATCAAATTTGGGAATGGATGATTAGCTCGCTTCGATAATCTTAAGCAACAATCGTCTCAGGTTTGCTTGTTCAATCAACTAGTCAGTACCACAGCAAGATCTTCTGATACATCCATTAAAATACTGATTTGACAATAACTACTTATCTTCCGACCTCACAGTCTAGACAAGTTCAAGTTTAAGGTGTTCACAAATAGGTCGTTCCAATTTTGGGTTAATTCCAACCTTGATGACTTCCTAGGTTGTTAGGCCTAGTTGTAACTCTTCTAACCCGTAACCGTTGCCGGAATAGGTTAAGAGGCATTACCAGACCTGTAACTTAATTCAAAACAACCATTTAACAAATCATCTCTCATTTCAATAACCGTTATTCATTTACATTCAATATGTACTTAATTCAATCATACAAAGTCATAATCATGCCTTTGGGATTAAATTGATAACATATAAAAGTCTTAGAAACTTATAAAATTTTCAACTTTTAAAGTGTCACACGCCCGTGCGTCTAAGCCGTGGAAAAGTAGGGCATACATACCAACTTGCTCACATAGCCACAAGACACGCCCGTGTGCCTTGCTTATGGTCGAAACTGTAATATCCCGAATTAGGGCCTAATCGGAATAGTGGTTTCGTGACCACAAATTCGAGATAGAAATAATTATTTTATAATTATTTTGAGGTTTATGATATGATTACATGATTGTGTGAAAATTTCGTGAAGAAATTCTATGCATAAAATACTTAATTTGAAAGTAGGGACTAAATCGAATAAGTTGCAAAACTTGCATTCTAGAAGTTTTTAGTATGAAATTGCATTGAAATATTAATTAAGAGGTCTTAAATAGCAATTTGACCAATTTTAAGTTCATGGACAAAATTAGGACATGGAAGGAATTTTTGGAAAGTTTAGTAGTAAGGGCATTTTGGTCATTTAGTTATTAAAATGAATTAAAAACAAAATTAAAAGCCAATTTTTGTCCATCTTCTTCATTAGGCCGAAATTTCAAGGGTTCTCCATAGCTAGGGTTTGTTTCAAGCTTCCAAGCTCCATATTAAGTGATTCCAAGCCCCGCTTTTAATGTTCTTTACGTTTTTGAGATCCCGATAACTCGATTAAGCTTATGTTAGCAATAATTTAACCTAGGGTTTATATTTGGAAAAATACCCATAGGTGAAATTTGTGTATTTTGATGTTTTATGATATAATATGAAGTTTTAAATTATGTTAGACAACTTGTACTACTCGATTTTAAGCAAAACGAGTAAAAGGGCTTAATCTCCAAAAATACCTAATAGTCACAAGTACATGTTAGAGTGAGAATTTGATGTTTCCATAGAAGAGAAAAGTGATCAGCATGTTGTAAAACATAAGAATAAGGAATAAAGTTTAATCCTTGAGCCTAGGGGCAAAAATGTAAATATGTAAAAGTTTAGGGTAAAATTGTAATTTTGCCAAAATTTGAGTTAAGGATTAATTTGATAATGTGAGTATTAAATAAGCTAAATGTGTTATTTTAGATCAAGAAAGACGTGGAATCGACTTCTCAATCGAGGAAAAGAAAAGATTGTGGACTAAATTGCAAAATCTTTGTATTTTGGTACCAAGGTAAGTTCATGTGTAAATAATGTAGTATAATTGTTATTTGTAAATTATTGATGTTAATTATATGATATGCTGATTTTTATTATGAGATATATGCTTTGTGGTTATTTTCAATAAAATGCAAATTATTTGTATTATTTGTTAAATATAAAGTGCTACCGAGTATTGGTTTCGGTATTTTACGGAAGATGGCAAGGATATGTGTTCGAGGAAAATCCCGTTTGAACCTTAGGAATAGATTAGGATACAAGTGACATGTCACTAGGATGGTTGAGCATCCAAACTCGTTGAGTTGAGTCCGAGTTCACTTACGGATGCGAATGTTCGAACTCGTTGAGTTGAGTCCGAGTTCGAGAGATGTAACTAGGCATCCGAGCTCGTTGAGTTGAGTCCGAGTTCACTTATGGATGCGAACGCCCGAGCTCGTTGAGTTGAGTCCGAGTTCGCTTATGGGCGGGTTACATGATTGCTTGATTGCATATATGGCACTTATGTGCAAGTTATCCATGTATCCAAATTATATTCCGATGTGTTCAACGGGTAAAGTTCTACTCAATTGGAGGAATATTCAAGATGTAAAGAGACGTATTGGTAAGTGATGTGAAATGGATATTTTGGACAGGTATGTATTTAACCCTCGGGTTGAGTATTGATACAATCACGATAAGGTAATAAGATGATGAAAAATTATTAGAAATGTGATATGTGTTTTAGTGATGCATGCTAATGTTGATTGGTATGGATCTGCTTGTTATGTTACTTATTATTTGCATATGAACTTACTAAGCATTTATGCTTACTCCCTCCTTCTTACTCATTGTAGTTTTGGACAAGCCACTCAGAGTCGGGATAGGTCGAAGGCTCAGTCACACTATCCTAAGACTTTTGGTAAATGGTTTGTAAATTTAAGTATGGCATGTATAGCAATATACCTATTTTGTGTAAATGATCTTATGATATGGTGATGGAATGGTTGAGAAAATGTTTGACAATGATAAATTATGAAAATGGTTAGTTTAGATTATGTTTGATGTTAAGGAAAATTATTAAGATACTTAGTGCATAAAAACTCATAAAAGAGATGAAATTTGCCATAAACAGAATACTGCAGCAACACTGACCCGAGTTTGAAAATTTACTAAAAATCATAGAAATTGAATATGGTGATGGAATATATATCAAATTGAAGCTTATTATGTCTAGTTTCACATGAAACAAATGAAATAGGTAAAGGAATTATATGTTAAAAGATATTTGAATTTTAGTGAAACAGGGTCGTAACAGTTTCTAAATCCCCTGTTCCAAATTTAGAAATTCACTATAAATTTTAAAGATATAATTAGGTGGTGTATTTTATATCCTCAGAATCCTTATTGAGTCTAGTTTTAGTAGAAACAAACCTCATATCCATATGAATTTTTTACAGAGAGAAATGTGGTTCGTAGTAAACAGAGGTCAAACCAGTCAAGTCCTGAAACAGGGGTAACTTTAACTAATAAACTGTACTAATTGGCTCAACCAAAAATTCTAGAAAAAAATTATTAGATAGGTATATGAGTCTAGATTCAATGAAAATTTACGGATCTTAATTTCGAGTTTTTTAACTCGAGATATGATTTTTCTTGTGACTGTGACACAAGTAGCTTAAAAACTGTGAATGTAGAAACAAATAATCCAAAGTTCTAAAAATGTTAAATTAAGCTTAGTAACACCTCATACTCGACGCCGGCGACGGTCTCGGGCGTGGGGGCGTTACATTTAGTGGTATCAGAGCAGGTTTAGTCGGTTCTCGGATACGTGTTGTATGTACGGATTTTGCTATACATGCCATATGTATAAATTGTGATAGTGTGACGACTTCCGACCTTTTTAAATGATTTTTTTATAGTAAATGGATCCCGATCCAGTTGTGTGGCGAGATGAAGTAGAGAGTAATGCGCCACTCATTGAAGGAGCGTGTGATCGAAAAATCCACCTCCTACTATTGATCAGGGAGGAGGAGAAAGGGGTCGGGAAGCCTTTCTCCAAATGATGAGTGCATGGTACACTGAGTTCGTTCGTACGAACCCAAATGTACAACCTCCCCCACCTCCCCCAATTCCTCAACCTGTACCCCCGACGCCTCAAGGTATGGATCTGATGAAATTTCACAGAACTCCAGTTGATAGAATTCGCAAGCAAGGGGCCGAAGAATTTAAAGCAAATATTGATGATGATGCCGAGAAAGCAGAGTTCTGGCTTGAAAATTCTATCCGGGTATTTGACGAATTATCTTGTACACCTGAAGAATGTTTGAAATGCGCTATATCTTTGTTGAGGGATTCAGCTTATAATTGGTGGAAGACTTTGATTTCGGTGGTACCGAAAGAGAAAATAACTTGGGAATTCTTTCAAGAAGAGTTTCGGAAGAAATATATTAGTGAAAGATTTATTGATCAGAAGCGTAAAGAATTTCTTGAGCTGAAGCAAGGTAATATGACGGTTACAGAATATGAAAGAGAGTTTGTTCGATTAAGTAAGTATGCTAGAGAGTATGTTCCTACAGAGGCCAAGATGTGCCGACGATTTGAAGACGGGCTCAACGAAGACATCAAGGTATTTGTTGGAATTCTTGAATTAAAAGAAATGGTAGTATTGGTTGATCGGGCTTGTAAGGCCGAAGAATTACTTAAAGAAAAGAAAAAGGTAGAGGCTGATACTAGAAATTGGAGGAAAAGACCGATGAGCAGTTCATTTTCACAGCAACCTAGAAAGTCAAGGAATATGAATCCTCGTTCCCAAGCTTCAGCTGGGCAATCATATGGGAATTATAAGAAGCAAAATGTGGGTCCTAAATCCCAGACTACTTCGGCAGCCAGTGTAGGGAACTCGAGATTTGTTAAACCTGAGTGCCAGCGGTGTGGTAGAAATCATTTTGGTCCGTGTAGAGCAAATGAATGTTTTCGATGTGGTTCTCCGGATCATTTTATTAGAGACTGCCCAGAGAGAGCTGAAAAAGAAAAATTTCAGAATACAAAAATAAGTGGGGCGGATTCGAGAGGAAGATATCCAAGAAAAGTGGGAGCGAAGAAACAAGCAGTAAGAATGTAGCCGAGGATGCACCGCTAGACTGAAGGAAGGGCTCAGCTAGAACTTATGCTATTAAAGCGCGTGAAGATGCTTCCTCACCGATGTGATTACTGGTACATTTTTCTCTCTATAATGTTAATGTTATTGCTTTGATTGATCCCGATTCTACTCATTCATATGTGTGCATGAAATTGGTGTCTAGTATGAATATACCATTGAGAACACGAATTTATGATTAGAGTGTCGAACCCAGTTAGGCAAATGTGTGATAGTTGATAAAGTAAGCAAGAAATGCCCTTTAATGATTCGGGTCATTACTTTCCTACGACTTGATGTTGCTGCCGTTTGATGAATTTGATGTTATTTTGGGTATGGATTGGTTGACATTGCATGATGCTATAGTAAATTGCAAAGAAAAGGTTATAGAATTAAAGTGTGAAAACGGTGAAACTCTGCGGGTTGAATCGGATAAATCGAGGCATTACCTAGTGTGATTTCTTCAATGTCACCAAAGATATCCGAGAAAGGGTTATGAAGCTTATTTGGCGTATGTAATTAATACAAAAGAAATTGAAAAGAAAGTTGAATCGAGTCTTGGTTGTGTGTGAATTTGCGACGTATTTCGGAAAAGAATTGCCGGTTTGCCTCCAAATCGTGGAAGTAGAATTTGGTATTGATTTGATACCGGAACAGCTCCGATTTCGATTGTTCAGTATAGAATGGCACCAAAGCAGAGTTGAAGGAATTAAAGTCGCAGCTTGCAAGAGTTGACTGATAAAGGTTTTGTGAGACCGAGTTTTTCACCTTGGGGTGCTCCGTGTTATTTGTGAAAAAGAAGGATGGTTCTATGAGGTTGTGTGTTGATTATCGCCGATTAAACAGGTGACAATCAAAAACAAATATCCGTTGCCAAGAATTGATGATTTGTTTGATCAACTAAAAGGAGCGACATGGTTTTCAAAGATTGACTTGAGATCCGGGTATTACCAATCATGTAAAAGAGTCGAGGTGCCTAAAACCGCTTTTAGAACAAGGTATGGTCATTATGAATTTTTAGTTATGCCATTCGGGTTGACAAATGCTCCTCATTGTGTTTATGGATTTAATGAATCGCATATTCCACCATACTTGGACAAATTTGTTGTGGTGTTTATAGATGATATTTTAATTTATTCAAAAGATGATACAGAGCATGCTGAGCATTTGAGGATAGTTTTGCAAACTTTGAGAGATAAGCGATTTGTATGCTAAGTTTAGTAAAAGTGAATTTTGGCTACGGGAAGTTGGATTCTTGGGTCATATTGCTTGGTGATGGTATACGGGTTAATCCTAGTAAAATTTCAGCCATTGTTGATTGGAAGCCACCAAAAATGTAAATCAAGTTAGAAGTTTCTTGGGGCTAGCTGGGTATTATCGGCGGTTTGTAAATGGATTTTCTATAATTGCTGCTCCTATAACTAAATTACTCCAAAAGGATGTTAAATTTGAATGGACGGAAGAATGTCAACAGAGTTTTGAAGAATTGAAAAAGTTATTAACAGAGGCACCAGTGTTAGTACAACCCGAATCAGGTAAAGAATTTGTGGTGTATAGTGATGCTTCTCTAAATGGTTTGGGGTGTGTGCTCATGCAAGAAGGAAAAGTGGTGGCATATGCTTGAGGCGATTAAAACCTCATGAGAGGAATTATCCTACTCACGATTTGGAATTGGCTGCAGTGGTGTTTGCTTTGAAAATTTGGCGACATTATTTGTATGGTGAAAAGTGTCGGGTATATACCGACCATAAAAGTCTTAAGTACTTGATGTCACAAAAGACTTGAATTTAAGACAATGAAGATGGTTGGAATTATTGAAAGATTACGAGCTTGTTATTGATTATCATCCGGAAAAGCGAATGTAGTTCTTGATGCTTTGAAGCGAGAAAGTTGTTGTTTGCTTTAAGAGTTATGAACACTCGGTTGAAAGTGTCGGATGATGGTTCGATTCTAGCAGAGCTAAGAGTAAAATCGAAATTTTTACAAGAGATTTCTCAAGCTCAAAAAGATGATCAAGATTTGCAAGCCAAGAGAAAATAGTGTGAAGTTGATACTGAGTCGATTTCGAATTGGTTACGATGGGTGCTTAATGTTTAAAGATCGGATTTGTGTACCAAAGAATGAGGAATTGATTCAAAAGATCCTACAAGAAGCACATAGTAGTTATTTCTCGATTCATCCGGTAGTACAAAAATGTATAATGACTTGAAGAAAATGTATTGGTGGAATGGAATGAAAAGAGATATATCGAGTTTGTGTCCAAATGCTTAATTTGTCAACAGTGAAAAAGTGAACACCAAGTACCTTCGGGATTACTTCAGCCTATTATGGTTCCTGAATGGAAATGGGATCGGATTACTATGGATTTTGTTTCAGGATTGCCATTGACTCCAGGAAAGAAAGATGCCATCTGGGTAATAGTTGATAGATTAACTAAGTCAGCTCATTTTATTCCTATGACGTGCGGATTATTCTCTTAACAAGTTGGCTGAACTGTATATTAGAGAAATTGTTAGATTACATGGAATACCATTGTCGATTATTTCAGATAGAGATCCAAGGTTTACCTCACGCTTTTGGCAAAAATTGCAAGACGCGTTAGGTACAAAGTTAAATTTCAGTACTGCTTTTCATCCACAAACTGATGGACAATCAGAGAGAATAATTCAGATTCTTGAAGACATGCTCAGATGTTGTGTATTGGAATTTCAAGGAAGTTGGGAAAGATATTTGCCATTGGTAGAATTTGCTTACAACAATAGTTATCGACGAGCTTGAAAATGGCACCTTATGAAGCATTGTATGGTCGTAAGTGTCGAACGCTTTGTATTGGGTGAACTCAAGGAAAATCGATTTATGGAGTTGATCTAATAAAAGAAAAAGAAAAAGTGAAAGTAATTCGAGATTGTTTGAAAGTCGCTTGGATAGACAAATCTTATGCGGATCTAAAACGAAAAGACATTGAATTTCAAGTTGGTGATAAAGTATTTTTAAAGGTGTCTCCGTGGAAGAAAGTCCTTAGATTTGGACGGAAGGGCAAATTAAGTCCGCGTTTTATTGGGCGTATGAAGTAATTGAAAAAGTTGGACCGGTAGCATATCGGCTAGCATTACCACCGAATTAGAGAAGATTCATGATGTGTTCCACGTATCTATGTTACGTCGGTATCGTTCGGATCCTTCACATGTAGTTTCAAATGACAGAAATTGAACTACAACCGATATGACCTACGAAGAAGAACCGATTAAGATTTTAGCTCGAGAGGTCAAACAACTAAGGAATAAAAATGTTGCACTTGTGAAGGTGTTGTGGCAAAGGCATGGAATAAAAGAAGCTACATGGGAATCAGAAGAAACTATGAGAAATCAATACCCACATCTCTGTTTCTGGTAAGATTTTCGAGGACGAAAATCCTTAAAGGGGGGAGAGTTGTAATATCCCGAATTAGGGCCTAATCGGAATAGTGGTTTCGTGACCACAAATTCGAGATAGAAATAATTATTTTATAATTATTTTGAGGTTTATGATATGATTACATGATTGTGTGAAAATTTCGTGAAGAAATTCTATGCATAAAATACTTAATTTGAAAGTAGGGACTAAATCGAATAAGTTGCAAAACTTGCATTCTAGAAGTTTTTAGTATGAAATTGCATTGAAATATTAATTAAGAGGTCTTAAATAGAAATTTGACCAATTTTAAGTTCATGGACAAAATTAGGACATGGAAGGAATTTTTGGAAAGTTTAGTAGTAAGGGCATTTTGGTCATTTAGTTATTAAAATGAATTAAAAACAAAATTAAAAGCCAATTTTTGTCCATCTTCTTCATTAGGCCGAAATTTCAAGGGTTCTCCATAGCTAGGGTTTGTTTCAAGCTTCCAAGCTCCATATTAAGTGATTCCAAGCCCCGTTTTTAATGTTCTTTACGTTTTTGAGATCCCGATAACTCGATTAAGCTTATGTTAGCAATAATTTAACCTAGGGTTTATATTTGGAAAAATACCCATAGGTGAAATTTGTGTATTTTGATGTTTTATGATATAATATGAAGTTTTAAATTATGTTAGACAACTTGTACTACTCGATTTTAAGCAAAAACGAGTAAAGGGCTTAATCGGGTAAAAATACCTAATAGTCACAAGTACATGTTAGAGTGAGAATTTGATGTTTCCATAGAAGAGAAAAGTGATCAGCATGTTGTAAAACATAAGAATAAGGAATAAAGTTTAATCCCGAGCCTAGGGGCAAAAATGTAAATATGTAAAAGTTTAGGGGTAAAATTGTAATTTTGCCAAAATTTGAGTTAAGGATTAATTTGATAATGTGAGTATTAAATAAGCTAAATGTGTTATTTTAGATCAAGAAAGACGTGGAATCGACCTCAATCGAGGAAAAGAAAAGATTGTGGACTAAATTGCAAAATCTTTGTATTTTGGTACCAAGGTAAGTTCATGTGTAAATAATGTAGTATAATTGTTATTTGTAAATTATTGATGTTAATTATATGATATGCTGATTTTTATTATGAGATATATGCTTTGTGGTTATTTTGAATAAAATGCAAATTATTTGTATTATTTGTTAAATATAAAGTGCTACCGAGTATTGGTTTCGGTATTTTACTAAGATGGCAAGGATATGTGTTCGAGGAAAATCCCGTTTGAACCTTAGGAATAGATTAGGATACAAGTGACATGTCACTAGGATGGTTGAGCATCCGAACTCGTTGAGTTGAGTCCGGAGTTCACTTACGGATGCGAATGTTCGAACTCGTTGAGTTGAGTCCGAGTTCGAGAGATGTAACTAGGCATCCGAGCTCGTTGAGTTGAGTACGAGTTCACTTATGGATGCGAACGCCCGAGCTCGTTGAGTTGAGTCCGAGTTCGCTTATGGGCGGTTACATGATTGCTTGATTGCATATATGGCACTTATGTGCAAGTTATCCATGTATCCAAATTATATTCCGATGTGTTCAACGGGTAAGTTCTACTCAATTGGAGGAATATTCGAGATGTAAAGAGACGTATTGGTAAGTGATGTGAAATGGATATTTTGGACAGGTATGTATTTAACCCTCGGGTTGAGTATTGATACAATCATGATAAGGTAATAAGATGATGAAAAATTATTAGAAATGTGATATGTGTTTTAGTGATGCATGCTAATGTTGATTGGTATGACTGTTTGTTATGTTACTTATTATTTGCATATGAACTTACTAAGCATTTATGCTTACTCCCTCCTTCTTACTCATTGTAGTTTTGGACAAGCCATTTCGAGAGTCGGGATAGGTCGAAGGCTCGATCACACTATCAGGAAGACTTTTGGTAAATGGTTTGTAAATTTAAGTATGGCATGTATAGCAATATACCTATTTTGTGTAAATGATCTTATGATATGGTGATGGAATGGTTGAGAAAATGTTTGACAATGATAAATTATGAAAATGGTTAGTTTAGATTATGTTTGATGTTAAGGAAAATTATTAAGATACTTAGTGCATAAAAACTCATAAAAGGGATGAAATTTGCCATAAACAGAATACTGCAGCAACACTGACCCGAGTTTGAAAATTTACTAAAAATCATAGAAATTGAATATGGTGATGGAGTATATATAAAATTGAAGCTTATTATGTCTAGTTTCACATGAAACAAATGAAATAGGTAAAGGAATTATATGTTAAAAGATATTTGAATTTAAGTGAAACAGGGTCGTAACAGTTTCTAAATCCCCTGTTCCAACTTTAGAAATTCACTATAAATTTTAAAGATATAATTAGGTGGTGTATTTTATATCCTCAGAATCCTTATTGAGTCTAGTTTTAGTAGAAACAAACCTCATAGCCATATTAATTTTTTACAGAGAGAAATGTGGTTCGTAGTAAACAGAGGTCAAACCAGTCAAGTCCTGAAACAGGGGTAACTTTAACTAATAAACTGTACTAATTGGCTCAACCAAAAAT
Organism: Gossypium anomalum; assembly: GCA_025698475.1. Taxonomy (NCBI): domain Eukaryota; kingdom Viridiplantae; phylum Streptophyta; class Magnoliopsida; order Malvales; family Malvaceae; genus Gossypium; species Gossypium anomalum. The sequence continues at coordinate 33,228,158 of CM046960.1, read as the reverse complement.
TCTAGAAAAAAATTAGTAGATAGGTATATGAGTCTAGATTCAAGGAAAATTTACGGATCTTAATTTTGAGTTTTTTAACTCGAGATATGATTTTTCTTGTGACTGTGACACAAGTAGCTTAAAAACTGTGAATGTAGAAACAAATAATCCAAAGTTCTAAAAATGTTAAATTAAGCTTAGTAACACCTCATACTCGACTCCGGCGACGGTCTCGGGCGTGGGGGCGTTACAGAAACTAACTTGGGTCACACGGCTAGCCACACGTCCGTGTTTCTTGGCCATGCTCAAGCCTGACTTACAATCGTGATGCGGTACCCGAGGACACACAAATGTAATAACAGACTGGTGTGTCAGACACTACAGGCAGACACACGCCTTGTGTGTCTCTACAATAATGGACAAAATAGGCCATTTGAAAAGCCAAATTTGCCACCCTAAAACATGAGCATTTACATTCCTATTCGACCATATTTAAGCAACTCAATTGGCAACCAAATTAACCAATTCAATACACATTATAAGCCATATCCAAACTTACCATTTACATATCCAAATACCTATATTACCACATATATAACTCATTCATCTAACATCAATATATTAAGACTTATTTTACATAATTTCATTCAAATATTACCATACCAAAACATACCATCATTAAGCACATATATGCAATCCAAATGTGATGCCAACATATGCCAAATCACATGGCTTAACTCATATACAAATTCATTCTCAAACCATGATACCAAAACATAACTATTACCATCAAACTAGCCTATACATGCCATATTTACATAAGTTCATAAGTTCAAAATACCAAACAGAAATTGGATAGTGTGACGTGCAACTCCGACTTGTCTGGAATAAGTAAGCTAACGAACCTCTATAAGACATTGAAACGGAAACAGGGTAAGCTTCTAAGCTTAGTAAGCCCATATAATTCAAAATTAAACTTACCATTTAAAGTAATCAAAGCAATAATAAAATACCAACAATTCAATTTAACCATTACCTAATCACACATAATCATCACATGTTAGTAATTTAACTAATACATAAACCATAACTTATCCATATAACATTATTTAAACCCATTGAATCTATTAGAACTTCAAAGGATAATCGAGTGAACAATGTCAATAAATCTGTCAATTCATCATCATACATGCTCTTTTGAGTCATGGTCGGTAAGCTCTTACTAAGTTGATAAACAGTAAACTCTATTGAGCTAAAAACGGTAAGCTCTATTAAACTGAATAGTAAGCTCTTTCGAGCTGAATCGATAAGCTCCAATGAGCTCAAACAGTAAGCTCTTACGAGCTATGGTGAGTCCGCAACAATTGCAGGAGCTCAACCATTACGGTAATTCCAGTAACACGTCACTCGTATCCAATGAATTCACATAGTTCAAACAGGGCTCGGTAACGAATACAATATATCATCAAGGCATCCATATTTCAACTAAATAATTTCAATTCAACAATTACAAGTATATAGTAGTTTGATTCTAATTATACGAACTTACCTCATATTTGCTAGTATAACCGTCGTCTACTCGTCTACCTTTCGTTTCCCCCTATCTAATTTCGATATTTGCTTATCTTGATCTATATGATATCAAATTAACTCATTCAACTTTCATTCAATTCAATTTAGCCTAAAACATTCATTTTGGCTAAATTATAAATTTACCCCTAGACTTTTAACTATTTTACAATTTAGTCCTTTTTACACAAAATGGCAAATTTATGCAATTTACCCATAGCCCATGTATAACCAAATTTCATATAACCTCTTAACAGCTCATATTTTTATTTTATTCACATTTTCAACCACAACATTTCTATCTTTCACAATTTAATCCCTAAGTCTTATTTTTGTCAAAAATCACTTTATAAAACTTGTATATCTATTAACAACCATCAATAATTTAATAAGAGACTTCAAAATACCTCAGTATTCAACAATGGCATATCTCAAATCTTTAGACATTTCAAAATCTAAGGTACGGGCTAGCTAGATTAAGCTACAACGAGCTCAAAAACGTAAAAATCATTAAAAACTGAATCAAAACCGTACCTTAATCAGAGTTTGAAGCTTAGCCGAATGTAAAACCCAAAATTTCCTCTTTTCTTCTTGCTAAATTTGGCCAAGGAAGATGATGATGAATTAAAATGAATTTTGGTTTTGTTTATTATAACATTTATTATCTAATTACCAAATTAACCTTTAAAACATTTGATAATATCAAAAATTCCAAGCCAACAACTTCCACTATGCTATTTAAGGTCTAATTAACATGCAAGGACTCCCATATTTCAATCTATAGCCATATAATGCTTTTAAACAATAGAACTCTACTTTTACGCATTACGCGATTTAGTCCTTTTTATCAAATTAAGCATTTAAACTGTAAAATTTCTTTACGAAACTTTCATATAATAAATCTATCATGCTGTAGACCTTATTAAAATAATAAAATAAATATTTTTAATTTAGATTCGTGGTCTCAAACCACTGTTCTGATTTGACCTAAAAACAGGATGTTACACTAAGGTTTAGGTTCTTCCTTTCCTAAATAGCTAATCCATTAAGAAATCTCTACAAAAGAGTTAATTATTCATACCTCCACTCACTAATCCCCACAGGAGGATTAGTTCCTCATTGATCTAATCAAACAATATAAACTTGAATGAAAGAATGAATATAAAGAATAGTTTCAAAAGTAAAGTTTAGAAAAAGCCTGATTGTATTGAATTTAAGCGCAGAATCCTCATAGAGTTTGAGAACAATTCTAAAATCCAATTTATCCCCAATAGAAACTAACAAGAACAAAAATATAAAACCTAAGAAAAGAGAAAATCTAAAGTCTAGATTTAAAGAGAAAATTATACAAATTCAAAAGGTGTCCATAACATGTGTTAGTTGAGCCTATTTATAGGCTTAGAATGGTTGTCGTCCTTAACCCTAGGTCAATTACTGTTCCGAGCTTAAAGTTGGATTGTGCAAACCAAAACGCCCCTTGCTTGTATTAATTTTCTATGCAGATGTGATGTCACGAAACATCAGGTCCTATGTCGCGACATCGAAGGCTACTCCTTAGCTTCAGGGTATTTTTAGGGGTATGTCATGACATCTTCAGGCTGTGTCGCGACATTGACGATAGTCTTGGATTTTTCTTACTTTGCTGCCTATGTTGCGACTTCAAATGTTCGGTGTTACAACCTAGCGACCAATATCGAGTTAGTATTCCCTCTAATGGTCTTCTACATACTCACAATCTATATTAGCTCACCCTTAGGCCTCATTCGGCCCATAAGGTCAATAAAATACTCGAACAACACATTTTATTACACTTAACTAAACTTGCTGAAAAGTAGTTAAAACATAACTAAAATGCTTATGTTTAAGCTACTAAAGTGCGAAAACTAGTTTAATCTACTACACTGAATTACGACAAATCAGTATACAATAAGAAGTTTTCAATCATGGTACTTCTTATGGGCTGACTTCATGATTAAGTAAATTGCAAATTATCAGAACGAAGCTCTTTCACCTTCTTCTAAAATAATTTTATAAATACAAAAAGAAGGGCTTATACCTCGAATATCAGCTATGGTCTAACCAATTGTTTTCTTAAATTTCTTTAGAACAGCAATTAGTTGCTCCTCTTGATCTTTTGTCAGTTTTGCTGAAACAATCACAGGCAAAGTAGATGTAACACCTCCTACCCGTGTCCGACGCTGGACAAGATACAAGGTATTATAGAACTTAAATGCAAACAGTCATGCAAACTGAGCCATAAAATTTCATCTATATTTTGAAACATTCAATCACATGCACATAGTCCCTTATTTGGATCTACGAAGCCCAAAACATACTTTAGAAAGAGTTCTTGGAAAACTTAAAAAATTTTCTCATGGAACAGGGTCACACGCCCATGTGGACATAGAGGCATGCCCGTGTGCTATTGACAAGCCTGTGTCCTTAGGCCGTGTAACTCTCTGTTTATGATGTCAGCAAATAGATTGAACCACACGACTAGGCCACACGCCTATGTCACCAGGCCATGTCACTCACACGGTTGAGACACACGGCCGTGTCTCTGCCCGTGTAACCAACACTTAGGCTATTTTTCAAGCCTTCATGTTACCCTTAATTCCACATCTCATTACATACATTAAAGACACATTTCATGGCATCATTTTAATTATTAAACACCCTTTATTAAGACATATTCTTAACATTAACATGTCATCATTCACATATTTCGCATACTCATGCAATATTAAGTCTAGATGCAACCATCCATATCTATTAGTCTTACTAATGCACCACCTTTACAAAATATTCTAGAATTATCCACTTATCACTTATTTCATTAGACATTAAGCATTCAAGTTCAATCAACATCATCATCTTATTTCCATATCATGCACTTTCTCCTAGCAATGACCGGTTCGATTGGTCATGAAGCATTCATTATACACACATGTTATACACTAATCATGCGTTTTCAACAAGCATATTCACATCACAAGCGTTAGAACTTAATATGGATAAATAGGCTTACAAGCCATAACCATTATAAGCCATATCTCATGGCTATATACAATGAATTAATATAAGCCAATACATTTGGCTAATCATAACAACATCTATCATAAAACTAAGTCCCTATACATGCCACTCACTTGAAATCGCTAGTATATATATATCAATACTCCAAAGGTGATGTCTCGATAGTGTGATGCTACCTCCGACGATCTCCAACCCTGAGCCAACCTGAGAACAATAAAAGAAATGGAAAGGAGGGAGTAAGCTTTACGCTTAGTAAGCTCGCATGAAAAATAATAAGCAATGTAATAACATGCTATTTTCAAATTCATTCTATTTATTCAAAGTCTAATTAAGCTATTTTCTCGTGTCGCAGTCATTAAATTATTTATTTTCAGAGCTATGGAACTCCAAATTAAGATCTGCTAAATTTCTCCGAAACTAGACTCACATATATTTTTACCATAAAATTTTCAGAATTTTTGGTCTAGCCAATAAGTACATTTTATTCTCTAAATTCTCCCCTATTTTGCTGTTTGACAGCTTCGACCTTTCTTCACTAAAATTTATTTATCTCATAGTACGGGACTCGGATGATGCTCCCATCTATTTCCCTTGAAAACGGACTCATTAAGGATTTTAAGAATATAAATTATAACCCATAATTATTTTGTACAATTTCTAGTGATTTTACCAAGTCAGAAAAGGGGATTTCGAACTCATTCTGACTCTGTCTCACAAGAATTCGAATATATCATAATAATAAATTCTTTTACTTATATTGTTTCTTCTATGTGAAACTGGACTCAATAATATTTAATTTCATATCTTATTCAGTATCTAACTCGATTTCCATAATTTTTGGTGGATTTTCAAAATCAGACTATTGCTGCTGTCCAAAACTATTTTAGTGCAATATGATGATAACTATCATAAGTTCATTTTCAACTAATCATGAACTCACCATTTCATGGATTCCATGTTCAATTACGCAATGTAAGTTAGCATGATACTGCAATAAAGTTCATAATCATAATTCATACATCTTAGCTCACCGAGGTCTCGACATTTTAAAGTCTCAATAACCATAAGCTTAGTGTACATACCTGTACCCTTTCAACACTTTTCACATATTACTCCACTTCTTAACCATAATCTTGAATGACCCATTGGACCACCCTGAATACTGAAGGACATTCGGGATTATCATACACCAAATAGAGTGCCAAAGCCATGTCTCAGACATGGTCTTACATAGGTCCGCATATCGATGCCATATCCTAGATATGGTCTTATACGAAGTCTCATGTCGGTGCCGATGCCATATATCCTAGACATGGTCTTACACTAGCACACATATCATCGCCGATGCCATGTCCCAGACATGGTCTTACACTGGCATACATAACAACGCCGATGCCATGTCCCAGACATGGTCTTACACAGGATCTCATTAACCATGGTGTCATGATATCCGAATCCTAAGCATTCCTCAGGGTCCCCCGGGATTTCTGAGCTACAATGCTATCATCAAGATTCCATTGAATCATCACAACCCAATTTCATTAGGGCATTCATACATGTATCATATGATATCAAATGTTAAACACATAATAATGGAATTGTTGAATTACTTACACACAAACTTACAAATCATGTAATATCAAGCAATAAAATTAAGTATAATATTGCATTATTATTATCACACGAACTTACCTCGGCACCAAAATAGCAAAAAGGAACTTAACCGTCGATTTTCCATTTTTCACCTGATTTAGGTCCAATCCTCGTATTCCTTGATCTATAATATCACATTTAGTCTAATTATTAGTCACATTATTTAATGTGATCCAAAAATCATATTTTGAAAAAAAATTCATTTTTGCCCCTAAACTTTGTCAAAATTACACTTTTACCCCTAGGCTCGTAAAATAATTTTTATTCAATTTTCTCACTCTATAGACCTAGACAAACCATTTTCATAACTATAGCAAACTGCAATTCTCATCAAAAAACCCTTTTATACCATTTTTACAACTTTTACAAAATGGTCCTTTAAGTCGTTTTCATCGAAAATCGCTTAGTAAAAGTTGTTTATTTAACACCCAACATTCATTTTCTACCATTAGACATCAAAATGCAGGCATGTCACACATGAGTCAATTTTTAAACATGAACCCTAGCTCAAATAAATGGTAGAAATAGCTAGATCTTGTTACGAGGATTTCAAAAATGTAAAAATCATTAAAAACGGGGCTAGAACAAACTTACAATCGAGCTTGGAAGCTTGAAAAACCCTAGCTATGTCTTCTCCATGAAAGTTTCGGCCATGGGGTAGAAGATGGACAAAAATTGGCTTTTAATTTAGTTTTTAATTCATTTTAATTACTAAATAACCAAAATGCCGCTAACTTAAAAATATTCTATTTCATCTATTTCATGTCCATTTTTGTCCAACAAATTAACCAATGGTCTAATTACCATATAAGGACCTCCAATTTAAAACTTCATAACAATTGGACACCTCTAGCATGTAGAGCTCAACTTTTGCATATTTTACAATTTAGTCCTTTTGACTAAATTGAGTGCCCAAATGTCAAAATTTTCGATCGAAATTTTTACGAAATCATTCCATGAAATTTTAGACCATAAAAATATAATAAAAATAAAAATTTTTCTCATCGAATTTGTGGTCCCGAAACCACTATTCTGACTAGGCCCAAAATCGGGATGTTACAGTAGAATAGTCACCTAAATAAACGTATTTCAAATGGGAAGGAAGTAGCTTTAGTTCAAGTTTAGGTGGTTCTTCGATTGACAGCTTGGGTTGCACAAAGTCTCTGACTTCCAACTCCAACGGATCAAACCGTGTGGATTGAATAAAATTTCTCAGATTAGCTTCTATCAAAACCATGTTTTCTTCACCTTCTTCATCCTTCAAAGGGTTAAGATCTAAGGCTTTCTCCAATGGATCTTCTTCAAAATTTCTTGCCATAGAAACCAAGGTTTCTTTCTCTTCCATAACTGAACACTCTTCAGCCGGATCGGGAAATTTCATCGCTTTAAGAATGTCAAAGGTTACGTGATCGTCTTGAACTCATATGGTGAGTTCACCTTTTTGCACATCAATTAACATTCTTCCCGTGACTAAGAAAGGTCTCCAGGATGACCGGCACTTTCTTATCTGCTTCAAAATCTAAGACAATGAAATCAGCAGGAAAAATAAATTTATCGACTCTTACCAAAACATCATCGATCTTTCCTTCGGGATATGCTAAAGATCGATCCACTAGCTGAAGCATCACAATTGTAGGTCTTACTTCACCTATCTCTAGCATCTTGAAAATAGACTTAGGCATCAAATTGATACTCGCTCCTAAGTCACACAAAGTTTTACCACAGTAAGATTCACCAATGTTACAGGGTATAGTAAAGCTTCCTGGGTCTTTCAATGTCGGTGGTAGTTTATTCTGCAGGAACGCATTGCACTCCTTTGTCAAAGTGACAGTCTCATACTCACTCAGTCATTTCTTCTTGAACAATATATCCTTCATAAACTTTACATAATTCGACATTTGTTCTAAAGTCTCCACCAACGGGATATTGATATGTAATTGCTTTAGAACATCCAAAAACTTCATGAATTACACCTCATGTTTCTGCTTGTGTTGCTGCAATCTTTGCGGTTATGAAGGTGATGGAACTTTCGGTTGAACCAGACAACTTTTCTGAGTAGGTAAATCTGCATCCAATGAAGATGTTAAAGTATATGAATTCACTAAGTTAGGATTTACCTTGTCAGTCTTTGCAGATTTTGACTCCGATCATGTAAGAATTTTAACAGCTGGTTTATTCTCCTCAATGGGCTTATCTTCGACATCAATAAATCGGGGTTCCAAAATTTGCCACTTCGCAATGCCACTGCCTTGATATGTTCTTTACCCAAATTTCTTGGATTCTCAGTATCGCTTGGCAAGGTTCCTTGCGGTCTATTACAAAGCTCTGTAGTTAACTAACCCATTTGGTTTTCCAAATTTTTCAGTGTTGCTGCTTGGCTTTGGACCAAAGCGTCATTCTTTGCCATGTACGCTTTCAACAAGTTCTCCAAACTGTTTGATGGCTCAGCTTGAGGTGGTTTTGGAGCTTGCTGATTGAACCCTTGAGATTGGTTAAGTCTATGCTTCAATAAGTTGTGGTTCGGTCCATTTCTTTGGTTGCTCTAAGAAAAGTTAGGATGATTACGCCATGAAGGATTGTAGAAGTTGGACTGGGGTCCTTTTCCACTCCTATTTTGATGTTGGTTCCCCACATAGTACACTAACTCGGGATTTGATGGATAATTCTCAAAAGAATGACCTTCCCCACAGTACACACAGGAAACTACTTCATATGGACTTAGTGGCTGAGCTGCAAAATTATTAGCACTATTAGCGGTAAATTGTTTTAACATAGAGGAAATAGAAGGGCGTCATCTTCATGAACTCCGGCTACACGTCTTCCTGAAGTTTTTTGATTTGTTGGCCATTGATAGCTATTACTCACGATCCTCTCGATGATCTCATAAGCCTTATTATAAGACTTAGACAAAATTGCACCATTCACAGAAGCATCTACCATCAATAATCTTGTATATGTATTGAGACCATTATAGAATGTCTCCAACTGGATACAATGAGGAATCCCATGATGAGGACACTTATGAAGTAACTCCTTAAATCGCTCCCAAGCCTCATATAAAGACTCATCATCCAATTATTGGAAAGTTGTGATCTCATTCCTCAACTTAACATTTTTTCTAGGTGGGAAATACTTAACCAAAAATCTTCTGCTAGTTCTTGCCATGTAGATATGGAACTTAGTGGCAGTGAATTGAGCCATGCTCGTGCTTGATCTCACAACGAGTATGAAAACAACTTCAACATCAGTGCGTCTACATCGGCTATCTTGAATGAATCACTCACCTCCATAAACAATCAAATGTGGAGATGTGGATCTTCTCTGGGCATACCACTGAATTGGCCCACCGTTTGGAGCGTTTGAAACATCACTGGTTTCAATTCAAATTGGGTTGCCTCAATATCTGGCCTTCTAATTCCTGGATTTAACTCACTGAAAAATGGCACAGCATATTGTCTGATGCATCGATCCCTATCATCGGTAATGAGGATAGGATTTTGTACATGATTGGCTTCATTACCTTGGTCTTGATTCTGGTTTCCAAGGTCCATCTCGACTTGTCTTTGAGCTATTAGTTCACGTCTTCTTTGTCTGAAAGTTTGCTCACTTTCAGGGTCTAAGGGAGTAAATCGATAATCCGATCTATGCTCATAAACACCTGAAAAGAAATTCACAAAATTAAAAAGAATAAGTTAGTACTGTTAGAAATAAATCAAATTGAAAATAAATAATTTCACGAAAGAAATGACTATGGCAGTAGTTGACAATCCCCGGCAACGACGCCAAAAACTTGCAACGCGTAGGTTTGTACAAGTGTACACAGCTGTTATCAAGTAATAAGTAAGTATCGAGTTATCGTCTCCACAGGGATTGTATTTGTGCTAAGTCACTTAATTTGCAAAATTATATTAACAATTTGGTAAATAAAAACAATATAATTGAGAAGTGATGAAAAATTAAGTATATGAAACTAAATGCAATGATCCCTAATGCAATTTATCCTAAGTATGCAAACTATGTGAATGAAATAGATTTTAGGAAAATTCAAACACAATTGCAACAATTATAACATAAATAAACTAGGACAATTATTTTAATTAAACTCAATTTATTATCAACGTGCTTGATAATATTCAGAAAAATATTCCATGGCAACTCGATCTTTCATGAGTTTGAAACCACGTTAGGTCCTTTTGGAATCCTTTACTTAGTAAATACACATTTTACTGATCTTATTTACTAAGGGTTTCTTAGTATTCGTGCAAGGTAACAGGGACGTGTTAGGTTTGAAACAATTTAATCACTCAAATCTGAAAACTATGCAGATAACAGAGCCTGGTTAGGGTTGTTATGCAACATGGAATTTAATCGGATTAGGATCTAAATTGAGCATGCACATTTCAATTATGCGTCCACTAGCCGTCGTCTGGTTAGGATAGCTCAGCTAATTCAGGTGCATTTCAATCACGTATGAACGAAATACAGACTTGATTTTAATTGAAAACATGATCGATTGAGGCACAAACATTATAAGCATGAATCAAATAAATATTATTTAATCAAAGCAATCATCCTAGCTTAAATAAAATTAAGCTAACATTGTTGTAAACAAGAACAAAGAACACATAGCAAACATCTTTAAATTAAATTAAAGAAAAGAAAGATTAAACCCAATTCAGAGTGGTTGTCACCCAAGACTCTGACTGACGAGGCTCATTGCTTCACTCCTTTGCTAATGGCTTTCCAAGGTGGCCGACCAAGGGTTCTTTTAGAGGCTCAAATGCTAAAATGTTTATGAAAAAATGATGATAGGTGTGGGGAGAAAAGAAAAATGCTAAGGGAATTTAGAGAGGAGAGAATGATGAATGATGAAGGATGAGGGATGATTAGAAATGTGAGAATAAGGTCTTATTTATAGGTGAGGAGAGGGGGATAGTTTACTAAAAATAGGAGTTTTCATCTTTTGAAGCATCTTCCATGGGTGGACGGCCATAAATGGAGGAAGTTGAGCTGATTTTTGCTTGATTTTTAGTCAATTTGAGTGCCACAACAACTCAGGACTAAGACTCGGTCAAGTGCAAATCTTCAGGTAAATCTCTAATTTCTTCAACTCTTCAAGGACCTTATGCAATTAAACCAAAAAGTGGTTTATGGACAGCCATGTGTAGCCGAATTTTGGGTTGAATTGGTCCCCAATTTGGACGATTTTGTAATCCAGCAAAGCTATCAGACCTGTCCAGAATAAATCAACAAGTTAGAGGACCAAAGAATAAAATTTATCCAATTTAATTAATTAATTTAAAACCCAAATTATTAATAAAATATTTTAAAATGAATTATTAAATATAATTTTATATTTTATTATTTAATTTAATCATGCATGGCCCCTTTTATGTCTTAAAAATATAATATATTCAAATTAATATAAAATAAGTCATTTATTTCATGAAAACTATATAATAAAGCATAAAATCACATTTTAATTAATTCTACGTCCTAATTGCATATTCTCACATATTTCATTAATTTATTAAATAATTACTTAGTTTTAACAATAATTTTAAGTAAAAATGTGATAAATTACATAGGAAAAATCCTATATATTTTTTTGTTTACACACCCCCAAACTTAAATTATTGCTCCTCCCGAGTAATGTTCATGCACAGCAAAAGGTCTTGCTAAGGCAAAATTGCTAATTGTGTAAGTAGCATCAATCTTTGTCTCATAATCATGCATTAATAACTTCATGCTCATCAATCTTCTTTATTAACAAGTAATTCATATGCAAACATTCCTTAAGATTATACTAAGCTTAAAAATATGCCAACATGAATCATAGTTTGCATGTATGTCACAGCCATATATAACATTCTTCATTCAACATAATTTCCTATCAATCAAGCAAACAATCATAAGGCTTATTTATGATATTCATATGTTGAAATTAGGACTTCCTCTCCACTAATGTAGGTGACATAATCATCAAATCAATAGGTCCTTTATAAGGTTGTAACGGGGCTCGGTTAAAGGTAGGGATTTTAAGAGATGGGACATTTCGGTTTTAAAAATCTTAACCTTTTAACTTTGTCTTGGTTTTCTCAAAATACAACCTTTTTCTTTAAGTGAACCTTTGGAATACCCCCAAACTTATTTTGAACTCAAGCTCATATATTTTTCCTTTTTGGAGATTGAGTAAACTTTTCTTCACTCTTTTTTTTTTTTTTAAGCATGAGCAAATACATCTTTATGAAAATTTTCTCAAATGTTAATTACCAAGACAACTTTAGTTAAGATAGGTGCACAAAATTAGGATAACTTTAAAAGATGGTAATATGGCTTATAATGTAGGTTCATTGCAATAAATAGGCCTTTAAGCTCAAAATTTCAGTTTCAATGGTCAAATATTATAGGGTTGGCTTGAAAAGGCTCAAACGATTCAAAGAAATAGTGCCTATATCATTTTAGATTTTTATGTCTTCTAGGATTTCGCCTCAAGAAAGTTATTAGGTCAATTCTAAAGATATAAACCTTCATGGATGACTAATCTCAAAAGAAACTAAGTTTTCATGGAAAATATTACTAAGGCTAAGATCATACAAGCATTCCATTCTTTATGATAACATACTTTCACTCAGATAAAATCATCGTTCATACTTGCATACAGACTATCTCAAAAACAAAAAATATCTCTAAACATTCATTTATTAAAAGCAATGATTGAAACATACTTGAAAATTTTTAAAAACTTGAGCAATTTATTTGCCTTACCCCCTTTAAAAAGAAGCAATGTCTTCATTGTAAGAACAAAGTAATGAGTGAAAACTGAACACCAAGTAGGGTTGTAAAGAAATAGAGGTGAGTCATTAAGACTGCTTAAATACCAAGTATTTCCTGATAACCCAATTCTAGACATGTTCATTCCCATTGCCACATCACTTAGCCTTTTTCTTTCTAAAGAAGTGTTAAGTTTGTTCATGCTTGCTATGTTTTATTTTGCAGAAATTAAATCCTAATTACAAAAGAAATAAATTCCTAAGGACCTAAAAATAAATAAATAATAAGACAAGAATCCCCCCTTTTATTTTCTTGACTCATTCCCCTTGTCTTTTTCAGCTCCATCTCCGCTTCCATCGTCAATATCTTCCATCCATGTCTCAAAAATAGCATCTGGGAACTCAGAAACAAAAGTATTAGAGATATTCTTAAAAGAATTTCGAATTGAGTCATCTCTAATTTTGCATATTTCCAGTAAGTTTGTTGTTGATTGTGCATTAACTTGCACATATCCATCAAAATTGACAACTCCGATTACTGTATAATTAAAATATTAGGGTGAAAAAAATTGGATAATTATTACTTTCAAATTAGAAAAAAATTAAAATGGAAAGCAAGATATTAGGATCATTAAGATTAATCAATTTGTGTATTAGGTATTTGTTTTTCTTAATTGAAAAGATTGGTAGACAATCTCATTCTAAAAAAATTAGAACTTTTTCCTTAATTGAGTAAAAAGTGAGTATCTGAAATCAACCCAGAAAAAAATCCATTTTTTTAGAATGAAATGATCGACTATTTTTTTAATCAAGAAAAACAAATACCTAATATTCAAATTGATTAACCATAGTAACTCTAATCTTTTGCTTTCCATTCCATTTTTTTCTCAAAAAAATTAAATCCGAAAGTAAAGATTGTCCAAAAAAATTTCACCCTAATACTCCAATTACATGGTGAAAAGAAGAAAAAAAGGAAAAGATTGGGTGTTGTTGGTTTTATCGTAATACTAAGGCTTAGAAATTGCTAAAGTCATTTTGGTTCTCATGGTTCCCATTTTAATTTAATTTATCTAAATAACTATTTATTTTAAATGAAAATATTATCCTAGGCGAATATGAGGTTGATCTTGTAGCTACTCCGCTATTTCACAATTAACAATTCTAATTAAATTAATATATTTTATTATTTAAATATTCAAATTGACTAGAAAATCAAATTTAATAATTTAAATGGTACCATAATTTATTTAATTAAATATTAAATAAATTGATTTGATAGAAATTAAATAGAATAAGAATAGAATTTAATAGTAATAGAATTTTCTAATTTCTAATTCGAACTTCGAATCCTAAAACTAAAATAATAATAATAATAATAATAATAATAATAATAATAATAATAATAATAATAATAATAAATAAATAGACAGAGAGCTCTTGTTCTTATTCAAAACGTCGCGTGATCTTTAACCGATTCTGCGCTTCAATATAATTCCCAAGAGTAAGTGCTATAGCCTATTTCCAATACTCAGCGGCTTGATCGAACCAAGCCTTCGCTATTTCAGAATCCCCCTATCGAATTGCCTATTCTCGCCGGTCGAAATAGGCAATTCAAGTCCTTCCATTAGAATCATACTTGAGAGTTTCCTACCTCACACGACTCGGCAATCAATTCTTTTGGTGTCCCATTTTTTACCCTACCATATATCCAATTGAATGAGATTTCTCATAGATCTATCGATTTGTCTCGGTTTAACCAAAAAGGGTTAATTACTTGAGTTTCAAACACTAATTTGGATTAAATTAATAATAAGTTTTATCTTTTCTCCCATCTTTAGAAAAATAAAGCATAGGCATTTCGAGGCTGTCATCCGTTAGATTTTTCTGAAAGATAACTATCTTGGTTTCACATCATATAGATATTTATCTAGAATCCTTTAAAAAAACTTCTTCCTCATAAAAAAAAACTTACTGTCTTTGGGATCTGATGCTGCACCGCTGCTCAATAACTTAGGGGATCAGCTCTATTACGTAAGTCGATTCCTAATTTTTATCTCATAACATAAACATTCTTTTTGAAATGATAATAACAACTATAATGAGAACCAAAATATTATCAACCCTTAGATCAAAATGAATATATTTAAACCATAAATTTATCACTTATCATGTCTCATTAAAATAAAATGCCTAACATTCAATTTATTTTCCTTTTCTTTTATTGTTTATTTAAATAAGGATATGAAAAATTTTGTTAACTATAAATTCAAATTGATTACAAATTTGAAAAAAAAAAACTCATAGGTGATTGTTTTACTCTTCAGTTATTTCTTATTTTTATTGATTTGTTATATTTTAAAATTTTTTGCTACTTTTCCGGATGAATATAATTTGTGTTTCATGTTTATTAGAACGAGATTAAACTAGTCGGTTGGATTTATTGGAACGAGAATCAGTCAATACACCGATCCAAAGAAAGAGGTTAAATTGATTGATTTGTGAACCAGTATGAAATGGTTGAAACGAGTTTTTCTATTTTAATATCTTTTTATTTTTGTGATTTTTAATAATTTATTTAATCAAATTAGACCAATCAATTGAACCGAAAATAAATGGTCTAATCGATTAAGTTACACAAACATTGGTTGCTTTGCTTTATTTTTTTTTTTTAAGAAGCTTTAACTTTGGAAGATAGTTTTTTTTTTTCGTACATTTAATTTTGTCCAAAATTTTGATTTTAAATGAAAAAATAAAAATAAAAAAATTACTGAAAATTAGAATTCTGCAATGTTTTATATCGTTATTTAAACAATAAAATGAAAATGAAAAAAATTTGGGTGTTATACATTTTATTTTAATGAGATAGGATAAGTAATAAATCTATGATTTAAAAAAATTCATTTTGATCCAAGGGTTGATAATGTTTGGGTTCTTATGATTCTCTTTATAAAAGTTGTCACTATGCCACTCTAAAATGATAAAAAGTAATTTTATTATGTTTTATTTTTAAATTTTTAAATTTGTTGATTTTTTTAAGGTAAATAAAAATACTCTCCATCTAATCTAATTTATTTAAAATGTTTTTTTACATCTTTTAGTTTATTTAAATAATTATTGATTTTAAATAAAAATATTGTTCATTTAATTTATTTTTCTAAAAAAACAATATAATGATGTGGCATTAAATTACAAGTTTTACTTGTCACAATATTATAATTACACATTCGATTGTTTTTTAAATTGCTTATGTACAAAAGAATATATTAGACTAAAAAAATTCACTTTATCTATCATTCAATTGATTCAATTTTTATATACACGTAATCAAATAAATTGATTAAACCATAAAAATTGACCGAAACAAATTGAATATATTACCAAAACCAAAATAACCAAATTAAACATTTTTGGTTTGATTTGATAATTTTTTTTTAATTTTGGTTTCGTTTAAAAATTTATGAGGGCAAACTATCTACAGAAAATATATATTTTTATGTTAATAAATTTATAGAAATTCATGTTTATAATCGATCACTTTATCCTGACGTGATACTGATAGTTAATGTGGCAACTTCTCAATTTGTCAATGGCATATATAAATATAAAATTATTTTTCACATCAAGAATGAATTTGGACAAATAATTATTCAGATATAGATTCATTCTAATATATTTTAGTAATTATATATATTTATAAAATATTAATTTTTAGGTTATTATTATTTTGAAAAAATATATGAAATATAAATTTTTTAAGCATATAAAAATATATAAAATGTCCTTAATATTTTAAAAAACCTAATATATTTATAAATTTATAAAAATGTACAAACATATAACAAAAATTTAAAAATTCATCTAAAATAAAATTCAACAAAGGATTTCAATCTATCCACATTTGAATGCGATTAGGTGCAACTGCAGTGGAGAGAATTATTTGGATAAGACTGCCACGCCCAACTTTTCCCACCAGCCAAAACACTCATGCTGCGTTTTGCAGCTTATTACCTTTTTTTGTCCTTTCTTTTTTATTTTTATTATTTCTTTTATGATTTTGATTTTTAAATTATTTTTTAAAAAAGATAAATAATCTGAGATTTCAATGCTTAATTATATAAAACTAAGAAATTATATATTATATAATTATATAAATGAGCTAATAATTAAATGAATATTGTAATTATATATATGATTAGTTTAATATAAATATGATAATATTATTGAGTGAATACAATTTTAAATTTTGAAATATTATAAAATGCATAAAAAAATATATAAAGAAATTTTGTTAGGTTTTAATTTCAATAGATTCATGTATTAAATAATATGAAGGTAGATATTTTAAAATTTGATCAAAGTATTTGTACTAAAAAAAATATCAAGTATAGTTTGTTTTATTAGTGAAAATAATACTCCTCGTAATTAAAAATATTTATAATTTAATATAATAATTAATTTAAAATCTTTATAAAAATATTGTGGTACACATTAATATTTTATTAAATAAAAATATAAATTTAGATTTTTTTTGTAACACCCCTTACCCGCATTCGACGTCGGAACAGAGTACGAGGCATTACCGTACTTAAACACAAACAAACATTCAAAACCGTGACATGAATTTCCACCCAAATTTAAAACTTTTATCATACATTCATATCGTCCCTAATATGAGCCTACGAGGCCCAAAACATACATTGGAAGTGGTTCGGGACTAAACCGAGAACTTTTAAAAAATTTTAACACTTAGAAAATTTTTCATCAAAACAGAGGTCACACGCCCGTGTGGCTCTCGTGTTGGTAGGCTGTGTGGTCACACACGCCCGTGTCCTTACCCGTCTAGCTCTCTGTTTATGATGTCATCAACATTTAAAGTCACACACCCGTGTGCTTAGGCCGTGTGGACAATTTAATTTTCATAATTTTTCATAAAATAGGTGCAGACTTCAGATGCCCTGGGCTCATGCCCATGTCCTTGGGTCGTGTCCTTCACACGGCCGTGTCTCTGCCTGTGTGGCCAATTTGAAGCTAAAATTCGAGATGCAGGGAACACACAGCCGGATCACACACCCATAGGGCTAGCTATGTGGACAAAAATAAGGTTATTTACCAAGCCATTTTGTCACATTTACTTGCACCAACCTACACAACAACAAGTAACACCAATCCAAGCATATACACACAACCAATTCAACCACAACCAAGTCATCCACACATCAATTACATGCCATTTTCTATCACCTACAACATCTCATACTTATCATCTCAAACCATGCAAAATCCATATCCATGAAAGACATCATCATGTGTTTATATAATTAACCAAATTTTAGCCAATATCAAATGGCCATTTACAAAATGAATAATCAATCATTGAAGCCAACACATTTGGCCAAATCAATTATGACACATAACAAAATGACCAAGTCCCTATACATGCTATAACACAAGATATTAAAGTCATTGGTACCCAAAATGCTAAGTTGATAGCGTGAATGGATCTTCGACAGTCTTTGATCCCCGAGCTGGCTTGGTGACACTATAAGACAAGGGAAAAAGAAAGGGGAGTAAGCTTTAAAGCTTAGTAAGTTCCTATGCAAATAATAGGCATCATACACACTTTAGCATAAATTTAACATGAAGTAAATTAACATATATATCATTGTAAAATTTCGTAGTCAAACTTAACATAGATGTTATTAAACCTTAACATCATAACTTACTCAATCCTACCACATAGAGGGTTCATCACATATCAAGCTCATTAAGCATGGGTTTTATATACATACATGTACCAACTTGCAACTTACCATAATCTTTCACAACATACCATAGTCTTTCACAACTTAAACATTGTCGTTAAGTTTCCCGTTGAACCACTTGGAATAATAAAGGATACTTGGGATATCTCACACACATAGTACCATACCAATGCCATATCCCAGATATGGTCTTACATGGGATCTCATATCGGTGCCAATAGCCTAGCTATGGTCTTACACGAAGTCTCATATCGAGCCATATCCCAGATATGGACTTACACGTAATCTCAACTAACCCTAATGTCATGACATTTGTATCCTAACTATTCCTAAGGTTCAACCGAGATTTTCTCGCTTGCCAAACTTTGTCAATTACGTTCAAAGAGTAAATTACAATTCATACGATTTTAAAACAATTAAAGCGTAAATAACGATGCATTATTTACATACGAAGTTACCTCGGTACAGAAATAGTAGAAAAGGATCTAATCGTCAAACACCTTATTCTTTCCCCGATCAAGGTTCGAACTTCGTTTTTCTTTATCTATAATAGCAAATTTAACTTATTTAATATTCACATTACTCAAATCAATCCAAACATCATATTATGGAAAAATTACCTTTTTGCCCTTAAAGTTTCACATTTTAACAAATTAGTCCCTAAGCTCGTAAAATAAAATGTATTCAATTTCTTTGTTACCCAAGCCTAGCCGAACCATATACATGCTCATATCATCCCACATTTTTCATCAAATCATATTTTTACAACCTATTTTACATCTTTTTACAAATAGGTTCTTTTTAGTTATTTTCATGAAAAATCACTTAGTAAAAGTTGTTTATTACACATCAAACTTTCATTTTCTACCATTAAACATCAAAACACATGCATGCCACACATGGGTAAATTTTTAAATATGAACCTTACTTCAAAACAATGGTAGAAATAGAAAGATCAAGTGATAACGACTTCAAAAATGTAAAGAGCATTAAAAACGGGGCTAGGATGTACTTACAATCAAGCTTGAAAGTTGAAGAAAACCCTACCTATGGTGTATTGAGAATTTCGACTAAGGTAGAAGAAGATGCACACAATTTTGGCTTTATTTTCCCTTTTTTATTCTTTTATTAACCAAATGACCAAAATGCCCTTTTCTCAAAACACAAAAATTCTCTTACCTAGTGTCTATTTTTGTCCAACTTAAATTAAAATGGTTTAATTACCATCTAAGGACCTTCAATTTAAAATCTCATAGCAATTGGACACCTCTAGCATGCAAAACTCAACTTTTGCACTTTTTACAATTTAGTCCTTTTTACTAAATTGAGTGCCCAAACATCAAAAATTTCGAACGAATTTTTCACGAAATCATTCCATGAAATTGTAGACCATAAAAATATAATAAAAATAAATTTTTATTTGAAGGATTTGTGGTCTCGAAACCACTATTCGACTAGCCCCAAAATCAAGCTGTTACATTTTTAATAATTTCATAAAAGTAAATGAATTTCAAAATTTTTATTATATACATCTCTATTTTATTATTTATAATAATATTTTTTTATTTTCTCCCACTCAATTATATTTAAATCTGAACACATAAAAACCATTTTCTTATCTCACTGAAATTCAAAATATTGGGTGGACTGCTTTGAAAGTCCAAAAAGTAGGGGTAAATATTTTACCCTTCCAATTCTTCCTTTATTATTTATTTTATTTAATACTCATAACATAATTTTAATATATTATCATTTAATATAAATTTTATTTATAATTTAGCATATATATAATTTATATTTATAATTTATTATTTAATCTAAATATAATTTGTAAAATATTTTGATATTTTATTATATATATTTTGAGTTAATGTTTTTAATAATCATTTTTTATTATCATTTCACCGTTAACGCTACATTCGAATACAAACACATATCTTACCACTAGTTTTAATCTCACCTTTACAATAACTAATCTTATTGACACCACTATTTTTAATCTCATCAAAGCTAAACGCACTAATAGTGTATTTGCATGAGATTAAAACAACGGTGGCGGTAAAATTAATTACTATAGTAGTAAGATTAAAAACAACAATTTTGAACAACCATTTGTCTAAGCTCACTCTTGATGTTAAATTTTTATGCTTTTTTATTAATTTATATATTTTAAAAACCTTTTTTTGAAGGGATATATTTTTTAAAAATTTAAATTTCATATATGTATTTTTTTAATTTTAAAAAAATAATAATATAAATAACTTGATATTTTATAAAAAAAATTAAAAATATATAAACTTGATTGCATCTTATTTGAATTTAGAAAATAGGTGTCCAAATTTAGATGTATCTAGACAACAATTTGTCCATATTCATTCTTGATGTAAAGAAAATTATACTTTTTTTTTTATTAATTTATATTTTTTTAAAGATTTTTTAGTTTTTTAATCTATGTTTGTCACATGACATAGTGATAGATTGTCACGTGACACCACCATATTAATTATTAGTTCCCCATCACTACAAACTAATAATATTAGTGCAAAGATGTAACATAATTCAATCACTACCATATTGATTATCAATTCCCCATCAACACAAATTAACAATATTAGTGTAAAGATGTGACAAAATACAATTTCAAGTACCAACAAGATCCAAAAATTTTAGGTACCAATTAAGTATAAATGAACAAGTTGAAGGAAAAAAGATATATATATTAACACAAAAATTAAAGATTAGTTTTTTATTCCATTTACATTCAATTTTATTAAATTTGATTCACTTTCAGTTTAAATAATAATTCAATATTGTGTTTAAATTTTCAATTCATAAAATCAAAATCAAAATCATTCAAACCGGATCAACTAAAACTTTATTTATTTTATTGATTTTTAAAGTTTTGTAGTATAAGTCAACTATGCCACTAAAAATACATCTAAATCTACATGAAACAATTTATTACTGTCTATAATACCTGCTATTATCATATGGAGCTCCGGCCGCCAGCTCAAGTTGTAGCTGCAGTGTGTCATGCCACTAAAATCAAGTGTTCATACTCTTTTATTTTTATCTAGTCATTCATTTGAAGATCATATTTCTATATCAGTGTCCGACAAGAAAAGAGTCAAAATAACATAGCATTTAGGCATTCATGGCTTCACTTCACAAAAGCAAGTTCATCAAAGCAGTCTAGGCTATGTTTACTCAAACTCATGTGACTATCAGATCATACAAGTATATATCCCATCCATGTAGATGGAAGGTCATAACTCCATATCTAAATCAAAACACGAATACCAGATATGAAGAATGAAAATAACATCACGTTTCATGGTTTCACAAAAGCGAGTTTATCAGAGCACAGCCATTGAGTTACATTTTGTGAAACTATGGATCATTTCCCCACATCAAGACTATGGGAAAAGCTTTGATAAAGAAAGTTTGTGATACTTTTCCAAAACATTTTCACCATCCCACTGTACAATTGTGAAATGTGAAACATAAACTATCATTGAAAGGATGATACAGAAGAACGCGCTGCTTCAATGTATTAATCAATGTCTTGAAACCTTTCGAACTCTTTAACATCCTAAAATCATTTCATAGTCAACATATCGAGATTCAAACATAATGTCTGCAACCAAAAAGAAAATAAATAAATAAATAACCTTTTATAACAGAAAACAAACATGAGGCTCGGACAAACTTCTAATGTTTACATGCTTTTGTATTATAAAGCAGAAACATACCTTGTTCAGCTCTTCTTCTCATGCACCTCGACAATGTCATCATCCTCCATTCCTAGACTTGCAGGGGTTGCAGCCAGATTAATTTTATCGCCGTCAAAAGAAAATACTAAGCTTTGCAGGTCAAGCTTAGCTTTATTGGCATACAAGCTGAAGAGCTTCTCAAACTTGTCATCCTATTAAAAAAAAAATGAGATGTCACGTAAGCTTAATATATTCCGAAGGAAATTGGGGTGGGGAGAGACCAATATATAACAAAAAAATCATTCAATCATACATCAAAATCAAGCAAAACAAATCTAAAAAATGGAGTTAATCAAAGAAATGAGTTCAAGCTAACACAAAACAAACATGAGATACTTAAGATGTGATTGGATTTAAACCTGTTGATTACATTAACTCTCCATATTTAAAAAGAAAAAAAACACAATAACAGAAAGATACAGCGTTGGCAGCTGCCAACCTATGAACAGGGGTTTTGTGCACTCCATGAGTGTGAAAGATTCTAGCAAGTTTTCTTATTCTATGCAAAGAAAGGAAGAAATGGGTCAATCTAAAGATTCAGCAATCAAGAAAAGAGAAGTCCTTAGAAGAACCATTGAAAATAACACAAATATAGACATGAACCATGCATAAATGGAAAGATATCGAATTAAGTTCTACCACTTGTTAATCTTTATTTTTCCAGCATAAATAAGAGATGAAACTAGAGCAGAATTCACTTTAAAGTGAAATTTTAAGTTTGGTGATTGCATCTTCACCATGTTTATGCACCATGCATTTGTCTTATTTTCTCCATTGCTTGTACCTAGGGATTTATATACATGTCAACACTATGACAGAATTACCATGCATTGATTCTTTATTTTTTTTAAGTACACATATCCAAAGCATATCCAGACATGGGTAGAGGATTATGATTCTCCAAATACCCTCCAAAACTACATGGAAATCCTAGAATAAAATCAAACAGACCCATGTCAAACACAAATCCATGTTCAACACTTACACCTAAGTAACATAGGAAAGAACAGGATCTCAGCTAGAGCTATTTCTATTCCCATATCTGGAAACTGGCAAGTGCAAAACAGAGGGGTTAAATGTTTTCATTTACCACCTATTTCATAGCCTGACTGTATGCAATTACTAACAAATAAGCAAAAAGTGCAGCAGAAAACTATACCATGTATATACGAAATTGCTTGATTTCATCCTTGTTCTGGATCGAAATAACTATTTTGGCCCTTTCGGGAGCAGGATTTTTTGGTTGCTCGGCTACAGCATCTAAAGAAGGTTTCGAGGAACCACTCGGTTCTTGCTTTGCAGATTCCTCCACTTCTTGCAACATGCTTTTTGCAGATTGTGCAAACGAAAGCAATTCCTGTTTCCTTCGCCTGCATGAATAATTCGACATTAAAATAAGTAAAACAAGTTCCACAGAAAAAGTATTTATATTAAAGCACTAAACATCCCACAACATCCGAAAATCCTTTAACCCTTAATTTCTTTCATAGCTCTTAAATCCTGAGACTAGAAATAAAATATATTACACTATATCACTCGAACTCAAGTTTAAAGTTGGATACTAATATACATTAAACATAAGTATATTCAGGTTTTTTAATAAAATTCTCTCATTTATTTGGAAGATTCTTGGGAAGTCATATCCCCATACCTATATCCAGGTATACATTGGACACTGAATATTTCAAGAAAAATGAGTCTTAATAATGTAAATATTACAATTATGGTTAACAGGCAAAACCAACAATTCTCTTGCAGAAAACAACAGTGTTGAATCATAAACTACCTGTTCATGTCTAATAGTCAGACAATTTAAACACAATTGAAACATTAGAAATGGGTATAAAATATTTCATCTCAGATAATTATAAGCAATGTCTACATAAACACTTGCAAAAGTCTGCCAAGTCAGTGTAGATTTTAGCTCCTTATACGAACATAAAAAAAACCTCCAAACTGCCAAGTATAATACCTTAACTCCTTTATGGTTGAATCCTCACCAATCTTGCTATAAGCTTTAGTTGAAACCACAGGAGGGGGAGCCAACCAATCCTCCTCTTCAACATTCACCACTTTTATCACTTCAACATCTTTATCCAAAACTACTTCCGCACCCTAATCCATTTCCAATTTCATAAAATTAAAAATAATAATAATAACTTATTAAACAAATTTACTTTCATATGTAATAAATGAAGAGAGGCAAAAATCTTACATCGGGATTAGCAAATTTCCTCCGTTTTGGTGACGGAACTGGTGAAGTATCTGAACAGTCATCTACAATGGAACTCAAAACGATAACTATAACAACTTATGTACTAAAATTACGGTTGAGCTATATTATAAAGCCTAAATGTGAACTGTATGCTATTATTGAAATTCATGATCACCATGTGAAAACAAGACATCATGCATGTTTATCAAACATGAAAACAGTATAATAAGCACAACAGAATACGTTTAATTACAATTGAGTTAAATTTTGAAACCTAAATGCGAATTGTATGTGCTATTATTGAATTTCATGAACACCCTATGTAAACAAGTCAAATGCATGTCTATTAAACACGAAAGTGGTATAATAAATACAACAGAAAACGTTTAATTGAGCTAAATTTCTAAATCTAAATGCAAAGTGTATGTGCCATTTCTGAAATTCATGAACACCGTATGGACACAAGTCAAAATGCATGTTTATTAAACACAAAAACAGTATAGTAAGCACAACAGAATACGTTTTAAGAACAATTGAGCTAAATTTCAAAACCTAAATGTGAATTATATATGACATTACTGAAATTCATGAACACCATATAAAAAGTTGACATGGCGCATGTTTATCAAGCATGGAAACAGTATAATGAACAAAACAGTGTACACCTAATTATGAAATTTAGGATTGCTATATGAAAAGAGAACACAACACAACAATTTTTACCAAACATGACTCTGACATGTTTGCTAAACATGAGCAGGGTATAATAAACTCAACATGATAAAATTAATTACCAGCGAGTTAAATTTTAAAAGTCAGAAACTAAATACATATTGTTTGCTATTATTGAAATTCATTAACACAGTACAAAAACAAGAAACCACACGTTAATGAAACTCGAAAACAGTATAAGAGACATAACAAAATGTATTTAATCAAGATTAATAAAAACTAAACAAAACTTGAAAGTTCTTTTTACCGTCTAAGCAAACAATGTTCAGGGGCTGAACACGGCGGTAATCGAACAGAGGCTCAAGATCATCCGTAGTGGAATCGGCCTGCAAAAACAAATCGTTTTTTTCCATGAAAACAAACAAATAATAAGAAAAGGGTTTCAAATACAGGTGGCGTAGCAGTGACGCGGCCGCTATTTCGCAGTACCGGCGCCGTCCGCCACCACTAAAGATATTAATAGCGGCAATAACGGTCCGCCATTCTCCTTCCAACAAAGTAAACAGAGAGACAGTAAAAGCAGTAGGATCGAAACATAGCAGCGTGATGCAGAGACGGAGATAACTCAAAATCTGATGAGTGGAGAAGAAAGAAATGCGGGAGATAAGTTTAGGGTTTAAAAGGTTACCTGATTTAATTTCATGGTCTGTCAGAAACCTGAAGGCGAGAGAGGACTGGCTTTGGGTCAGGCAATGAAATTTCAATTTAGCGAAGAGAGGTAAGAGAGGATTGAGAATTTCAAATTTTAAAGGAAATTTAGTATAAGTTAAATTTATTTATATAATTTAGATCTTAATTATTATTAAAATAATTCTTACTTATTAATTTGTAATTTTATATTAAATTTGAGCTTTTTTATTCCGTATTTATATTTTTTTATTGGATTAGTTTTGTGCTTATTATATATGTGTATTTCTTTCTATACATCATATATATGTATATACATTATATATATATATATATATATATATTTTTTTTATAACAGGGTTTTGTTGCAAATATAAAAATTTTTATTAATTGAGATAATTATTATTATACCAAATCTGCATGCTTTAATATGGAATTTTTTTTTAAATGGCCTTAAGCGATTATATTAATAAGTATGCAATAAACTCATATAGAATTAATTCTACCTACCAACAATAAGTTATGCAAGGAATTGGGAGTTCTTCAAAAGAGATCAATTCCATGCATTGTTAAACCCACATTTTGTCAACTAATTTGTAACTTCGTTTTGAGATATTGAAATATGACGAAAACGAATTTTCCAATTCCTAGTTAGTATAAGATGGATAAGTTGTAGTTTCACCATTCTACTACTAGCAGATCCAGTGGTAAAAATAGTTTTCACTAGTAGGACATTGTCACACTCCACATCAATTTATCTAAAACTCTTCTCCCATACTATGCGCAACTCTTCTAACACCGCTCTTGCCTCAACTCTAAAAATTGAATCCTTACCAACCACCACCGAATAGTCATATAACCAGTTTGCATCAAAGTCCCTAAACACTCCTCCAATACAAGCATTAGAAACATTCGATGACCCTGCCCCATCCATATTGAGTTTAATCCGTCATTTATCCGATGGTAACCAACACCCACCAATTACCATTGGAATAGAGTGCAAAGGAGTGGTATTCCAACTTATAAAGCTCGTTGCCCACGCAACACCTAAAATCATAATCTCATGTACACACATATAATTTATGGAGAAAACAAAATTATTCCAACTTTTACATAACAACCAACATAACATAAGAAAGAAAGTTTACCATTCAACATCCTTGCTATATGGAACTTTTTTCTTTAAATAAAATAACGATAAATATCAAAATTTTAAAATAATAAAAGTAATAACCATTTTTAATTACATATTTTATAAAAATTATAATTAAATTTATGCAAATAATTTCTAAATATTAATTTAAATCTAATATAGTACTTTAATTATAATTTTATTTACTTAAAACATTTTATTATATCATATGCTTTAACATTTATATTACTATCAAGTAAATTTAATTTTATTAATCAAAATATTATTATTGTAAATATAATATAATTTATTAATTAATGTCTCCTAATGAATTAGTTGTACTTAAAAATTGAATAATATTACAATTAATAATAATTATAATGATTTATTTCAATATAAATTGCTTAATATCTTTACTTTAACTTTAGTATGAGTAAATCGGATTTTGACTTTTTTTTTCTCAATATTAATATGCACTATACTATTTATGTTTATATAATTTAATTTTATTAA
Organism: Gossypium anomalum; assembly: GCA_025698475.1. NCBI lineage: Eukaryota > Viridiplantae > Streptophyta > Magnoliopsida > Malvales > Malvaceae > Gossypium > Gossypium anomalum. The sequence goes on along the minus strand of CM046960.1, from coordinate 33,200,394 downwards.
TATACTTATCAAAAAGAAATTATTTGATACGCATTTAACAAATTTTCAACTTATGCTAATTATAGTAGACCATAAAATACATATATATAGCAACGTTTTAGCATAAGTGACGTACTTTGCTATATGTGACATTAGATTTATTTAAAATTTTTATTAGTTGAAAAAATAAAACCCAAATAATTTTAAATTTAAAAATTAGTGTTTTATTGCAGAAATTTATTTGCATTAAATCACAATAAGTAAGTATTTTTAAACTTCATGTCCTCACATGATTTTTTTTAAAAATATATATTTTGGGTTTAAAATTTATATTAATTCCTTTAACGAATTCTCTATTTTTCAGTAATTAAAATAATTTACTTATTTTTTATCAAAACATTTAAATAATAATTTATAAACGAAGTGAAACTATAATATTTTCAATCCTTATTTTTATATCAAAATATAAACATATATTACTGATTAAAAAATAATTGAATAATATACATGAACAAACCCTCCTTCTTTGACACCAAACTTTCTTTTTCTTTTATATACGCAACGCTAATGGTTAATGTTTAATTTTGGTCCCACTACCTTTTATCTATATTACTGTATATGAAACAGAAGGCTTGTTATATATATATATATATATATATATATATATATATATATATATATATATCTTTTACATTCTTAATAATAATGGTTAATTTTCAATTTGGGTCTCTCTACTTTTAATTATATAAAAATAGTCAACTTTCAATTCTAGTCCCTATACTATGTTAAAATTTGAGATTTGATCTTTATAATTGATTTTTTAATATAATTTAATATCTCAACGTTTATAATGTCATTAGTTAGTCTAAATATTTTCTTCTAATTAAAATGTAGATATAAATTGAAAGAATTGTTGACATTGTTAATTTTTTTATTAAATCCAAGTCCACTATAATGCCTTTTTTATTGTGACATGATTATTAAGTGAGTACTTTTTTTTAAAAAAAATTAGAATGTCACACCAACAAATTTAACATGAGAATTTGAACAGTATTAACAACTAGACCTAAATGTTAAAATTCAAAAAATAGAGGGACTAAATTCTTAAAAAAATGAAGACTAAATAATTTTAACTATTTAATCCAAAAATAATTAGCCCAATATAAAGTGTGGGTTGAGAAACAACTGTTATATGTAATTACTAAATAATAAACATTTTAATATGTTTATATTTGTTATTTTATAAAATGTATTTAACAATTGAAGAAGTCTAATCTTAAAAAAGAAAAAAAAAGAATTACAAAGTAGGTAAGATGGATGTATAGGCCACTCCGCAATGCAAGAAAGAAATATTCTAAAAAAAAAGTTACAAACCAATATTCCTTTCGCTTTCATACTTGCTCATGGGAAATCGGCAATTTGTTCTTGGCGCCTGAGATAGGACCGTTACGGGTGCCCTTTATGCTCTTGAGATGTCGTGCATTTGCCTTGTCGGGATGCTACCATAATCTTCAAAACACTTACTCGTACAAAACGCATCAGGGCAAAATCTTCCAATTCTCAATGAATTTAATTGTACGTTCCAATTGTTTATAAATATTTTTATAATTTTGTATTTATTTTTATGAAAAAATAAATTTTAAAATTTTTATTTTTATTTTTAAAATTTTAAAGTTTTTTAACTTTTAATTTTTAATAATTAAGAATAAATTAACAAAATGTGTAAGGTTGAGGGCTAAATTTGTTATTTTTTTTCAAATTAGGATCAAATTGATAGAACCTATAAATATTGGAGGGCTAATTTTTTTATTATGCCAATTAAAAAAGCTTTTGTTAATGACTTAACGGAGGAGTGGGCAAAATATTAAATTTCAATAACATTAATGTCTAAAATAAAAAATTTTAAACTTAAGTGACGAAAGTAGAGATACCTAATACTTGAGTGATTATTTATACTATTATTTAAACTCCAATTGAGTTGGTGTCACGTGTGAATTGTCACCAACTCGATTAAGGAAATTATGAAAATATCTTTTTATAATTAAAATACATTATATTATTTGAGGGTATTTTAGTCTTTTCATTTTAATAAAAATAAATAAAAATAGGATTCGAACCCTCACCAATTAGATATATTTATCACTCAACCAAAACTTCATACTATATATTTTTATTTTAATATGCACAATTTATTATCTCCATCAGTTGTGTATATATATATATTATTATTTAAACCTTTAATTGAGTTGGTATCATGAGTCAACCGGACACCAACTTGATTAGAAAAATTATAAAAATATCTTTCCATAATTAAAATAAAGGAACTTTAGTCTTTTATTAAAAATACAATTAATTTTGCATATGGTAGGATTTTAATCCATGACATTTGCGTTGATAAAATTTTGATTTTTCCATTTAACCAATGTTTTATCTTGAAATGTATTGTACATTTTAATTTTATTATGCACATTTTATTACCTTCATCAATTGTATATATTGACAATGCTATTGGTTGAGCCGGTATTATAAGTTAAATCGACATTAGCTTGAGATTAATGCCAACACCATGATAAACAATTATAATGCATTTAGTATTCTTAATCTAATGTATGTACGTGTTTAAATTTTATTTTACTCACAATTTAATCTAATTTTTCTACATGTGTTATTACTATTAATTAGTTTCAAACCATACATTTCATTATTTATTATATGTTATTTTTAAACAAATTTCTATATTCTAAATCACATACACGTGTGATAAAATTTTTAATTTGTATAATTTACCCTTTGCGGAAGTTTGCCTCACATTTTGACCACAATAGTGGGTGACATCCCGACGAGATAAAGCTTAATGTTGCGACGAGCAACTGATGTTACGACGAGAAGAGAATCTTCGTCCCGACGACATGATCATTCTTCGTCCCGATGATGCAAAAACCATGTCACGACATGACGACATGTTCCTTAAGTTTCTCAGTTTTCTTCTCTTAGTTAAGCTTTGTTTTAGTTTTCCGCTTAAACTCTGATTAACCTACGGATATTCTAATCATAAAGACTACGAATTTCAGCTTATAAATAGGCCATAGTTACCCTAGGTTTATAGAACAACATAAAATATACAAATTGGGAGAATTTTGTATTTTTCGAGTTTGAAGGGTTTTTCTTTTGGGGTTTTGAGTTTTTCTTTCTTTTTTTATTATCTCCATCTTTGTATTTATTTTATATTAGTGAAATCTCTTTTTAGCAGTGATTTTTTTATCCTCTTTTGAGGAGTTTTTCCACATAAATTTGTGTGTTCGATCTTTTCAATTTCTTCGTTATTATTCTTGTTCGTTGCATACATGAGTTATCCCCAACAAACTGGTATCAGAACTTGGTTCAATATTCGCATTTAACCCGTTCAGAGATGGCAGCGATAAGATTCAATATTGAGAAGTTCAATAAAATTGCAAATTTCAATCTGTGGCAAGTTCGGATGATGGCAATACTAGTTCAGAACAGTCTGAAAAAGGTTGTTAGAGGGAAGAAGCCCACGAATATGGATCAATTAGAATGGAAAAAGCTTGATGAAAAAGCTCTGTCTACAATTCAACTATGCATCACGAATAATGTGTTACAGGAGGTTCTGATGGAGAAAACAACATCTACACTATGGAGGAAACTAGAAGCCTTATATATGAAAAATCTTTGGCCAATAGGTTAGCTCTAAAACAACATTAATACACGTTCAAAATTTATATTCTAAAGAATCTTGAAGCAGATATCAGCGATGAGGATTTGGCTATGTTGTTGTTATGTTCTTTGCCCTCTTCTTACAAAACTTTCAAGAAAATCCTGATTTATATGTAAGGCCCCGAAAATAGGTCTAGTAATTTCGGGTAAGTTTATCTAGTTTCGAGTGAAAATTGGGAATTAATTGGGTTAATTAGCAATTTATATTCTCAATTAGTTAGCTTAATTTCATCTAAAAATCGGTAAATAATATTTCGAAAAATAAAAATATTTTTAGAAAAAATAATTTATGGTTTTAAATAATTTTTGGGTAAAAATAAATATTTTCGGTTAAATTGGAATTTAAAAATAATTTAAAATGGGAGTTTAATTGGATGATTTAAAATATTAATTAAATGGGACTAATTTAAAAAATAAGGGAAATGTGTAAGAGGTTTTATAGCAAATAAACCATACTTTTGGAATTTTGGAGGGAAAGGAGCAAATTATAAAACAAGGGAAAAGGGGGAGTGGCTCTCTCTCTCTCTCTCATTCGAATTTCTTCAAGCATTTTGATTCTAACTTTTAAATCAATGATTTGAGTTCAATTGAAGGTAATCCTCATCTCTAAACTTGTTTTTAAGTTAATTTCAATCATTATTTGTTAATAGTGATTATAATGAATTTTCAACTTTAATTTATTCTTTCTTGAACTTGACGATCAACAACGGTGGATCTTTAATTTTGAGTTGGAATCCAAATACTAATGGATGTCTAAGATCAAAATAGAATAAGAGGTTTTTAATCTTAAACCAAAAGATCAAACACGTTTTATAGATCAATTTTGATAAATTCGAATTTGATCAAGAACACGGATGATTTTTTTGGAAAATTATGAAACGGATTAAATGATGAAATTAATACTTAGAATACATGTGATTGGAGTAGGAATGAAGATTAGAAGTGGTTTGAGGTGCTGAAAAGGGAGTTGAGTTGAGTTGAGGAATTTCATATTTCGGCTTAATTGTGCAACATCGGTAAGGTAGTTTAGAGTAATGATTTAGATTCGTATACTTTATCAAATTTTGTGTTTCTTTTTACCGTTGTTAGTTTGTAATGCATACTTTGTCTCTGTTAAAACTCCACATTAAGAGGAGGAACGTGCAAATCAAAATTAAAGCTCAAACTTGCTTGTTTGAACTAGAGGTGATCATGGGCCGGGCCGGGCCCATACAACATTTTAAGCCCGTCTACTAGGCCCAAGCCCAGCCGGCCCAAAATATGGGCCTAAAAATTTGTCCAAGCCTGGCCCGAAATAAAATTGCTAAGCTCGAGCCCGGCCCGGCCCGACCCATATTAAATTTTTTTTGCTTATTTCATTAAATAAAAAATTTAAAAATATAATAAATCAAATATATTTATAAACATAAAAACAAATATTAAAACAAATAAAAATGATACTAAAATAATTCTTAAAACAATACACAAATTTACAATATAATAAAAAATGGTTATATTAAAAATTTAAAATGATTAAAAATAAAATAAAAATATATTAATATATAATTCGAGCCGGGCCGGGCCCGGGCTAAAAAATCTTACCCGAGGCCCGGCCGTTTTCTAAACGGGCCTCTTTTTTTTGCCCAAGCCCATTTTTCGGGCCTATGTTTTTACCCAAACCCTCCCATTTTTTGGGCGGGCCTTCGAGCCTGGCCGGGCCGCCCAGCCCATGATCAGCTCTAGTTTGAACATATTTTTGCTTAAAGAGCTAAGTGCGGAGGTGAGTGGTATTAAGGACAATTTGGTAAATTGGCTTGATTAAGGGATTTAGAAAAGAAAAGAAATTAGTTGTTGTGCGAAAAGGGGTGACAGTCGGCTATAGGAAATGGGTGATAGTGTTATGGATTACAATTTAGAAATTGAGGAGTCAAGAGGAAAAGAAAAGAAAGGGTAGCATTGTATTCAAGTCGGGCCCGAGCTGAAAAAAGCTTACCTGAGGCCCAACTATTTAAAAAATGGGCTTCGTTTTTTTGTACAAGTCTATTTTTCAGGCCTATATATTTTTCTAAATCCTCTCCTTTTTTGGGTGGACCTTCAAACCTGATCGGGTGGCCCGACTCATGATCAGGTCTAATTCTTACTCCTAAATAACTAAATATAAATTTAACATTTACATTATTTAATTTTAATGTATTCAACTTCTAATTTTGTGCACTAATAAAGTGATGAATATATTGAACCCAAGTTGTGGTCTATTATTCGGATGTTCATTTATTTAAAAAATAGCTTATATTTAAATTATCATTATACCAAAAAAAAAAGTAGATATATTATTTATTGATAATATACCATATTTATACAATGATAATTACTGATACAAGCTTTGGGTTTACTTTTGAATGACAAAAAGTTGTGAAACCAATTTGAAAGTAGAATGAAAAAGGAGGGAAGAATGTTTTAGCATTTCTAAATAGATTAATTATATTTGGTGTTCGTAAAATCCTCAAAAATGGAAGTCCTTCCATTAAAGAAGATGAAAAACTAGGAGGAGAGACTTCTTTGGTCTTTTGAAGGTATGTATACGATGCCTTTCATGCCATGATGCGTAACAATAATATATAAAATTATTATGGCATAGGGAGGATATGATAGATAATAACTCAAAATATTTATGAATAACAATTGTATACCTATGCTATTTATCCAATCATATTATATTAAATACAAATCCTTGAAATGAAGGGAAAATGGTATGGCCACTTCGAAGTATTTGTCACATCTATAAATTATATATATAAGGAAGGCATTTGGGCCTTCTTACATGTGTATTTCTACATTATCCTTTTCTTTTTATCATGATAAAATGATAATAAATTTTCACTTTTATTTCTCTCATAAAGATTTAAAATTTGAGATTTAATTATTATATTTTAATCAAACATAATTTGTGGATCTATTTTTACAATCATATCAATTAGTTCATAAGTTATTATCTTTAATTATTTCGATTAAGATATTGACATAAATTGTTCTCAATTAACTCCTTTTTGACATAGAAAATTTACCTCAATATAATAAGTTCAATTACACAACAGTAATTAAATCTCATTTTTGACCTCTATATTATTCTCAAATTTTAATTTATATACTTTATTTTTTAATATGATCTGATACCTCAACTTTTATAATGTAAGACCTTTCTTACACAACACACATATAAATAATATTGTAAGATAATGATTAAATTTCTATTTTAAACTCTATATTATACCCAAATTTTAAATTTTAATCTTTATACTTACTCTTGATATAGTTTCACACCTCAACTTTTATAATATTATAAATTAACCTAAATATTTTATCCTAATAAAATGTTAGCATCAAATTTAACATCATTAAAATTCTTTATTAAATTTAAACTTATTACATATCATTTTGATTTAATATGTTCTAATATTTTGGTATACACAATGTACTTTCTTTTATTTCATATACAACTTTAAAAATTAACACACGTCAACCCTCCACATCTAAAATCTACAATGTACCAAATATTTTCTCTTATCATTTTTTATCACATTACTACGGAATAATAAATATTTTTTAATTTTAAAATTTCACAACAAAAAAATTAATAAAACTAGATCTGAAAAACAAAACTAAATTCTTAAAATAAAAATACAGAATATAACATTATAGTTTTGCACACAAAGCCTGGATAGGTATCATAATTTACTAAATTCTTAAAATAAAAATACAGAATATAACATTATAGTTTTGCACACAAAGCCTGGATAGGTATCATAATTGATATAACAGATCACTGACATGATAAAACTTGTATAAATACAATGTTATAAAAAAAAAAAAAAAAAAACTTATATAAATATAACACCTTAACAAACAATTATCTAACATATCAAGAAAACGAATATATCAAAATCTAAATGATACATTAACGCATTGAAATTTATATATGAACATAGAAAACCGGTACCCATCTCTGGTAAGTAAAAGATTATGATCTTCCAAAGAGGCAAGACTATAAATACAAGCAAAATCCCAACGCTATCATGAAAATGAATTAACAAATATCACAAGATTTGTGAGATAAACATAATCATGAAAATGAATTAACAAATATCAAATTCTAATATAATCTCAGATCCATATTTCAATATCTAAGTAAAACCATGTGTAACCCCAAAATAGTTGTACTTAATCTCAAACGCTATGGCCATCTGATGATTGTATGTACACTCTTAACATTCAATACTCTCAATATCCCATCCTACCGTTCGTTCCTTCAAGAATAGGGCTCGAGTCATGTGTATTCACTCTCGATAACTCCCTGCAATGCTGTGAATCCACATATACACTCTCGAGTTCTGCTTGTTGTACATTCGAGCCGTTGGATGGATTCACATTTCGAGACTCTGCTAACATCTGGAAATATGCATGAGGCCCCCACCCTGTATGAACCGTTATGAAGAAACAATTAAGGTTAACTAGATTTAGAATATGAAGTTAAACAAGAGTCGAATACGAGTATGTACCCAACACCTAATATTCAATTTTTTTCCCAAGTTTTCTTCATATATTTGGATGACCACTCTTCATACTTATGTCCAACAGGATGTTTATAACTATGTTGTTTTGGTTCTTATTTTTTTGAAGTATCCAACATAAGTAGAAGATATGACGTTTCAAGACCTTCAAAATACATAAAAGAACATAACAGGAAAAAATATGAACATGCAAGTCTTAAGACACATATCCGTATCTTATATCACATCCAAATCAAAGTAACATAGCTAGAGGTACCAAAACGTCAGGGTATGGCAAAAAGTGCCCTAAGTTGTTTTATTTATTTGGAGAACCATACTTCATACCCATGTCCAACAAGACGTGTATAGCACTATATTGCTTCGGTTCCTTTTTTTTCTTCTGAAATACCTATGTCAAACACGAATCCTAATGTGTTTGAGGATATAACCTTCCAATAACCCTCCTATTACATATAATAATAAATTAACAAATTTAAGTTGGATAGATACCCATATCAGATGCCAAATCCCAACCAAGTAACATAGTTACAGCCTAAAGAACATAGGGAAGGAACATACCATCTACTTCATATGGTGCCGGAAAGAATTGCAAGTAACAAAATGATGAAACTGTTAGCCCTGTAAAAAAGACGTAAAAAAACAAAGGGAAAAGGGCTTATCAGAAAACGTAAAGAATATAAAGAGGAAATTAATAGGAAAAATGAAGTGCCCAAAAGACAAACCTAGAAGACCCCCAGCAAAAACATCTTGCCAGTGATGCCAATAGTCATCAACTCGAGAAATTCCCACTAAAGCAGCAATAAGTAATGGTAAGAAGACGATGCATAGCTTTGCCACATGGCCCTGGCGATCAAATACCCGGATTTTTCCAGACAAGTATAGTGCAAGAAATCCAAGACCTGCAAATGACCCTGCATGTTGAAAAACAAAGTTGATCCAAAAGCCACTTTTAGATAAACTAGAGGTAAAATAAATGCATAAAAAAAACAGCGGAGATCATATTTAAACCAACATGCTTGTATGCACTCCCAATGATAAAGTAGTACATAATATTAATAACAACAGCAATAATAACAGAGATTAAAATAAGAACGAAAGTTGTCATGTAATAGCACTGAAAACCTCACATTATGTCCATTCCAAAAACAAGTGGATAGCTCCAATGCTACTTCAACTCATTATTTTTCTTGAAATACCTTGCTTCACACTTATGTCCAAGAAAGACCCATTCTAGACACATACCCAGATCCGAGACACACCTGAGTATGACTAAGGTGGGATAGTGACACTATCTTGCTCCACAGAAACTTCGGCATTCTAGGGACTTAGCTATAATCTCTATCCAATACAATCCAATATAGCTAACTTGTGATCATCACAGACATGCATACCTGCATCTTTTATTCTCTCTTTTGTAAAATAAATTATACAATCCTATTTATCTAAATAGTATTATATTTTCATCATCATATATGATAATTATATATGCATATATAACATTACGTTTTCAATCAGATAAAGGCACATCCAGACAATATTTACAGGCAATCAGAATTCTTTCCCTTCTAATAAATCTATGTTAATGAGAAAAGATTAAAAATGAGTCCATTCATGCAGGCTGGCACACTAAATGATAATGAAATGGCGGACAAAGATTTAAGGGGAAACCCGGGTAGTGCTTATACAAAGTGTAACCATGATGAAAAGGCCATGAAGCTGGAAATAATTAGACTGCTTACATGAAGTATGACCACTGGGAAAACTTTTGTGTCCTTCCTTGATGACACTCTTTATTCCAGTACACATAACGTCCTTTGTCACAGGGTCAAAAACCTGCATGATTGATGCAACGAATGCATGTTGGCAAACTACAGGACTGATCGAGACTTAAAAAGAAAATCGGAAATAGGAGGCTAACCCCTTTTCCATCAGGGAAACAACGCCAAAAGAAGTCTGGACGAGGCCGACCGACAGCATCTTTAATAGCATCAGTTATAACACCGGTGATAAGCACAGAAAACAGAAGGCCTGAATATACAATCAAGTACCAACAGTTTCTAAATGCTATCACATTCAGACAAAAGATGATGAACTTTCAGAATCCCAAGGGGAAATGTAGTGTTACCCAGTATGGCGTGGTGTAGATCATAAACATCCTTTCTGATGAAATAGTATACAAGAATGACAAAAAGTGGAAGCATTATCGCAAGCATCTGTTACCAGGAAGAACACAAACATTATACTTAGTGTCATCATCATTGACTGAATCAGAACAAACTCTCCTGCCAGAAAGTAATTCTAGTATGACAGTATATCTCAAAGCTAGAACATACAGGAACGGCCCAAAAGGGAACGGTATTGTCTTTCATTGGGTATTTCAGATCAGTCATCATATCCTCTCCAACAAAGCGGTGAAATGGTTCTATAACATTTAAAATGACCTCTATCACAATGAGAAGCAAAAGAATGATCCAGTCATGCATGTGAGTCCTTGCAACTTTAACCCCATGAGACCTTACAGTATGAGCACCCAACTGAATCTCTGGCATCCTCACTGATTTTAGAACATATAGAAAAGGTTAATACATGAAAACAAAAAGAAACTGATGTGCGATGAAAAAGAGAGAGGCTGATACTGAAATACAGTTAAGACTACAATTACCAAGACAGCAAACAAGAAAAAAAGGATCATGAGCATGAGTCACAATAATAGGATAATAGCACACTAGAAACTAGCTACAACAACGAAATAAAATGCTAATTTTGCAGTAAGTAAAGGTCAAATAATGTAAAAGTATGTCATAGAATCTTATAATAGTAATAGATGAGTTGGGACATGGTAATGAAGCAAAATTCATAATTTAAAGTACAAAGAGGGTATATAAATCAAATTAAAGCAAAACAAACTTATTTAAATCAAAGGAGAACAAAGGGGGGAAAGGCCTTTGTTTTCCCTATGCCTCCACTCACTAGCTGTAACATGAATTTTCTAGGGTGCACAGAGCAATCTTGTTGAGTGGAAGTATGATATCCGTAGAAGATGATGAAGAACTAAAGGAGGGATTGTTTCATAAAATAAACCATAGAATCTTATAATATGTAATAGATGCATTGTAACCTGGTAAAGAAGCAAAAGTCATAATTTATAGTATATCAGGAAAAATTAGAATCAAAGGAAAAAGAAGAGAAAAAAATAAACCCTTTGTTTTCCTTCTTCCAATGCTCCTAGTGCACTCACTAACTGTAACAAGAAATTTTCTAGGGTGGACAAAGCAAATTTGTCCAGTGGATGTATAGTATCTCCATAAGATGATGAATAAGTGAAGGACAGACAGTTTCACAGAAAACATAATTCACTATGGGGACAAAACTAATCATCAGGGGCCCAACCTAGACAGCTAACAAATCACTACAGCTTTGCTTTCGCACAGATGGGTCAAGGACCTCAAACCACATGAGAATTGCAGTGCAGATGAGAAATCAAGTGCAACTCCACCATATTCATTCTTGTCTCGGTACTAATAGAACTAAATCATGCAGACTGACAAAATATTCATATTGCTCCAACTCTTGTTTTTTTGTTTTAAAGTGCTGTGTCCGACAATCATATCCAACGCATATCTGTACATAGGTATGAGAATAAACTTCAAAAATTTTGAAGATAGCCAAGTTGAACATATACCCATAACCAACGACACCAGAATCCAAGTAACATAGAAAGATGCACAGGCAATGTTTATCTAAATGCTAAAGTTGCAAATGCAACATTTATCTAAACGTAAAAGTAGCCTCCGCAACGAGTTCAACAAAGGGTGTTTCAGCAGAGTTCAATGTTGGTTACTTTGGTTTAACAAAGGGCACTCCGCTTCAGACATTTCTACAAATCGGTGTTCCTCATAAAAAAAACCTTCACAAATCCAAAGCAGTGCTAATTGGAGTAAACACCATTATCCTGCAAAGTAGACTATAGAACAACAGGCATATCTTCATCAGCTGTTGAAAATATAAAATCAAAGCTTCTGACTTCATCTAAACCCCTTCCTTATCAATAAAAATTGAAATCAGTTAGCCAAATGAAGCCTGTTTCGAAAGGTTCGTAAAATTTTAATAAAAGTTGCGGATTCAATTCCAGAACGAACATCAACAAATACCAAGGGAAAAAAAAAGATCATCAATCGGAATCTTGTTCAAGCAGTTCTATCGTATATGCTCTTTTTTCTTCTTTTTCCGGACCAAAAGATTTGGAAAAAAAATCCAAAACAAGAAAATTAAACTAACACCTTCTCGCACTGAACTGTCTTCAATCCAGAGAAGTAAAACAAGCAAAGCTCGGTTTTTTTTTTTTTTTTTACCTTCGTCTTTCCCTTTATTTACCTCGATTTCGCAGCAAACAAAAAAAAAAGTTATTAAAAAGAAGAGGAAAACTGAAGTAAACGTAAGTTGATCGATCAGAAAGTGTGGGAGAATATGCACTAACCGTCAGAAAATTTGAACTTCGTCTGAGAATAATGATCGGATCGAAGAAATGAATGGAGTTTTTCAGTCGACAGCGAACTAAAAAGCGCGTTATATTCTCTTTTGTTGTTGTTGTTCCTCTGTTTTCTCGAAGCATTAAAATTTGAATCGCGTTGAATATTTATGGCATGCGGAAAAAGGATTTTCCTTTTCTGAAAAGAAAATCGCGTCAAATTCGAGGAGGAACTGATGGGGATGGAGCGGCACTTTTTTAATTTGTTTTATAAATATTGAAGTTGGTGAACCGACAGACAGTGACAAAATTACAACACGAAAAATCAAATCAAAGCCGAAAATATTATTAAATAAAAAGTAAAAAATAAAAATAAACTATGTCTATGTGTTTATTGTTTTTTAAGTGACAGATGAAATGATAATTGATATACACTTGAATAATATTAAAATTAACAATTATTGTTGTATTTGTTATAAAAAATTAATAAAATAATAAATAAAAAAGATAAAAAATAAGAGAGAATTTTATTATTTTATTTTCACTTACAAAGTGCTATTTATAAGCTCCTTTATATTCAATTAATAAATGTATTACATTTAATGAATTAAAGTTTCTTAATTACTCTATTTAATAATCTCCTGATTATAAATTAAGTAAAGAGTTTTATCTCATTACTTTAATATGCTTAAAGGGGATTATGACATCTATTTAATTTACAACACTCCCCCTTGGATGTCTTTTAAATAAAAATGTGCCTCATTAAAACCTTTATTAGGAAAAACCTTGTGGGATAAAAACCTAATGAAGGAAAAAGAGTACACAATCACCTATTACAAGTTGCCTCGTTAAAAACCTTTACAAGGAAAACCCAGTGGGACAAAATATTGGTTAAAGGAAAAGAGTACAACATGTTTTAGACTCCCCCTAATGGCGACATCACATTATATCTTTGAGTCGACGCATTTCAATCTTGTTTCGTAGTCTTTCAAATGTTGAAGTTGGCAATGCCTTGGTAAAAAGATCTGCTAAATTATCACTAGAACGAATTTGTTGAACTTCTATGTCACCTTTCTTCTCAAGATCATGAGTGAAGAATAATTTTGGTGAAATATGTTTCGTTCTGTCACCTTTGATATAACCACCCTTTAATTGAGCTATACATGCTGCATTATCTTCGTATAAGATAGTTGGCATATTTTCCTGTAAAGACAAATTACATATCTTCTGGATATGTTGGGTTAATAACCTCAGCCAAACACACTCTCAGCTTGCCTCATGCATTGCAATTATTTCAGCATGATTTGAAGAGACAGCAACTAATGTTTGCTTTGTCGAACACCATGGTATGGTTGTACCTCCACATGTAAATAAATATCTCGTTTGAGATCGACCTTTATGTGGATCCAATAAATATCCAGCATCAGCATAACCAACTAATAGGGATTTTGAATCATTTGAATAAAATAACCCCATATCAATAGTCCCTCTAAGATATCTAAATACATGTTTAATTTCATTCCAATGTCTACGTGTTGGAGAAGAACTAAATCTTGCTAACAAGTTTACAACAAAAGCTATATCAGGTCTTGTGTTATTTGCAAGATACATCAATGCTCCTATGGCACTTAGATATGGTACTTCAGTACCAAGAAACTCTTCATCATTCTCACAAGGGCGAAATTAATCTTTATTCACATCTAACGATCGTACAACCATCAGTGTACTCAATGGATGTGTTTTATCCATATAAAATTTATTTAAGATCTTTTTCATATAAGTTGACTGATGGACATGAATTCCATCTTTTAAATGCTCGATCTGCAGGCCAAGATAAAATTTTGTTTTTTCGAGATCTTTCATCTCAAATTCTTTCTTTAAATAATTTACTGCATTTTGAAGCTCTTCAGGAGTTCCAATAATATTTAAATCATCAACATAAATAGCAATTATAACAAAGTTTGATTTAGACCTTTTTATAAAAACACATGGGCATATTGGATCGTTTTTATAACCTTCTTTTAACAAATATTCACTAAGACGATTGTACCACATACGCCCAGATTATTTTAATCCATATAAACTTTTCTTTAATCTGATTGAGCAATTTTTCCGGGAAACTCTATATTCTTCAGGGATTTTAAATCCTTCTGGGATTTTCATATAAATTTCACTATCAAGTGTACCATACAAATAGGCTGTAACAACATCCATTAGACGCATGTCAAGTTTTTCACGTACTGTCAAATTAATAAGGTATCTAAACGTGATTGCATCCATCATAAGAGAATATGTCTTTTCATAATCAATGCTAGGCCTTTACGAAAATCCTTGTGCTACAAGTCGTGATTTATATGTTACGACTTCATTTTTCTCATTTTGTTTTCGCACAAATATCCATTTATATCCTACCGGCTTTACATATTTAGGTGTTTGGACTATAGGTCCAAAAACCTCACGTTTAGAGAGTGAATTTAATTCTGCTTGAATTGCATCTTTCCATTTTGGCCAATCTTTTCTATTTCTACATTCCTCAATAGATTTAGGCTCAGGATCCTCATTTTCTTTTACTATTTCAGTAGCAACATTATAAGCAAAATTGTTGTCAACAACTATATTTTTTCAGTTCCATCTTTTTCCTGAAGTAACATAACTTATTGAGATTTCTTTGTTATCACCATTTTCAGTACACCAACCTCTTACGAGGTTTTTGATTAGTTATATCTTTGGCCTCTTACAGGGCACTTGCCTCCACAATATTACCATCTTGAATAATTGATCCTTTCCTTTTACGAGGATTTTTATCTTTGGAACCGATTGGCCTCCACACGCTTGAAAGTGGATTACTTTCTTTTGCACTAACAATTTACCTTATTGGGATATCAATTCATATTGGAGCATTTTCAGCTGGTATGTGAGATTTTGTAATTCTCTTTAGGTTAGTAAATGAACCTGGCAGTTGATTGGCAATGTTTTGCAAATGTATAATCCTTTGAACTTCTTGTTCACATTGACTTGTACGAGGATCTAATTGAGATAATGATAATCCATTCCATGTAATTTCTTTGACCAGTTGTATTTTCTCTCCCCCTAATGTTGGGAATGCTGTCTCATCAAAATGGCAATCAATAAATCGTGCAGTAAATAAATCTCCAGTTAATGGTTCAGCATATTTAATTATAGAAGGAGATTCATAACCAACATATATTCCCAACGTCCTTTGAGGACCCATCTTTGTGCGTTGTGGTAGAGCAATTGGAACATATACTGCACATCCAAAAATTCTAAGATGGGAAATATTTGGCTCCTGACCAAAAGCCAATTGTAATGGGGAGTACTTATTATAACTTGTTGGCCTTAAGCGCACAAGTGCTGCTACATGCAAAATAGCATATCCTCGAGCTGTAACAGGGAGTTTTGTTCTCATAAGCAATGGTCGAGCTATTAGTTAGAGGCGTTTGATAAATGATTCAGCTAAACCATTTTGTGTATGAACATGAGCTACAGGATGTTCAACTTTTATCCCAATTGACATATAATAACCATTAAAAGCTTGGGATGTAAACTCACCAGCATTATCAAGATGAATAGTTTTGATTGCATAATCTGGAAATTGTGCTCTTAATCGAATTATTTGAGCAAGTAGTCTCGCAAATGCCAGGTTGCGAGTCGATAATAAGCACACATGTGACCACCTACTAGGTGCATCTATTAATACCATAAAATATCTGAATGGTCCACATGGTGGATGAATGGGCCCACATATATCACCTTGAATACGTTCCAGAAATGTTGGAGATTCAATCCCAACTTTAGCGGGTGATGGTCTAATAATCAATTTTCCTTGAGAACAAGTGACACAAGATAAATCCTTGAATTCAAGAATCATTTGGTTCTTTAATGGGTGTCCAATTGAATTCTCGATGATTCTTCGCATCATAATAGATCTAGGATGGCCTAATCAGTCATGCCAAATAGTAAAAGTATGTGGTTCTACAAACTTCTAGTTTGTAGTAACGTTGATTCAATTGCACTAATATGTGCATAATATAAACCTGATGAAAAAGCAAGTAGCCTTTCCAAAATATATTTCTTTCCACATTCAACATTTGTAATATATAGATATTCAACATTTTTCTCATTCATAGTCTCAATATGATATCCATTGAGACGAATATCTTTAAAACTCAATAAATTTCTTTGAGACTTGGTGGAATATAAAGCATCATCAATAATAAATTTTGTACCTTTAGGTAATAATATAATAGCTCTTCTAGAGCCTTCAATAAGTTTTGAACTACCTGATATTGTATTAACATGGGCATTACTCATTGTCAAATGAGAAAAATATTTTTTATCTTTGAGTATCGTATGTGTTGTAGCACTATCTGCAAGATACATGTCTTCATTGATTTTGGGTCCATCGAAATTTTGTTGAATATTCATATTCTTCATAAAAACAAACAAAATATAATATGAGGAACATTACAAATATTTATTAAATATATAAATTATTTCTTATGCAAGAAAATAAAATATACTTAAAACAACATAAAAATGTCAAAATAACATCACTTTTTCTAATGATTCTCAAAGAAATCTGCCACATCTAGGTGAGTTATATTATTAAGGTCATTAAATTTATCATCCTCATAGGCATGGTCAGTTTATTATTATAGTGAATATCTTCATCTTTTGCCTTTATTTCATCATTTTGGGATATAAAATTTGTCTCCATATGCTTTCATTTCCTTTTAATGGATGCTTGATAAAGTTTCACTAAATGCTCAGACGTACGACATGTACGTGACCAATGCCCCTTCATACCACATCGGTAGCATATATTCTCAACAATCTTTGAAGGATTATTTTGACCACTTCTTTCTTGTCTTTCATTGTTATTCTTTTTCTGGTGGTTAAAAGTATCATTGTTATGACCACCATGATAACGATTACTAATACGTCTTCGACCACGTCCCCCACTACGTCCACGACCACGGCCGCTACTTCTATATTTTCTATTTTCATAATTATTATGTACTGCTACATTCACTTCAGGGAATGGTGCAGAACCAGTGGGACGAATTCCATGATTTTTCATCAATAACTCATTATTTTGTTCAGCCACCAAAAGGCATGAAATCAATTTAGAATACCTTTTAAAACCCTTTTCAAGGTATTGCTGCTGCAGGAGCACATTAGTAGCGTGAAAGGTTGAAAATGTTTTCTCTAACAAGTCCTCATCAGTTATGTTTTCTCCACATAATTTTAGTTGAGAACTAATTTTGAAAAGTTCTGAATTGTACTCACTTACTGTAACAGCCTAATTTCAGTGGTGTCGGAACAATGATTCGAGATCACTAAATCCGACAAATGAGTAGGAAATATTATTAATTTAGTGAGTATAAGTTAAATGTTAAGTTAGGAAAAAATTTTGAAATAGTGAATAGTGTACAAAAATATATATATATATTAAAATAATTAGAATCGAAAACGAGGTATCGAGACCTCAAAAATTTTAAATCGAGCCATAAATATTTTTATAAATATTTATGGAGTGTTAATAAGTTAGTATTAAAGTTTCGTCAAGAAATTTTAAAGTACTGATAGCTAATTAAATAAAAAGGACTAAATTGAAAACGGTGTAAAAGTTGCTAAAATGATTAAATAGCTTAATTGTCAAATGAGGAAGGACCCAAAAGTGAAAATAAGCCCAAAGGAGATATTTTGGGCGGCAATAGCTGAGAAAAATCAGAAAATGGGTGAAATAAGGGCAAAATTGGAAAATTGCCAAAATTAACTAAATAAAAATGGGACTAAATTGGAATATCTAGAATTCTCTTCATTTCTCCTCATATTCATCAGCTGAAAAATAGTCATGGATGAGGGTTCAAGCTGGTTTTCATACTCTAGCTTCATGTAAGTTTAATTCTTGCTTTCTCCTTGAAATTTTTATGTTTTTGGACTTTTACAATTGGGTCCAACTTACTATTTCATTAGTTTTTGATTCCATGGCTAATTTTTGAAGTTTTTATGGATGATTACTGGAAGAATATGATGAATAAACATAGAATTGAAGTTTTAATTTTGACATATGGTGATTTTATCAAGTAAAATTGATGAAAATTGGTTTAGGACCTAATTGTGAAAGAGTTTGGAATTAAGGTCTAGTGTTAAAGTTCTGGTTTTCAAGGGTTATGAAGTAGTTTAAAATGATGGAATAAAGTATTAAATGAGAAAAATTATCTCAATTGAGGAGTTAATTGAACAAGGATCGAATTGTATGAACTATGAAATTTGGGGCTAAATGGAAATCAATATTTTCACTAAAACTGTTTTGGGCAGCAGCAGTAGCCTAACTTTGAAAAATCACCAAAAATTGTAGAAATCGAATTATAGGATGAATAAAATATGAAATTAAAGCTTATTGAGTCTAGTTTCTTATAAAAGAAATTATGTAAGCAATGGAATTGTAAATCATGAGCTACAATAACTTTTGTGAGACAAGGTCAGAATGATTTCGGGTTCCCCTGTTCTGAATTTGGAAAATCATAAAAAATTGGATAAAAATAATTATGGGCTTAAATTTATATGTTTAGAATCCTTAATGAGTCTATTTTCAATAGAAATAAGCGGGAACATCATCCAAATCTCCTACGATGAGATAATTAATTCTTAGTGAAGAAGGGTCAGAACTGTCAGACAGCAGAACAGGGGTAACTTTAAAGAATAAACTGTACTTATTGGCTAAACCAAAAATTGTGAAAATTTTATGGTAATAAGATATGTAAGTCTAGTTTCAAGTAAAATTAGCGGATCTTAATTTCGAGGTCTGTACCTTAAGATATAAATAATTTAGTAACTATGACGCAAATGGACAGTTTTGAATATACATATAAGTAAATAGTGAAATTATTGATAATGTTACTTGTTGCATGTTATATAAATAAAGTATGTGGAATGGAGAGGAGAAGGAGGAAAATATGTATGAATATTCAGCTAGCATGGCTAATTTGCATGTTTTAGTCTCATGGACTAAATTGAATAAAAATAAAAATTTATGGGTAATTTTGTAAAATGTCGAAATGACCAAATTGCATGAAATGAATTATTTTATTATTTAAAATTACAAAATTGAATGAAATTATTAATTTAGCTCAAGATCGGGGAAAAACATGTTTTAAGGATTAAATTGAAAAGTGTTGAAATTATGGAAAATTCGATATTTTATAGAATTCATGGGTCGTTATCAATTTGTTTGAGAATAACGGCTGGAAATAAGGATTAAATTGCAATAATTTTATTTTATTTTAACCTAAGGATGAAATCGTCATTAATTAAAAGTTTAGGGGTAAAATGGTAATTTTGTTTAGAGTATTAGTTGAATGTATTACAACATGAAATAAATGAAAACGACGATCAAATTTCTTTATAAAGATCCGGATAACTCGAATACGAGACTTGAACGTGGAAAAGAAAAGATATCGGATTAATGAAATTATAAACATGTACAAGTAACGAGGTAAGTTAGTATAACTTGAATTGTATTTTTAAATGCATGAAATATCGATATAATGAATTCCCGATTTTATGTTTATGAAGAAATGGCAAGAGAATGATATTTATCATGACATGTAAATAGGTGATTATTTTTGATACGTTGATACAAGGAAATTAATTAAATTGAGACGAGTAATAAATTCAAGTAAAACATATCGAGAAAAATAAGTACGTTAAGGGATAATATGTTTGATTTTAATTGGTTCCAAATATGAACGTTAGATAAAATGAAATATCCGATAAATAAATCGGAACTCTCGTAATGCTCCATAACTCTATTTCGGTGACGGATTCGGGTTAGGGCGTTACATTTAGTGGTATCGAGCTAAGGTTTAGTCGGTTCTCGGACCGAATGTAGTACATGTGAAGTATGATTATATGTGAATATCTTAAATATGTATTGGTATTGAATTGTATACTGATTAGAAAGTGGAAAAGTGAATTTGAATTGAATGGAATGGAATGGAATGGAATTATGATTAATTGAAGTGTGTATTACTATAATTCAAATTTTAATTATTATTGATTGCTGAATTTTTAATTGTTATGTATGGTAAGTAAGAATTATTGTGTTTTGCAATTGAAATGGATTGATATAGTATGTGATGAATTTATTGAATTTATATTGATTGAATTGGTGTATATATATATATTGAATATATATTGATTATTTGAATTGAATTGAATTATGAGTATATTTGATTATTTGAATTGAAATATAAATTGTTTGAAAATTTTAAATATGAGATTTGTGATATTTGAATATTTGTTATTGAAAAGTGAATTGAATTGTATAGAATTATGAATTTATGTGAATAATTGAAATATATTTGTTGAATTAAATGAAAATGTATGAAATTATGAAAATGTGTAAATATATATGAATATTAGATTGGTATATTGATAAAGGAATTATTAAATTGAGAAAGTGAATCAAATACCTATTAACAAGATTTCGGACTAGATTGGATACAAATGGCATGCCATTGGATTTGTGATGTGATGAGGAGATTTGTAGTTCGGCGAGAAGATGTTTACATTATTATAACTTCGTTTTATCCAAGAGGCATTAAATGCCTTTCGGTGTGTTATGGAGGATTTATAATATTCCGGTGTGTTTTGGGTTGAACATTCCGGTGTGTTTGGGAGGATATGATATACTGGTGTGTTTGGGAGGCTATATTATACTGGTGTGTTATGAAGGATTTATAATATTCCGGTGTGTTTGGGCTGATATTCTGGTGTGTTTGAGTGAAATCCATATCTCGCTAAAGTCCGAGTCTTGTTAATAGGGGTAAATATGAATATTAAGTAAAACCGAAATAAGAATTAAATTCCTATTAACTTGTCGGAACTAGTTGGATATAATTGGCATGCCATAGGATTGGAAGAGTACGGGATTTATCGGCTTTACCGATCGTGCACTTATGTGTCGTTACTATTACCGATTAACGATTCGGCACTTTGTGTGTCGGATATTGTTACCGCATCATTCTCATTCTCGTTCCGAATTTGTTCCGATGAGGTACTCGTGTACCGCATCGCCATCATTCATTTTCATTTTCGCTTTGGCCGACCGATGAGGCACTATGTGCCGTCTCGTGTGTTTGGGTTGGAATCCGTGTATCCGTCAAAGTCCGGATTGTTAATAGGGTGAATAACTGAAATGAGAAAATTAAATAAATTTGGTTGCTCGTACTATTAAAAAATATATATATATGAGAAAGAAATTATAAGTTGAATTCTCAATTGAAATGAAATGTGAGATTTGGAAAGGTTCATGAATTTGCTAAAATATTGAATTATTGATATTGAAATCAGTTGAATAAATGAAATGAGAAAATCAAATGAATTTGATCGATTGAACTTTTGAAAGTATGAAAAAAAGTGGAATTAAAAATTGAAATGTGAATTGAAATTGAGATATGAGATTGAAAGCTTGAACCAAAGGTTCATGAATTGATTAAAGATAGCACGTATGATATATGATGCTATTTGATGAAAGACTATTGTCGAGATATGAAATTAAAGCATAATTAACACATATGACTTATATTGTTACATGTTTGATGTTTATTATTTATTATAGTTTTTATAATTTGAATTATGGCAATACCACTGAGTATAAACGTACTCAACGTATGGTTGTATTACTATAATTCAAATTATTTATTATTAAATGTTAAATTTAAATTATGTATATGGTAAGAGAAGTATGAGTTAGTGATATTGAGATAATTGAAATGTGTTTATGATGAGAAGGAACTTAGAAAGGTATGAATAGAAGTTCATGATATGTATGTGATAATGTACTAAATGAGATAATCAAAAGTTGAGAAATGATGAAACGTGAATGAAATGAAAGTTTAAATTGTGATAAGCTTATCTATGTTTGTATTGCATTCATATGATATTATGTGTCTGACTTGTTTGGTTAAGTAAATGCTAAGAGTAAATTTACTCAAAATTCATGAAATGTATGTTTAATTACACTAGTTTGAAATGGATAACTGAAAATTTCGTGTAACATAATTATGTATGTTAATTTGTTTGAAGTTAATTATGTAATTGTGATGATATGATGTTGATGATAAATGCTAAGTTATATGTGTGTATTTATGAGAGCTCAGTTAGAGGCCTTACGACCTCACCCTCTTACTAATGTAGTATTTTATAACGAAAATTTACAAAAAAAAAAAAAATTGTTGAATAAGTTCACAAATGGGAAACTAAAGAGTACAATAATGGAATAATTAATAATGTAGTCGGAGTTGAAAATAGTTTGACAAGTAAATACAGTTTTGAAAAAAGATATTAGATTACTATAAAAATCATTCAGATTACGTAATGACACGGTTAAAGAAAAAGTTAACCTCGGCTAGTCGACTTATTCAGATATGATATCTGCAATATGTGTTTATTGAAATTTTTCCCGAATTGGTTTTCGTTAGTGAATGGAATGATGCGGGGTTCATGATGACAAAATTAGTCAGAAAAATGATAATTGAGTAGTAAAGATGATTGTGCGTGATAGTCATAGTTGAAACAAATATGATCATCTTTTCTGGGTATTCTATATATTCTTTTATCCTCAGAGATATGTGTGTGGTTATTCAGTCTCTGGTGGAGTTCTGATGTTTTGAGAATGCTAGTTAATTATGATGTTGACGAAAGCTCTATTGGTCTGGTCAGTTTATGATCGTCATTTCTTCATCTTTTTGGAATTCTATTTTAATATGTTGGAAATGAAGTTAATGGTAAAAATTTATGTGAGACTATTCTTATGTTTCTACTGATCATGATTTTGTTTTATACATGCAGGAATATATTATCTCATATATGATGGAAGTCCAGAGTCGGTAAGCAATGTTTTTCTTTTGGCTTTCTTTGAGAAATTATCAAGATCTTTATTATCTTTTTGTGAGTTAGATGTACTAGTGATTGTATGAGCGTTACATAATATTTTGAGTTCATATTCGGATGTCTATTTGTTAGCAAGTAAGTTTCTAACATTAAGAACATTTAGGATTATTGCGATCAAGTGATAATACTAGTGTGTTATGAGATAGAATGACTATAGATTTCGAATTGGGATTGTCATTAACATCGGAAAAGAAAATGTTATTTAGTTTATGGTTGTTCATTTGACAAAGAAAGATCTGTATGATCATTTCATGTAAGTACTGAGTTTTCCTTTGTGACAGATCAATGAGTATATGTGTCCTCGAGAGGGTAATTTAGAATTTTGACAGTATGTTCCAACATTGTGTTCTAGAGTTCAAAGGTGAAAGGAAAAAGATATTCGAGGTTAAATCAAATTGTGATTCTGAGAAGTTAGTAAAAGTGTTTATGAGTGTTGAATTGTAACTTCTTACTGTAAGATTTTCGGGGACGAAAATCCCTAAAGGGGAGAGTTGTTGTAATGACCTAATTTCAGTGGTGTCTCGAACAATGATTCGAGATCACTAAATCCGACAAATGAGTAGGAAATATTATTAATTTAGTGAGTATAAGTTAAATGTTAAGTTAGGAAAAAATTTTGAAATAGTGAATAGTGTACAAAAAAATATATATATATATTAAAATAATTAGAATCGAAAACGAGGTATCGAGACCTCAAAAATTTTAAATCGAGCCATAAATGTTTTTATAAATATTTATGGAGTGTTAATAAGTTAGTATTAAAGTTTCACAAGAAATTTTAAAGTACTTGATAGCTAATTAAATAAAAAGGACTAAATTGAAAAAGGTGTAAAAGTTGCTAAAATGATTAAATAGCTTAATTGTCAAATGAGGAAGGACCTAAAGTGAAAATAAGCCCAAAGGAGATATTTTGGGCGGCAATAGCTGAGAAAAATCAGAAAATGGGTGAAATAAGGGCAAAATTGGAAAATTGCCAAAATTAACTAAATAAAAATGGGACTAAATTGGAATATCTAGAATTCTCTTCATTTCTCTTCATATTCATCAGCTGAAAAACAGTCATGGATGAGGGTTCAAGCTGGTTTTCATACTCTAGCTTCATGTAAGTTTAATTCTTGCTTTCTCCTTGAAATTTTTATGTTTTTGACTTTTACAATTGGGTCCAACTTACTATTTCATTAGTTTTTGATTCCATGGCTAATTTTTGAAGTTTTTATGGATGATTACTGGAAGAATATGATGAATAAACATAGAATTGAAGTTTTAATTTTGACATATGGTGATTTTATCAAGTAAAATTGATGAAAATTGGTTTAGGACCTAATTGTGAAAGAGTTTGGAATTAAGGTCTAGTGTTAAAGTTCTGGTTTTCAAGGGTTATGAAGTAGTTTAAAATGATGGAATAAAGTATTAAATGAGAAAAATTATCTCAATTGAGGAGTTAATTGAACAAGGATCGAATTGTATGAACTATGAAATTTGGGGCTAAATGGAAATCAATATTTTTCACTAAAACTGTTTTGGGCAGCAGCAGTAGCCTAACTTTGAAAAATCACCAAAATTGTAGAAATCGAATTATAGGATGAATAAAATATGAAATTAAATCTTATTGAGTCTAGTTTCTTATAAAAGAAATTATGTAAGCAATGGAATTGTAAATCATGAGCTACTAACTTTTGTGAGACAAGGTCAGAATGATTTCAGTTCCCTGTTCTGAATTTGGAAAATCATAAAAATTGGATAAAAATAATTATGGGCTTAAATTTATATGTTTAGAATCCTTAATGAGTCTATTTTCAATAGAAATAAGCGGGAACATCATCCAAATCTCCTACGATGAGATAATTAATTCTTAGTGAAGAAGGGTCAGAACTGTCAGACAGCAGAACAGGGGTAACTTTAAAGAATAAACTGTACTTATTGGCTAAACCAAAAATTGTGAAAATTTTATGGTAATAAGATATGTAAGTCTAGTTTCAAGTAAAATTAGCGGATCTTAATTTCGAGGTCTGTACCTTAAGATATAAATAATTTAGTAACTATGACGCAAATGGACAGTTTTGAATATACATATAAGTAAATAGTGAAATTATTGATAATGTTACTTGTTGCATGTTATATAAATAAAGTATGTGGAATGGAGAGGAGAAGGAGGAAAATATGTATGAATATTCAGCTAGCATGGCTAATTTGCATGTTTTAGTCTCATGGACTAAATTGAATAAAAATAAAAATTTATGGGTAATTTTGTAAAAATGTCAGAAATGACCAAATTGCATGAAATGAATTATTTTATTATTTAAAATTACAAAATTGAATGAAATTATTAATTTAGCTCAAGATCAGGGAAAAACATGTTTTAAGGATTAAATTGAAAAGTGTTGAAATTATGGAAAATTCTGATATTTTATAGAATTCATGGGTCGTTATCAATTTGTTTGAGAATAACGGCTGGAAATAAGGATTAAATTGCAATAATTTTATTTTATTTTAACCTAAGGATGAAATCGTCATTAATTAAAAGTTTAGGGGTAAAATGGTAATTTTGTTTAGAGTATTAGTTGAATGTATTACAACATGAAATAAATGAAAACGACGATCAAATTTCTTTATAAAGATCCGGATAACTCGAATACGAGACTTGAACGTGGAAAAGAAAAGATATCGGATTAATGAAATTATAAACATGTACAAGTAACGAGGTAAGTTAGTATAACTTGAATTGTATTTTTAAATGCATGAAATATCGATATAATGAATTCCCTGATTTTATGTTTATGAAGAAATGGCAAGAGAATGATATTTATCATGACATGTAAATAGGTGATTATTTTTGATACGTTGATACAAGGAAATTAATTAAATTGAGACGAGTAATAAATTCAAGTAAAACATATCGAGAAAAATAAGTACGTTAAGGGATAATATGTTTGATTTTAATTGGTTCCAAATATGAACGTTAGATAAAATGAAATATCTGATAAATAAATCGGTAACTCCGGTAATGCTCCATAACTCTATTTCGGTGACGGATTCGGGTTAGGGGCGTTACACTTACAGTCTTAAAATCTTGTAACCGTAAGTGCATCCAATCATAACAAGCTTTAGGGAGTATCACAGTTTTCTGATGGTCAAATCGTTCTTTCAAATTTTTCCACAACTCAATAGTGTCTTTCACAGTGAGATATTCCACTTTTAATCCTTCATGCAGATGATGACGAATGAAAATCATTGCTTTTTCCTTATCTTGATTAGATGCTTCTTTATTTGCTAATATAGTATTTCCTAGACCTTTAGCATCTAGTGAATTTCAGCATCTAACACCCATGACAAATAGTTCTTGCTTGAGATGTCTAAGGCCACAAATTCAAGTTTGGCAAGATTTGACATTATAATCACTTGAATCAAAATAAAAAAAAATTAGTAAAATAATAAGTATTCTCAACCATAAAATAATTCAATTATATATACCAAATTTGCTAAATAATAATATGTATGCCAAATATTGGCATAAAGAGGAATAGTCATAATAATAACTTAACACAAATTAAATTAATTGAAATTTCTTTTAATAAAAAAAATATGTATATATAATTATCATTATTAGATTTTAGTTGTAAAAATAAATGTGCAAATATTACCCAAAGCAAATATTTCATCTAGAAAATAAAATAAAAGAATTATGAAAATACGTATACCGTATATAGTTTAACAGGACTTATATGGGCAAATTATATAAAGTCGAAATGACGTGAACTTCACTATAAACTCTTAGAAGCTCGTGCTGATAACATGTTATAAAAAAATTAATAAAACAATAAATAAAAGAGGATGGTAAATACGAGAGAATTTCATTATTTTATTTTCACTTACAAAGTGCTATTTATAAGCTCCTTTACATTCAATTAATAAAGGTATTACATTTAATGAATTAAAGTTTCTTAATTACTCTATTTAATAATCTCCTGATTATAAATTAAGTAAAGAGTTTTATCTCATTACTTTAATATGCTTAAAGGGGGTTATGACATCGATTTAATTTACAACAATATTGATAATTTGATTAATATCAGAACTAGTGAGAATTTTTTAATATATTAACTACAATGTAAATATACTCAAATTATTATAATACGGTAGTAGAATTAAATAATTACAAGAACAAATGAATTAGGCTAATTTGAATACCCATGTATATAACTGCGTATGGTAAATTTCAAATTTAGATATTCAAGCTCTATCTTATAAAACTAGGTTTTGGGTCATTTTCAAATATTTTAATGATAACTGTTGGTGCATAATTTGTACTTGTGGTTTTAGTTATACTCATGAAATTAAAATTTAACTATTTATAAATATAACAAAAATATAAATATATTTTATAAAATACTAAAATGAAAGATTTGTACAATGTGGTGCCCTAAATTCAGTTGGGATGATCCGGTCCAAATTCAAAACATTACATTAGCCACTTACGTAACTTTTCTTATCGGTCATTTAAACACACCATAAAACTACTGTTCGCACCACACAATAGTCATGCAACATACATGCACAAACATCAATCATATAATTCAAGGAAAACATATAAACTCTAAATCATGCTTCCGCAGCGCTACTTTGATCAAAATTACATCAGGGGTAAATACTTCATTTAACATGCATCATACAAAACATTCCTAAATTCCTAACTTTACTATACATACAGATCATAACATTTATTTTAAGATAGTATTTGAAAGAAACTATTCAAAACAACAAGCAAATCTCTTTTAATTTCGAAATGAAGGTTTAAAGACTAAATCGTAAAATTGTCAATCAAAATAATAACCATTGGTGCATAATTTGTACTTGTGATTTTAGTTATATTTGAAAAATTAATTTTTCAATTAAAATGGATAGTTTTAATCATTTATAAATATAATTTATTATAAAATACATTTATACTGAATATATTTATTAAAAGTTTATAAAAAAATAAATGGAGGATTATGAGCTCAAATTCAAACTTTAGTACATGTAGATTTTTATTGATTTAATATAAAAATATAAAATAATAACATCATCGTAATACAATAATTTATTTTATGAAAAGTTATTTTACATCCGAATTAAAAATACAGTTAATAGTAATACTAACCTAATTAATGTTTAAATATAGTAAAGATAATACAATAAATAATTTGAATATAATATAAATATGAACATCCCAATATTCATAGATTACAAATTATATAATATAATAAAATATATAATCTTTTTAAATTTATTTTAAACTCTTTGGCAAAAAAAATATTATTTTAAACTTCATGATGACATTAACTAATTGAGGATTCATAAAAGAAATTTATACATATTTGTAGACTTATATTTAAGAAAGCTCAAAATATTTAAAACATGTGACAATCTATTAGCATTATTCGCAACTTTTTTTTCAATTGAGCATAGTTGATAAAGTTGGATATATAATGTTATCCCTATTTTCTTAAATGTTTTGATATAATAAAATTAAATTATAAATTTTTTTTAAATTTATAATTAATTGATATAAAGCTCTTAATATTATTTTAAAAGTGTTTAGAAACTTAAAATTACAAAATGCTTTTAAAAAACCTTGATTCAAAACAAATTTTACAATTTTGGGAGACTTCTACTGATACAAGTGCATAGAAGTATCGATAGAACCAAGTCAGTGAGCACCCCAAGAATTCTTCTAGACTTCTATCGATACTAGGGTTGAGTTCTACTAGTAGAAGTAAGTCAGATAGCATTCCAAGCTAAGCATCAAACTTCAACCGATACTTAGGGGGACTTCTACCAATACAATTAAGTTAGTGAGCAATTTTTTGTCTCCCCAACACCTTCTACCTATACAACTATTGGCACAAATCTAAACCTTTGAAACCCTCAGACTTCTATCGGCACAATTCCACTTGTATCAATACAAGTGGTCTACAATCTGCAATTAATACACGAACTAATAGCAGCAATGGCTCTAATTGACTCCCAACGTCTCCAAACGGCTCCAAGGTTGTTAAAAGGTATAAATACAAGTCAACAACTCCACATTGAAGATAAGAAACTAGTTTGTAAAGCCAATTGCACAAAAATTCGATATTTTCATTGATATTCTCTTTGTTCCACACTTGAGTAACTGATAAAGAATAAGATGGATGAATGTGGAAGCAGATCGTAAAGTTTGTCAAAGTCGCAGATTTGACTTAGGGCTCTAGAGTTCGAAAAGAAACTTAGATTTTTGACACAACCTGAAACGCAACCAAATCCAAGTTAGATAAAATAATTAAAATAAATAACTAAGGTAGTCAAAATAGAATAATTAATCTACAATTAGAACAATAAGGAAGAAATTAAAGAAGATAGATGGAAAGATAGAATGCGGTATGTAAAAGTCCTAAAAAGCCTTGGAAACACGAAGAATCCACAACCCCATTCAAGTAGCTCTAATTTCCCCTACAAGAAAGAAAACTTGGCAAGAAAAAGTTCAAAGATGATCCCCACAATCTGAAAAGATTGTTAAAACTCTTCTAAAAGAAACTCAAGAGAAATTCTTGAAAAGAAAACTCAAAGATAATTTATTAACTCAAAAAAGAAGTTGAATAATAATGAATTGAATGATTTGTGTACAATGCAAATGCCTATATATAGGTTAGCTAAATAAATCTAAATAAAAATCTTAAGTATACTAGAACTCTAATTTAATCTAAACAAAAAGTAGTTTTAAACTAAACTTTCTTGTGAACATAAAACTCCTAAATAAACTAAAATACTTAATAATTATAAAAAAAATTGGAATAAAATAATAATAAAATAATAAGAGCTAATAAATACAATATTGGGCTCATATATAATAAAAATTAAGCCTAAAACCCGAATCTAATATGAAATGTCTAGGCTTGTGTGATCGATTGGGGTCCTTGAAGTGAAGTGCCTAAGCTTGTTAACATATTCCACATTGGCTTGTCATCATAGATTGAAAGTTTAGGTCCACGCACAAAATTAGTCCCTTCTAATCCATCATTGCTCCAAAATCCATCATCTTGAAGCTTCAACTTTTCTTCTTGAATTTTTTTCGTGATAAAGTCTTAAACGAATAAGTTGAGTTTTGTCTTTAGCTGCTTGGATTTGGATCTCGTAATTGGGCCTTGAGGGAAACAAAGCCCATCTCTATTATGGCATTTAAATTGGACTGAGTTGTTAGTATCATTCCCCCCTTCCACAAAAGGATTCGTCCTCGAATCTGCAATATCAAAAGAAAAAAGGTCAGCGACATTAAAAGTGGCACTAACATTATACTCACCGAGAAGATCGATTTGATATGTATTATCATTGATGCGTTTGAGTAATTGAAAAGGTCCATCACCACGTGGGTCAAATTTTGTTTTGCGTTTAGTTGGAAATCGTTCTTTTCGCATATGGACCCCAACCTAGTCACCGGGCTTAAAGATAATTTGCTTGTTCCCATTTTTAGCTTTGTTGACATTTGCTTCATTTGTTTTGGTGATTAGTTGTCTTGCTTTCTCATGTATGGATTTCACCAATTCAACTTTCTTCTCGCCATCTAAACTAGAGATGTTTTCTACAAGTAATGGTACAAGATCAAGTATAGATGACAAACATTCTTCCCAATTTTTAAGGTTCTTACCCATAACAGCTCGTAGTAAAGTACCTAATACTCAATTGACTACCTTAGTGTGTTTATCAGTTTGAGGGTGACATGTATTAAAATATAATAATTTAGTACCAAGCTTACCCCACAATACTTTTCAAAAGTGGTTTAAGAACTTTACACCTCTATCAGGTACAATGGTGCGAGGTATCCCTTGTAAGCGCACCACCTCTCTAAAGAATAAGTTAGCCACATATGTAGCATCATCCGTTTTGTGACAATGAATGAAGTGAGTCATCTTTGAAAACATGTCAACAACAACAAAGATACTATCTCAACCCTTTTTTGTTCGTAGTAAACTAAGAATGAAATCTATGGATAAGTTTACCCATGGAAAAAAAGGAATCAGCAAAGGAGTATAAAGTCCATGAGGCATTACCTTAGATTTTGCTTGTTTACAAGTACATTTAGAACATACCTTTTCAACGTCCTTTTTCATGTACGACCAATAAATATGTTCATGTAGAATATGTAGTGTCTTAGCGACATCAGAATGTCTCATTAAGCCTCAACTATATGCCTCACGAATTAATAACTCTATCATGGAACATTGTGGAACACATAACCTGTTTAGACGAAAAAGAAACCTATCTACAAGATAAAACTTGTTAAAGGCACCATTCCCATAATTGGAAAAAAAAAACATTTGCAAAATCAATATCATTTAAGTATAAATATTTTATATATTCAAACCCTAAGCTTTAGCATTTAATGTAGTTATCAAGGAATACCTACAAGATAAGGCATCAACAACTACATTTTCTATACTTGTTTTATACTTAATTGCATATGGAAATGTCTCTATGAATTCTACCCATTGAGTGTATCTCTTGCTCAACTTACCTTTTCTTTTTAACCATTTTAGGGATTCATGATCCGTATGGATAACGAACTCATTTGGTAGCAAGTAATGTTGCCAAACTTGTAAAGCTCGAACTAATGATAGCAACTCCTTATCGTAAGTTGAGTAGTTTAATTGCGCCACAGTCAGTTTTTTATTGAAATATGCGATTGGCCTTTTTTCTTGCATCAACACGTCACCAATTCCAATACCTAAAGTATCATATTCAAGTTCGAAAGTATTAGAAAAATTAGGTATGTAACACCCCAAACCCGGCCTAGACGTTATGACCGGATCCGGTGCGCCACATTGATGCATTCAAAACATTGCGTATTACTTAGTTTGGAAAACTTAGTTGGTGTTTGTAAAAGACACATTTGAAAGTAGGTTAAAGTGAATGGAAGCTGTACACCAGGTAGGAAACCGGAAAAGAGGAGGTGAGTCCGTCGGACTGCTTAAGTACCAAGCTCCCTTCGGATCCAATCCTAGACATGTACACCGCTATTGCCACACTCTAACATCTCGTATGATGTTGAGAAAACCATTTTGGTTAAGTCCATCTTAAGAAAAATGTTTAAGTTTGAAAACGTTTGCTTAGCGGAAGCCTTATTTGTAATCGTGTTGCTTGAAATCTGTAACACCCCAAACCCGGCCTAGACGTTATGGCCGGATCCGACGTGCCACATCGAAACGTTCAAAACATTTTATATTGTTGATCTAGAAAAACTTACTTAGTGCTTTAAAAGATAATTTCGTTATAGGTTAAAGTGAATGGAAGCTGCGTACCAGGTAGAATTCAAGAAAAGAGGAGGTGAGTCAATTTGACTGCTTAAGTACCTAGCTCTTCCATGATCCAATCCTAGACATGCACACATCCATTGCCACACTTTAAGCTTATTACTTGTCCACGAACAACAAATTAAGTTTTAAGTCTATTTAAAATATTTATTCCCTTTGAAACATTTACGTTGCGGAAGCTTTACTCGGTTATCGTGATATTTTAAAAAAAAAGTAACTTTTATAAAACGCGCCCTAGAGCTAACCTATTTAATGACCCAAAATATTAAGAATAATAAAAAGAGCGGCCTTATTACAACTTTAACCAGAATAAAAATAATCAAAATAATAAATGCGAAACTTATTTTAAAGAAAACAAAACTTAATCTTCGTACACTCAATCCCGCCCACTCCAAGTCCATCGATCTAAGGCTCACCGCAAAGATGGGAAAAAGGGGGTGAGTTTGGAAAACTCAGTGTGTAAAATATCCCAACCAGAGCCCAAATCGGTTCAAGCTTTCTATCGGCCTAAGCCCTATTCAAAATCAAAGTTAATCGGGCCTTAGCCCATATCAATATTAATCTGGGCCATAGCCCCTTACAGTAACAGAGTATACTGGGCCTAGCCCATATCAGTATCAATCTGGGCCGCAGCCCTATTACAAGTCCAAATATACCGAAGTGCACGAAATTGCGCACTCTGCAATCATACTGCTTGCGATTATCAAAATTAACAACCAAACCACCTCACAAGCGCTCGCACGCTCGCAAGTTCATAAATACCGACTTTTCGGCTTTTCGGCTTTTGCCGATCTAGTCTATGAGTGGGTGTCGTTTACACACCTGATTTATAATGGTACGTTGGCGAGATCCACACACGAACTGCCTACAATTGGATTACTAATACGTTAATCTAAATATCGAAATCAAACTACGTATTTAACCTCTTACCATATTCGGCCAACACAGCCTTAGATCCTAGAGTTATTTACCTTTTTGCCAAAATATGGGTTAAATCCAAAGATCCAACCGAAACAGTCTTCAAGCCCTTTTTGCTGTACGCCCCCTTGTCCACGCTAATGCTTATACAATGAAAAAGAAAAAGACACCAACACCCTTAGTCCAAACGTTAGCCACCCTTAAAGGGTTTCGACTTTTATCTTAAACCATGAATAACTAACGAAAGTGATTCGAATACTTACCAATCGTTGTTCTGTCCAAGAGAGTGTTCTTATCTATGATTCTAATAACGATCTACCATAGTCAGAAGAGACAGGTTCAAGTAGCCAATGATTCGGCTTCCTACACCCCAGATATGAAAGTTTTGGCTTTTGAAAGAAAAAGGAAAAAGGATAGAAATTCTTTATAGAGGAAAAAAAGAAAAAGAAGAGGAGAAAGTAGATGGAGAGAAAAATAAAAGAAAAGAAGAAGAAAAGAAAATGGAAGAAGAGAAAATATCAAAACCCAAAGGAAATATTCTAAAATACCCCAAATATATACTGAAGAAGAAAAAAAAAAATCAAAAAGAACAAAAATCAGCAATGGCTAATTTACTCAAAACCAAGAGACTAGCCGAAAAAACCTCCCCAACTAACACCCTATAGTTGGCTTAAATACTTACCCCACCTCTTTCCAATTTGAATTCCATTAAAATTCCTTCCTTAATTTTTGCCAAAATTTTAATTTGAATTACACCCAAATTCTTTCCCGTGCAGTAACTCCGCTTAATTCAAATTCCAATCAAGGTCCGTGTGTTTCGGTCCAGTTCAAATACCTCCCCACGTGTAGCAAAAATCCAAACCTTGCGTGCGCGCTGAATCTGCAGCTCGAACCACTGGACCTCCGTCCGCCTTGCGCCCAGACTCGTCTTTGCTTGGCCACTGCACCACGAGCTTCTTTCCTTTCTAATATATGGTCGCAATAAATTATAAACCTTACCGCTTTAGTTACGGCCCACTTTAAACCGCGTACGGAATCGAACCTGCGCCCTCTCCATATGTCCAACACGCTGCTACCACTACTCCACAGGCACTCTTTGTGTCAAATTATACCTGCTATACTTCTTAACCCTTATCTTAATCGTAACCTAAATAAAAACAACAAGTTGAGCACGCTGGGAATCGAACCATGAGCCTTCCTTCCTGCTGCCTAGCGCCTAGCCATCAAGGCCAAGCACTTCATTTGTGCTAAAACTCAGCCCAATTTATGTTTAAGGCCTTATGCTCAGATTTCCTTAAGAGGCAAAAATAATTATTTTTGCTAGAGTCTTGGATCGAATTTTTCCCACACTTTAAATACTTTTAAATCTATTTAAAAACTAAATTTAAGCACCAAATTAATAATAATATCTTCTATATTTTTAAATAATAATTTTAATAACCGTAACAATGAAAATTTCAAATACAATAATATATATTTTTTTTCCTAATAATAATAATTATAATTTCCATAAATTAATAAAAATAGATACAATAAAATTTTCTAATAATAATTTAATTTAAACACTAAATTAACAACAATAATTTTATAAATATATTTGTATCTAATAATTATACTTTTCATAAAAATATCAGCAATAATAACAAAAATATTTTATCAATATATATATATATATATATATTTTAAACACTAATAATATTTAAAACTTCTCAATATTCAGGATTTTCTTCTATCCGAACCCAGGCTCAAAGCCCAATTCTTCTAGACCCAAATTCAGGATGTTACAAAATCTCTTAAAGTTTTTGAAAACGCGTCCTAGAGCTAATCCACTTCAATAGTTATCTCAGTTCATTTTTATCATAATAAAAATAAATCAAACCATAAAATAATTAAGCGGCCTTATTACATTTTAAAAACCCAAAACCATAAACGAAAATAAAAGACGTCCAGTTCATCAGAAGGAAACTAAATTTGCGGAAACAAGTGGCCACTCCGAATCCCTCACGGCTCCAAGCCCACTATGGTTGGGGATTACCTACAAAGATGAAAATGGAGGGGTGAGTTTGGGGAAACTCAGTGTGTAATTAACCCAACCATAGCCTAAATCAGTTCAACCCACAGAGACGGAATAAGTTGGCCTCAACCCAGTCAGAATATAGCCCATAGGCCCAGAATAGAACAGAATAGATATATCACGCTTATGCAGAAACCCAACCCATATCCAACCATGTACACCCCCATACCATCCTTACGCCATGTGGGGAGATTACTCGACCCACCCAATCGCTACACGCCACAAAAATATGCAGCATGGTCGCGGATACGAAAAATGTGATAGAGTCACGGATATGAGATATATGTGGCAAAGCCACTGAGATCAGATATATGTGGCAAAGCCACTAGAACAGATAATTTGTGGCATAGCCACCAGGACGCTTCCTCCATAACATAACCCATGTCCCCATGCAACAGATATACATTCATGTCATACATCATACAGAATATCATCAACATACTTTTCAGACATAATTAACCCTAGGGGTATTTAGGTCATTTTACACCTAGGGGTATAACAGTAATTTTTCATACATGAGGGTAGTCTAGTAATTTGTCTATTCTTAGGGTTTTCATGCATATTTTCACTATTTACGTATATTTAGAACCACTTACCGCACATACTTACTGAATTGGGCCTGTTAGCCCATTAACCGACTTTTGGCCCATCAAGCCCAAAATTGTCTAAACGCACGAATTGGTGCACTTTGCAGGCTTATCATCACGGAATACCAGAATTAATAACCCCTTTCCTCTTACGAGCATTCGCACACTCGTAAGTTCCTAAAATACCGGCTTTTCGGTATTTCAGCTTTTCAGCTTTTGCCGATCTAGTCTATAGAAGGGTGTAGGTTACACACCTGTTTTGCGATTTCCTCGATGAGATCTACACACGAACTGCCTACAATTGAATCACTAAAATATTACTCTAAACACCAAAATAACACCAAGTACTTAATCCCTTACCATAATCGGCCAAACATGCCTAAAAACCCCTATTGCCCTTACCTTGATGCCGAGAGTTGGTTATCTTCCAAAGATCCGATCGATCCACTTGTCCAAGCCCTTGATCAGCAATCTCTAAATCACACCATTATCAAAACGAAACGGTTATCACAACCCCTCAAGGCTACAAACCCAAATCGATAGCCTCCCTATCATTTAGGGATTTCGGCTTTTCTTAAAATACCAAAGAAGACTAAGTTTTGGGGAAAACTTACCACCGATTCCTTAATGGATGATTCCAATGAGTTTCCCACTCGATCCCGATGTAGATCTAAGCCCTCAGATGATAGAAAAGGTTGAGCTTTCAGTGACTTCAATATTCAGCCAAGTCCCTTTGAAAGTAGGGTTTTTGGCTTTTAGAACAGTGAAAAAGAGATGAGGGTTTTCTTGTAATGGCTTGTCGACAGAGGTTTGGGGTTCAGGAAAAAGAAAAAGTTGATCACAAAGAAAGAAGAAAGACGAAAAATATCTCAATAGGTTTGCTAGGAGGATTCGGCACAAACAATATGATCTTTTGGGTTTTTTTGGCTTTTGTGATGTTCGGCTATGAGGCTAAGGATTAAGGATGTGATGATGGGTGAAGTGGTAGAAGGGTTCGACTATGGAGAAAGATGAGGAGAAGGTAGATGAAAAAGAAAGAAATAAAGAATAGAGAAGAAGGAAAGATGGTCAGAGTTTCGGCACAACACACCCTAAATGCCGAAATTCCCACTATTACAATACCTAACCGAATTTCCCATGCTAAAGTCCCTTGGCCGGCCACCTCTTGCTCCTTGATCAGCTCCTAGATTTCCTCCCTTATCTTTATCCTTATTCAATCCCCTTAACAACTCAAACTCCTCCTGACAGTCTTTCACTTTAGCTCCATTACTTATCTTTTCTGTTCATAAAAATTAATCCCTTGTTTTGCTGTTATTGTGGCTTGAACCTGGGTCCTCCCAAGCTTACACACGCCACCTACATCCCTCCCAGTGGCGTCACTTAGCCACTTTACCACATGCTTCCTTGTGTTCCATTTTACACAATTAATTCCTAAAAGCCTAATTTAACATAACCCCTTTCTCCTATAGAATTAAAATTAATTAAAACTACCGGGTTTTATCCTAAGCTTGGGCCTTCTAGAGGCCCACTATCATAATAAATCCTACACATAACAAGCAGAACACAGAATTTTAAATTTTATAGATTTTTTTCAAAGTTCCCGAAAATTGGGCCGTTATAAGGTAATTTAAGAACCGGAGCAGAACATAACTTATCCTTTAAAGTTTGAAAAGTCTTTTCCTGAGCTTCTCCCCACTTAAAACCCACAGAATTTTTAATAACCTCAGTTAATGGAGCGACAATAGGGGAGAAGTCCTTCACAAAACGTATATAAAAACTTGCTAAACCATGGAAAGATCTCACCTCGATAATTGATTTAGGAGTGGCCCACTCCCTAATTGCCTTTATATTGTCCTCATCGACGTGAATACCTTGAACACTGACTATAAAACCTAAAAAAGATTAGTTTATCACAACAAAAAGTGCATTTATCAAGGTTGGCAAATAACTTTTGTCGTAACCATTTTTTGGTAAAACGGTAGTCGACTTGGATTTTGAAAATGAAAGAACGAAAAACTGGGAGTCGCCACCAATCCTTTTTGATGAGGTGTGATCGGGTCACCTCAAATTAATCATTTTAATTAAAAGTTAAGATTTACTAAAAACAATAAATTTTGGTCTACAAAAATCAGAAAACGAGTTCGGGAGTCGGTTACGCACGAGGAAGGATTAGCACACTTGAACGCCCAAAATTGGTACCTAGTTGATTAATTAGTCTTTTAGTGTCGAAAATTTAAAAACTTGAAAGAATTTTGAAATACGACCCTTCTTTATAAAAAAAAGCCCAAGTGTTAAAGACCTTCTCGTCTCAAAATATGAAATGTCACATCCAGTAAGTTAGGACATGACATCTTGAATTTTCGAAAGCGAGCTTGCCTTTTATATAGAATTTGCGTATTTTACTTTATCAAAAGGGTATTCGATTATTTAGAGTAAACGAGTGAAATCGAAACCCAGTAAGTTAGGGTACGTTTTCTCCAATTCTCAAACGCCGAATATCGCCTTTATTTTAAAACAAATTCTTATTTCGAGGTGACAAAATGTCATAACCGGTAAGTTAGGGCATAACACTTCACATATTCGAGGATAAGCATTTTTCAAAACTCGTATAGCGATTTAAAAGAGTATTCCGTTATTTAATTTAAATGAGAAAAAATTGAAACCCAGTAAGTTAGGGCACGATTGCCTCGAATTATCGAACGCGGAATATTACTTTGATGAAAAATTGTTACTTTTGTCGAGGAAAGGTTGATACAACATATTTTTGTAATAATAAAATAAAGGATGGATAGGTGGATACAAATTTCGGTATTGACAGGTACGACAAAATAAATATAAATATAAATACGAACAATAGTGATAAAAGCAAAAATAAAACGAAACAAACAAAAGAAATAAGAGAGGAATGATAAATAAGTTAAAAGCATTTTGAAGATAAAGAAAATGGTAGTAAATAAATATCATGCAAGACTAAAAGATGGTAATAATAGAGATGATAATATTAATAGTAATAATACGAATAATAATTTAGAAATGTTGTACGAAAATGTACGTATGTATGCGTATATATAAATAAGTAATATATAATGTGAATGAAGAATAAAAAATGAAAATAAAATAAGTGTATTTAAAAAGCAATAGGTGAAAATGTGGGAATAATAATGATATAAATAATAATATTAAAATAATGTAATAAACAAGTGAAAATATTAAGTACAATAATATATGATGTATAAAAAATAATAATACTATATAAAGAGTATATATATATATTAAAAGCATGTATATATGATTCACGAATGTATCAACAAAATAACGTCAAGAACTAATAATAATATATAAATATATACGTATATAATGAAGGTACGTACTACTATATAATAATAATAATAGAAATAAAAAAAACAAGTATAATAATAATAATAAATATTAATTTAAAGTAATGACAAACAATACTATATAAAAATATATATGTATATATGTACATGAACTAATATACAATGATAATGGTGATAATTAAAATGCAAAAAGGGTAAGTATAACAATGATAATATTTAGAATGTGTGTATATAAGTGATAATAATAAAAAAGATATGTATACATATATAATAATAATAGTATAGTAAAAATAATAATAATGTGTTAATGAATATAGTAATAATAATAATAATAATATAATAGTATGTATAATATTAAAATTAAAATAATGAGAAAAAGTAAAAAGAGGGACGAAAATTAAAACGAAAACGAATTTTGGGGCAAATCTAAAATAAATAAAAGAAAGGGGGATTAATTCGCACACACGAGTAACCATGCAGGACTAAAACGAGCAATAACCCCTTTGTCCCAGAACTCGCAGCTTCACAGGGCTAAATTGAAAAAAAATCAAATTCCTGGGCACAAATTAAAGACAAAAAAAAGGAAATTTAAAAGTAAAGAAAAGGCGGAAGGGCTAAATGCGCAAATAGCCCTTCCGTCAAAGAAACACGCGGACCCCTAGTGGAGCGGGTCGGGTCTTCGGGTCTGCGCCTAAATGGCGTCGTTTTTGGGCATGGGTCTGGGCACCAAAACGATGCCGTTTTGATGGGCTATAAAAGCCTAAAAATTTTCAAAAAAAATCACTTTCATCAGATTTTTTAAAAAAAAAACTGAGAGAGCTCTCCTCTCTTCTCTTTCTCTCTCTCTGCTTGGCGAGGACTCGCCAGGTCCGATCATCGCTCCGTCGTGAGAGCCTTGCACACACCTACCACCAGACACGGTGGCCGGAAATCGCCCTTAGGTAACTTTTCCCCTTTTTTTATTTTATTTTTTTAAATATATTTATATTATGTGTGGGTGCATGTAGATAGATCGGTTAAGAAAGAAAAGAAAAGAAACGACAGTAAAATAATAATCACCTTGGGTTCTTATATTTTGATTCTCTGTTTGAATATTGGATCCTCTTTTTTGATATAGGTGGTTGAAATCTAAGAGATTTTATTGTAAAAATCTGCTAACCTCCTTTACAAAATCATCCATTCGGCTTTTATAAAGCTTTTGCCATCCCTCTGCTTTCTACACTATTCTCACATTTAATGGTTGCAGGTGCAGAGGCGGTGGAGCAGAGGCCACTTGCTGTCGATGTGACTGGGGGCGGTGGGATAGGTGATTTAGGCTAGGGTTTGTTTTTTTAATTTTGGTTTTGATTGGGCTGCTGTTAGGGTTTTGGGTTTTTATTTTGTTTATTGGGTTAGTGGGTTTTGGTGTTGGGCCCGGGCAAATGGGCTTGTACAACTTTTCAATTCTCATAATGTCTAAAATAGATTTAACATGGAAAACATGATTATCTAAAGAAGTTGAGTAAACCAGAATATCATCAAAATATACTACCACAAATTTACCCAAAAAAGGTCTCAAAACATGGTTTATCAAGCGAATAAAAGTACTAGGCGCATTAGTCAAATCAAAAGGCATGACTAGCCAGCCATATAAACTGAACTTAGTTTTAAAGGTTGTTTTCCATTC
The DNA here is from genome assembly GCA_025698475.1 of Gossypium anomalum. Lineage (NCBI taxonomy): Eukaryota > Viridiplantae > Streptophyta > Magnoliopsida > Malvales > Malvaceae > Gossypium > Gossypium anomalum. The sequence continues at coordinate 33,158,773 of CM046960.1, read as the reverse complement.
ACCCCCCTATTTTATTCGAATTTGATGGTAGCCACTTTTTCAATCAATCTTTGTAAATATACAAGCACCATAAAGTTCATCAAACATATCATCAAGCCTTGGAATAAGATGTCTATACTTAATAGTAATTTGGTTAATTGGTCGACAATCAACGCACATTCTATATGTACTATCTTTCTTTAGCATTAAAATTATTGGCATCGTACAATGATTTAAACTTTCATGAATGTGACCCTTCGCCAAAAATTCATCCACTTGCTTTTATAACTCCTTCGTCTTATTGAGATTGCTGCGATAAGCTGGTCGATTTGGAATTGTTGACCTAGGTACTAAGTCAATTTGATGCTCAATACCCTTCAAAGGTGGTAATCCTTTAGGTGCCACTTCAAAAATATGTTCATATTCCAGCAAAAGAGACACAAAAACACTAGGCAAAGAGTCGTGAAGGTTAGTCAAAGATAAACAATTTTGCCTAAATTGGATAAGGACACAAGGTTGTTTAGTGAGTAAGGCTTGTCGCACATCTTTTCCGCTCGCATAAAAATTGTGAATGTAACACCCCTATACCCTGTTCGACCCAAGGAACCTGATATAGGAATATTACATTTGGCGCCAAAGTGATTTTGGCTAATCACTAATATATTTGAACATTAAAAAAAAAGTTTTCATAATTTATAAACCTTTACCTTGTAACAAAAATTGTTTACCTTTTTAGCAGAGGCCTAGTAGACTAAATAGAACACTTAGGATATACAAAACTGATACAGAGGTCCATTATTGTGCACTATTAAACAAAGACCACTAAAGTGCTATACAGAGAGCACTAAAGTGCTATACAGAGAGCACAAATGTGCTAAACGGAGAGCACTAATGTGCTAATAATCAGAGAGCGCGCTAAGGTCCTTTAATGGCATGCCACTAATATCCTAGTAGTTCTAATATCGTCTACTTGGGCAAATTATATCATGCACACATGTCACTTTTACACTTTTCGCATAATGCTTTTACATACTTTATAATTAAATCCTTGTACCAATAATCTGTATACTTATATCTTCACTATCTTTAATACATATAATATGTTTCTAAATTCATTATTCATCCATAATTCACTATTAATACTTATAATATATTTCACATACCACTTTTATATATTTTGTAATTTAGTCATTAGCACAATATTTCGTGTAGCAATATATTTTACTTTTAATAACACATATAACATAATTCAATACTTATTAATATTCGTAAATTCACTACAACATCAAATTTTCTCATTCTAAGTGTTATGCACTTCACTTTTCTATATCTAATATAAAATTTCCCAAATTTACGATTTAACCCTTAATTTCCACAACTTAGGAAATAATTATTATAATAGACCCATTTTGCCCAGGCCTATAAGCTATACACAGTGATATTAATAAATAAAAAACCCATAAATAATGGCCCCAATTTATTAATAGTCCAAAGTCCTTTTAAATAAAGCCCAATTTCTAACCCAAATTAAAAACCTAATCCAAATAAAATAGGCCCAATTGGTCCAACACATTTGGAGTTTCTGGAAACCCTTGCGCCGCAACTCCCACGCACGGCCTCCTTACTGTCGTACACCTCCGTACGTCCACATCAGTTGAATCTGCGAAAAGAAACAGCTAAGTATAACCAATAACAAAATAAAAAAAATAGCCAGCAAATGTATAGCAAAATCGGAGGCTTTTTTATATATATTTTTTATTATTTATTCTAAAAATCGGCTATAAAGAGGGGCCAAATGTAATTTGCAAAGTTTACGTACACATACATACGAAAAAGAAATATACTTAGAAAAGATTAAAGGTGATTTCTATTGGTTTTGTTTATTTCATCTAGTTTATTTTATTTTGATTTTCTTTTATTTTTCTTTTTTATATCTGAAAACAAAAGAAGAAAAAGAAAGAGAAGGAGTTTACCTTTCGATTCGCATGAAAACGGAGGTTTTTGGCCATCCGGCTACCGTATAAGGTGGCATCGACAGCGGCGCGCGTAGCGGCGAACTGTACCGGATCTAGGCCGGAAATCGCATGAGTTGAGAAAGGGGGAGAGAATTTTTGGGTTTTTTATTTTATTTTGAAGAATAAAATGAATTTTTAAAACAAAAATGGCTTAAATAGCCTTCGTGAAACGGCATCGTTTCACTTAAGCTTTTAAAGTGCAAAACTGCGTCGTTTAAAGGGAGATCCGCGCGAGTGACCCGACTCGGGGAGGATCCGCGAGTTTTTAATAAAGGGGCAATTTGCTCCCTAGGTCCTTCCACATTTTCATTGCTATGCAATCTCGTCTTATTTATATTTTTCTTTTATTTTTAATTTGGCCCAAAATTTTAATTTTTGTTTCGACCTGGTCCTTGAGCCATTTAAATGCGTATATTGGAACGCCTCGTTTTGGAAATTGGTTTAATTGCAATTTTAATCCCCTTTCATTTGTACGCACTGTATTTTAGTCCGCAACTCTATTTTTAATGGTATTTATAAATTATCCCTTCTATTTGGTTTTATTTCAATTAAGCTTTTTTTTTTCCCTTCATTTCAATATGTATAATTCTTTATTGTTTTTTATTTATTTAGTATTCATTTTTTTAAAGTATTTAAATATATATTTTGAATTACTTTAATAATTTTACCTTGTTTCAATTTGATATTTTACTTTCATTTGTCTATATATTTTTTGATTTTTTTGTTTAATTATATAGTTATTATTTTAAAATTCTCTTTTATATCATGTTGTTTTAAAAGTTTGCATAATAATTAATTTAAATGCCCTTATATATTATTATACGTATATGGTTAACGTTAAAATTGTTTTTATTATATATATTATTGATTTTATGTCGTTTTATGTATATATTTTCTTTTATATCTAGTTATGTATATATATATTTCCTTTCAAATCTATTATGTATATAACTTATTCCTTTTGAAAAAAAAAAACATATTTTGTTATATACTTTTGTTATTTAAAACTATATTATTTATATTAAGTTTTTTTTATTATATGTACATTATCAACTTTAAATAAATATATTTCGTTTTTAAAATATTTTGTACGTTATTTACTTCATAATTTTCTTTCATAATATCAACTTTAATAATCATTTATATATTATTTATTTATTTATATAAACTATTTCAAACCCTATCATGTGTTGCTTATTTGTAAATTTTCATACATTTTATAGTTTTTAAATTGTTTTTATATCGTATTGATTCCAAGTTTCCCGTCTTTTATATTATTATTTTAATTTTATCCACGTTTGAAAACTTGTTATATTTTATTTATTCTAATTTGTTTTTAATTAGCTATATTTTTAGTTTTCATTAGTTTTTGATTATTAATGTTAGTTTTCAAAATAGGATTGTGAGATTATTGTTATGGTGTATTTCGAATTGTATGTTCATATTATGATCCTTGTCATCCATTTGTACAATGTTGTATTCATATTTTATTATTTCATGCTTGCAATTATGCTTTTATTTCTTGTTATTGCGTCATGATTTTAATTCCCACTTTCGCCCAATATCGATTGTCTTTTATCCCCAAACAAACTAAACAAATATATTTTTGAGCCGGTTTTATAATTGTTTATTTGAAAACTTCTCAAAACAAGACAATATTTCGTGTTTAGAAATTCGAGAAATTGTGCCCTAATGTGCTGGGTTTCAATTTACCGTTTGACCAAATAACCAAATATCCTTTTAAAATTTCAGTGTATGAGTTTTGGAAACCATGAGATGATTTTGGTTTCGAGGGTTTCAATTGTCGTCTCCTAACGTACTGGATATGATATTTTATTTCTTCGGAACAAGAGAATCTTAACATCCAATTCGAGTATATTCAAACATTTTTAAATGGGATTGTATTTTAAATTTTTTCAAATTTTCAACATTAGGACATTAATTAATCAACTAGGTACCAATTTTGGGTGTTGCGAGGGTGCTAATCCTTCCTCGTACGTAACCGACTCCCGAACCCGTTTTCTTGACTTTCGTAGGCCAAAATCAATATTATAATAAAATAAAATATTTTATTAGGTGATCCGATCACACCTAAACAAAAAGGATTGGTGGCGACTCCATATTTCATTTTAAAGTCGATCCCCGTTTTTCAAAATTAAAAATGGTTTCCATAGCTTGGCGACTCCGTTGGGGAAAAATAAGAGAGTCAAGCCGTAAAATTGATTATTTTCTGTCCTTTTGTCGAAAATTGAAAATTTGATTTGAAAAATCCTGATTCTTTTGTTGCATTTGTTTGTGATCCTTATGATTGTTGTGGTTTGGGTCTCGTAGAATACTCTTGCATTGCATTGCATGACCGTTGTGGTTATAACTTTTAAGTGGAAGTTAGAAACTATGCCTTCGTGAGGTTTTCACCTCCGCATGGGGTAGTGGACTGCTCCTGGGATACATCAGTACCTATGTCTTCGTGAGATTTTCATCTCTGCATGGCCATAGTGAAATGTATTCCCCTGAACTGAACTCGGTCCATATGAGCCTATAACGGGTGAGGATCGAGGAATCTGTCGGTTCAGGTACCCTTACCTTAAACAGAACCTCATATAGTGAACCCTAAGAGTCCACCTTAGGTAGAACCCTTCCCAAAATCTAGTGGTCACTTGAATAGGTGCTTTATTTGTTATTTATTTCTTCGGTATTGACGTGTTTTGTTTATGATTGCATTGCATTGCATCATCATAAAAAGAAGGTGTTGATTCACGTTCGGTTGCTAAATGGAGAGTTTTTCATGGAAAACAAATTTCTTGATAAAGTAGATTATAATACGGTCACCCGAATATGGTCCAAGTAAAACAACGAGAGAAAGCTGATAACACGACTTTGTTTTTTTGGTCAGGGATTCAAGCTGACAGATTATTCGAGAGCCATCAACTTCATAACGAGCATCGTAGGGTACGTGAGCAATGGGTCGTGGCCCGGATCAAGTAAAAAGAAGCTAGTGGAGGCATCTACTGGAAGTTTACGAGATTTGACCTTAAGAAAGAGATCGATGTATTCGCTTATGAGGGCAAGGCCGCATATATAATCCGTTTTTTGTAAAGAAATTTGTTTTCTAGAAAAGTTCTTCTAATGGAATTGAATTTAGAATCAATGTCTCTCTTCTTGCATTAATTTCATGCATTTGCATTACATTACATCATATGCATTAAAGTCCACCAAAAGATCCAAATTAATTAAAATCATTTTAGTTAATCTAGAAACCAACAAAAATCTACCAACCAAACATTGTTACGGTACCCGAGCAAAGAAAAAGATATGGATCAAAGACTAGAAAGGTTGGAACAAATGCAGAAAGAGATGCAAGAACAGATGCAAGCCCATATGCAAGAGCAATTGGCTAAAATCCAGCAAGATATGAGGGATTGAATGCTGTAATCACAAAGGAACATGATGGACTAGTTAACACAACTGCTGATCGATGGGCAGAAGAAAGAAAAGGGCCCTATGGTTAATACTGGGGATAATAACGAAGTTCATCTCTACCCCCTGGTTTCACCCCGACAAATGCCCAAATGCAACTCGAGATGCATACGCAAGGGTCATCCGTTACGATTAGAGCTTAACAATTTCAGGCTGGAGTTTTGGTACCAATGAACTTCCAAGCTGGATCAGGTTCTAACCTAGGGGATAATCCAGCTAATCCTGCTATCCCCGATCTGGATGAGGTGGCAGAAAAGGAAAGGGCAAGAAATGAATTGTCAAAGTAGTTAGAAGAACGATGTAAATGGCTGAAGGAAAAATTCAGGGCAATAGAAAATGCTAATGCTCATCTGAGAATTGATGCTAAGGATTTGACTTTGGTTCTAGATCTGGTACTTCCTTACAAATTCAAAATGCTAGAATTCGAGAAGTATAACGAGACTAGTTACCTTGAAGCTCATATTACCATGTTCTACAGAAGAATGACTGGGTATGTTAACAATGATTAACTACTGATCCATTGCTTCCAAGACAGTTTGGTGGGGCCAACATCCAAATGGTACAATCAGCTAAGTCGTACCAGGATTAGTTCGTGAAAAGACCTAGCACAAGCATTTATGAAGCAGTATAGTCATGTGTTAGATATGACTCTTGATAGAATCACCTTGCAGAACATGGAAAAGACGCCAAATGAAAGTTTTAGACAATATGCGCAGAGATGGAGAGAAGTTGTCATATAGGTTCAGCCGCCGCTTTTAGAAAAAGAAACCACGATGCTTTTTATCAATACTTTAAAGGCTCCGTTCATTATTCACATACTGGGAAGTGCCACAAAAAGGTTCTCAGACGTGGTAATGACTGGAGAAATGATTGAGAATGCAATAAGAAGTGGAAGGATAGAGGCAGGGGAGAATACCAAAAGGTCAGCCCCGCGGAAAAAGGAAAACGAGGTGAACAATACAAATATGAGGTACTCAAAATCGTTTACTATTAATCAGCCAAGAGCAGTGACTACTGGGCATCAGGGTTCGTTAAGACAAGAATCTGGTATAAAGTAAAATACTGAGAAGCTCCAATTTACGCCAATCCCAATGTAATATAGGGAGTTATATCAAAGTTTATTTAATGCGCATGTGGTGGCCCTTTTTTACTTAAATCCATTACAACCCTCATACCCTAAATGGTATGATGCAAACGCTCAATGTGACTACCATGCAAGAATTTCAGGGCATTCAATAGAAAACTGCACTGCCTTTAAGAAAGTAGTTGAAAAAATTAATTTCAGGGCATTGTGAAGTTTGATGATGCACTTAGTCCAGAAAATTCGTTACCTAATGATACCGATAATGGGGTAAACGCGTTAAGTGAAAATATGGGGAGAAGAATCAAAGCAGATATTACAGAAATAAAAAATCCTTTGAGATGGGTCTGGAAGGAGATGGCAGAGAGGGGGTTAGTTATTTCAATTCAGAGAAGAGTTGCGAAAAGATAAGAAACTACTGTGAGTTCATTCATGAAGCGAGGCATGAAATCCAAGTGAATGTGAGGAATTCAGGGCTTTGGTGCAAGGTCTGATGGACAATAAAGAGATAGAGTTCTGTGAAAAAGCTAAAGAAGAAGGAAGCATATGCACGCCAGAATCAACAATGAAGGTTCCAAAAGTCAATTATCCTGTGCTCATTATTTCGCATCCTAAAAGTAATGAAGCTGATATACAGATGACACCAAAGATCATAATCCAGAAACCAGCAGTCTTCTCTTATAAGGATAACAAAAGGGTCCCTTAGAATTATGATTGCAACGTGACAATATTGGGAAAGGAGAACTCAGCTAGCGCTTCAAAAGAGAATCAAATGTAGGTTCTCATACTCGTAGTGGGAGATGTTACGATTTGAGAAATGCCCGAACAGAACCTGTAAAAGGAAAAGCCTTGATAGTGGACCAAAAGAAGGGAAAAGACGTTGAACCTGAGTCGCCTATTAATGAGCTAGTAAAAGAGGAGGAAGCTAAGGAATTTTTGAAGTTCTTGAAACATAACAAGTATAGTGTTATGGAACAGTTGCATAAACAGCTAGCTCATATATCTATACTAGTTTTACTCTTGAGTTCGGAGGTACACCGAAGTGTATTGATGAAAGTGTTAAACGAGACGTACATGACCAATGATATCTCTGTCAATAAATTGGATCGGCTGGTTAATAACATAAGTGCTGATAACTTCATCTTCTTCAATGACGATGAAATACAGCCAGGAGGTGTGGGATCCACTAAAGCCCTACACATAACTACCAGATGCAAGGGTACACATTGCCAGGAGTCTTGATAGACAATGGGTTGGCACTGAAGGTATTACCCTTGTCTACATTAAATAGATTACCTGTGGATAGCTCACACATGAAGGGATGTCAGAATATAGTGCGGGCATTCGATGGTACAGAAATAATGGTCATGGGGAGAATAAAAATACCTTTGTTGATTGACCCAACTACATATGAGGTGGACTTCTTAGTGATGGATATTAAACCCTCTTACAACTGCTTGTTAGGGAGACCTTGGATACATTCGGCAGGGGCAGTGCCTTCATCACTACATCAGAAGTTAAAGCTAGTATCAGAAGGTCGGCTGGTGACGATAAACGCTGAAGAAGATATTATTGCAGCGATAACTAGTAACGTGCCATATTTGGAGACAGATGATGAAGAATCGAATGTTCTTTTCAGTCCTTAGAGTTTGTAAATGCAACATTCATCACTGAAGGGAGCAAGATTCTGACATCGAAAATATCTGAAACTATAAGGATGGGTCTACTGTTGATGGTAGGAAGGAGAGCTTTACCAGGAAAGGGACTTGGGAGACATCTCCAAGGAAAAGTTGAGGTTTCAATGCTGAAAGACAAACGTGACTGCTACAGTTTAGGGTTCAAGCTAGATGCAAGATAAAGAAAGAAGGAGTTAGAAAAAAGGCAAGAAAGAAGAAGGGCACGTTTGAGTGGTGAAGAAATTAAGTGGGAACCCATGATAATTCCTCACATATCCAAGACTTTTGTATCAAGAGGGATTATTCATCCTGAGCAAAAGACACCAGGGAAAGAAAACATTGAAGAAATGTTGGGAAATGTTCACATCAATTCCATATTTGAAGAAGCAACTGAAGAAGGGACCTTGTCAGATATCCGTCCTTATGAACCTGGGAGTGTTTTGAACAACTAGACTGCAGGAAAAATTCCTGTAGTATTTAGAGCTTACTCAAAGTAATGTTCAAAACACACTTGTTACTTTAAGCCTAGAAGCAATAAGAATTCTTTGGTGAAATAGGATCATGTCCAAACATTATTATTTCAATGAAGTACATCTTTGCTATCGTTTTGAGCAAATATTCTTTCATTCTTTCCATACAAATATTTATTTTATTCTTTCCGTACGTGTAATTATCTTGGTCTTTTTGGAATTTCTTCAAAATTATTCTTTCATTTCATTCATAATCATACCATATAGATAATAATTATTAAATTCATTCATTCTTTGTATATTTTTGTACCTACAACAGGTCCCTGGGTATCAATGACATGAGCGACGTTGTTACTGACTCAGAATCGCCTTTTGAGTAAGGCATGTGTTTAGAGTGATCCATGACTTTGAAGATGACAGAGATTGTAACTTATCTTCAGACTTGTTAAGGATGGTAGAATAAGAGGAAAAACAAATTCTACCTCATAAGGAGACAGTGGACATAGTGACCTTGGAAGAAGGAAAAGTAGTAAAAATTGTAACGTGCATAACCGAAGAAACAAAGCAAGACCTGGTTGAATTACTTAAAGAATTCAGAGATGTTTTCGCATGGTCATACCAAGATATGCCTAGGTTAAGTACCGATATTGTAGTACATTGCCTACCCATAAAAGAAGATTGCAAGCCAATTCAGCAGAAACTCCGGAGGATGAGGCCAGACATTGTGTTAAAAATAAAGGAGGAAGTCAAAAAGTAGTTTGAAGAAGGATTCTTACAGGTGGTCAAATACTCGGAATGGGTAGCCAACATTGTGCCTGTTCCTAAGAAAGATGGAAAGGTATAAATATCTGTGGATTATAGAGACTTAAATAAGGCTAGCTCAAAAGACAACTTCCCCTTGCCTCATATTGATACTCTAGTGGATAATACGGCAGGCTACTCGTTGTTTTCTTTTATGAATGGTTTCTCGGGGTATAATCAGATAAAGACGCATCCTGAAGACATGGGAAATACTACCTTCATAATCTTGTGGGGTACATTCTATTATACGGTGATGCCGTTTGGACTGAAGAATGTAGGAACGACGTATCAAAGGCCATGGTGACCTTGTTTCATGATATGATGCATAAAGAGATCGAAGTTTATGTCAATGATATGATCGCCAAATCCCAAACCGAAGAGGAGCACATCCAAGTTCTGAGAAAGTTGTTCTTGAGATTGAAAAAATTCCAATTAAAGCTCAATCCAACAAAATGTACTTTTGGAGCTAGATCGGGAAAACTGCTGGGATTTGTAGTCAGTGAGAAGGGAATTGAGATTGACTCTAACAAAGTCTGGGCTATACAAGAATTGCCTCCACCACGTACTTAAAAAAAGTTCGAGGCTTTCTTGGAAGGCTAAATTACATTGCTCGGTTCATTTCACAATTAACTAAGAAATGCGACCCCATATTTCGTCTTCTTAAAAAGCACAATCCAGGTGTATAGGATGATAAATGTCAAAAAGCTTTCGATAGGGTTAAGCAGTACTTGTCAAGTCTCCCAATGCTGTCACTTCCAAGCCTAGATAGACCGTTAATACTATATTTAATAATGTTTAATAACTTTATGGGATGTGTGCTTGGTCAACACGATGAGTCGGGAAGAAAAGAAAAGGCAATATATTACCTCAGTAAGAAATTCATTGAGTGTGAATTGAGATATTCGCTGATTGAAAAATTGTGTTGTGCTTTAATTTGGACAACTCGAAAGTTGAGGCAATACATGTTGTATCATACGATCTGGCTAATCTTGAAGTTGGATCCTCTAAAATATATGATGGAGTCAAATGCTTTGAACGGAAGAATGGCTAGATGGCAAATTCTGCTTTCTGAATTTGACATAGTCTATGTGAGCTAAAAAGCCGTGAAAGGGAGCGCGATAGCAGATTTTCTAGCTAGTAGAGCTCTAGAGGATTATGAGCCTTTGAATTTTGACTTCCCTAATGAAGATCTAATGTATGTGGCAGTTATTGAAGAAGGTGCTATAGAAGAATTTCCCTGGAAACTAAACTTCTATGGGGCCTCAAATGCTGTAGGTAATGGAATCGGGGTAGTCTTGGTATCCCCAAACGGAGATCATTATCCATTTACTAGTAAATTGGATTTCGATTGTACGAATAACATGGCAGAATATGAAGCGTGCATCATGGGTATCCGTGTAGCCATAGAACACAAGATCAAAGTGCTAGAGGTGTATGGAGATTTCGCGCTAGTAATTTATCAACTCAAGGGAGAATGGGAGACAAGAGATCCCAAGTTGATCGATTATCGAAAACTGGTCCTTGGATTGATTAAAGAGTTCTATGACATCACCTTCTGCTACCTTTCACGAGACGAAAATCAGATGGCTGATGCTTTGGCTACCTTAGCTTCTATGATTAAGGTCAATAAACAAGAAGATGTAAAACCCATCTAGATTAGCATTTATGAAACTCCGGCTCACTGTTACAATATTGAAGAAGATGAAAAAAAAGACGACCACTCTTGGTATCAAGATATATTACGATACGTAAGAGATCGTGAGTATCCTGACCAAGCAACGGAGAATGGTAAAAGAACGTTGAGGAGACTAGCCTGTGATTATGTCTTAGATGGGGAGATCCTGTACAAAAGAAGAAATGATCAGGTGCTATTGAGATGTGTGGATGATGTTGAAGCTAAGAATATCTTGGAAGAAATTCACGAGGGTGTTTGTGGAACGCATGCTAATGGTTTCACAATGGCAAGACAAATTATTAGATTTGGATATTACTGGTCTACCATGGAAGGAGACTGCATCAATTATGCCAAGAGGTGTCACAAATGTCAAATTTATGGTGATAAAATTCATGTACCTCCTCCGCCTTTGCATGTTATAACTTCCCCATGGCCTTTCTTCATGTGGGGTATGGATGTCATAGGGCCAATCTCGCCGAAAGCTTCGAATGGGCATCGGTTTATCTTTGTGGTCATCTACTATTTCACCAAGTGGGTTGAGGCTACTTCATATGTCAATGTGACTAATTCGATAGTTAGCAAATTTTTAAAGAAGGAAATTATATGTCGATATGGAATGCCTGAGAGAATCATATTTGACAATGCATTAAATTTGAACAATAGAACGATAGCAGAGGTCTGCAGTTAGTTCAAGATCAGACACCATAACTCATCATCGTATCGCTCAAAAATGAATGGGGCAGTGGAGGCAGCCAATAAAAATATTAAGAAGATCGTGGGGAAAATGACTGAGACTTCTAAAGATTAGCATGAGAAATTACCATTTGCCCTCTTTGCTTATCGAACGTTTGTCAAGACCTCCACCGGTGTAACGTCTTTCTTTTTGGTTTATGAAATGGAGGTGGTTTTGCCTATCGAAGTTGAGATTCCTTCTCTTCGAGTTTTGTTAGAGGTGAAGTTAGATGAAGCAGAATGGATCCAGTCTCGATATGATCAGTTGAATTTGATCGAAGAAAAGAGGTTAAGGGTTATCCATCATGGTCAGATGAACAAAAAATGAATGATGAGTGCTTATGACAAGAAGGTTCGTACAAGAGAGTTTCATAAGGGGGACCTTGTATTGAAAAAGATCCTTCCCATACAAAAAGATTTCAGAGGGAAATGAATGCCAAACTGGGAAGGACCTTATGTGGTAAAGAAGGCTTTCTCCAGAGGAGTATTAATTTTGACCGAAATGGATAGGAAAAGCTTGCCCAATCCTATGAATTTGGATTTAGTCAAAAAGTACTATACTTAAAGAGGGAAATAGGCTAAAGTGAAAACCCACAAAGGGCACTTTGAGTTCTTTCAAAAAAAAAAAGGGGCCAAGGTGAAAACCCGCAAAGGGCTCTTTGAAACTTTATATAAAAAAATGAAAATAAAAATAAAAAGATAAAAAAGAGAGACCTAGGTGAAAACCCGCAAAGGGCGCCTTGAGACTAAAGGGGATTTGAGTTGAAAACCCAAAAAGGCAGCTCAAATTTTGATCAAAGATGGGGAAGGCGGTGATCTTACTGTACCTGAATTAACAAAGAAAATGGTATGCTACATCTTGGGGCATTAACGAAGTACTTCTGATCTCCTAAACACATGTCAAGCTCAAATTGATCTTCAAGAAGTTCGTACAGAGAAATTTAGGTTGCGATATCGGGGGTACTTAGTTTTCATCTTATTGAATTGGCTATCTTTGATATATTTTTCCTTTTCAAGATATGCATTCCCAATAAATTTCCATCTTTATTTTTCCGTCTTTGATATTTTATTCACTTCGAGCTATGCTCCAATTCAATTCCATTCTTATCCATTGTTATGATTTGTTGCAAGCATGTTGCATTGAAATAATGATTAATGGACTAATAATACTTTCACAATAGAAGTTTCACATATTACTCTAGAAGTTTCTAAGTAATATAAGAACTCGAAATAGGACTGTTTTTTAGAACTTACCAGGCTTAAGGTTTGGAAACATCTGAGAAGGAGGAGTCTAAATTTGAGCAAAATATCATAGCAGGGATGAAGCTTTAATGAACAGGCAAATAAGGTTCACCAGGCGTTATGAGGAGATCATTCTTGGAAAAGGAAAATCTACATTCATGCATAAGTATCGGGTCATGACACCCAGAAAATGGTGTAATAAACCAAAATGATGGAAGAAGATTTAGATCCTATACCCCTGAGTGGTAATAAAGGGTTTGAAGATAGTACAAGCTTTATGTACTAAAGGTATAGTGGAACGGACCCTGAAGTTATAGTGGGGCAAACATGTTGAGCTTTATTCAGGTTTCTTGTCAACATACCAACTGAGCAAGAAGGTAGCATCCTACATCAGTAATAGAGCCCTAATGAGCAACGAGTGATGATGCCCTAAATATCAAAAAGATCATTCTCATGACATTTTGCATTCATACATATATCATAACACATTCAGTTAGGAGCATTTGATTTATTCCGGTCCTAGCATCCTAATCATTTTGGCATAAGCATAAGCACATAAAACCAATTTTATAGGACAAGTCCCTTAGAGGACGGTGTAGTAACATCGGTGAATTTACAGATCTTGTCTCCCAGAGATAGCAGTTAAGCAAATCAAAGACGGTGAATCTTATCTCCCCGAGGTAGCAGAGGAGCAGATTTAAGCCACTGGCCTTATCTTTTTGAGGTAGCAAAGGAGCAGACTGAAGATTATAGATCTTGTCTCCCTGAGATAGCAAGGAGTAGATCGAAAATAGCGGATCTTGCCTTTTTGAAGTTACAGTAGAGCAGATCATAGCAAACCTTATCTCCCTGAAGTTGCAGCGGAGCAGGTTGAAGTTACAAGTCTTATCTCCCTGAAGTTGTAGTGGAGCAGACTGAAAATAGCGAATTTCATTTCCCTAAGGTTGCAGTAGAATGGATTGAAGCTATAAATAAACAGATCTTATCTCTCTGAAGGTGCAGTAGAGTAGACCATAGTAAACCTTATCTCTTTAAAGTTGCAATGGAGTAGGTTGAAGTTACAAGTCTTATCTCCCTGAAGTTGCAGTGGAGCAGACTGAAAATAGCGAATCTTATCTTTGAAGTTGCAGTAGAGCAGATTAAAGCTATAAATCCTGTAACTCTGAAGTTGCAGTAGGTCGGATTAAGCCTATCATGGCAATTCTCATCTCCTTGAAGGTCCAGCGGAGTAGATCGAAGTTACAAATCTCTTCTCCCTGAAATTACATTAGAGCGGATCGAAGCACTAATTCCTAAATCCTTGAAGATGCAACAGTTTGGAGCAAGGTCACTTGATGAAGATGAATACCAAGAAGTCAAGATTTGGCAAGACCGGACAAACTTGATACTTTTAAAGTCTTTGCTCCATTCCCGTTACACGACAATGAGCAATGAAGGGCAGCTGTAATAGGCCCATTTTGCCTGGGCCTATAAGCTATACACAGTGATATTAATAAATAAAAAACCCATAAATAAAGGCCCAAATTTATTAATAGTCCAAAGTCCTTTTAAATAAAGCCCAATTTCTAACCCAAATTAAAAACCTAATCCAAATAAAATAGGCCCAATTGGTCCAACACATTTGGAGTTTTTGGAAACCCTTGCGCTGCAGCTCCCACGCACGGCCTCTTCACTGTCGTACACCTCCGTATGTCCACGTCAGTCGAACCTGCGAAGAAACACCTAAGCAGTACCAATAACATAATTCAAAATAGCCAGCAAATGTACAGCAAAATCGGAGGCTTTTTATATATTTTTCTACTATTATTTATTCAAAAAATCGACTATAAAGAGGGGCTGAATGTAATCTGTAAAGTTTACGCACACATACATACGAAAAAGAAATATACTCAGAAAAGATTAAAGGTGATTTCTATTGGTTTTGTTTATTTCATCTAGTTTATTTTATTTTGATTTTCTTTTATTTTTATTTTTTATATCCGAAAACAAAAGAAGAAAAAGAAAGAGAAGGAGTTTACCTTTCGATTCGCATAAAAACAGAGGTTTTCGGCCCTCCGGTCGCCGTATAGGGTGGCGCTAACGGCAGCGCGTACGGCGGCGGACTGTATCGGAGCTAGGCTGGAAATTGCCTGGGTTGAGAAAAAGGGAGAGAATTTTTGGGTTTTTTTATTTATTTTGAAGAATAAAATGATTTTTAAAACAAAAATGGCTTAAATAGCCTTCGTGAAACGACGTCGTTTCACTTAAGCTTTTAAAGTACAAAACGTCGTCGTTTAAAGGGAGATTCGCGCGAGTGACCTGACCCGGGGAGGATCCGCGCGTTTTTAATAAAGGGGCAATTTGCTCCCTAGGTCCTTCCTCATTTTCATTACTATGCAATCTCGTCTTATTTATATTTTTCTTTTATTTTTAATTTGACCCAGAAATTTAATTTTTGTTTCGACCTGGTCCTTGAGCCATTTAAATGTGTATATTGGAACGCCTCGTTTTGGAAATTAGTTTAATTGCATTTTTAATCCCCTTTCATTTGTACGCACTATATTTTAGTCCGCAACTCTATTTTTAATGGTATTTATAAATTATCCCTTTTAGTTTGGTTTTATTTCAATTAAGCTTTTTTTTTCCTTCATTTCAATATTTTTGTATAATTCTTTATTGTTTTTAATTTATTTAGTATTCATTTTTTAAAGTATTTAAATATATATTTTGAATTACTTTAATAATTTTACCTTGTTTCAATTTGATATTTTACATTCATTTGTCTATATATTTTTTGATTTATTTGTTTAATTATATAGTTATTATTTTAGAATTCTTTTTTATATCATGTTGTTTTAAACGTTTGTATAATAATTAATTTAAATACCCTTATATATTATTATACGTATATAGTTAACGTTAAAATTGTTTTTATTATATATATATATTATTGATTTCATGTTGTTTTATGTATATATTTTCTTTTAAATCTAGTTATGTATGTATATTTCCTTTCAAATCTATTATGTATATAGCTTATTCCTTTTGAAAAAAAAACATATTTTGTTATATACTTTTGTTATTTAAAACTCTTTCATATATTATTATCCCTTTTATATATTATTTATATTAAAATTTTTTATTATATGTATATTATCAACTTTAAATAGACATATTTCATTTTTAAAATATTTTGTACATTATTTACTTCAAACTTTTTCTTTCATAATATCAATTTTAATAATCATTTATATATTATTATGTTTATTTATTTATTTATATAAACCATTTCAAATCCTATCATGTGTTGCTTATTTGTAAATTTTCATGCATTTTATAGTTTTTAAATTGTTTTTATATCGTATTGATTCCAAGTTTCCCGTCTTTTATATTATTATTTTAATTTTATCCACGTTTGAAAACTTGTTATATTTTATTTATTCTAATTTGTTTTTAATTAGCTATATTTTTAGTTTTCATTAGTTTTTGATTATTAATGTTAGTTTTTCAAAATAGGATTGTGAGATTATTGTTATGGTGTATTTCAAATTGTATGTTCATATTATTATCCTTGTCATCCATTTGTACAATGTTATATTCATATATTATTATTTCATGCTTGTAATTATGCTTTTATTTCTTGTTATTGTGTCATGATTCTAATTCCCACTTTCGCCCAATATCGATTGTCTTTTATCCCCAAATAAACCAAACAAATATGTTTTTGAGCCGGTTTTATAATTGCTTATTTGAAAACTTCTCAAAACAAGGCAATATTTCGTGTTTAGAAATTCGAGAAATCGTGCCCTAACGTGCTGGGTTTCGATTTACCGTTTGACCAAATAACCAAATATCCTTTTAAAATTTCAATGTATGAGTTTTGAAAACCATGAGATGATTTTGGTTTCAAGGGTTTAAATTATCGTATCCTAACGTACTGGATATGATATTTTATTCCTTCGAAACAAGAGAATCTTAACATCCAATTCGAGTATATTCAAACATTTTTAAATGGGATTGTATTTTAAATTTTTCAAATTTTCGACATCAGGACATTAATTAATCAATTAGGTACCAATTTTGGGCGTTGCGAGGGTGCTAATCCTTCCTCGTACATAACCGACTCCCAAACCCGTTTTCTTGACTTTTGGAGGCCAAAATCAATATTTTAATAAAATAAAATGTTTTATTAGGTGATCCGATCACACCTAAACAAAAAGGATTCGTGGCGACTCTATATTTAATTTTCACTATATGCTTTATTATCAATATTTCCTTGTAAACTTTTATAACTTTCCAATTTAATCACCTTTTTTTCATGAAAGTTATTTATTCATTATTACACAATTTATCTTTGACATCTCATTTAATTCACGTAATTAATTCCACTATCTCATTTTCCACATCAAATTTCTATGTATTTCACTTGTATGATTTCCACCACATGTATTTCTCAAGTCTTTCAATTTAGTCATTATTTCCATAAAATTTCACATTTTCCTATAATTTCACTTATCTAATACTTTGTATATTTTTCGCTAGCACATAATCCAACTATTTATACTTTTATTATAAATTCCTACTTCACATAATAAATTATTTCACACCATTTTTTTACTTAATTACCACTTACTTTATAAAGATCATATTTTAATCCTTAAATAACAAGGAAGTTCATGGGTATTTACCTCTTTTCTATCAAAATCTCTTGTTTTTCTCTTCTCCTACCATTTAATTCACTTATTTAACTTCTCTCTTCATCAACATGTCAAAAACACAATATTTCCTCATGAGAAATCTTTACTTTAACACCATTTTTATGCTTTTCTATCACTACTAAACTTAAAAATAACATAAAACCATCACATCCATACCTTATTCTTTTGAAACTAAACTTTAACTTGACTTTCTCTCTCCTCCAACTTCTATTCTCTAAAATCTAACTTGATATTCTAGCTCCCTAGAGTCTCCTTATTATTCTTCTCTCTTGATGGCTATGGAAATTATTTTAATTTCTAAGTGAAAATGGTGGATTTTTAGTGAAATGACCAAATTGTAAAGAAAAGAAAATTTTCTTTCTTTCTTCTTCTCACGTTGAGAACATGGAAAGATGAAGAGAATTCTTCATCTTTCTTTCTTTATATACTAAATAAAATAATAATAAAATATAATTAATTGTCAAATCAAAATATTAATAAACTAATATTTATTTATTTAAGTAATCTAAAATATAACCAACATCATCATTACTCTTCAAAATTATCTTCCTTGCTAAATGACCATTTTGCCTCTTATGATTCTTCAAAATTCCTCCATTGAATCATCACTCATTTTAGTAAAATTGTGATTTAACCCCTCATAACTTTTCTACTTATTCTATTTGGTCCTAATTCATCCATTTTCCTTAGTTTCTAGATCCTTCCACCCTTAAAATATTTTCACTATTGGTCCTTTAACTTTTTTATATTTACACTTTAACCCTTCAAATTTTGAGTATTTACTCTTAGGCCAAAAAAATTTTCTCACTTTTTCAATTTAGTCCTTTGTTGAATTAATATATCATAATATACTTCCTAAATAGATTTTGTTGACATAACTCAAAATTTCTCTTTTTGTCATTTTATTTCCTTATTTTACTATATTAAGGACAATATTTCACTTTCTTATTGTAGCAACTTTCGGGGTATTACAGTGAACCACTCTTTTTTTCTCACAAGAGGATGCACTCACCAGGGCCATCATTAATTTGGCTATTTTTACTAGAGACCTCTTTTCTCTTAGCCTTTTTTGAATTTTGTGTCTTACTTCGCACAACCTCCTTACAGAACTACATCATCTTGATTTGATCATTGTGAACATCTTTTGGATTCAAAGGGGTAAAAATGTACTTCTTCCCATGGAAAACAAAGGAATATTGATTTAATTTACCATGGTGAATAACATCACGATTGTAACAGCCCGTTTTTAGTGAAATCGGAACAGTGGTTTCAGGACCACAAATTAGAAGTCAAAAAATTTATTTTAATATTATTTTAATATCTAAAACATGATAATATGATAATTTAAAATTTTTGTTAAGAAATTTTACCGTTTGTATGCTCAATTTGTGAAAAAGGACTAAATCGTGTAGAGTGCAAAAGTTACGTTATAATAGCTAAAAGTGTTAAATAGCTATAAAATATTAAAGTGGAGGTCCTTATATGGTAATTAGACCATTAAAGGTGATAGTGGATGTGCATGACTTAGTAATTGAGTAATTTATAAAGTTAGGTAAGGGCAAAATAGTAATTAGGTAATAAATGAAAAATTAAATAAAACCAAAGCCATCATCTTTCATGCATCTCTCCACTAAAAATTTCAGCAACTAAGGGGCTTTGAGAGAATGAAAATTTCAGCCACAAAAATGTCTTGCATGTAAGTGAATTTGGTGTTCGTTTTTGTTAATTTTTATGTTTTTGAAATTGTTGTAACTTAACCTAGCTAATTAGGGGATTAATTTGCAAAATGGTTGAAAGTCTTGGGTTTTGCCATGAGACCATTTTAGTTGCTCTAGAAGTTTAATGGAATAAAATGAATCTTTGTTATTAAATAAACAACTTTTGTTAAGTGAGTTTTGTTGAAATTGTCAATTAGGGGTTAATTTGTGAAATATGAAAATTGTGTGGTAAATGTGTGAATTTGTGAAATATATGGGCTGCTATAAGCACCTATATAATTCAGCTAGGCTTAGGTGTGGATGAAATTGCATGAATTTCATTTTACGAGCCTAGGGACTAAATTGTAAAGAAGTTAAAAGTGTAGGGGTAAAATGGTAATTTTGCCATAATATGAATTTTGGATTGAATTGAATAGAATGATGCTTAAATTAGTTAAATTTGATTATATAGATCAAGAAAAGCAACATTCAAAATTAAATTGGGGAAATGATAAAGTCATGGACTAAATGATTGTATTTCTCTATACGAGTTTGAGGTAAGTTCGTGTAATTAAATTGCGTATTTATATGCTTTAATTGAAATATATGTATGTGAATGGTTTAATTATTATGTATAATTATAGATCACATAACTGATGACATATGAAGAATTCTGAGCCCTATTTGAACCTTAGGAATTCGTAGGATACAAATGACATGTCATTAGGTTTACTGATTCCAGCTCTTATGAGCTTACCGAAACTCAGCTCGTATGAGCTTATCGACATTCAGCTCTGAAGAGCTTACCTTTTATCGCTCGTATGAGCATACATGTACAAGAATTGACAGATTATAGTTTAGTACACCTTGTGTATACCACCGGCGTATCTAACAATATTCTAAGTGGTTAAACGTGAATAGTGTTATTACGAGATTATACAAGTTTGATATGAACTAATACAGGTATTTACATGGAAATGATTTGTATATGATATACGAATACACGGTATAGATGTTACATGTACATGAAATTTAATTATTGTTGAATTCGTACATGATTCTCGGTTTTTATACGAATACATAGCTAACTTGGTTATTTATTATGTGATAGGCTTTGGCCAAATTGAATTGTGTTATGCTTTGAGTTACTTACCTAAATTGTGGTTAAATGGTAAGTTTAATTCTGTGTTATACTAAACTTAATTGCTTACTCTGTGTATTTTTTCATGTTTTATATTGTTTTGGAAGCTCGTCTGGATTGGAAGTCGTCGGAGATTGCATCACACTATCAAACGATATTTTGGTACTTTTGACTTTATATTTTCGGTTAAATGGCATGTATAGGTCTTTTGGCTATTGGAAGCCCATAGGTTTTGTTGTGTTTTTAGCCATTTAATTTGGCTTGAATTTGATTATGTAAATATGTAAATAGCCTTATAGTATATGATGTATGGTTGCTATGTGAATGACTTGGTTGTGTATTGGTATTTTGGGAACCAAATGGTTGAGATTTATAAGTGGCATACATGTTAAGTTTTAGGCACAAATATTGCATATATTTGCTTGACCAATTAGGTATATTTGGAGACATAGTTTGCATGATTATGAGTGGCCATTTGAGGTGCCTATATGTATCATGATGGTATGTGATACTATTACATGTTATAAACTTGATATTGGTTGGTTTTGAATTCCTAAATATGTCATGGTTATATGCAAATTGATATGTGTAGGTTGGTACCAATTTGGGCAAGAAATATAGCTTGGAAAATGGTCTATTTTTGTCTACACGAGCAGAGACATGGGCGTGTGTCTCAGCCGTTTGTGACACACGGCCAGGTAACACGCCTATGTGTCCCTTGTAACTTCTTTAGAAAGCAAGTTAGTAGCTCTAGATGTCGTAGCACATGGGTGTGTGGCTTGGCCATGTGGTACAAGTCAGTATACTCTCTAGTTTTCACACGACCTAGTACACAGCCTGGCACACGAGCGTGTGAGGCCATTTCGAAAGGTACACGGCTTGACACACGGGCGTGTGGTCTGGCCTTGTGACTCAAGTCAGTATGCTCACTAGTTTAGACACAGGCTAGGACACGGGCGTGTGGCCCTATTTCGGATGCCCACACAGCCTGGCCACACGAGCTTGTGTCCCCTGTATCTTTGGAAATTTTACATGTTTTCCAAAAAATTTCTTGAGTACTCAGTTTAGCCCCGAACTATTTTCAATGTCTATTTGAGGCATCGAGGGCTTGTATTAGGGACTATATGAATGAATTTGAATGGTTTTAGTTCAAATGAGAAATGAATGTGAAATGTATGATTGTTTGATTCAATAGTCTGGTAATGCTCTGTAACCCTATTCCGACGTCGGATACGAGTTAAAAGTGTTACAACGATTGTACTGCCATGGTCTACCAAGTAACAAGTGGGCAGCATGCATGGGAACAACATCACACCAAACATCATCAATGTAAGTCCTAAGTTTAAAAGTGATAAGCACTATTTTACCACACGGACCTCCGAACCTTTGTTAAGCTATTGAAGATGGTATGGTGTAGGGTGTTTGCTAATTGGAAAAATAAGAGAATCTACAAGTAGCACAACTTCCACTATCAATGATAAATGAACAAAGTTTACTTTTAATCAAACACCTTGAATGAAATATATTACTCCTTTGAAGATCATGATCATCCCTCAATTGGATGTTGAGGGTGAGCCTCACAACTAGACAACAGAAATAAGTTAGTGGTTCCACCAACTCTTTTTCACCATAAAACTCACCTCCATCATTGACATCATCAATTAATCCGGGCATATCTGGATCTATTTTATCATAATCAGAGGTATACTCACCATCTTCTTTGATCAATAAAAGTATTTTGTTGGCACAATCACGACTATAATGCCGATGCCTTTTGCACTTAAAACATTCAATTTCATGAGCTCTTTGTTGTTTTGGTGAAGAATTAGTAGAAGTGGATTGCTTAGAAGATGTAGAAGAAGGTTTTGTAGGAGCCCTATTTTTCCACTTAAAAGATTTAGTTTCATCATGTTTTGGCAACAACTTATTAGTAGCATAAGGAGGTTTCAAATTCTTAAAAGTAGAATTAGAATTCGTACCTTTATAATATTGTGACTCACCAATTGGACAAGATTGACGTTGGTGAAACTGTCACTCAATCTCAATTACCTTGCGTACCATGTCCTCAAGATCAATGTAGGTTTGAAGATCAAGAACATTGGCTATCGAAACGTTCAAGTCATCTATAAACCGCACCATGGTAGTCTTTTCATCTTCATAGACATTTGCTCGTGAATAAGCATCTAGATCTCCTTAAAGTACTCATCAATAGATCGATTACCTTGAACAAGGCGTTGAAGTCTCCGTTTAATATCCCTATAATAATGAGGTGGGATAAAATGTTTTAGCATAATTTGGGTCAATTTTTCCCATGAATCAACATCTCGTTCACGATTCCTTTGGTGGTTTAATACAAGTTGAGTCCACCAACTCAATGCATAATCCTAAAATGCTAATATAGCCAATGGAACTTTCTCCCCCTCCAGAAATCTATAACAACGGAACATGATCTCCACTTTATCCTCCCAATCACAATATGCATATGGATCATACTTTCCTCGGAATGGTGGAATGTTAAACTTTGGTTTAGCGATAGAAGGCTAGCTTCGATCAGGAATACCCAAAGTTTCATTAATGTGACGATATTCACGTCTACTAGTATTAGAACAAATACAAAGTTGTTCATTGACCCTATCATCATCACTATCATGAGCATGAGACCGTCGATTCGAAGAAGTCTCCAAATGAGCAACAACTTAAGTTAGCATTTGAATTTGACTGGTAAGCTGATTGGAAAGTTGATTAATGTTCTCTTGTAGTTCCATTCGACACTTAGTCAAATTGGCCTTAAATGTATCATATACCTCGTTCAATTGATGATGTTGAAATTTTACCATCCCCGCAATATTGTCCAATGTAACGTCTTGTTATTTGTCAGTGGATGGTATCTCATCATGGTTTTTACTGTTATGAGTGTCACAAGTCATAGTGAAAGCTTGGAAAAACACAACACTTCAAAAGAAAAAATTAAACAAACCTCACCTTTATGCACTCAAAAAAAATTCTCAATGAGGTAAGATTTAATCATGTGAGTCTTTTAAAAAGTGTCTATATCAATCAGAATGTATTAGAATCAACTAACAAAGCAAACCTAATAGCACCATGAGTCCAAAATCGGCTAGACACCAAAGAATTCTGTTGCACAGAGGAAGGAATGTGTAACGTGCTTTAACCTACTAACACAAGAAATAATAAAGTGTTAGAATGCGTAAAGAAACAATAAAAAGAAAAAACAAAGGAAAACCTAAGGCTAAGAGTCAATGAAAATTGCTAAAACTCAAAAATTTGTGAAATAACTTGAAAAACTTTGTTTGAGATGGTTTCCAATTTTCAAAAATCACAAAATTTAAACTGGAGCCTCCTCAAATAATGTAGATCTGATTTGGAAAGTTTTGGCACAAAATTCAAACCAAAAAATATTTTTTAATTTTTTTCTTTTTTTCATATTTTCTATTTTTTTGTAATTTTTCAATCATTTTTTTGTGAGAAATATTATTTTATACTCTAAAATAGTGCCAAGAAATAGTATGTAAAATTTTAGATCGTTTAAAAAAATATTTATCCACTGAAAATATTTTTTCCCAAAAACTGTCTAGGTAAAAAAAATGTTTTGAGACTATTTGCTAGAAATTAGTTTATAAGAACAAAAAGAACACTTAAAAATTTTGAAATCTGATACCAAATTATAAATAATAAGACGGATGAATGTGGAAGCGAATCGTAAAGTTTTTCAAAGTCGCGGATTTGAATTAGGGCTCTAGACTTTCGAAAAGAAACTTGAAATTTTTGACACAACCTAAAACGCAATCAAATCCAAGTTAGATAAAATAATTAAAATAAATAAATAAAATAATTAAAATAGAATAATAAATCTACGATTAGAACAATAAAGAAGAAATTAAAGAAGACAGATGGAAATATAAAACGTGGTATGTAGAAGTCCTAAGAAGTCTTGGAAACACGAAGAATCTACAATCCCCTTCAAGTGGCTCTAATTTGCCCTTCAAGAAAGAAAACTTAGCAAGAAAAAGTTTGAAGATGATCCCCATAATCTGAAAATATTGTTAAAACTCTTCTAAAAGAAACTCAAGAGAAATTCTTGAAAAGAAAACTCAAAGAGAATTTATTAACTCAAAAAAGAAGTTGAATAATAATGAATTGAATGATTTGGGTACAATGCAAATGCCTATATATAGGTTGGCTAAATAAATATAAATAAAACTCTTAATTATACTAGAACTCTTCTTTAAGCTAAACAAGAAGTAGTTTTAAATTAAACTTTCTTGTTAATATAAAACTCCTAAATAACTTAAAATACTTAATAAATATAAAAAATTTGGAATAAAATAATAAGAGATAATAAATACAATATTGGGCTCATATATAATAAAAATTAAGCCTAAAACCCGAATCCAATATGAAACGCCTAGGCTTGTGGGATCGATTGGGGTCCTTGAAGTGAAGTGCTAAGCTTGTTAACATTTTTCATATGGGCTTGTCATCATAGATTGAAAGTTTAGGCCCACGCACAAAATTAGTCCCTTCTAATTCATCATTGCTCCAAAATCCATCTTCTTGAAGCTTCAACTTTTCTTCTCAAATTTTTTTCGTGATAAAGTCTTAAGCGAATAAGTTGAGTTTTGTCTTTAGCTGCTGGGATTCAGATGTCATAGTTGGGCCTTGAGGAAACTAAGCCCATCTCTATTATGGCCTTTGAATTGGATTGAGTTTCTCATATCAGTAACTGTCTTTCTTATTCTTTTCAAGTGTTGTATTATTATTGAGTGAGCTTTATCATTGTAATATCTTCCTTTAAGAGGATTCTTTAATCCATTTTCTTATCTCTTATCCTTGTAAGGGTTTGCTTAAGGCTTTTGGGTAAAAGACCTTAAGGGCAGTGGCTCTATCTTGCCTAGTGAAAAGATAATGTTTTGTAAAGGTTAAACCTTGTCCTTGAAAGGTTTAAATATACGGAATTTTGGAAATCTTTATTGCGGTAAGTTAAGGTTGTAGTGGTAGACAATTGGGGTCAAACCACTATAAATTCTAGAGTCTTCTTTGATTGCCATTTTTTTAAAGCTTTTAAAACACTAATTCACCTCCTTTTGGTGATTATTGAGCTTAACAATTGGTATCAAAGCTTAATCTCTAAAGATGGTATAACAACCAAGAGAAAAGACCCTCAAGAAGCTCAAGATGGAAGTAAGAAATCAAGAAGTTTGTCTCCATGTTGGAATAAGGTGACTCCACTATGAGGCCTGATCTATTCAATAGCACCAACAATTCATATTAGAGGACAAGAATGAAGTTATTCATCCAAGCAAATGACTATGAAGTATGGAGGGTAGTTACAAATGGGTCATCCATTCAAAAAAAAAAGAGTTGACCGTGTCATTGTCATTAAAGAGGAAAATGAGTGGGATGAATTTGATATTAAGATGGTGCAACTAGGAGACAAAGCTATGCACATTCTATTTTGTGTCATTGGTCCCAGTGAATACAATAGAGTCTCTTTGTGTGACAATGCCAAAGAGATATGAAACAAGCTTGAAGTCACTCAGAAAACTACAGGTAGAGTCCAAAAGTCCAAGATTAGCCTCTTCACCCTTAATTATGAGCTCTTCAAAGCTAAACTGGATGAAAGAATCAAGCCAACCACTTCACTAACATCATCAATGGTCTCAAGGCCCTTAGGAAGACCTATGCCAATAAGGAGATGGTGAAGAAGATGTTGAATAGCCTCCCAAAACCATGGAAAGTTAAAGTGACGACCATAGAGGAGTCAAAAGATCTTGAAACCCTTTCTCTTGATGAGCTCATTGGGTCCTTATTGACATATGAAATGAAGATCAACCATAATGCTTAAGAGACCAAGGAAGCTCCAAAGAAAGTTGGAGTGACATTCAAGTCTACAACTCATGAGAAATATGATAACTCTAGCAATGATGAGGTGGAGATACAATGCTTGCAAAAAAGTTCAAATGGTTCATGAAATTCAACAAAGTTAAAAGATTTTCAAGGTGAGACATCATCAAAGGAGAATCACGTAAGAAAGAAAATGACTCTATTATATGCTATGAGTGCAAAAAGCTGGGTCATATCAAATTTGAATGCCCTCAATGAAAAAAGAAGGGGCATCAAAACAAAAGAAGAAAGTTATGATGGAACTAACATCCAAAATATTTTAAATTTCTCAACTTAATCTTTCATTCATTTTAAAATTTCTTTTAAAATTATAGTTTGAGATTATTTAATAAAAAACAAAATTATAAAATTATTGAAAGGATTAAATATTCTTATAATAAAATTGTTATTTTTAAAAGTTTTTTTTTTAAATTTTTAACCGATTAAGTTGATATTTAATTGGCTTGTGACACAAATTCAACCAGAAACTTAAATATAACTAATCTTATAAAACACCTGAGTGGGTTAAAGAAATATAATTAATATAAAAATATTAAAGCAATATTTTAAAAAATAATAACTATAGATAAAGGAATAAAAATGGAAATAATATTACTAATGAATATGATTGAGACCGAGAAACCTTGAATACTCACTACTTAGGTTTTAGTCCTCTAATAGCTTTTACTAGAAATAGGAAAATGGTGGGGAGGTCCAGTGGGGAGTTTTATTTTATCTACTGTTAATATAATTATATTTATTTAATATTACTATTGCTGTTAATATCAATTTTAAATTTATTATATATATTAAAAATATTTATGTATTTGAATTTCATAAAATTAGGATCAAATTGAGAATATTTATGAATTTTAAGGTTAATTTTATAAAATTATGACTAAATTGATATAATATATAAAGTTGATAGCTAAATTTATTATTAGATCGATTTTTTTAACTTCCACATCATCTTATCGTTTATACTTTTATTGAGAATGGCCAAAATAATCGAATAATATAATGTAAATACTTAAATTGTAATTTTTTTTATTTTAAATGCTTAAAATATAGCGTAAGTTTACCTTTATTAAATTATTTAGTGTTTTTCTCTGTTACCAGAGGGCATGGAAGTAGGAAAGGAAACAAATGGGAACACATCATGAATTGCTGAAGAAGAAAGTTGCGTTGCCCTTGAAGCCTTGCCCTGTTTTCTTAATTATTATGTTTCCCCAAATTTCGGAAAATAGATCCTAAAGTGTAGGCGAACCAAAAAGCAAAGGTGTAGCCCAATCGCACGCAGCGCGTTACCTAGACTCTAAGCTATTAGCCACAAGGTTTTATCGAGCGTGCCATCTATTTTGACGAGGTTCAATCCAAATACAAAAAATAAAATAAAAAAACCTTTGATTTTGTCAATTTATTTAAGAAAAATTTATTGCATCTAAATATGATTTTGAATTTTATTTTATAGTTTAACTTAAGATTTAATTTTGAAAGAATTATTAGCTTATGTTATACATTAGTATGTAAAAAATATTTTATTTTAAAATTTAATCAACAATGATTTTAAATGGAATGTTAAAAAACATTTATATATCTTTTATTGAATACATGTCAATCTTTAAATATTTGATTTTTTGTTTTATTTAAAAATTATATAAAAAGATAAAATTATAAAATTACAATAATAACATGGGTTAGTATTTGATATACTAGTAGTATTTTTTTATTCTAAAATAATTTTAAAAATTTTTCATGTGTTTTTTTAATATTTTACTATATTTTTATTGAACACTTATCAACTCCTAATTTTATTTATAGAGTGTAAAAAATACACTAATAATGTATCAAATATTTTCCCTAATAATATTAATTATTATTAAAAAATTAATCTTTTCTCAACTAAATTATTATCTAATTAACTCGTTACATTAATTCAACTAAAATTTTTATTTAACAATAAATATTAAAAAAAATAAATTTGACAATTCAATTGGAGTAATATGTTGAATAGAAACATTGAATTAAAGTTGATGATTCCAATAGGTAGGCTGCCTGGCTGTTAATTGATGATTGTTGCAATACTTTATTACAAACCTATAATGAAAAAGTAGAAGACAAAAGGATAGATTGTCTCAACATTACTACGTAAAACAAGATTGTAAGCACTCCAACCAAGCTTTTTTACCCATACATTTTAAAAAATTAAATACTGAAATGATATGTGAATATTATTATTAATTAAAATAGAGTGTTTGAAACAATCTCAAAGGGTGGTGGGAGAGAGATGAGCGGCAGCCAAACTTTTCCTGACACAATCATTAACACATCATTACAAAATAATATATTTTAAAAACAATAATTTTTTAAGGGTGGAGTGGGAGAGACAGGCGACACTAGTATAAAAAAAATTGTTATAAAATAAAAGACACAGAATAAAGAACAAAGAGAATGAGAGAGCGTATTTATTGATCAATCGGAATATTTACATCTTTTAATGACTATTAGAATTTAAAGTACATCAAAATTTATCTAGATATTAATGTGACATCCACTTAATAAAATATTCATAACACTCCTCCTTGAATGTTCATTTGTAGATAATTTGTCTTGTTAAAACCTTACTAAGATAAAAACCCTATAGAAAAAAATTTCCTAATGAAGGAAAAGAGTACACATATCTATAATACGCATAATATGCTGCCTCATTAAAAACCTTACTAGGAAAACCCAATGGGACAAAACCTCGGTTAAGGGAAAAAGAGTACAACACGTATTTACTGCCTCTCATGAAAACATCACATAATATCTCATATTCTACGTATTCAATCTTGAATACTAGCTTTTCAAATGAGCATTTGAATGTATTTGCTAAGCATTTATATCACCATTCTTTTGAAAGTCATGAGTAAGGGAAATTTTGGAAGAAATATATTTTGATCTTTTCAGGAGTTTCAACAATAATCATAACAAACTTTAATCATTTTATAATCAACTGCTATTGACTAAGTCAAGTTTACCACATATGTTCAATTATTTCAATTCATATAAATGAACAATTTCCCAATAATTTCAATATGCTTCTGACATTTTGAATCCTTCAAGGATTTTAATATAAATTTTACTATATAGTGATTCATAAGAGGTTGTAATAACAACAATTAGATGCAAGTTAAATCTTTTATGAACTGTCAGTTTAATAATATATCTAAAATTTATTATGTACATCATAAAAGAATATTATATCTTTTCATAATCAATGCTAGGACTTAGCAAAAACTTCATATTTTATTCCGTTTTTGCAAAACTACTTCATTTGTACCCTCATTGGCTTTATACTTTTAGATATTTGGACTACTGGTCCAAAAACTCCACGTATTTAATTGCACTTGAGTTACGTCTTTCTATTTTGACCAATTTATTCCATATCTATATTTCTCAATAGATTTATTCAAAATCCTCCTTTTATTTCATTATTTCAACAAAAATATTGCATAAAAAACCATAGTCGACCACTTTTATTATCGGTTCAACATTTTCTCGAATTAACATAACTTATTGAGATTTATTTATTTTCACTATTTTAATTTTTAGTTTTAGGTACTTGAATCTCTTCTGGAGTTTTACTTATTAGTTATGCATTGGGTCTCTTCTAGAGCACCCTCATTCACTATATAACCATCTAGATTTATTATTTTCTTTTATGAGAATTTTCATATTTGGAACTTGTAATGAGTTATCCTTATTGAACTTTTGGTTTAAATTACTCTTCCCCCTAACTCATTACAAGTTATTATTTCTCCCCCCTAGTGTCAAGAAAACTATCGAATCAAAATAGTAATAAAAAATTATGTCATAATTGAATTTCCAATACATTCAAAACATCTACTAATACAATGAGACTTGTAATTAATATATATTCTCAACTTTCTTTGAGGATTCACTCATCTTTGTGCGTTGTGGTGGAGCAATTGAAACATATATGCACATATAAAAATGCAAATATGAGAAATATTTAGCTATATATTGACTAAAAACCAATTGTAATGGGGAGTATTTATAGCTTATTAGCTTGATGCGTACAACATGTAAATGAACATAATCTCATGTTGAAAAAGGAAGTTTAGTTCTCATAAGTAACAGTTTAGATATTAATCAGATGCATTCAATCAATTATTTCTCTAAACTATTATGCGCATAAATAACAAGCTTTTATGAAAGTTTTTCAAACTCAATCAATAAATGATTGAGATATAAACTCATCAGCTTTAGCAATATTAATTATTTTAATTGCATAATTTGAATTAAATTATTTAAACAAGCAATCTTGCAAACGACAGGTTGCAACTTGAAAACACATATGTGATTATTTTCTAGATGCATCCACCAAAATCATATAATATCAAATCCATCCACACGATGGATGAATGAGCCCATATTCATTTTAGAAATGCAAGACATTAAAACTCAACTTTAGCTAGTGAGTTTCTAATAAGTAATTTTCATTGAG
Source organism: Gossypium anomalum (assembly GCA_025698475.1). Classification (NCBI taxonomy): domain Eukaryota; kingdom Viridiplantae; phylum Streptophyta; class Magnoliopsida; order Malvales; family Malvaceae; genus Gossypium; species Gossypium anomalum. Next base: position 33,127,676 of record CM046960.1, on the reverse strand, counting down.
AACAAGCAACATATAAGAATTCTTTAAATTAAAGAATCTTTTGGTTCTTTAAATTAAAGAATCTTTTGGTTCTTTAATGAATGTACATATGAATTCTCAAATAATTTTCGCATCATATATGACCCATGATGGTCTAACTGGTCACACCAAGTAGTAAATGGATTTGTATCAGTAAACTTCTAGTTACTTTAACATGCATTTCAATTGTACTAATAATGTCAATATAAATTGTGACAAATTGATAATTTTACTGTTATTCGTTTTACTTTGTATCCACATATAAGTACTATTGTGACATTTACTATTGGAACTGTTTAAATCAATGTGAACTTTATAATGCCACTAAGTCAACAAAATAAATATAATTTTCAAACAATTATATGCAATATTCGTTTAAGGGAATATGCGAAAATATTCAAATATCCAAAAAAAATTGCAACTTCAAGTGCATCCAACCATAACGAGCTTTAGATAGAATTACCATATTATATTACTCATAAGTCGATCTTTCACAGTCAAATATTTTGCTTTCAACCCTTAATAGGGATGATGAAAAAAGAAGGTCACAAAAATAGTCATAGTTAATTCAATTTAAGAACAAGAGTAATCAATAACTCAATCCTCCCTTTTTTTCATCCTTTCAAAAGAGATATTTATAGCAATACTAATTCATATGAAATATAATCTTTTCTTTATTCACAATCTCAATATGAGATCCATTATAAATATCTGTTAAAACCAATGGATTAACCATCATAAGATATTAAATATTAGCTCTTTTAGAGCTTTCGACTAATTTTTTACTACCAAATATTGACATAATATTGGTTTTTATTTTCTTTTATGTTTGCGTTCAGTTCTGGGAATGCAATAGATTTACTAGGACGAACTTATAATCGTCCTAATAGATTCTTTATTTCATAATCACCATTGCAAACATGCGTGGATTTCAAATCAAAATCTATCTATTCATGTTGTCGTGATTAGTCTCCAATTATAATAAACATGATAATAAATAAATTATAGTAAAATATACCTGAAGATCTGAGTGGTTAAAGGCTCTCATGATTACACATAGTGCGTATGCCTCAATTGAATACTGAAATTGCAGCGCTAGGTCGAACGAGCCCCTAGTTCTTGTTTGAAGACTGGAACATTAGCAACATGGATTAGGATGACTCTTCGGAATAATAAAGCCCTTTAGGAATACTAGAAAATCCAATGTGACATGTATTATAGGGCAAGGGCTATCTTTACTCTTTAGCCTGAGAGGGGGAAGGCTTCCTGCGTGGGTAGATTAGCTATCCCTAGTCTTCCAAGACAAAACAAAAAAGAGTATTAGACTTTTCGTTCCTCCTCATCAAGGATGATGGATCCGGGGATGGATGGAAGCTATCGACAATAACTTGAGTAGCAGATTTGGAGTGACCGTATTATAAAATAAAATAAAACCATGCTAATAACGTGTTATAAAATAAAATATAGAGAATAAAGAACAAAGAGAATGGGAGAGTAAAAAGAGAGCGTATCTTATTGATCAATCGGAATATTTACAAAGCTCCTCCAAAGTCCCTATTTATAGGCATAAGAAGTATAGATGAAGTAGAGATCTACTTCTAATGACTATTAGAATTTAAAGTACATCAAAACTTATCTAGATCTTGATGGACATCCACATAATAAAATATTCATAATAAAAATAAATTTTTATGGGTGGAAGGAGAGAGATGGGCAGCACCAGTATAAAAGAAATATTTTTTTATGGGTGGAGGGAGAGAGTTGGACGACACCAGTATAAAAAAATATTCTTTTTGGTGGAGGGAGAGAGATGGCTAGCACCAGTATTTTTTGGAGCAAAAATATGAGTTGATTTGTAGAGGATGAGAGAGAGGCGGCATTGGTGTAGTGGAGGATGAGAGAGAGGCGGCATTGGTGTAGTGGAGGGTGAGAGAGAGGCGGCATTGGTGATCTGAAATTATTTATAAACAACGTTTCTCTTAACATTTTTGAAGGATAGAAGGGAAACAAATTTGATTGTAGAAGAAGGGAAAATAGATAAGAATTCAAGGTTAGTATCTGTATTTTTTTTTGAAATAAAGTATTTAAAAATTTAAATATTTTTATAAATTTATTATTGAATATGGATAATCAATTTTTCGTATGCGTTTATTTCGATGGAGAAATTTTGACAACAACAGTTGGGTTATATTTGAATGTCACCAACAAATAGCAATGAGATTTAATAGAAATGTCTCGGTTGATGATATAAAAGAGAGGATCAGTGCAAAAATTATTAGACGCTGTCGGAGGAGAATCTCGAGACTATTCTACAAATTTCTAGTATTGACAGATGCCATAAAATTCACTGAGATGGAACTTGTAGATAATGATAACGTGGAGACAATGGTCGAACTTTATTACCGGGATCAGAGTCGGCAAACTGATCAAATTCAGTTGTTTGCTAAGTTATTTGATGTGGAGCCAGTTGAAGATTTCACTCCATTGGGTGAAGAACGTGGAGTTCAAGGTCCATGTATAGTGGTTCTGATTGTGTACATGATGGGAAATCGACTGTATGCGGTATCGTCATCGATTTGAATGTTCCACCTACATTTGAGAACCTTAACCCGGGCCCCCATTTAGAAATACATTTGGTGGTGATTAAGACTGAAGCGAATGGTGATGATGTATATGATAATAATGGTTATTCTGATCATGAGGTTGAAGATCATAGTTATCCCAATCAAAACAAAGTCCTGGATGATATCAATGATGAAGGCACGAATGACGAAGGAGATGTTAACCTGAATTAAGGCATTGTGATACATAATGATCCTGGGGCACACATGTCGAACATAGATCCCAATGTGGCGTATGCGTCCAAGTTCCTAAAGTACCCTGATATAGTACTTGCTCACCAGTTGGCTACAGATTCTGAACGTGAGGAGTTGTTCATGGGGCAAAAATTCGCAACCAAGGAAGAGTTTATATTTGCCATTTAGCGATATAGCATGAATGTGTCAGTTGACTACAAAGTCGCTATGTCTAAACTGACGTTGTATATTAGGGAGTGTTAGAGGTTGATAGAAGACTGCAATTGGCAAGTATGAGCCGTATTTATCTATAGGTCGTAAACGTGGAAGATTCAAAAATTTGTTGGGCCTCACACATGCACTTCAACCCATATGATGCAAGATCATTGTAAAATTGATTCCAAAACTATTAGCACGTGCGTCATACTAATGGTGAAGGACATGCCGACTATTCCTATTTCTGTACTAATTGCCAAAATGCAATAGCGATTTCAGTACCGAGTGTCATACTGGAAAGCATGGATAACTAAACAGATGGCCATGGAGCAGTTGTATGGAGATTGGGATGCGTCATACAATAAGCTACAGGAGTGGATAGCTGTTATGTGTGAGTATGTGCTAGGGACTGTAATTGAGTTGCAGACACGACTTTATTATGGCCCAGATGATCAACTCCAACTGGGAAGAAAAGTTTTCTAATGGATGTTCTAGACGTTCGATCCATGCATGCAAGCATTTCCCTACAGTAAGCCGATTGTGCAGGTTGATCAGACCTGATTATACAAAAAATGCACGCAGATCCTACTTATTGTGGTTGTTCAAGATAGGAATTGAAACTTACTTCCGATATCACTTTCCATTGTGGACAAGGAGAACTTGGAATCATGAGAATTCTTCCTGACAAACTTGAGGACGTATATAGTTAATGATGAAAATTTTGCATCATATCCGACAAAGGGAAGAGAATAATTGCCACGATTATGCATACCAGTGTTCCCTGAAAATATGTTTACTACATCTGACATATCGCGGGGAACTTCCACTGAGCCTACATGAATGCAAACTGACGGAGACGAGTTGTGAAAATTGGTAAAATTTAGTTTCAACATATGTTTGTTTTTAATACTTCAAAGAATTAATTTTGCATACTGTAACTTGTCTTTTCTTAATACATATACAGTGTACGAGATAGAGCCACACCTTTTCAGGCAAAGAATGACTAGACTTGAGGGTGACATGCAAGGTGAAACGAATACTTCTTTCTGAAAGTGGTTAGGCACCATAGAGCCTTAGCAATAGGCTCAAAGTTTCAATGACAGGGCTCGATATGATCAAATGACAACCAACCTAGTAAAGCCAATTAACTTCGTGTTGAGAAAAATGCGACATCTTCCAATTTCATCTGTGTTATCAACTACGTTCTACAGGTTGGCTACCTTGATGTCAAGAATGGGGTTGAAACAAGTCAACCAAATGGAGGCAGGACACATGTTTGTCGAAAATGTAGGAAGGCAATGGATGCAAATTGTCGGAGATTAAGGTCGATGAATGTAGAAATATATTCTCAACAGTTCAAAACTTTTCGAGTTACAGAGTCCACCGGTCGTCGACCAGGTATCCCACCTAGGTCCTATGGAGCTAATCTCCAAAATAGATGGTGTAATTGCAGAAGGTTTCAGTCACTTCATTACCCCTGTGTGCATGTCGTTGCAACTTGTGCTCGCGCCTCGACCAATGCTGAATAATATATCGATGAAGTGTACACTCTCGAGCGCACATTGCATGTCTAGGAAAATGAGTTCCTCATCTTGTGTGATCTGTCTACATAGGAAGTGCCTCTGTTGACTTTTTAGCTTATCCCAGACAAGAGGTTATATAGGAAGCCGAAAGGTCGTCCACATGTCATTAGGATCCATAATGAAATGGACATGAGAGAGAAAACCGATGACAAACTTTGTGGCGTGTGTAGAGTAGCTGATCATAACCGAAGTAAATGCCTGCATCTACCCCTACCATATTAGACAATCGTAGTAATCGAGTGGTATATGACCAGATTGTTTTCTCCTTGTTTGGGCTTGTAATAAAAGTTTTATAAATGTGATGGCATTTTTATATTTATATTTTGGCATGTATATATTTTTTTTAAAAAAACAATGGTTTGTTAAAAAAATTGATGGAAAAGTTATGTTAATTTACTTAAAAATTTAAATTAAGTCAAGCATTTATTATAGTTTAATAAATTAATACAAACAAAATTAAGTCAAGCATTTTTTATAATTTAATAAATTAATTCAAACAAAATTAACACAATCTTGAAATTTTAAATTACAAATTGCATGCAATAAATATAATTACAAGTTCTAAAACTGATGATTGGGAAGTGTTGTCCTAGGGGTATACCGTTGTGGCCATCGACGTTCACATTGAGAGTGCTTGTGGATGTCATCATTCAGGGCTTCCATAGGGAAACCTTTAGGTGTGCTAAACATACTGGAAAAATCGTATGATCTGAAGGTTTGCCTCGAAGGGGTTGAGTACTCAAGTGGGTTCGAGTTGAAGGTATCGAACATCATAGATGATCTCAGATCTAGATGATTTGAACTGGAATCGATAATCTCTGTCTAGTATGCATAGTGTGACGAGCCCGAAAAATAATTATCGCCTCAAGTCCGGATGATAAGAACTATAACAGTTCGTTTTTAGTGGTGTCAGAAACAGTGGTTACACGGCCCATGTGTCATTTGTAACAGCCTATGTGTCATTTGTAAATTTTTTAGTGTATTAAGTTAGTAAGTTACACGGCCGTTTGTCGCAAGTTAGAGAGTTACACTATCTGGCATATGGCCTACGACACGACCGTGTGACCCAACTCAGTGAGTTACACGGGTGGAGACATGGACGGGGATATGACCATGTGTCTCTTTATTCAATTGTTACACGACCTGGGCTATGTCATATGGCCTGACCACACGTCTGTGTGACCCCTATTTTCAAATTTTGCAACTTTTTTTCAAATCTTCTACTTTGTTTCAAATTAGTTTTGAATTATTTCTAAACTATTTTTAGGGCCTCGAAGGCTCGATTTAGGGACCAAATGCATATGTTTGATAGGTTTTTAATAAGATTTATTTATTCAATGTTATATGATTTGTTTGAAGATGGTTTGTTATTAAATGTTGTTTCGATTATTCGGTAATGCTCCGTAACCCTAATCTAGTAACGGAGATGGGTTAGAGGTGTTATATTTAGTGGTATCATAGCTACGGTTTAATTAATTCTTGGATTAAACGTGGCATTTATGGAGTCTAGAAATACATGCCATTATATAACCTGTGATAGTGTTATCTCTGGACTCAAATTGAATTATGTTTTCATATAGAGATAAAAAGATGTCATCCAATCGAACTGATTCCAATGAGGTTGAAAGTAATGGGCAAGCCTCTATTCATGGAGTAGCTAGTAGTGGGCCCGTAGCTAAGGGCCGGGGAAGTGAAGCGAAAGAAGTCTTTTTCCAGATGATGTCTAAGTGGTTTTCTGAGTTCGTTAGAACGAATCCTATGGCTCAACGACCTCTACCCCCTTTCGTACCCTAAATTGTCCCTACTATTCCTCAAGGTTTAGAGCCGATACAAGTAAATAGACCTCCAGTTGATAAAATTTGTAAATATGGGGTTGAAGAGTTTCGTGGAATAGCTGAAGACTGTAACAACCCTATTTTAGGGGTAGTCAAAATAGTGGTTTTGATACCACAAACCCGACGCAGTAAAATTTATTTTTATTACATTTTTATGGTCTACAGTTTCACAGAATGATTTCGTGAAAATTTCGTTCGAAAATTTTGACGTTTGGGCACTCAATTTAGTAAAGAGGATTAAATTGTAAAAAGTGCAAAAGTTGAGTTCTACATGTTAAATGTGTCCAATTGCTATGAGATTTTAAATTAGAAGTCCTTATACGATAATTAGACCATTTTTTAAGTTAGTGGACAAAAATGGACATGATGAGATAAAATTTTCAAGTTTGGCAAAAATGACATTTTGGTCATTTGGTAAATAAAAGAATAAAAAGGGAAAATAAAGTCAAAATTTGTCCATCTTCTCCAACCCTTGGTCGAAAAATTGGAGACACCGTTGCTAGGGTTTTCTTCAACTTTCAAGTAAGTACATCCTAGCCCCGTTTTTAATGCTCTTTACGTTTTTGAAGTCGTATTCACCCAATCTTTCCATTTCTACCATTGTTTTGAAGTAGGGTTCATGTTTAAAAATTTACCCATGTGTGACGTGCATGTGTTTTGATGTTTAATGGTAGAAAATGAAAGTTTAATGTGTAATAAACAACTTTTACTAAGTGATTTTTCATGAAAATACCTAAAAAGGACCTATTTGTAAAAAGTTGTCAAATGGGTAGTAAAAATCTGATTTGATGAAAAATATGGACTGATATGAGCATGTTTATGGTTCGGCTAGGCTTGGGTAACAAAGAAATTGAATACATTTCATTTTATGAGCCTAAAGACTAATTTGTAAAAATGTGAAACTTTAGGGGTAAAAAAGTAATTTTGCCATAATGTGATGTTTGGAATAATTTGAGTAATGTGAATATTAAATAATCTAAATTTGTTATTATAGATTAAGAAAAACGAAGTTCAGACCTTGATCGGGGAAAGAATAAGGTGTTTGACGATTAAATCCTTATCTACTATTTTTGGTACCGAGGTAAGTTCGTATGTAAATAATGTATTATTAATTATGCTTAAATTGTGTTGTTATTGTATGAATTTGGTAAATAATAAGCAATTGCCTGTCGAGTTTACTAAATTTGTGATTAAGGTGTCAAACCCTTTAGGTAAGCATGTTTTAGCTGACAAAGTGTGTAAGAAATGTCCTTTGATGATTAGAGGTTACTGTTTTCCAGCTGACTTGATGTTGTTGCCATTTGATGAGTTTGATGTTATTTTGGGTATGGATTGGTTGACGTTACATGATGCTATAGTAAATTGTAAACAGAAAGTTATTGAATTGAAATGTGAAAATGGTGATATTCTTCGGGTTGAATCAGATGAGTCAAATAGATTGCTTGTGGTGATTTCTTCGATGTTAGCTTAGAAATGTATAAGAAAAGGTTGTGAAGCTTATCTAGCTTATATGCTGAATACAAAAGAGTCTGAATTAAAAATTGAATCCGTACCGATAGTTTGTGAATATCCGAATGTGTTTCTAGAAGCGTTACCTGGGTTACCTCTAGTTGGAGAAGTTGAGTTTGGCATTGAGTTAGTCCCTGGTACTTCACCTATATCTATTGCTCCGTATAGAATGGCTCCAATTGAATTGAAAAATTAAAAGCTCAGTTGCAAGAATTGATAGATAAGGGTTTTACGAGACCGAGTTATTCTCCCTGGGGTGCTCCGGTATTGTTTGTGAAGAAGAAAGACGGATCTATGAGACTTTGTATAGATTACCAACAGCTCAATAAGGTAACCATAAAGAACAAGTACCCGTTGTCGAGGATAGATGACTTTTTTGATCAGTTGAAAGGAGCAACAATGTTTTCCAAGATTGATTTGAGATCTGAGTATTACCAGTTGAGAGTTAAAGAGTTAGATGTGCCGAAAACTACTTTCAAAACAAGGTACGAGCACTATGAATTTCTTGTTATGCCATTTGGATTAACTAATGCCCTTGGTGTTTTCATGGACTTGATGAACCGAATTTTTCGACCATATTTGGATAAGTTTATAGTTGCTTTTATTGATGACATATTGATTTATTCTCGTGATGAGACCGAGCATACCGAGCATTTGAGAACTATTTTACAAACTTTGAGAGATAAACAGTTGTATGCTAAGTTCAGTAAAAGTGAGTTTTGGCTCAAAGAAGTTGGATTTTTGGGCCATATTGTCTCAGGTGATGGTATTTGGGTTGATCCAAGTAAAATTTCGATAATTGTTGATTGGAAGCCGCAGAGAAATGTGTCCAAAGTTAAAAGCTTTCTGGCCTTAGTCGGTTATTATCGACGATTTATTAAAGGATTTTCGATAATTGCTACTCCTATGACTAGATTGTTGCAGAAAGACGGCAAGTTTGAATGGTCCAAAAAATGTCAGCAAAGTTTTAAGAAGTTGAAAACATTATTGACCGAGGCATCGGTTTTAGTGCAACCTTAACCGGGAAAAGAGTTTGTGATTTATAGCAACGCATCACTGAATGGACTAGGATGTGTGTTGATGCAAGAAGGCAAGGTGATAGCTTATGCTTCGAGACAATTGAAGCCACATGAGAAGAATTACCTGACGCATGATTTGGAATTAGCCGCTATTGTGTTTGCTTTGAAGATATGGCGACACCATTTGTACAGTGAGAAATGCCATGTTTTTACCGACCATAAGATTTTAAAGTATTTGATGACTCAGAAGGATTTGAACTTACAGCAACGAAGATGGCTCGAGTTGCTGAAAGATTATGAGTTGGTGATTGACTATCACCCGGGTAAATCGAATGTATTCCCAGGCGCCTTGAGTAGGAAGACTTTGTTTGCTTTGAGAGCATTGAACGCGAGATTGACCTTATCCGATGATGGTTCTATTCTAGCCGAGTTGAGAGCTAGGCCGATGTTTATTCAACAGATTTGTGAAGCCTAGAAATGTGACAGTGATTTACAAGCCAAGAGAGCTCATTGTGAATCGGTTAGTGATTTAGATTTTCATGTCGGATCCGATGATTGTTTGGTGTTTCGAGATAGGGTTTGTGTACCGAGCAATGATGAACTTATTTAGAAAATTCTTCATCAAGCACATAATGGTTGTTTATCTGTACATCTGGGTAGTACGAAAATGTATAATGACTTGAAGAAAATGTGTTGGTGGTCAGGCATGAAAAGAGATATCTCCGAGTTTGTTTCGAGATGTCTGATTTGTCAACAAGTGAAAGCTGAACACCAAGTGCCTTCGGGTTTACTTCAGCCAGTGATGGTGCCCGAGTGGAAATGGGATAGGATTACGATGGATTTTGTAACGGGTTTGCCTTTGACTCTGAGAAAGAAAGATGCCGTATGGGTTGTGGTTGATAGATTAACGAAATTGACTCATTTTATCCAGGTACATACTGATTATTCACTTGATAAGCTAGATGAGCTGTACATTACTGAGATTGTGAGATTGCATGGGGTACCTATTTCTATTATTTCGGATAGAGATCCGAGGTTTGCTTTAAGGTTTTGGAAAAAGTTGCAAGAAGCCTTGGGTGTGAAATTGAATTTTAGTACTGCATTTCATCCACAGACCGACGGTCAATCCGAAAGGGTAATTCAGATACTTAAAGATATGCTTCGATGCTGTGTTCTAGAATTTGAGGGTAGCAGGGAAAAATATCTACCATTGGTCGAATTTGCCTATAACAACAGCTATCAGAGAGTATAAAAATGGCACCTTATGAGGCATTGTATGGCCGCAAGCACCAAACGCCTTTGTATTGGACCGAGCTTAACGAGAAACAAATTCACGGGGTTGACTTGGTTATGGAAATCGAAGAGAAAGTAAAAGTAATTTGAGATTGTTTGAAAGCTACTTCCGATAGACAGAAATCATACACGGATTTGAAAAGAAAAGAGATTGAGTTTCAAGTTGGGGATAAAGTATTTTTGAAAGTGTTAGGAAGTTTTCTAAAGTTCTCGGTTTAGTCCCAAACCATTCCTAATGCATGTTTTGGGTCTCGTAAGCTCGTTTTAGGGACAATATGAATGTAAATGAAAAGTTTTAAATTTGGATAGAAATTTACGTCTCGATTTTGTTTGTTTGCTTATGTTTAAGTTCGGTAATGCCTCGTACCCTGTTCTGGCATCAAATACGGGTAAGGGGTGTTACAAAGACGACCTTGAAAAAGTTAAATTTTGGTTAGAAAATACTGTGAGGGTTTTTGATGAATTGTCTTGTTCTCCTGCTGAATGATTAAAATATGCGATATCGTTGCTAAAAGACTCAGCGTATCAATGGTGGAATACTTTGATTACAGTGGTACTAAAAGATCATATAAATTGGGATTTCTTTCAGACAGAATTCAGGAAGAAATATGTTAGTCAGTGATATTTTGACAAAAAGCGAAAAGAGTTCTTTGAGTTAAAATAGGGTCATATGACTGTAATCGAGTATGAAAGAGAGTTCGTGTGACTTAGCAAGTATACTTAGGAACGTATACGAACAGAAGCTATTATGTGCACTCGGTTTGAAGATGGTTTAAACGAAGATATCAAACTGTTAGTAGAGATTCTGGAATTGAAAGAATTCATGGTATTTGTAGATCGAGCGCATAAAGCTGAAGAACTTAGTAAAGCAAAAAGAAAGGCATATTTTGAAGCTCGTGATATGGGGAAATTATTTTCATCACTATCAAAGAAATCAAAGGAATTTTACGGTCATACATAAAATTCAATAGGCTTTTTATGAAGAGATAAAAGGGAAGCAACATTCAAATTTGAGACCTCAAGCTACTTCTGTAGCGAGCGTAGGGAGTGTTTTGAATAATAAACCTAAATGTCAATAGTGCAATAGATGACATTTTGGGGAGTGTAGATTGAGAGATGGATAGTGCTTCAAATGTGGTTCCTATGATCATTTTCTTCGAGACTGTCTTGAAAGATCTGATAGAGAGAAAACTCAAAACACTCATTTGAGTGACACTACTACAGGAGGAAGGCCATCCAGAAATAGTCGAAGTGGAATGAAAGATTCTACAGTTAGATTTGAGGCTTGGGCACCAGCTAGGGTTTATGCAATTCGAGCTCGTGAGGAAGCTTCAACACCTGATGTGATTATTGATCATTTTCTATCTTTGATACTAATATTAATGCTTTGATTGACTCGGGGTCAACGCACTTATATATATGCACAACCTTAGTGCCGGATAAGAAAATACCTTATGAGTCAATTGAATTTGTGACCAAAGTAACGAATCCTTTATGTTAGTATATGTTAGTTGATAAAGTTTGTAGAAACTGTCTCCTGATGATTCAGGGTTGTAACTTTTCGGCTGATTTGATGCTATTACCATTTGATGAGCTTTATGTAATTCTTGGTATGGATTGACTGATTTTGCATGATACTATTGTGAATTGTAGACGAAAGCAAATTTTGTTGAAACGTCAGATTGATGAAATAGTCCGGGTTGAATATGATAGATTTGATAGTACAACTAATATTATTTCAGCTATGTCAGCTCAAAAATATATCAGAAAGGGTTGTGAGCCGTATCTAGCTTATATATTTGATTTCAGGGCTTCAGAATTGAAATTAGAGTCAGTTCTGACTGTTTGTGAGTTCTCGGATATTTCTAAAAGAGTTACCAGGGTTACCGCCAGTTAAAGAGGTTAAATTTGCTATTGAGTTAGTACTAGAAACTTCTCCGATATCGATAGCTCCATATAGAATAACACCTATAGAATTGAAAGAGTTGAAAGCATAGTTGCAAGAATTGATAGAAAAAGGATTTGTTTGGCCTAGTTTTTCTCCCTGAGGTGCACCTGTACTATTTGTTAAGAAAAAGGATGGATCAATATGATTATGTATCGACTATTGACAACTTAATAAAGTCAATATCAAAAACAAATATCCTTTGCCACGTATCGATGATTTGTTTGATTAGCTGAAAGGTTCGATAGTATTTCAAAGATTGATCTCCGTTCTTGATATTATCAGTTATGGGTTAAAGATTCAAATATGCCAAAGACTACTTTTAGAACCAGGTATGAACATTATGAATTTTTAGTTATGCCATTTAGTTTAACCAAAATATGTGCCGTAGTTATGGATTTGATGAACAGAATATTCTGGCCACATCTAAACAGATTTGTGGTTATATTCATTGATGATACTTTGATCTATTCCCAAGATGAAATTGAGCATGCACAACATTTGAGAATAATTTTGCAAACTTTGAGAGAGAAATAGTTATTTGCTAATTTTAGCAAGTGTGAGTTCTGGCTCCAAGAAGTTAGATTTTTGGGACATGTACCGGTAGATGGAATTAGAGTGTATCTGAGTAAAATATCAACTATAGTAGGCTGGAAGCCTTCGAGAAATGTTTCAGAAATCATAAGTTTCTTGGGTCTAGCTAGATATTATCAGAGATTTATAAAAGGGTTTTTGATGATTTCCACACAGTTAACAAAGCTACTCTAAAAAGATATCAAGTTTGAATGGTCCAAGAAATGTCAACAAAGCTTTGATCAGTTGAAAGTGTTGTTGACCGAAGCCCTTGTGTTGACTCGGCTAGAGTCTGACAATGAATTTGTGATTTATAGTGATGCTTCACTGAATGGTTTATGCTAGGTTTTGATACAAGAAGGCAAAATGGTAGCTTATGCTTTTTGTCAGTTGAAACCGCATGAGAAAAATTACCCAACTTATGATTTAGAGCTTATAGTTATTTTGTTTGCTCTAAAGACCTGGTGACACTATTTGTACGGAGAAAAATGTCATATCTTCACGGATCACAAAAGCCTGACGTATTTGGTGTCACAAAAAGAATTAAATTTGAGACAACGTAGATGGTTGGAACTACTCAAATATTATGATTTGATCATCAATTATCATCTAATAAAAGCTAATGTTGTTGCTGATGCTTTAAGTAGAAAATCTTTATTTGCTTTGTGAGCTTTGAATACTTAGTTGGCGTTGGCTGATGATGGTTCCATCATAGCGAAACTAAAAGCTAGACCGACATTCTGCAATAGATTTGTGAAGCTCAAAAAAGTGACTCCGAGTTGATTGCTAAACAAGACTAGATTGAAAAGACACCTGATTCAGAATTTCATGTTAGTCCTGATGGTAGTTTGTATTTCTAAAACAAAATGTGTTCTGAGGTATTATGATATTATATAGAAGATTTTATAAGAAGCTAACAGTAGTAATTTTTCGATACACCCTGGAAGTAACAAAATGTACGGTAATTTGAAATAGATATATTGGTGGACAAGTATGAAATGAGAGATTTCAGAGTTTGTATCGAAATGTTTGACTTATTAGCAAGTTAAAGCTGAGTATCAGGTACCTTCTGGACTACTAAAGCTTGTGATAATTCTAGAATGGAAATGGGAATGGGTTATAATAGATTTTGTATTAGGGTTACCTTTGTCTCCGTGGAAGAAAGATGCTATTTGGGTTATTATTGATCGGTTAACTAAATCTGCACATTTCATTCTTGTATGTACAGATTATTCACTTGAGAAGTTGGCAGAACTATATGTTTCTGAGATTGTTAGACTAAATGGTGTGCCAGTGTCTATTATCTCCTATAGAGATCCACAATTTACTTCTCAATTTTGGAGTAAATTACATGAAGCTCTAGGTACTCGACTACATTTTAGTACAACATTCCATCCAGAGACCAATGGTTAGTCTGAGCGAGTGACACAGGTACTCGAAGATGTGCTCTGTTATTGAATTTTAGAGTTTGAGGGTAGCTGGGAGAAATTTCTTCTGTTGGTTAAGTTTTCCTATAATAATATTTATCATGCGAGTACTAAAATGGTGTCGTATGAGGCTTTATATGGTCAGAAATGTAGAACTCCATTATACTGGACTAAATTGGGTGATAAAAAGTTATTCGATGTTGATTTGATTTGAGAAACCGAAGAAAATGTCAAAGTAATACGTGATTGTTTGAAAGCTACTTCTGATCGTCAGAAATCATATGCGGATTTGGAAAGACAAGACATTGAATCTCATGTTGGCGACAGAGTATTCTTAAAAGTATCGCCTTGGAGAAAAGTTCTCCGTTTTGGCTGAAAAGGAAAACTTAGTCCACGATTCATTGGGTCATATAAGATCATCAAGAGAATTGGGTTAGTAGCTTACCGTTTAGCTTTACCATTTGCGTTGGAGAAAATACACAACGTGTTTCATGTGTCAATGTTATGGAAGTATCGATCACACCCTTCACACATGATTTCACTTATTGATGTTGAGATTTAACCAGATATGTCATATAGTGAAGAACCAATCAGAATTTTAGCTTAGGAAGTTAAAGAGTTAATGAATAAACATATAGCTTTAGTTAAAGTTCTCTGGCAATGTCATGGAGTTGAGGAGGCTACTTGGGAACATAAAGATGCTATGAAAGTGCAATACTCGAACTTATTTTCTAGTAAGATTTTCAGGGACGAAAATTCCTTTAGGGGGAGAGTTGTAACATCCCATTTTTAGTGGTGTCAAAAATAGTGGTTTCAGAACCACGATTTTTACAAGAGAACAAATATTTTATTATTTATTTAATGTCTACGGGTTATTTTAAAGTTGTATCAAAGTTTTGTTAAGAAATAATGAAGTTTAAATGGTTAATTACTAAATTGAAAAAGGTGCAAAAGTTGAATTCTATTAGTTAAAAGGGCTAAATGGCTATGGAAATGAAAGTTAATGTACTTAGATAGTAAATATTCTATAATTAAGTTAATGGATAGTTATGGAAAGGTTTTATTGAAATTTTTTTATTAATAAGAAGGGTAAAATGGTAAATTAGTAAATAAACATAAAATTTAATAAGCTAAAATCATCATCTTCCTCATTTGCTTGTCTCCAAAGCCAATTCTACCATGAAAGCTTAGGTAGGGTTCGTCAAGCTCCATTTCTCATTACATGATCAAGATAAACAACAACTGAACTTAAATCGAGGAAAGGTGAAAGTTTCATATTAGTTTCAGATTCTACTTCTATGACTATAGTTATCGAGGTAAGTTCGTATGAATTATGATCGTATTAATGATAGCTAAATTGAGTATTTGCTATATGTGTTAATATAAGCGGGCTTGAAATTGCATATGTATCAATGTATTGAGTAATTGACAAATAATGAATCTCGTTTGAATATTAAGAATTCTTAGGATATGAATGACATTTCATTAGGGATTTCATGTTTCGAGTGCTAGTCTTGAATGTCCTACCAATAATTGAGGTCCTGTATTTGTTGTAGATTCTCCACAGTTTGTGTGAGCAGTATTGTGTAGTTAGCATTTCGACCCACAGTTCATGTAAGCATGCCTATTTCACAGCTCGTGTAACGCCCCGTACTCGAGACCGTCGCAGGAGTCGAACACGAGGTGTTAACAGACTTAATTCATTACTTTAAACAGCTCAAACAATTTATTTTTAAAATTTTCAGTCAAGCTAGCAATCTGCATCACAGTCACTTAAAAATTCATATCTCGAGTTCCAAAACTCGAAATCCAATTCCATAAATTTTCCCTGAAACTAGATATCTATTTACAAATTTTTTAATAGAATTTTTGGTCAAGCAAATTAGTGCAGTTTATTAGTTAAAGTCTCCCCTGTTTCAGGGTCCGACTGCTCTGACCTCTGTGTATTACGAATCAGATATCTCCCTGTACAGAGTTTCAATGACTATGCCGTTTATTTCTAATAAAACTAGACTCAATAAGGAATCTGTACATATAAATCATGACTTCTAATTATCTTTGAAAAATTTATGGTGAATTTCCAAATTCAGAATAGGGGATCCAGAAATTGCTCTGGCCCTATTTCACAAAAATTTAAACATCTCATAAAATATAACTCATATACCTGTTTTGTTCCATCCATATGAAAATAGACTCATCAAGCTTCAATTCAATAACTTATTCATTATTTAATTCCATTTCTACTATTTTTAGTGATTTTTCAAATTCGCGTCACTACTGTTGTCTGAATCTATTTTATGGTAAATTTTACCCATTTCATGGTTCCCATGGATTAGCTAGCAATTTAGCATACATAACACCAAATATGATCATGATTAGCCATTCCAATGGCTAATCATTACCAAGCATTTCCATACCACTCAATAACCATATCATGAGACCATATATACAAAATGATTATAATGCTATACATGCCATACTCAAAATATACAAGCCATTATGCCAAGATGGTATACGGATAGTGTGAGCGTGCCTCCGACCGTTTTCGATTTTCGAGCTGGCTTGTCAACACTACAAGGAATGAAAAGGAGGGAGTAAGCACAAATGCTTAGTAAGTTCACATGCAAATAGCAAGTAACACAACTATATAAGCGAACATAAACATCATTTGCATGATCATCACCGAGACATTCATATCACATTTTCATTTATCATCTTACCATATTGTTGTTATATCGAGTTTTCAGCCCGAGGTTTAAGTACATACCTGTTCAAAGTATCCATTTCACAACACTTACCAATACGTCCCTTTCATCTTGAGTATTCCTCCATTTGAGTAGAATTTTACCCGTTGAACACATCGGAATATAATTCAGATACATGGAAAGTTTGCACATAAGTGCCACATATGTAGCCAAGCTACCATGTAACCCGCCCATAAGTGAACTCGGACTCAACTCAACGAGCTCGGGCGTTCGCATCCATAAGTGAACTCGGACTCAACTCAACGAGCTCGGATGCCTAGTTACATCTCTCGAACTCGGACTCAACTCAACGAGTTCGAACACTCGCATCCATAAGTGAACTCGGACTCAACTCAACGAGTTCGGATGCCCAAATATCCCAGTGACATGTCACTTGTATCCTAATCCATTCCTAAGGTTCAACGGGACCTTTTTCCCAATCATGTGTCTCAACCATCTTCTACGGAATGCCGATACCGATACTCGATAGTATTTCACATTTTCCAAGTATATCACATAATTTGACATATTATCAAACAATTATCACGAGTATAATATTTCATAATAATTATCATATCATTTAAATAACATAAAAACATTTAAAATAATAACTATGTTACCAACATTTACATATGAACTTACCTCGTATGTGAAAATGGCTACTTTTTCCATTTCGTCCACAACTTGGTATTTTCCCCATTTTAGCCCGAATTTTAGTTTTCCTTGCTCTATCATTTAAAATATAGTCTAATTAGGGCTCATATTATTCAAATTAACCCAAAATCATATTTTGGCAAAATTACAATTTTGCCCCTAAACTTTTGCATATTTACACTTTTGCCCCAAAGCTCGTAAATTAAACTTCAGCATATTTTCTTATGTTAACATTTTCCCCTTCTATAACAACATCAAATTCTCACTCTAACACATAGTTATGAACAATAACAATTTTTACCGATTAAGCCTTTTTACTCATTTTTGCTTAAAATCGCTTAGCAAAAGTTGTTTAACATAATTTCAACGTTCATATTCTACCATAAAACATCAAAATAAACACATTTCACCTATGTGTATTTTTCTAAATATGAACCCTAGCTTAAATTATTGCTAGAATAAGCTTAATCAAGTTACCGGGATTCCAAAAATGTAAAGAACTTGAAAAACGGGGCTAGAACGGACTTACAATCGAGCTTGGAAGCTTGAAAAACCCTAGCCATGGTTTCTCCTTGATATATTCGGCCATGGGGTTGAAGATGAGCAAAATTGGCTTTTAATTTTGTATTTTAATTCATTTTACCCCTAAATGACCAAAATGCCCTTACTACTAAACTTTCCAAAAATTCCATCCATGTCCAATTTTTGTCCATAGACTTAGAAATTGGTAAAATTTCTATTTTAGACCTCCTAATTAATATTTCAAAACAATTTCATACTAGAAACTTCTAGAATGCAAGTTTTGCAAATTATTCGATTTAGTCCCTAATTTCAATTTAAGCACTTTATGCATAAAATTTCTTCACGAAATTTTCACAAAATAATGCAATCATATCATAGAACTCAAAATAATCATAAAATAATTATTTCTATCTTGGATTTTGTGGTCACGAAACCACTATTTCGACTAGGCCCAAAATCAGGATATTACAACTCTCCCCCCCTTTTAGGGATTTTTGTCCCCGAAAATCTTTCCGGAAAAGTGGTCTTCACTTTTAATCTCATATTCGGTGCTGAAGAACTTTCACTTAGGCTATACCTCCAATACATCTCTTTAATTTCTCAAATGGTCTAAAAGCTTACAGTCTCAACTCTCAACTGTTCTTAAATTTTCAACCCTTCTCAGTTTCCCATGATATCATGACATAAAATCAGGATCTTAACTTGATTAATGGAGACCGGAATTCCAAGAAATCCAACAATCAAAGAGACCTGAAATTCCATGAATCTGATGAGTAGGAATTCATTCAATACCGATACGATTTATAGATTTCTCCAAACATTTAAGAATAGGATACATCATATTTTCCTCTTTCTGCCATAGAAATAATTCTGATTTGGCCTCAAGAATAATCCTTCTCATTTCCATTCCAATATCAACATTCACAAGGATAATTTTGATAGATCCCAATGCTCAGCTTTAACCTCTTTAACAACTCAGATTTTATGTAACATCGAATGCTCTAAACTATCACATTACCTCATTGTCTTGAAACACATCACGATTCATACAACGAAAGACATTCTTTGAAAGTCGAAGTCTTTGCTCAATGTAGACTAGTCTAGTTCGGGCGCTTGATTTACCAATATTCTCATCTATCCGAACTCACAACATGTAATAAACTTTTCAGCTTTTCATAAGATGAAAACCTTATCATTCGTAGTGACTTTAACTAATATCCAACTCTTTCTAATAAATATACATTTCTCGTTCAGACTATTTACTCTTTTATCAGTACAAAAATGAAATTCTATTATCAGACTTGAGAAAAAATAATCCTGACATAATTGTCACATGAAATCTTTCAAATAAATAATTCACCATACCGACTGAAACTTGCGCTTTTATCACCTATGCCTTTACTGATGTCAAATCCTTACACAGAAATTAGAAAAAGAAATTCCAATACTAAAATCACCACATTACCAAGATCAAATTAGAAGTATAGTCATATTTGACATGATTATCACGAGTTGAAGAACGCACTTCGAACATGAGTCGTAATTGACAAATTATGGAACAAAGATAACAAGAAAACCGAATAAAGAAATCCAAGATAGAGAAACCGGAATAAAGAAATCCAGAATAAAAGATCCGGGATAAAGAAACCCAAGATACGATACTATGCCTTAGAATCGAAAACCAAACTCATAGAGAAAATATAGAATACCCCGATAATTCTTCAAAGAAAGAAAGTCCAAAAGAAAACATCATTTAATCCCAATCAAAATCAAATATAACAAGATCAATATATCTTCCCATACATATATATCGGATGAAGCATCAAGTAGAAGAAACAGAATTATAATATCATATGTATTCTCTCATCAATTCTTATCGATTTAAATGAAATAGAATACCCAGATGAAATAGAGCAATATAAATTATAAACCAGTCGGACTACCAATGCTTTCATCCAACACTGAATTAGAAGACATTCCCATATAACAAGAATTTCTTCGAAGATCAATAGCCATAGAAATATTTCGAGAACGGGTAAACACATAGAACATCTTAAAAGAGATCACTAAATCTGTCCGATCATAATCATCACACTCGGATAGTTCACATTTCAAATATCATTTCCCCAACTAGTTCTGCACAAAAATTTCATATTAAACCATTCACTAAAAGAAGGCCAGTTCTGAATAAATTTTGATTTACACTTTTCTTGACCTTGCACTGAGTAATTCGATTTACCAAAGAGAATTCCTTCTCTAATTGGGACGATGCATAACTCCAATAATCTTTACGTCAATCCGATACTTTCTCGGCTCTAACTTTACTTATCAGCTCATTTTCAATCTCGATCGTACTTATAATTATTCTATCATCGAACTCTTTGGGTTCTCAACCGAAACTTATTCAATACAAATCTCATGAAATTCCATTATAAGTACCACTTGGTAAGGGGAGGGGTTGTAGGACCTCCACTCGACTTTCTTATACATACACATATGACACAACTTCCATCATCATAGCAACATCATCAAAATCATGTCATTCATTGGGCAATACAACATTCATGTTGGCTTACACAAATTTTCCCTCTTGTCCCATTTAGACAATATACTTATGCATACATTCTATGTTTTCTAGATAGCTTTACTTATCCATTCATTTAATTAAATTAATTCATGCTCATGACATCATATAGGGCCAAACAAACATAGATATTTGCATCACAATCACAACTTTCATTTCGTGCATCATGTACATGTCATTACAATCATATAATTCAGTCCAACAATTTAACATAGATAAGTTCATTTCATTATAATCCTTTATCTCATAAAAATTATATATCATTAGCATTCATCAACATTCGACGTCCAAATCAAGACAAGGACATTTTCATTCATATCATAATATTATGACTTTCATTCATACCTCTACTACTTTCTATTTATTCCGTTCATCTTATCAAGTAAGCCATATACACTACATCATATGAGCATTAAGCAAATATGGATATTTTTCACATATGTATCATAAACTTTTATTCATACTTTTCTGAACCGAGACTTATCATAATCATAATTTTACTCAAATACCTTCACATAACATTGAACATGGTCAGCGTAGCTCGGTTGGAGAGTACCCTGTCTAAATAAGACGGTACTCATATGCGTCGGAAGACATCACACTATCACAGATCAGTGGCATGTATAGCTAAATTTTTACGCATGCTAAGTTAGTCCGAGAACTGACTAAACCTACTCTGATACCACCAAATGTAATGCCCCGTACCCGAGACCATCGCCGGAGTCGAATACGAGATGTTAATAGACTTAATTCATTACTTTAAACAGCTCAAACAATTTATTTTTAAAATTTTTCAGTCAAGCTAGCAATCTGCATCACAGTTGCTCAAAAATTCATATCTTGAGTTCCAAAACTCGAAATCCAATTCCGTAAATTTTCTCTGAAACTAGACTCATATATCTATTTACTAATTTTTTTATAGAATTTTTGGTCAAGCAAATTAGTACAGTTTATTAGTTAAAGTCTCCCCTATTTCAGGGTTCGATTTGCTCTAACCTCTGTGTATTATGAATCGGATATCTCCTGTAAAAGAGTTTCAATGATCATGCGTTTATTTCTAATAAAACTAGACTCAATAAGAAATCTGTACATATAAATCATGACTTCTAATTATCTTTAAAAATTTATTTTGAATTTCCAAAGTCGAGCAGGGGATCCAGAAATTGCTCTGCCCTGTTTCACAAAAAAATTTAAACATCTCATAAAATATAACTCATATACTGTTCCATCCATATGAAAATAGACTCATCAAGCTTCAATTCCATAACTTATTCATTATTTAATTCCATTTCTACTATTTTTAGTGATTTTTCAAATTCACGTCACTCTCATTGTCTCGAATCTATTTTATGGTAAATTTTACCCATTTCATGGTTCCCATGGATTAGCTAGCAATTTAGCATACATAACACCAAATATGATCATGATTAACCATTCCAATGGCTAATCATTACCAAGCATTTCCATACCACTCAATAACCATATCATAAGACCATA
The DNA here is from genome assembly GCA_025698475.1 of Gossypium anomalum. NCBI lineage: Eukaryota > Viridiplantae > Streptophyta > Magnoliopsida > Malvales > Malvaceae > Gossypium > Gossypium anomalum. Next base: position 33,105,462 of record CM046960.1, on the reverse strand, counting down.
TATACAAAATGATTATAATGCTATACATGCCATACTCAAAATATACAAGCCATTATGCCAAGATGGTATACGGATAGTGTGAGCGTGCCTCCGACCGTTTACGATTTTCGAGTGGCTTGTCAACACTACAAGGAATGAAAAGGAGGAGTAAGCACAAATGCTTAGTAAGTTCACGTGCAAATAGCAAGTAACACAACTATATAAGCGAACATAAACATCATTTGCATGATCATCACCGAGACATTCATATCACATTTTCATTTATCATCTTACCATATTGTTGTTATATCGAGTTTTCAACCCGAGGTTAAGTACATACCATTCAAAGTATCCATTTCACAACACTTATCAATACGTCCCTTTCATCTCGCGTATTCCTCCATTTGAGTAGAATTTTACCCGTTGAACACATCGGAATATAATTCGGATACATGGAAAGTTTGCACATAAGTGCCACATATGTAGCCAAGCTACCATGTAACCCACCCATAAGTGAACTCGGACTCAACTCAATGAGCTCGGGCGTTCGCATCCATAAGTGAACTCGGACTCAACTCAACGAGCTCGGATGCCTAGTTACATCTCTCGAACTCGGACTCAACTCAACGAGTTCAGACATTCGCATCCATAAGTGAACTCGGACTCAACTCAACGAGTTCGGATGCCCAAATATCCCAGTGACATGTCACTTGTATCCTAATCCATTCCTAAGGTTCAACGGGACCTTTTTCCCAATCATGTGTCTCAACCATCTTCTACGGAATGCCGATACTAATACTCGATAATATTTCACATTTTCCAAGTATATCACATAATTTTACATATTATCAAACAATTATCACGAGTATAATATTTCATAATAATTATCATATCATTTAAATAACATAAAAACATTTAAAATAATAACTATGTTACCAACATTTATATTTTAGCCCGAATTTTAGTTTTCCTTGCTCTATCATTTAAAATATAGTCTAATTAGGGCTCAAATTATTCAAATTAACCCAAAATCATATTTTGGCAAAATTACAGTTTTGCCCCTAAACTTTCGCATATTTACACTTTTGCCCCAAAGCTCGTAAATTAAACTTCAGCATATTTTCTTATGTTTTATGACATGCTGAACATTTTTCCCTTCTATGACAACATCAAATTCTCACTCTAACACATAGTTATGAACAATAACAATTTTTACCGATTAAGCCGTTTTACTCATTTTTGCTTAAAATCGCTTAGCAAAAGTTGTTTAACATAATTTCAGCCTTCATATTCTACCATAAAACATAAAAATAAACACATTTCACCTAGGGTATTTTTCCAAATATGAACGCTAGCTTAAATTATTGCTAGAATAAGCTTAATCAAGTTACCGGGATTCCAAAAACGTAAAGAACTTGAAAAACGGGGCTAGAACGGACTTACAATCGAGCTTGGAAGCTTGAAAAACCCTAGCCGTGGTTTGTCCTTGCTATATTCGGCCATGGGGTTGAAGATGAGCAAAATTGGCTTTTAATTTTGTATTTTAATTCATTTTACCCCTCAATGACCAAAATGCCCTTACTACTAAACTTTCCAAAAATTCCATCCATGTCCAATTTTTGTCCATAGACTTAAAAATTGGTAAAATTGCTATTTTAGACCTCCTAATTAATGTTTCAAAACAATTTCATACTAGAAACTTCTAGAATGCAAGTTTTGCAAATTATTTGATTTAGTCCCTAATTTCAATTTAAGCACTTTATGCATAAAATTTCTTCACGAAATTTTCACAAAATCATGCAATCATGTCATAGACCTCAAAATAATCATAAAATAATTATTTTTATTTTGGATTTTGTGGTCACGAAACCACTATTTCGACTAGGCGCAAAACCAGGATATTACAGCTCGTGTGAGCACTATTGAAAAGGAAATGTTATGGTTATATGGAAAGACACACTATGTGTGAGCATTCCCGAGTATCCAATGTAATTCTATATGGTTCAGTAGGTAAGTAAAGGAAATGACATGGTAAGTATACAATTGAAATGGTTCATGATCTTATGAAAATGTTAATGAGTTAAATGATGTGTAAATGAAATCTACTTACTATATGATTGAACTCATATGTATCATGGATGAACCTACTAACTAGTGAGTTTTACGGTGCTTGTATAGGCTTTTACTAAGCTTTTGGTCTTGATAATGATATTATGTTTATTCTATAGTTTGTACTAAAGAAATGGTAAGTTATGTTTGAGTTTATACGAGCTTACTAAGCATTAGTTGCTTACATAGTTATTTCTTTTTCTTTTTTATAGATTATTGGAAACTCGATTGGTTGGAAGTTTGTCGGAGATCTATCACACTATCCAGCAACCATTTTGGTAGTTTTTGTGTATTTTGACCAAGGTTATAAATGGCATGTATAAGACCCTTTTATAATGGCATTTCTTGAATGTGTAATGGTTTGTTTGGTATGTATATGCTTTTGAAGTTTATGTTTGGTTTGATGAACTTTGGTGCTTTGACAAGTTAGGTTATTTTGGCCATTCTTAAGTGCTTGTATATAAAATTCTTTTTGGTATGTTTGTGATGGCATGTAAATGGTCATATGTGATATCATTTGGTAGATAAATGAACTTGGATTTTATGCTTGAAGTATGGTTATATTGATTTGTTTGGTTAATGATGTTTTGATATATATATGGTGCCTTTGATTGTTATATTGGTTAGATGGAATAGGTTGTTGAAATGATATCTTTATAAGTGTTTGAATGATGCTTAGGTCAATTGAATGTGTGCACAAACGGGGTGGATGGTTAAGTGTGTTTTGGCCTTGAAATGACTTGTTTTTAGGGTCAAATTATGGATCACACAGCCTGTCACACGACCGTGTGACACACACAGCTGTGTGTTATTTGTAAATTTTTTAGTGTCTTAAGTCAGTGAGAAATACGGCCTAGCACACGACCGTGTGCCGCAAGTTGGAGAGGTAGACGGTCTGGCACACGATCGTGTGACCTAAATCAGTGAGTTACATGGGTGGAGGCACGGGTGAGGACACGATCGTGTGTCCCTTTGTTCGATCGTTACACTACCTGGGCTATGTCACATGGCCATGTGACCTCTGTTTTCAAATTTTACAACTTTTTCTCAAGTCTCCAAATTTGTTTCAAATTAGTTTCGAATTGTTTCTAAACTATTTTTAGGGCCTTGAAGGCTCGATTTAGGGACCAAATGCATATGTTTGATAGGTTTTTAACAAGATTTATTTATTCAATGTTAAATATTGTTTTGATTATTCGGTAATGCTCCGTAACCCTAATTCGGCAACATAGACGGGTTAAGGGTGTTAAAAGAAGTACCCTCAAAATGTGAATAAAACCTGTCATGGACAGGGTTAGATTTGGGTACGGGCTCCGATTCGAGTGTAAGGCAATCTTGTCGTACGTAGTGGGAGAGATGCTCTATTCTTTCCATGTGTTAAGGGACTAGTACCATTTGCCCACCGAATAAAAAAGGTTTCCCTCATGCCATGTACCAGGTAATGTATTCCTGTGAGGGGCACAAATCAAATGCATAATCCATCTGAAGTATCCGCCCCATCCGGTTGTTCCACAATATAATAAATTCTTTATGCTATAATGCCCAATTCTTGTTGTGTTTGCCCCTTTTGTTAATTTCGTGTACAATAGCCTTTAATCTCTGTAGAGGATCTGGAATAGGTTGGATGCACCTGAATTGTCGCAATACGCGATCCCCATTATACCTCTCAACCATTTGGAACTTCAACAATGGTAAGTTAATGCACCACAAGTGTGAGTGGATGTGAGCAGATGAGCGAATAACTCGCACAATGTCTGGTAATGAGTATGACATCCAGATGAACTGCACAATTAATAACATGGATGTAATAACACGATTAAAATAAAATAGAGGTAGTAACACAATTAATAACATGTATTGAATATTAACCAAAAATTACCCTGGCCTTGGCCTTTTTTTCTATCATCTATCGGTATATGGGAAGCGTATATTACCTCTCAATACCTGGAGGAGTACTCTATCTACAAGAGAACAAATTTCCATATTGGACAAAGCAAAATTCTTGTTGTGATGGTTAAATTTTATCACCTATTGATGAGTGGGAAGACATATGATTGATGCTCAACTGATGCCAAGAAAGGCATCTTGTAAAGCACCCAGGACTGCAACAATAGTAGGCAACCGCCTATGTTCATGGCACGGTGCTTTGTCATCCTACAAAGCTCGCGATACAATGTAGCCAGTACTACTAAGCCCCAACTATACGAACGGGCAACGTATAAATCCTGCAACAGGGACAAGTACATCAAGTGTACCTTATTATTGTTTGCATTTGGCATGAGTACCCCCTATGAGATGCATTATATACGCTCGAGCGGCGCACATCAAATCCCGCTCAGTGTCATTATTCAGTAAATATTTGAAATTCGCCTTTAGCCATAAAAATCTTAAAGTCATTAATTTATCATCACCAACATCAAACAAGCGCCCCAATAAGTCATCACAAAGGGTCTTCGGATCAAACAATGTACTAAAACTCGTGACAGCAAAACCATCGATGGGAAGCCTCAATTGCAGTGCAACATCTTCTAGCGTGATGGTGTACTCCCCACACGACAATGAAAGGTGTGGATCTCCAAGTGCCACCGCTCGACCAACACAAAGATCAGGTCGTACTTCAAATCAAACATGCAAATCAATGCCGCCGATCCAAATCTAGATGCCTCCAAGTATGACATAATATGTTCATCCGACAAATAAGGTGACTTCTGGATAACAAATAATAATTTTATTATCGATAAATCAATCGTATTTGATGTGTGATCTGTTTCTGTAATCAAAGAAGCCATTTCAAATTTGCAGTTTCACACAAAAAATTTAATCATCGCCTTAGCAAATAAAGAAATGAATTTTGTACAGTTTATTTAAATTTTTTTTTGAAGAATTACTAATATTTTTACGCATATAAACAAATTAATAACAACGTAATTTGAAGAATTACTAATATTTTTTTGAAGAATTACTAATTATTTTACACATATTTTTTTCAAAACAATCTCATTTATTTATTTTTTCATTTTCTATCCCAATAACAAATTTTTTGTTACACAACATGTCTTAAACATTTGTAAAATGTAGTTCTTTTATCATAATAATCCAAGAAAATTAATTAAATTTTATTACATAACATATTTTTAACATTTGTAAAATGTACTTTTTCCACAATAATCCAAAAAAAGAAGATTAAATATCAAAATGGACTACCGTAAAAATTTGAAGCAAATAACCCATTTCGATTTTTTTAAGCAAACAATCATTTCGGTAATTTATTTCTACCAAATGTACCATTTTGATAGATAATCCACTGGGCATACCATTTCAGTTAATTTTTCTTTTTGTATTTATGGGATAACAAAACTAACAAACAAATATATAATAATTACAAATAAAAATTTGAAATGATTACATTCTTGGACATAATAATCGTCTTTATACTAGTTAAGTAAATAACAAAAAATAAAAAAAAATTAATGTTAAAATAAACTATCAACAAAACAAACTATTGTTATTTGCATTTACAAAAAACTATCCACAAAATTAAAAAATAAAAAACAAATAGAAACATACCTTACATTTTTTTTCAAATACACCCTTCCTACAACATAAAAAAAAGCAAACAAATTAACACAATCATTTATAAAATAAACAAATAAAAAAAAAATCACAAACAAACCTTCTTCTTCCTCCTTCACGGTGAACCAAGCAAAACCAAATTTTTTTGTTCTTCCTTCTTCTTTCTTCATAATGGTCCATCTATATAGGCATGAAAAATGAAAAAAAAAAATACAAACACTTGGGTTAGGCCTCGTGACCGAGTGGTCACATTAGACTAGTGGTGCCGCCTACTGCCAGTCTCCACCTGACCAGTGTTGCCTGCTGCTAGCCCTCCACCTGATGGTGCTGCCGATGGGGACCCTTCCACAGCCCTCTAAGTCCTGATGCCACCTACTTCTTAACAGTTACTTTTTAAATTATTTTAAATTATTAATCAAACTGTATAATTAACGGTATTTGCATTTTTATACTAGTGCCCATCTCTCCCTCTCCACTCTTAAAATAATATTTTTTTTAAAAAATACATCATTTTGTAATGATGTGTTAATGATTGTGTCAGGAGAAGTTTGGATGCCATCCATCTCCCTCCCTCCACCCCTTGAGACTGTTTCAAACACCCCATTTTGATAAATAATAGTATTGACATACCATTTTAGTATTTAATTTTTTAAAATGTATTATACAGGTAAAAAAGCCCTCCAACCAATTCAACATTTAAAGTGGAATGAAAGCAAACAATATGATACCATACTACTTCCCAACTGACATTTGTAATGCCCTCACGTTTTCCAAAAGAAACATAAATTATTTCGTAAAAGTATCATAGAGACTTTTGTATTAAGAGTCAGATTATATTTTACTGGCAAATTAATCCCTGTACATTAAATTAAAGAGCACACTGATTCTTTTGTTATAAATTTCATTCATTTAAAATGTTAAGAACTGGTCCTTGTACGTCAACATGAGGTACACGTGACTTGTCACATGTAATTGTTTGATTGTTCTATCTACCACACTAATTTTTAACAATAGAAATAAATAAAATTTTAAATAAAAAGTACCAATTTGCTTTTTGATCTAACGTACATGGACTATTTATTTATTAATAAATAAGATAAAATACAATTTAACTCCTAATATAGAAGCCTTCACGATACTTTTACCTAAAAACAACTTATTACATTAAAGAGCATCCTTCAATACCAACAAATATTTAAATCAATTGTTTAATAACATGTGAAATTTTAATTAATTAATTATAATTATGTTTATATATGATTTTAATATCTAAAATATCATATATATTGAAATTAAAATTTACAAATAATTTATATTAATTATTTAAAAATATTTAAAATTAATATTTCATATATTATTATATTAGAAAATTTAAATATAATTTAAATTAATTTACTTTTTACTATTGTATCTAAATGTGCATTTTAACTAATTCATAATGGTTGATTAAGTCTTAACTTGATTAGAATGAGCATTGTTGTCAATATAGGAGAGCATGAGTTCGAGTGTGCTGAAGTGCATCATTATTCTATTTATGGGTTGAAAAACAATCTCATTATAGGTTTTGATTATATCTCTGCCTTCTTTTTTTTTGATATAATGCCTAGAATTACACATAGCCCCTCCTTAACCCATTATAGGAGGATAATACACTTCAGCACACTCAAACTCATGTCCTCCTAGATTGACAATAATGCCTATGTCAATCGAGTTAATGAGTTAAGACTTAATCGATATAATGAAATTATTTTTGTATGATAGTCTGTGACAATTTCCTAAGCAAGCATAATATTATTACCAATGTTCCTAGTTTTGATAAATAATTTATTAATTTTTTACATTTTATTCAAATAATATACTTTTATTATGCTTAAATAAATTACTTCTACTTCAGGAAATCTTTAACTTAAATTTTCATCCAGAGCAAAACATTGAAATGTGTCTTATAACTTGATTTAAACTAGTTTTGAAAACATGAGACGATTCGAAGTTTTTTCATTTAATTGTAATTTTAATTAATTAAATAAAAATGGTTAAATTCTAATAAAAAGTAACATATAATTAAATGAAGGTAAAAATCGATTTATAAACAAGTTTAGTTTCATCCATTTTAAAATAAATGTAATAACGATTATTATAAACACTACTCCACCTAATGATTGATGCACTTTTTAAAGTTATTTTTCAATCTCCTCTTTTTTCTTTTCATCCAACCATGTAAGGGGGAATCCAAAAAGTTTTTTTTATTTTAATTATATTATTTTTATAAATCAAAATATAAGTTTATTATGTATTAATTTATAATTTCATCATTTTTGAAGGACTTAAACAAATTTTTTTCATTTTTAGGAGATCTAAAGTATAATTTTACTATATATTAATGTATAATTTCTTTATTTATAAGAGGACTAAATTGAAATTCTTTTATTTTTAAGGGGCCAAAGTGTAATTTCACTATATATTAATTTATAGTTTCTTTATTTATAAGAAGACTAAATTGAAATGTTTCATTTTTTGGGGGTAAGGCGCTTGCCTGGCCCTCAAATTCGCCTTTGCATATCCACAGTCTCTTTTCTTTGTCATTCAATTATTAGTATGTTTACACTTTGTTCACTTAATTTCAAAAAGTTACAAATTGATCACTAAATTGTACGGAAGTTACAAGTTGGTCACTGTCTTGTTAAGTTGCTAGTGGACGTCAGATGAGGGGATGGGTAAATTAACTATTTGGATCACTCAACTATTAGTAAGTTAATGATTTGGTCACTCAATTTAAAAAAGTTACAAGTTGGTCATTGAAATATTAGTAAGGTTACTAGTTTACACTTTGGTCACTCAATTTTTGCACCATTACTTTGTAACCCATACTCTAAATAGTATCAACAATAACTTAAGCCCTAAACCCTAACAAAGCCATTGTCAACCCCATGCCTCATATTTAACCTAATCAATTAAGCAATCCTTCATTCTTAACCTACTAACCATTTCACCTTTGGCCAAAACCATAACTTCAAGAAAATCCACAATCAAGTTATTCACACACCCTTACCCTACCAACAACCAAATATCACCACAATCAAAAGCAAAGAAAAATACAAATAAAAGAAGGAAGATAGTTCATATTTTAGCAAGCCCCAACCAAGACTTATAGAAGCTAAAGGACAAAATAAAATCAATGAAAAGAGAATCAAAATATAAAAAAGGAGACTCAAATGTTTTAGATTCAGTCAATCAATCCAAAAGGTCAAGGAGAAAATCTCACTAAGAATAGGAACATATTGGAGTTAGGTAGTCATCCAACAATGACGGATGGAGATTAGAGCTTTTCTATTAAGGTTTCAAGTTTAAATTAGCGGACTTTCAGACCATTTCAAGAAAAATTAAACCATAAGGTTGAAAGAAGAAGGGGAAAATTTTGGTTTGGTGTGTTTCTTTGCCGAAGGAGGAGATAGGATGACGACGAGGTTATTGGAATACAATTGTGAAAGAGGTCCCTAAAGCACTAAAACTTTTAAATAGTTTAGGACCAACTTGTAACTTTTTTGAAATTGAGTGACCAAAGTGTAAACTTACTAATAGATGAGTAAGCTTGAGTGTAGTTTACCTTATGATGAATAGTGAGTTAACATCCATCAGACATCTATTAACAACTTAATGACGCGTTGACTTAAATGATAAGTTTTGAATAGTTTAGTGAATAATTTGTCAGTTTTTGAAATTGAATGATCAAAATGTAAACTTACTAATAATTGAACCACACTGGGTACAATTTACCTTTTTTTTTTCTAATATATATCAAATAAAAAATTATGAAGATAGCATTATGAATAGACTTGATCATGGGCCGGGCGAGACAATGTAAAATTTTAGGCCCATTTTCTAGGTTCTAGTCCTGCCCAGCCTAAAAAATAGGCCTAAAATTTTTCTCATGCCCGACCTGGATAAAAAAGGCTAAAATCGGGCCCGACCAGTATTAATTTTTTATATAAAAATAACTTTAAAAATATATATAATACATCAAATACACTAAAAAAATTAAAATAAATGTTTCGCAACAAATTGAAAATACATTAAAAAAGTCTTTATACTTAAATAACACTAAGATAGTTGCAATTTAACAAACAAACGCCTTTAAAATAGTAGCAAAATTAATAATGCAACAATAGTTATACAACATCCAAACAATAACAACAAAATAATAGCAATAAACGACAATGAAAAAATTTAGGCAAATTTGGGCTGGGGCAAAAAATCTTACCTGAGGCCCGACCAGTTTAGAAAATAGGCTTTATTTTTTTGTCCAAACCCATTTTTTGGGCCTATATTTTTACCTAAATCCTCTCATTTTTTGGACGGACTTTCAAACCTAAATGAGTGGCTCGACCTATAATCATGTCTATTTATGAATGAAATTTGCAATATGGCCTTTTTTTTTTTTCCACTCACCCTTTTTTCAACTTTGATTCAGGCTCATTAAAGTGCATTTGTGTAGGAGCATCACTACAGGAAAACAGATTTTTAGCGGCGTTTTTTTTTTACCTTTAGCGGCGTTTTTAAGCACCGCTAATACTTTTAGCGGCCCTTGGGAAAGCGCCACAAAAAACGTCGCTATATGCAACGCCGCAAAAATTAGTGGCGTTTTTTCGAAAAAAACGCCTCTAAAGACCATGACTTTTCACGGCGCTTTTATAAAAACGCCGCTAAAGACCACGACCTTTAGCGGCGCTTTTTTAAAAAACGCCGCTAAAGACCAGGACTTTTCGCAGCGCTTCTATAAAAACGCCGTTAAAGACCACGACCTTTAGCGGCACTTTTTTAAAAAATGCCGCTAAAGACCAGGACCTTTAGCGGCGCTTTTTTAAAAAACGCTACTAAAGACCAGAACCTTTCGCGGCGCTTTTATAAAAAAACGCTGCTAATTTGCCCAGTTTTGCAGTATGTGTTTTTGCAGCTATATCCAACCCTCCGACAAGAAATTCAACCAAAAACAGCGAATATACCATGAAATCCAACCAAAACCCGCAAATTTAAATAATACAAAATTATACGAAAAATATATTATATAAATTGTAAATGAATATTTAAAATATTCTTAAAATAATGTTAAAAGTTACAAGAAAACAAATGTTTAAGATGGCAGATTTTGAAATTGCTGAAACATAGCCATCATAGACTGAAGCTGTAGCTAGAGTTCATTGTATTTTCTGTTCTGCTCCGCCTCCCTCGCTGTTGCCTCTGCTAGAGGTGATCATGGGCCGGGCCGGGCCGGGTTCGGGCCGGGCTCAAACAAAATTTTAGGCCCGTCTACTAGGCTAGGCTGCCCTGCCTAAAAATATGGGCCTAAAATTTTGCCCAAGTCCGGCCCGAAATAAAATTACTAAGCCCGAGCTGTGCCCGCCTGACCCATATTAATTTTTTTTCTTATTTTCATTAAATAAAAAATTTAAAAATATAATAAATCAAATATATTTAAAAACATAAAAATAAATATTAAAACAAATAAAAATAATACTAAAACAATTCTTAAAACAATACACAAATTAACAATATAATAAAAATAATTGCATTAAAAATTTAAAATAATTAAAAATAAAATAAAAATATATATTAATATATAATTGGAGTAGGGCCGGCAAAAAACTCTTACCCGAGCCCGCCCATTTTCTAAACGGGCCTCGTTTTTGCCCAAGCCCATTTTTCGACCTATATTTTTACCCAAACCTCCCATTTTTCAAGCGGGCCTTGGTCGGCGGGCGGCCATGACCATGATCAGCTCTAGCCTCTGCCTCCCTCGCTGCTGCCTCCGCTCTAAGTTGAGAAATTTGCTCACTTGTACTCTTCTAGAATGAAGTCATCAATGATTCTGCAGATTTTGTAAGCTTCAAGAACAGAGATATCCCAAAGTCAGATGAGACAGCTTGATTAAAATCTCCAATAATTTAAATTATTAAATTATTATGATGGAATTAATTAAATCATAGATATTAATTAAAAAAGTGGTACACTATTTCATTTTGCTTTCTTAGACAGAATTGAAGTCATGTATGTATATATTAGTAGTTTGTGTGTGAACAACCCATTGTGAATGATCTATTGTTGAAATTTCCTAGAAAAGATGAGTTGCCACTTGGTGGAAGACTTTTGAGTATTAAGCATGCATCCATCCATCCAAGTCATTTGATAAATTAAGGTTTTATAGTATCTGGGTAAAACTGAAATATATATACATATTGGGTGTTTTAAGGAATAAAATTATGTCTTCCATTTTGAAATCATTAAAATCCTCACACCATGTTTGACCAAGTGAGAATTTCCTTTACATGAAAACAGAAATCCGCAGCCAAAATATCTTAATATCTATTATCCTTTTTTTTTATTTGAATATTTTATAGTCGTCATTCTCTTCTCAAAAAGTGAACTAACAAATTAATTTGTCTTTCTTAGCATACCCAATAATGTAACTAAAATTCAATATGCTGTTCACTCCAATTAGATACAGAACCCTTAAGTGAATTTGCTTTCCAACATAATGTTTTCAATTCAAGCCCTCTTGTTTGGAACTGATATTAACCAAAACAATTTGGTTTGTCTCTGTCTTTTGCCAAACTGGAGGTTACCTTGTGTCTACTAATTTTCTACGTTTTCTACTAACCCTTAAGAAATACGTTTTCTACTAATTTTCTTCCTATCAGGCCATGGTGGATGGTTTAGACAAACTGGAGGTTACCTTGTGTCTGTGCATTAGATTTGGCGACCTTTTCTCTCCACCCTTTCTGACGAGCTCTTATTTCCCACATTGCTGTCAATTTCATTTAAGCTCTTATCACCCTGAAATGAAATCATTTGCTAGATGAAGGCAGTGGTTTTTGTTAATGCAATACAGAGGGTTATTACATTGTTACATTAGCAATCAATCATTATTGAAGACAAAACAAAAGTGAAAATCTTGTGATTAGCAATCAAACATTTTTACATCAGCAATCAATCATTATTGATGGGGGGTAGCTTAGGGAAATGATGTGATTAGAGAGTATAACGGCACAAAAACAGAAGGATAAGAAAAACTATTGAATATATTTGTCTCATATAGCATCATATAAGGCATAACATTTGTTAAAATAAAGTTGACACTAGCAGCAACAATGGTGAAAAAACCCAGCAGAGAGGGCTGCTGTCATGCTAAAATTAGAGGTGATCTAAAAGGCATAGACAATATTGCATGAAGGAAAGAGAAGTTGCAAGATAGAAATCAAAATTAAATTCAAGACCAAAGGTGAATTAAGTTAGCAAATTAAACAGAAAGTAAAAGTTCAAGCCTTGCGTAGCAAATGCTCAGTGCAAGTAACCAAATTAAACATCAATTTACAAATACGAGTACCATTGCAGCAATTAACCTGAAAGATGAACCTATATCTATTATATGGGACACTGGTCAACAATTCCTCATCTGTTTTATGTCATATAAATGTAAGGGAATACAGGGAAATCCTAGATTCAAAACAATGTCACCTTATGCAGTTTTTAATTGTTCTCAACTTCATGACTAAGAGTATCAGCTTCTGTATAGATATAAATGTTTATCTTTCTAAACACAACATAAAAATTCCAAAGCACCTGTTACTTGAATGGCAATATATGACATGAGAAACTAGCGGAAACTTAAAACAGAACAGATTACCAGATAAGATAATACATCAAAAATAATCAAATCAGGCTGCAGAGGTAATCCCAAAGTATTCATATGTTTCTAGGAAGTTATAGGAAAAAAGAAGGTCAAGACACTATTTTCAACCATGTACTTCTTTGTCCCAGTCATAATAACACAATAACACACTACAGGATAGAAGGTGTACTTACTAGCAACTTATATCCAATATTGTTTCTCTCTGCTATTGTTTCAATAATATACCAGGCATCGTTATCAGGAAGTCCTAGTCCAGCCTTCAAGATAACATAAAATATTATTAATGCTTACAGTTTTGGAAACAAAAGGGAAGTGTCAGAAGAGGATTCTAAATTACAAGACATGCTACCATGTGTGAGGCCAGTACAATTAGCTGTGCTGTCACCAAAGCTGCATAATTGGCAGATCTGAGAAAAGAAAAAACGAAATTAGATAAACATTAGTTTCCAATTTAAGACTCTATTAGGAGAAACTAGTAACAGATTCTAATATAAATGGGTTAGAAAATTTGCATGGGAAATACGGAGTTCAATGGAACTGAAGACGAACCAAAGGACAATTGCCTAAAGGAGTTAGTCTCCTCATTTTTAAGGGAATGAAATAGAAAGAAATGATCTGTAACACCCCATACCCATATTCTAGACCGAAATAAGGTACGGAGCATTACCGTTCACGAAAACATGAATTCACCCATTAACCTGACCTTACTCAATTTACTTACTTTAGCTTAGACTAAAGTTGATAGCATTAACAGATATACATAGATACATGTAGATTTTAAAATTTAGAAAAGTGATACTTTAAAACAAATTAATTATGACATATAACAAAATGATTCGTCTCTCTCTATACATGCCATAATTCCAAAGTAGTGATTACAAAATACCAAAAAGTATTGATAGTGTAGATGAGTCTCCGACGATCTCTAAAATCCCGAGCTGGCTTAATAATTCTATAAAACAAGAAAAAGAAAAGATGGTAAGCATATAGCTTAGTAAGTAAGTACTAAATTGATATATAATTTATCAAAGTAAAACAATCATACTAGTATATGGTTACATATATTGATGACAGGCTATTTTCTAGAGTCCCGGTTAAAAGAAAAGTCATATCTTGAGCTACATATCTCGAAATTCAATTCCGTAAATTTTCCTTGAAACTAGACTCATATTCTACTTACTAATTTTTTTCTAGAATTTTTGGTCAGGCCAATTAGTACAGTTTATTAGTTAAATTCTCCCCTGTTTCAGGGTATGACTACTCTGACACCTGTGCATTACGAACAAAATTTCTCCCTGTACAAGATTCCAACGACCATGCTGTTTGTTTTACTTAAAAATAGACTCAATAAGGAATCCATGCATTTATGGTATGACTCTTAATAATTTTTGTACAATTTATGGTGAATTTCTAAAGTCAGAACAGGGGATCTTAAATTCATTCAGAACCTGTTTCACAAGAATTCAATTATCACATAATATAGAAGTCTTTTGTTTCCCCTGTTTCTTTTATATGAAAGTAGACCCATTAAGCTTTAATTCCATAATTTATTTGAGATTTAATTATACTTCCATGATTTTTGGTGAATTTTCAAAATTATGCAACTGCTGCTGTCCAACATTGTTTTACTACAAAAATTCACTCTTACATAATTCACTCAATCCTTTCCATTTTACCGAGGTTCACTCACATATCGAGCATATTGCTCATAAATTCAAATAAATATATACTTGCACTTATTCATTACATAATCACTTTCACATGTATCTTCATTTAATCGATTGCCCGTTGAACTCATCGGAATAACAACAGATACACAACTACCTGAACATTTTCCCATTTCCACACTTGTAGCCAAAGCTATATGATACGCAAGTAGCCTGCACTTAGTACTACACATGCGACCAATAATCTGGTACACGTAGTAGCCTGCACTTAGTACTACACACGTAACCACAGTTTTCGGGTACGCATAGTAGCCTGCACTTAGTACTACACATGCGACCAATAATCTGGTACACGTAGTAGCCTGCACTTAGTACTACACACGTGACCACACAATAGTTCATTTGTATCGTTTTTATTCCGAAGGTTCAACAAGAAATTTCTCACTTTTCCAACATTTTGCTAAATTGTCCGAAATCAATTTAAATTCATAACTTACATCAAATAACCATTTGATAGGCAGCCATATTCCACATGTTATCAAAATACAATAACATAAAAGAAATCGATGATTTATTTACGTACAAACTTACCTCGGTGCAAAATATAGAAATTTTGCAGTTTAGTCTAAAGCTTTTTCTTTCCCCCGTTCGAGGTCGATTCCACGCCTTTCTTGATCTATAACAACACATTTAGTTCATTTAACACTCGAACTATTTGTTTCAATCCAAAAATCACATTATGCAAAAATTACATTTTTGCCCCCTAACTTTTACAAAATTATGATTTTGCCCCAAGGCTCGGAAATTTAATTTCAGCCGTTATTCTTATGTTTAATGACATGCTGATCATTTTTCTCTTCTATGGTATCATCAAATTCTCATTCTAACACATAATTATGAACAATAGGTATTTTTATCGATTATGCCGTTTTGCTCGTTTTTGCTAAAAATCGCTTAGAAAAGATCGTTCTCCTAACTTCAAACATTCATATTCTACCATCAAACATCAAAATACATGTCTATCATTCATGGGTAAATTTTTAAACATAAACCCTAACTCGAAATAATAGTAGAAATAGGTAAACCGAGCTACGAGGATTTCAAAAATGTAAAGAACATTAAAAACGGGGCTTGAAATCACTTACTATGAAGCTTGAAAGTTGAAGAAACCCTAGCTATGGAGGAGAGCAAATTTTGGCAGCAACTAATGATGAAGATGACCAAATTTTGTGTTATTTTTCCCATTTTATTTCATTTAATATACAAATGACCAAAATGCCCTTACTACTAAACTTTCTAAAAATTCCCTCCATGTCCAACTTTTGTCCATAACTTAGGAATTGGTCAAATTCTATTTAAGACCTCCTAATTAATATTCCAAAGCAATTTCATACTAAAAACTTCTAGAACACAAGTTTTGCAATTTATTCGGTTTAGTCCCTAATCTCAACTTAAGCGCTTAATGCATAGAATTTCATTACGGAATTTTCACGAAATCATGAAATCATATCATAAACCTCAAAATAAATATAAATTAATTATAAAATAATTATTTCTATCTCGAATTTGTGGTCACGAAACCACTATTCCGATTAGGCCCTAATTCGGATTGTCACATGATCATTCCTGATTATTAGAGTAAGAGAAGGATATCCTCAATTGGACATGAGATTCAGATGTAGGAAAAATGAAACTAGAAAATAGGCTCAAGAGACAGCAATAGAGACCAAATAAACAGCAAAATATAGCTGGTCTCCTCAAATAATGAAGCGGAAGAGAACAGTGAAACCTATTGAAACATAAATAAGCAATGAATCCTTCACCAGACACGAAATTCTCCGTTCATGCTATATTTCTTACCTCCGTTCATGCTAGTTTGATCACCAATCAACTTTAGGAGGAACGGCAACAAGTAACCATGTATAGATAAGGAACCAATAAAAAGCATGGCTAAATGTTTCAGCCAAGCCATAACTGTTCAATAGAAGTAGAACTGCAGAAAAAAAAAAAAAACATACAAAGGCATATTTAGAACTATGCAAAGAAGCATTGAGGCAAATGAGAACCGAGAAGAAGATGGCAAAAAGAGCAGCGCAACGGCGACGCAGCAGATGGTCAAGTCGATGGCCATGCAGCAGATGGTCGGGTCCGACGATGCAGCATATGGTCGGGTCTGGCGATGCAGAGATGGGTTGGGATTTTGATTTGGGGAAAATTTAGGGTTTGGGGGAAATTTTTAAGGGGAAAAAATTAACGTGGTTCGGGTATCTGAGTTGGGGATAAAATTCGGGATAAAATTGCGGCGTTTTTTTTTAATGCCGCTAAATCCCACTTATTGCGGCGTTTTACCAAAACGCCACTGAAAAATTAATAAAATTGCACCTTCTTATTAGAACAAGCCTAAAGGCGCCTTTTTAAAGTGAAATAAATTTTTACATACTTTTTGTTGCGTTTATAATAAAAACGCCGCTAAAATATTTAAAAATTAAAATTATTTAATATATAAATTAAAAATAATATAAACTAAAAAAATTAGTTATATACTCAAAAAATTTTAAATTTATTTTAAATAATAGTATTTTAATTTTTTTCATTTAAATAAATAATTTTTTAAAATTTAACTAATACTTAAAAGAATTAGATACAATTTGAAATCTTTAAAATTTGAAATTATTTAATATATAAATTAAAAAATTAGTGATATACCCAAAAAACTTTAAATTTATTTTAAATAATAATATTTCAAAATTTTAACATATGTTTTTCACACTAATTACACTAATTTAATATATAAATTAAAAAAACACTAATTAATCTAAATCCTAAATCAAAAACATAATTTATAAACCCTAAAAACCTAACACTTAACCCCTAACCCCTAAGCCTTAAACCTCAACCCTTAAGCCATAAACCATAATCCATAAACCTTAAAATAGTAACTCATACACTTTAAACCCTAAAACATATATCCTAAATCATAAACCCTAAACTATAATGATAATTAATTCAATATTTAAAATTAATACTATCTCTTTTATAATTATATAAGAAAATGTTTATCATATAAATTAAAAAACACTAATTAATCTAAACCCTAAACTCCTAGTCCCTAAACCTTAAACCCTAACCCCTAACACCTAAACCCTAAACCCTTAACACCTAAACCCCTAACCCCTAACACCTAAACCTTAAACCCCAACCCTTAAACCACCCTTAAACCATAATCCCTAAACCCATAATCCATAAACCTTAAAATAGTAACTCATAAACATTAAACCCTTAACCATATACCATAAACCCTAAACTATAATGATAATTAATTCAATATTTTAAAATTAATACTATCTCTTTTACAATTATGTAAGAAAATATTTAACATATAAATTAATAAACAATTAGTCATATACAAAAAATCATTAAAATTATTTTAAATAATAGTATTTTAATTTTTTTTCATTTTTTGTGGCTTTTTTTGAAAAACGCCGCTAAAGATTGAGCATCAGCGGCGTTTTTTAAAAAGCGCCGCTAAATGTGTACTTATAGCGGCGTTTCTTAGAAAAGCGCCGCTAAAGCCACTAAAAAGCTCAATACAAAACAACTGCGTTTTGCAGAATTCTTTTGCGGCGTTTTTTGAAAAACACCGTTAAAGATCAAGCATTAGCGGCGTTTTCTAAAAAGCTGCGCTAAAGGTGTACATATAGCGGCATTTTTAAAAAGCGCCGCTAAAGCCACTAAAGGCTCAATACCAAAAGACGGGGTTGTGTTAAATTTTTTTGCGGCGTTTTTTGAGGTGTACATATAGCGGCGTTTTTAAAAAAGCGCCGCTAATACTCGATCTTTAGTGGCGTTTTTAAAAAGCGTCGCTAATGCTAGTTCTTTAGCAGCGTTTTTCATTCAAACGCCGCTAAAAACGCCGCTAAAAACCTGTTTTGCTGTAGTGCATTTAGACTTGGATTGGCATGCAATGAAGTTGGATTTGTTTATAAGTAACCAGCTGAGCTTAGCTTTAATAGATTCTGAGTTCACACTATTAGGTCATCTTGCACCTTCAATCACTCACCAACAAAAGAACTTACTTCCTAGCTAGATACCATATAGATGCTTGAAAATTTGGCGCCTTCTCTCTCACCCACATGCACATAGAAGTAAAACCTTCACTTCTAGGTAATTCCTCGGCCAAAATAGGTTGTTTATTATAATCCTATTTTGTAGCTCTAATCAAACAATTAAAGAGTTTGGACTAATTCGAATTTCATGTTATTATTATTAATAATATTGTTGTTGATTTAATTATTTATTATCATTATAAATCTACATTATTATTTACAATTGTTGTTAATTAATACTTAATAATATTTATTACAAGATTATGACATACTTATGATGTAGGTGAAAAAAATTGTATAACAAGTATTAAAATTTGAGATTTTTTTCTTTTAATTTATAATACAAAGTATCCTACTTTCAACTATAAATAAAACATATAGTTATTATATAACAATTATTTTTAAGTTTTGGAATTTTGGGTTTTTAAATTTATAATACAAAATGTTTTTCTTCTTCTCCAAGCCCACCATATCTTCTCTCAAATTCAAAGTCAATATTTTACTTATAACTATAAATAAAACATATATATTATTTAATGATTTGGAAAGAGTTGAGTTGACAACGATTTGCATGAAAAAAAAATAAAAGATGAAAATAAAGAGAGTGCAAAATAACAAAGCAAATGAAAAAATAAGTTGAATTAAAGTGAACAGGTATTTAAATTTTTTTATTTGAAGTTCAGAGACTATGATTTTTTTGAGATTGGATGTAGAAAAATTGGTTGCAGAATACTCGGTTTATCCTTGTTAATTGCCTTCTTATATGAATTTTATTTAGTATTTTTAAGACTTTTTTAAAACTTTTTTACAATTATTATTAAGAAAAATTTAAAATATCAAAATGATTTTTTAACTATAGCTCAAGGACCAAATTAATTATTAACCTTTTGAATTAAGGTGTACCATACTTTTTTAATGGAAATTAACAATCAAGAGACAAAAATATAACAATTTAATAATATTAGGGACTATTGCGTAACTTTTGAAAGTTAAATAATCAAAATATAATTTTAAACAAAGTTTAGAGCAATTGGTGTAATTTACCCTCAATTAATTAAAATATGAAGAAAAAACTACTAAATTGATAATTTTGAATAATCTTTCGTATTAGATTAAATTTTACAAATTATTTTGAGATGGTAGAAATTAAAATAACACAATGTATAATTCACATAGTTCCATATGGCATATGATGAGTCCAAGACTTAGATCTGAGATTAAGTAAGTTTACAACCCCTTTTTTAACTATTCTGAAATTTACAGTTTACATATGTTTATAAACTCACTTTTAATTTGAACAATCTCTAAGATGTGGAATCCAACCAATTTTATGACAGGAAAGATGGGATCTCACCTTATTCCTAATTCTATGTCATCTAATCTTGAGCTTGGACCATAATCTGAATCACCTTTTGATCCTTGTGTTTGATTTACAATATGAACCCCCATGGTTGGGTGTGCAGTGAGTTGATTTGTAGTTTGAGTAGCCCCATCTCCATTGTTATCCGACAATTCCTCCAACAGTGCATCAAAATAAGCATAAGGCCCCCATCCTGTAAAACACATATCAATACATGAGACTCGAAATTAAATCAAATTATTTAAGTTCAAGAAAGATGGAAGAGAATGAAAGCATTACCATCATCATCGTATGGGTTTGGGAAGAACTGACGGTAGCAAAATGCAGAGACGACAAGGCCTGTAAAAATCGAACAATTCCAATGTAACCACATTTCCGATATGTATATCTATAAGAGATGTAGAGAAGAATACCTAGAAAACCACCAGCGAAGACATCGTTCCAATGGTGCCAATAGTCATCAACACGAGAAATGGCGACAAGAGATGCAGCGAGCAGAGGAATAAGAGTGATGCAGAGTTTGGCGATATGTCCTTGGCGATCAAATGTATGGATTTTTCCTGCTAAGTACAGTGACAGATAACCTAACCCTGCAAATGACCCTGCAATGCAATATATCTTCTTTTTATTGTTTTATGGATTATCTATCCTACGCATAAAAATGGTTCTGAGAGAAGTACTTACAGGATGCATGACCGCTTGGGAAGCTCTTATGTCCTTCCTTTATGTCCGCTTTGTTTCCATGACACACAACGTTGCCCCATTTGTCATAAACCTGAGGAATGATGTTCATATCTATCACAAATACATACCTATTTATATTGAATATACACATTCAGAAGATTTTTCTGTTTTAAATTTATATTTACACGATTTTTAGAGAATCACGCTTTTTCATGTCTAAATATAAATATTGAAGAATAATATTTTTTTTTAAAAATTTAGTAAATTAAATATAGGTTAGTATTTGATATATTAATAAAATATTTTGTTTTTTTTTTTTAATTTTATTAACATGGACAAATTTTTTAAAAGATTTTATCAACTTTTTGAAATTTGTTAATTTTTTAAATATATATTTTTTAAAATTTTTTTATGAATTATACTTGAACTGTTAATGGTTCAATTAATTTTCATCTAAAAGCAACTAATTTTACTAAATTTTAAAAATTAAAAGTTGAAATGACCCTAAAAGAAATAACAAAATAAATAAAAGCTAAATTTATCCTTGCGACTACAAAAATACCAAGACTTACATCTTTTCCGTCGGGAAAGCAACGCCAGAAAAAATCTGGTCGAGGCCGACCGACAGCATCTTTGATTGCATCCGTGATAACAGCAGTAATTAGTACAGCAAACAACAGGCCTGCCCTTCAACATCATCAAAACCCGTTATATAAATATGCACACACACACACACACTCTGGACTCTTCTGTTTTACTCCTTAAAGCAGAATGGGCATTACCTAAAACGCTGTGGTGAAGATCATGCACGTCTTTCCTACGATAATAGAAGAAGATGGACACACAGATCGGTAACAAAACCGAGTAAATCTGATCAAACACATGTAATCAATGAATCCCGTAAGTAAAAGCATATTTTTATACAAAACGAAACAGCAAATGCTCTAATAAGCAGAAATCAATACTTACAGGAACAGCCCACACTGGGACGGTGTTGTCTTTCATTGGATACCTGAGATCACCCATCATATCCTTTCCAACAAATCGATAAAATGGATGGATGACAAACAAACCAACTTCTATGATGACCAGAAGCATTAATATTAACCAATCATGTAAATGATTCCAAGCCACTTTCGCTCCATATGTTCTGATAGGGTATTCGGCTCGCTTAGCTGCCTCCCTAGCTCTCTCCGACTGCGGTGGCGCCTGCTGCTGCTGCTGTCGCAGCCGCTGAAGATTCAAACTCTAAGATTAGACGAGTTTCAACTTTATCCATATTAGATATGAGCACTACAAAACCTTGACATATTAATAATATGAAAAATATATACGGTAATAAAACTAAGTTTCTACAATAATAACCAATAAAAATGTGGAATTAATATTTTTAGTTGCATATTAACATGCATATAAGAATAAAATCAAATTACTCATTTGAGACAAAATTACAAAGATTAAAAAAATAAAATATTTTTATCTTCTCCAATTTTTTTTTTTGTTCTTTTAATTTTTCATTATTTCTCCGACATTTCTCTTGTATTAGACTGAAGTGAAGCTAAGAGTAGATTAAATTGAAAAAAATATTTTTTTTAGTCTCTGTCAAAAATTAATTTATTCAATTTTAATTTTTTTGATTAAATGAAGAAATTGTAATTTTAATTCCTCCGAAAAATTAAGAATTAAATTTAAATTTTTTTTAAACTAAAAATCTTTTAACATTTACATTTTTATAATTTTACTTAAAGTTCCTCAAAACAAGAAAGGTACACAACAGGAAAGGCCGTGGTTCATGGTAATGGCTACAAAACAAGAAAGGAATCATCAAAACAAATAAAGGAACACTCATATTAAGGAAAGTAAAAAACCAGAGCAAATCATGAAAATAATTCGAGGAAGATTTGAAAATATATTTGGACAGAGGTAAAAATAAAAAAAAAAGTTCAAATGATTTTGATTAAAGGAAACTAACCTGCAAAATGCCCTGGAGTTTGAGAAAAGAGAAAAGCGATCCGAGTTTGTTCCAAGCCATAACCGGTGTGAAAATGGAACTCAGAGATTAAAGATTCAAAGATTCAAACACCAACAATGCTGGAATTTCCTAAACAAACATGGCCGGCACATTAGTAATAAAAAATAATTAGACTAAGAAAAGAAAGAAAGAAAAACAGAATCTACATCTTTCCAACTTCAAAGCAAGAGGTCAAATCAAAGCAAAAGCGAACGTAGACGAAAACGAAAACTAACCGTATAGTATACTACATATCGGTAATAGTAATGTTGCCCTGATAATCTTTTAGAACGATTATTCACTTGATGGAAAACAAGAAAGATAACATTAACCGAGAGAGAGAGAGGAAGGGGTTGCTTGGAAATGAAAAGAAATGGGCGGGTGACGGTTAATTTATACGGTTTTCTCACTTTTTGTTGGTGGATGAATTGGCTGTTAAGGGCAGTGAAGGAAAAGGACTCCTTGATACTTTGCTTTCCTTTCGTTAGGGATGAATCCTGTAAATAATAATAATAAATTCAAATAATATCTATAATTTTATTTAAGTCTCCCGTTAAATTGATATCACAAGTAGGGGTGAGTATTCGATCGAATCGAGTCGAATTGAGTGAAAAAAAAATTCAATTAATCAAGTTGATGAATCCTATTTTATTATACTAACTCGATTTAAAATTTTATCGAATCGAGTCGAGTGAAATTAAAGAATTAAACATGTCAAATTAAATTTTTTTTACAGTATAACTAATTCCATATTAGAGCACATAAATTTGAAACCATATATATAATATATTTGAAAACTTTTTCAAAGCAAAATAAAAAAAATATTTTAGTATGATAAACTTGAATCACTAATAAATTTATTTAGATCCCAAAATTATTATTGTTAAAATTTTTTAACTTTTTAAATTTTTAACTTTCTTTATATATATTTTTAGAATCTTTTTTGAAATTTTTATAAATATTTTAAATTTTAAAAATTATTTTGTAATTTTTGTTGAGAGAGAGACCAATTTGCTCATTTTCAAACTTGACAGGGCCAAAATGGTATTTACACCAATCTGCTATTCAAATTATTTGAATTGTAAAATTTATCTCGATTCTAACTTGAGTTACCAACAATGTGTAAATCCTGGTTGAACCTTAGGAATAGATAGGATATAAATGACATGTCGTTAAGGGTTACTGTATTTTGGGTGCTGGTCCTGTACGTTCTATCGATGGCTGAGTTTTTCAGCATGTGTTGCGGTTACTCATCAACTTGTACACCGTGTAGCTACGTTTTGACCATCAGCTTGTATGAGCATACCTAGTGATAGCTCGAGAGTGAGCATTTATATGAGATATGAGATTGAGATGATTTCGACCATGTATTGGCACTTAGTGTGCGAGATTCCTGAGTATCCGATAGTATTCCAAATGGTTCAACGGGAAAAGATGATGGTACGAGGATATAATATATGATACGAACCAGTTTAGGTATTTATGAGTAGTATGTCAAGTAATTCATAGTTGATGTACTCATACATGACTAACATGGTTATGATTATGTGCTAACCTTTGGATTTGATTGTAACGTACCTATGTTTACTTATGCTTCTTTAAATTGTGAATGAATGGTATGTTGTACTTATTAGACATACGAGCTTACTAAGCTTAATTGCTTACTTTGTTTATTTTTCCACATTTTATAGTGATTCGAAAGCTCGCTAGTTTTGGAAGTTCTCGAAGATTGCATCACACTATTGAACTCTTATTTTGGTACTTTTGGGCTTTATGTATTTTGGTTATATGGCAGGTATAGGTTAGTTGGCTAATGGAAGTCTATATGTTTTGTTATGTGTTAGCTACTAATGTGGATTGATAATGGAATATGCTTTGATATGTAAATATGTGTAAATGACCCTTTGATATGTAGTTTATAATTGCTATGTGAATGCCTTGTTGTGAATTGGTATTTAAGGTAGCAAATGGTGAAATTCAAAATGTATTAGCATGCTAAGTATTAGGCAAAATAATGCATATATGAAATTGACATTTTAGGTGAATTCTTGAAAGTGATATTAGTATGTTTTTAAATGGCAAATGTGATGTTTATGAGGATTATGGGTATTGGTATTGGTATTACATGATTTGGAATTGGTTGAGATTGGTTTGAATGCCTATTGATGATTTGGTCATATGCTATTTGGTATGTATAGGTTGGTGCCACTTTAGGAGAGAAATAAGGCTTGGAAAATGGCATATTTTTGTCCACACGGGTAAAGACACAAGCGTGTGTCTCAGCCGTGTGTGACACATGGTCAAATGACATGGTCGTGTATCCCCTGATATTCATTTAGAAATCAAGTCAGTAGCTTCACACGGCCTAGCACACGGGCGTGTGACGCCATTTCGAAGGGTACACGGGTAGTCACACGAGCATATGGTTGGCCATGTGGCCCAAGTCAGTGAGTTACACGGGGTTAGACACGGGCTGGGACATGGCCATGTGATTTCATTTAGAATGTACACACCGTCTGTGACACGGGCGTGTCTTTGGTCGTGTGAGATACACGGGCGTGTCTCCCTTGCACTTTGAAAATTTTCTATGTTTTTCTAAAAATTTATTAAGTATTTTATTTAGTCCTGAACCACTTTTAATGTCTATTTGGGGTCTCGAGGGCTTGTGTTAGGGACTATATGACTGTATTTGAATGACTTTTGTTTGGATTTGAGAAATATACATGAAATGTACTATTGTTTAAGAAATAAGTTCGGTAATGCTCCATAACCCTATTTCGGCGACAGATACGAGTTAGGGGTGTTACATAAATTAGGTAAGTTCATAGTGTAATGATCTGTAAATGTGTGTTTATTTATAATTATATTATTGTTAACTAGTTAATTGTAGAAATGTGAAATTTCATTACTTATACATATAGTATTACATGTTTCAATTAAGTATAAAGTAAAAGTGTACTATTCAGAAGTTAAGAAATAGTTATGAAAAATGAATAATATTATCTCAGAATGAATGAAATAAATATACAGTATGTGTATAGATATTGTGGAAGTGCTTTTAATTTTGTAATGTGATGAATTCAATTTAAATGCCCATTTGAATGTAGTAAACAATTAGGATACAATTGGCATGCCAATAGGGTTAAAACGCGCGCTTGGATGAGATTGCATTTTGGTGCCTCTGTTGGCACTTCGGTGCCTCTAATTACACATTTGTTCCTCTGTCTGCACTTCGGTGCCTCTGTTACGCATCTTTGATCCCTTTGGTGTGGTGTAGTTACCCTAGTATCCGAGTCAAGTTACTATAGTTTACCCTGCTATGTATTATTTGACTTAAAACTTATTTACTTGTTCCATTCTATTGAACGTTTAAATTGCTACTATGTGGTAAATGGCACTATGAAATGCTTGTGTATAAATGTTGAGAATTAATTTGAGATATGCTGATTGGTAGAATTTGGTTAGTTCTTTTGAAAAGTATCATTTAGGTTATATATGATTATATACTAATGTAGTGTGATTCGGTATTCGGTTATCAAGAATTAGAAATTTATCCTCTTAATTATCTATTTGATTAAGGTAAGTTGATATTGAGTTCATGAATTATTTGAAGATGTTAAGTGATGAAATTCAATAATTAATGATTATGTGCTTAAAAGTTATTTGTAACAATATTGAAACGAAAGGAAAGTTTATAGTTATATGTATGAAAAACATGCTTTGTAAATGTGATATTGGTGACAAAGTTATGTATTTAACTATCAAAGGATGACTTGTTTTCATTTGAACTATTGTGGTTTATGATCGCTCAATTGAAAGTTTTGGTACTTGACATTATGTGATTTCGGAAACGATTGTTAGGTTTAGAAAATTTAATGCTCTTTTAGTATTTATTTATGGATTGAGGTAAGTTGATTTGAATTCTTAGATATGGACTAATTAAGCTTCTTAAGCTTACCTATTTTCTTTTTTGTTTCTGTAGTTAATGTTTTGCGAAACTGGTCAGGTGGATCAACTTCGGAGCTCACACTATCCAAACTCTTTCGGTAGCTATTGTTTGAATTATCATAATTTGTGGCATGTATATAGGGTTTGATGTTGTCAAGCTGAAAAAGTTAGTTGGATTGAAATTAAGCTTATATGGTTTCAGATTGGTAATCTATGTTTCATGTTGATGTTATTTTGGATGTGGTACGTTCGGTACACTTGTCATTTGGCATTGTTTTGGTTTATTTCTCTTGTGATGATGAAATATGGTCAATTTGGTAAGAAGATAATGATAATGGACATGTTTGAGGTGTCTATGGTATGTGATTGGTATTTGGTATTTTGGGGCTTTGTTGATAATTGATTGACATGAACATGAATGTGATGTTTTAGGTGAATTGCTTGATTGTCATATATAAAAATTGTGGTATGAATGAGGGCACATTGGTTAGGCATTTAGGTTGAATGCTTTTAACATGTTTTGGGTTTGTTTAGGTGTGTTTTAAGTAAGTTTAATTGCTGGTATATGAGTTGCTTGCGGTCTAAGTAAGTTCGAAATGGTAAATTTGCATTTAAAGGTTCAATTAGAGGCACACGACCTGGGAAACGTGCTGTCACACACACACAGCCTTTTCACACGGTCGTGTGTTTCAAAAAAGTATGTCACACGGTCTAAGCACGACCTGTGATATGGTCGTGTGATCCAACATTAAAGCTAACATGGGCTAGCACATGGTTTATGACACGGTTATGTGACCTTATTTCAAATATACGCACGGCCTAGCACATGACCTGCGGCACGACTGTGTGAGGGAATTTTGAAAGTTACACGGTTTGTCACATGGTTGGCCACATGGTCGTGTGACCCCTATTTTCTAAATTTCTCTATTTTGATTTCAAATCAGTCCCTAGTTGTTTCCAATATATTTTTAGGGTCCGTAAGCTCGGTTTAAGACCCGTAAATGTGATTTTTCTATGAATGAAATGTATATTTGAATATTGTTATTTAAATTTATAATTGAATGGATTAGCGTTGTAAATTGTTTGTTATGTAATACTTTGTAACCCTAATTTGGTGATGGAGACGGGTTAGGGTGTTACACAGCTAGTCACAGCATGCTACTTGGTGAGATTGTCCCAAGATGACTCATTTATGGTGCATGATGCGATAGGTGTTGAGTTGGTGGTTATACAATCAAAATCATCTAGTTAAGTAACTCCCTAAGGAGCTATGCTTAAGTTAGAATGATGGCCAAATGTTACACGATTATAAATACGTGTGAATGCTTAAGGATTGCGTTCATGTACTAATTGGATGGAAATTCATGTTCTTACTAGTTGATCATGATAAACCCAAGGTGTGATACGATTTTTCGAGACTTGGAAAGTTTGATAAATTCTTGAAGGATGGATCATCTCAAATAGGTTCAAATTGGGTGGAAACCTTGACCTAAAGTACTTGAATGCTTTAAAGAACCAAAGTTATAATAGAACCCGACCCGATTAAACTTGACGAATTACTCGAACCTTGGTATAAGGAAGTCGCCACACTTCAAGATGGGAAATCAAAGTGATAAGACAAGGGTTGAACGCCACAAAATCGTGAGAGTTTGATAAGTTCAATAAGTTTGGTTAAAAACCTTGGAGAGAAGAATCTCACAAATAAAGTTTTTTTGATTCAAAATGTCTTCAACCTTACAAATGACCAATTACATGACTTATATAGGCCCTAAAATGGCCATTCAAATAGAGAATAAAAAAGGTGTTCACACTAACAATTAAAACATTAAAATTCTATTCATGAACATGATGCATTCATGTATAAACCGAATGGACATATTCCTTTCTTAAATTCTTTCATGCGTGCTTAGCTAGGAAGCAATCTTCAAATTCTTGAATGAGTGACCTTTGATCTCCCTTAACCCCTTTGGCCGAATGTACATTGCATGGGACATGCACCATCTTAATTTGAAGCTTTAATGCATCTTGGGATGTTGAAAGGACAACATGGATATTTGAAATTCATTCCCCACCTTGGTGCATGTATATGTTCATTCAATGGCTGAATTTATGATGTACATTCCCTTTGATTTTTTCATGAATCCTTCTTCATTAAGAAATCCACTAAGACATGTACTTGGCCTTTCATACGAACAAACACATGTATCATTATTGAAGGCTTGAACCTTGAACATTCTAGATGGTTCTTGGTACATGCATTCAGCTAGATGAAAAGTCCTTCATTAGGCCACACGAATAGACACCTATACCATATAAATAAGCATAATCCTTTTGCAACAAACACAAATCACAATCGGCTATGGCACTTAAATAAACTAGATGCACACTTAGACTCTTGATGCACACATACATGGACAAATTGACTTAGTTAAGCAACATGCTTTAACTAACACAAGCAAAACACCATGCACATGACTCATGCCTATAAACAAATGACAAACCAAATGTGGCAAATTAACACACGCATATAATTATGAACTTATAACACAACTAACATATGAAACACATAAATAAGATGCAAACATAAGCTGTGGAATTCAAATACAAACATGACTTAATTAAAAGTCCTTAAAATGTTGGCCCAAAATCATTCAAACCTGTGAAATGTTTCATTTTGCACTTGGGCCCTTGTGTTTGGGCCAATCCCAATATCTCTGCATAGCTTCGTAACATGATTTGACCGGAATCACATCAATGTGGCTTGATTCAATGGGTGTAGGAATTATCATTGCAACGACTTACAAAACTTTTCAAGGTTTAATGTAAGGTGCATGTAATAGCCCATTTTCCGGTGAGATTGGAACAGTGGTTTCGGGACCACAAATTCGAGCCGAAAAATAAAATTTATTTTTATTTTAATATATGGTCCGTATTATGATAGACATTTCATGTGAAAATTTTGATAAGAAAATTTTATCGATTATGTGCTTAATTACGAGAAGGACCAAATCACATAAAATGCAAAAGTTGAATTCTAGTAGCTATAAGGATTAAATAGCTATAAAAATTAAAAATTGAGGTCCTAATATGGTAATTAGACCATTAAAGAAAGTATGTAGATATTTTGGTGACTCATCCATGTAAATTTAGAAAAAGGACAAGGACTAAATTGGAAAATAAAAATATTTAATTAATTAAAAGATGATAAAAAAGAAATATCATTTTATTTATCATCTTCTCCCCCAGAAATACATGGAAACCTTAGGAGAGAGAAAGAAGAAACTTTCATGGCCAAATTGGGTAAGTTTCCTTGGCCCGTTTTTAGTAATTTTGATATTTTAAAATCGGGATAGCTTAATCTATCTATTTGGGGGATCAATTTGAGAAGTTATCAAAGTATGGAAAATGAGTCATGGATGTATATGCTGAAAATTAAAAATTTATAGTAGAAAAAGAATGGTTGTTGATAGATAAACAACTTTTATAAAGTGTTTTTTGATGAAAACATGATTTAGGGACTAAAATGTAAAGTTGTGAAATTGAAGAAAAATGCTGAATTTTTATGAATACATGTTCTGCAAATTTTGTAATGGGATTTTGGTTAGGCTTGGAATAGGGAGTAAATTGCACAAATTTTATTTTCTGAGCCTAGAGACGAAATGAGAATTTATGATAAAGTTAAAGGCAAAATGGTAATTTTGCCTAGGATAAAAATTGAGTCTACTTGAATATAAAATATGATAAATTGATGTTAAATTTACTCGTATAGATCTGGATAGACCAAATTCGGAGCTAGAACGAGGAAAGGAGGAAAATGTTGGATTAGTAGATTTATGTACACGAACATTTGTCGAGGTAAGTTTGTGTAACTAAATTGTATATGTTTTTATGCTTGAATTAAATGTTGTGTTTGTGAATTGTATAAATTTCATAAATATGTGAAATGATCACATACTCGTTAAAGCCCGATAAATGAAAGTGCCCAATCAATTATAATGCCTGACAAATGATAAATGATAAAAATATTAATTTTATGCTTGAGTTGAATGTGAACATTTGAATTGCATAAATGCATAAATATATGAGATTGACCACATGCTTGATAATGCTTGAAAGATGCTAAATTCCGTATGAAAATGTTACTTATATGTTTGAAATGAATGTGGAATGTAACACCCCTCACCCGTATTCAATGCCTGAATAGGTTTACGGAGCATTATCAGACTCACAGTACAATTAAACATTCATTTAGCATACATTTTCTCAATTCAACCATTCATCATTCAATCTCAATCAGTTTGTCCCTAATATGAGCCAACGAGGCCCTAAACATGCTTTGAGAGTGGTTTAGGACTAAACCGATAACTTATAAAACTTTTACAAAACTTAGAAAATTTTCCTCAAAACAGGGGACACACACCCGTGTGGCCAGGCTGTGTGTCTCACATGGCCACCAGACACGCCCGTGTCACAAGCCGTGCAGACATTCGAAATGGGAGCAGTCCTAGCTTGTGTCTAACCCCGTGTAACTCTCTGACTTGGGTCACACGGCCAACACACACGCCCGTGTGGCTAGCCCATGTGCCCTAAAAATGGCCACACACGCCCATGTGCCAGGTAATGTGATAGACCGTGCCAAACCTCTAGGGTATATTGACTTATGCTACACGGCCAAGTCACACGCTCGTGTGTGACGCCGTGTAGAGCATACTGACTTAATTTCAAAATCAACACCAGGGGAAACACAGCTGTGTACTTGACCGTGTGTCACATACAGCTGAGACACACACCCATGTGGACAAAATAGGCTATTACCAAGCCATTTTGCCACCCAACTAGTCACACTCCTACACTACAATTCAAAGCATCAACTCAAAGTATAATAGGCATTAAATCCACCTCAACCAAGTATCATTTAAACCATTTCAATGCCAACAATATACAAGACACACAATATTCCAATTTGCCATTTAGTTCATACCAAATATCAACTATTTCATACAATCATCACACAACCATCAACCAACTCAATTCATAAGACATATTCATACATATACGTACATGATTCAAACATATGAAATATACCAAAATAAGCCATCACTCATGGCCATTTTTACATACCAAAAAATATACATTTACAAGCCAATTCATTTGGCCAAAATTATTATCAAGTCAACCAAAATCCCTATACATGCCATATACATAAAATACCAAGTTCATAGGTACCGAGAGATAGGTGGATAGTGTGATGATGTCTCCGACAATCCCCGAATCTGAGCTAGCTTTGAATTCACTATAAATGTAACACCCCTTACTCGTATTCAATGCTGAAATAAGATACGAGGCATTACCAGACTTACAAAGCAAGCAAACATACAATTTCGGGTCATAAATTTTCATCCAAATTAAAACCATTTGCATTCAACCATAAAGTCCCTAATATGAGCCTACGAGGCTCGAAACATGTCTTGGAAGTGGTTTGGGACTAAACCGAGCACTTAGGAAATTTTTACAAAACTTAGAAAATTTTTGTTATGAACAGGGGTCACAAGCCCACGTGGCTTGGGACACGCCCGTGTGGGTAGGCCGTGTTGTCACACACGCCCCTATTCCTAACCCGTGTAACTTTTTTTTTTGCAATGCATGAACAAATTGATGTCACACTGCCAAGTCACACGCCTGTGTGCCAGGCCTTGTGATAAAACATATTTTTATAAAATAGGGGCAAACTTCACACGGTCAGGACACACGCCCGTGCCTGAGGTCGTGTCCCTTACACGGTTGAGACACACGCCTGTGTCTCTGCCTGTGTGCTTAATTCTAAGCATTTTGTTTCTCAAAATTAAGGTGCAAGGGACACACGGCCAGAACATATGCCCATGGGACAGACCGTGTGTCACACACGGCCTAAACACACGCCCGTGTGTCTACCCGTATGGACAAAATAAAGGCTATTTACCAAGCCATTTGTCACCCTCTTTTACACCTACATACACCCAAGATCAATGGCATAATCCATGGCATGTTTAAGCAACCAAAACATCCATAATCAAGGCTAAATCATATCATTCATTACCAACACTTACCATATATACTATAGCATAATTTCACCAAATCAATTCATACCAAACTCACATTCACAAGTATCAACATGAATACTTTCATCATGCATAATTCTACTTAGACTTTCTAGCACACCAAAGGCCCCATCTCATCCATTTCACAACAAGTCATTTAACCATAATAAACATATAGCAACCTATTGTAAAACACAAAAATAAGAATGCATTAACACATATACTTATATAAATGGGCTTACAACAATTTTAGCCAAAATAAGCCAATTGCATGGCTAAAAACCAAATCACCTTAAACAAATATAAGCCAATACATTTGGCCAAATCAAATGACACATATAACAAAATGACCAAGTCCCTACACATGCCATACTCTCAAAATGTTTTAAAATCATCAGTACCAAAAGGACAGTTTGATAGTGTGATGCGACTTTCGACAATCTCCAATCCTGAGCTAGCTTAGTGACACTATAAAACATTGAAAATAAAACGGAGTAAGCTATATAGCTTAGTAAGCCCGTATGAATAAATAAATAACCTTACCATACATCAATCATGCAAGTAATATAACATAAGATGACATCAATTCAACTCCATCACAACTTACCTTGGAATCGTCATTTCATGAATTAATAATCCTAAGCTACGAGTACATACCTGTACCATCTCGTAACGAATCTACACTTATTCTCATCTCTGACATACCCGTGAACCAATTGAAATAATAATGTCGAATACTTAGGAATCTTGTGCACTAAGTGCCACATATGTAGTCAATGCTACCTCAATCTCATATCGCATAATTACTCGCTCTCAAGCTAATCAACGGGCCTGCTCACACAAGCTGTCAGTCAAGACGTAGCTACTCGATGCTGCTCACACAACCTGTCAAGTAACCGCAACATATGCCGGTATACTCTGCCACTAGTAAGACGTACGAGACTAGACCCGGATCACATAATCTCATAACACATGGTAACCCTAGTGACATGTCACTTGTATCCTAATCTATTCCTAAGGTTCAAATGAGATTTCTTACTTATCGAATTATCGTTGAACTCGTCCGTAGAGTTAAACTCGTCCACACAATAAATCATACAGTTCATGCAATATTAAAGCATTTAAATACAATTATATTAAAGCTTATTTAACATATGAACTTACCTCAGTTACAAAAACGGCTATAAGTTTGATTTAGTCCACAACCTTGTTTTTTTCTCAGTCTAAACTCGAACTTCATTTTTCTTGATCTATAATACCAAATTTAATTTATTTAATCATCACATTACTCAATTCAGCCCAAAAACACACTATGGCAAAAATTACATTTTTACCCTTACCCTTTTAACATTTTTACAATTTAGTCCTTAGGCTCGTAAAATGAATTTTTTCAATTTCCTCACAACCCAAGCCTAGCCAAACCTTTTTCACGCTCATGACAGCCCACATTTTTCATTTATTCACATTTTTCTACTCATTTTATAGACTTTTACAAATAAGTCCCTATTTATCGTTTTTAACGAAAATCACTTTACAAAAGTCGTTTAACAAACAACAAACATGCATTTTCTACAATCAAACATCAAAATACATACATGTTCAACATGCGTAAAATTTTAAACTTCACCTTTCTTTCAAACTAGCCCGTGAAATAGGTAAATCAAGTTATAAAGATCTCAAAAATATAAAAATCATTAAAAACGAGATAAAGACAGACTTACAATCAAGCTTGGAAGTTGGCCAAACCCTAGCTATGGCTTCTCCTTGTAAAATTCGACTAGGGGGACTAAATTGAAGAAGATGGACACTTTTAGTTGTTAATTTTGTCTTTATTACCAAATAGCTAAAATGCCCTTAATGAAAAACTTCAAAATTTTACCTAAGCATGTCCATTTTTGTCCATACAAAATATAATGGTCTAATTACCATTTAAGGACCTTTAATTTAAGAATTCATAGCAATTAGACACCTTTAACATAGAGAACTCAAGTTTTACACTTATTGCAATTTAGTCCATCTAGTCAAATTGGACACTCAATCGATAAAATTTCTTAACGAAATTTTCATACAATCATTCAATCATACTGTAGACCTTAAAATAATAACAAAATAAATATTTTTACTTTGGATTTGTATTCCAAAAACTATTCTGATTTGACCTAGAAACGGGCTGTTACAACTTTCTCCCCCCTTTAGGGATTTTCATCCCTAAAAATCTTACCAGAAAAGAGGTTAGGGTACTGTTTTCTCATAGCTTCCTCAGGGTCCCACGTAGCCTCTTCGACCCCATGTCGTTGCCACAAAACTTTTACTAGAGTTATGCTTTTATTTCTCAACTGTTTAACTTGTCGAGCTAAAATCTTGATCGGTTCTTCACCATAAGTCATATCGGGTCGAATCTCAATCTCTGTTAGTGAGATTATGTGTGAAGGATTTGATCGATAACGGCGTAACATCGATACATGAAACACATTGTGAATTCTTTCCAATTTTGACGGCAAAGCTAATCGACATGCCACTGGCCCTATTCTTTCAATAATCTCATACGGTCCAATAACTGTGGACTCAACTTGCCTTTGTGACCAAATCTAAGAATTTTCTTCCACGGTGATACTTTCAGAAACACTTTATCACTAACCTAAAATTCAATATCCTGTCGTTTCAAATCCGCGTACGATTTTTATCGATCCGAAGCTACTTTCGAACAATCACGAATTACTTTCACCTTTTCTTTGGTTTCTCTGACCAAATCAACCCCGTAAATCTGTTTCTCATTAAGCTCGGTCCAGTACAATGAAGTTCGGCATTTGCGGTCATACAATGCTTCAAACGGTGTCATCTTTATACTTAACTGATAACTGTTGTCATAAGCAAATTCGACCAACGGTAGGTATTTCTCCTAACTACCTTCAAACTCTAAAACACAACAGCGAAGCATATCTTCGAGAATTTGAATCACTCTATCAGATTGACTGTCTGTTTGCTGATGGAATGTAGTACTAAAATTCAACTTTGTACCCAACGCTTCCTGAAATTTCTTCCAAAATCACAACATAACATCGGATCTCTATCCGAAATAATAAAAGTAGGCACCCCGTGCAATCAAACAATCTCAGCAATGTACAATTCAACCAACTTATCAAGTGAGTAATCAGTACGTACCGAAAGAAAATGAGATGATTTCATCAATCTATCAACATCGACCCAAGCAACATCTTTCTTCTTCGGACTCAGAGGTAATCCAGTTACGAAATCCATCGTAATTCTGTCCCATTTCCACTCGAGAATCTTCACAGGCTAAAGCAAACTCGAAGGTACTTGATGTTTGGCCTTTACTTGTTGACAAATCAAACATCTTGATACGAATTCAGAAATATCTCATTTCATACCCACCACCAATATAATTTCTTCAAATCATTATACATCTTCGTACTTCCTGGATGAACAGACAGGCAACCACTGTGTGCCTCATGAAGAATTTTCTGAATCAACTCAATATCTTTCGATCACAAATCCTACCTTAGAACATCAAACAATCATCGACTCCAATCTAAAAGTCTGAATCACTATTCGGTTTGCATTGAACTCTCTTAGCTTGCAATTCACTATCACATTTTTTAGCTTCGCAAATTTGCTAAAGGAATACCAGTGTAGCTTTTAACTCGGCTAGAATCTATCCATCATCAGACAAAGTCAGTCACATATTCATTGCTCTCAAAGCAAACAAAGATTTCCTAATTAGAGCATCGATGACTACATTCGCCTTCCCAAGATGATAATTGATTACCAACTCATAGTCTTTCAACAACTCGAGCCATCTCTGTTGTCACAAATTTAAATCTTTTTGAGTCATCAAATACTTTAAACTCTTGTGATCAGTAAAGATGTGACACTTCTCACCAAACAAATGGTGCCACCAAAATTTTAAAGCAAACACAATGGAAACCAATTCCAAGTCATGTATCGGATAATTTCTTTCATGCGGTTTTAACTGTCTCGAGGCATAAGCTATCACTTTACCCTATTGCATCAACAGACAACCAAGACCATTCAAAGACGCGTTGCTAAAAAATACAAACTCTTTTCCCGACTCAAGTTGCACTAACACTGGTGCCTCAGTCAACAACACTTTCAACTGATCAAAACTCTTTTGACATTTCTCAGACCACTTGAATTTCACATCTTTTTGTAGCAGTTTAGTCATAGGTGTAGCAATCATTGAAAATCCCTTAACAAAACGTCGATAATAACTAGCCAAACCCAAAAAGCTTCTAATGTCGATAATAACTGTCAAAATCTTACTCGGATAAAGCCATATACCTTCTGCTGAAACAATGTGCCCTAAAAATCCTCTCGGAGCCAAAACTCACTTTTGTTGAATTTAGCAAATAATTTCTTATCTCTCAAAGTTTGCAATACAATTCTTAAATGTTCGGCATGCTCAGACTCATCTCGTGAATAAATCAAAATGTTGTCAATAAAAAGAACCACAAACTTATCTAAATACGGTCTGAAGATTCGATTCATCAAGTCCATAAAAACTGCAGGAGCATTAGTTAATCCAAAAGGGATAACAAGAAATTCATAATGCCCATACTTTGTTCTGAACGCGGTCTTTGGCACATCCTAATCTTTAACTCTTAACTGATAATAGCCTGATTTTAAGTCTATATTCTAGAACACTGTTACCCGCTTTCAACTGGTCGAACAAATAATCAATTCTCGGTAAGGGATACTAGTTCTTTATCATAGCCTTGTTAAGCTGACGATAATTAATACAAAGGCTCATGGATCCGTCTTTCTTCTTGACGAATAACACTGGTGCACCCCAGGGTGAAAAACTTGGTCTCGCAAAACCCTTATCTATCAGCTCTTGCAATTGAAACTTCAATTCTTTCAATTCGGTTGGAGCCATTCTATATGGAGCTATCAATATCGGTGAAGTCCTGGGTACTAAATCAATAGTAAACTCAATCTCTCTAATCGGTGGTAATCCAGACAACTCCTCTGAGAACACATTTGGATATTCACATACTACCGGCACAAATTCAATCTTCAATTCAGACACTTTCGTATTTAGTATATACGCAAGATAAGCTTCACAACCTTTTCTTACATACCTTTGAGCAAACATCGATGAAATCACAATAGGCAACTCAACCGACTAATTTAGTTCAATCCGAAGAATTTTGTTATTTTGACATTTCAATTCAATAATCTTTAGTCTACAATTCACAACAACGTCATGCAGAGTCAACCAATCCATTCCAAGAATTACATCAAACTCATCAAACAGTAAAAGCATCAAGTCAGTCGAAAAATAGTAACCCTAAATCATTAACGGACAATTCTTGCAAACTTTATCAACTAGAACATATTTGCCTAATGGGTTCGATACTTTAATCACATACTCAGTAGACTCAACAGGCAAATTCTTACTAGATACCAAATTCATGCAAATATAAGAATGAGTCGATCCAGGATCAATCAATGCAACTACATTAGTATCATAGAGAGAAAATGTACCAGTGATTTGGGGAGCCATATTTAAAGCAAGCCCGATTGTTCATCCTACATTCACTGGGATGTCATCTACCACAGTGTTAACATTCAAGTCTATTAGACCTAGCGTTACCAACACTCACTATTGACGTAGTTCGGGCCTTAGAACCCGAATACTACTTCCCACGATCTCTGTTGGGATACCCAACTGAAGCATTAGAACGAGTATACAAATCCCTCGACTTCTTTGACGGAGATTGAAATGACTTATTTATCGGTCTTTTTCTTGAGTCTCTAGCATCAAACTTAGCCTTTCTCTTTTCTTTACTCAATTCTTCGGCTTTGTAAGCTTAATCGACCAGCACGACAAATTCCTTCAACTCTAAAATCCTAACTTACAATCTAATATCCTCATTCAGTCCATCTTCGAATCTCTTGCACATGATAGCCTCGGTAGAAACACATTCCCGAGCATACTTACTGAGCCTAACAAACTCTCGCTTGTATTCAGTCACAGACATACGACCCTATTTTAGTTCCAGGAACTCCTTGCGTTTCTAATTAATGAACCGCTGATTGATATATTTCTTTCTGAACTCATCTTGAAAGAATTCCCATGTAACTCTTTCCCTCGGTACCACGAATACAAGAGTATTCCACCACTAATACGTTGTGTCTCTCAAAAGCGATATAGCACATTTCAAGCACTCATCTGGTGTGCAAGAAAGCTCATCAAATACTCTAATAGAGTTCTCAAGCCAAAACTCTACTCTCTCGGGATCATCGTCAATATTAGCTCTAAATTATTCGGCCCCTTGCTTTTGAATCTTATCAACTGGAGGCTTGTTCAGTCTTACCAATTCCACACCTTGGGGAGCTACAGGAATCGGTTGGGGGTTTGGTGAGGGTGGAGGATGTTGGGTAGCCGAATTTGTTCAAACAAACTCTGTAAACCACTTATTCATCCTTTGAAAGAAGGCTTCTCTAGCCTCTCCTCCCTAACTAGCCGTTACTGGTCTACTTTCAGATGGTGTTGTCCCTTTGGTGGGAGCCGGCATATTACTTTCAACATCGTCAGCTACCTCTTGGTTGGGATCCATTTACTAGAGGAAAACACAATTTAAATTGTCAGGAGTCGTCACACTATCACAAATTAAATATGACATGTATAGCTAGACTCTCACACACGCTACGTTAGTCTGAGAATTGACTAAACCATAACTCTGATACCACTAAATGTAACACCTCTTACCCGTATTCAACACCGGAACAGGATACGAGGCATTATCAAACTTACAAAGCAAGCAAACGTACAATTTCGGGTCATAAATTTTCATCCAAATTAAAACCATTCGCATTCAACCATAAAGTCCCTTTAACACCCCTAACCCGTATCCGTTGACGGAATAGGGTTACAAGGCATTCTCAGATAATGTATATCATTCACATGCTGTAAACAACAAAAATAATATTAAAATAATTTTACGACCTTGAATTTGTGGTCTCGAAACCACTATTTTGATTTAGCTAAAATCGAGCTATTACAACTCTCCCCCTTAAAGGATTTTTGTCCCCAA
Organism: Gossypium anomalum; assembly: GCA_025698475.1. Classification (NCBI taxonomy): domain Eukaryota; kingdom Viridiplantae; phylum Streptophyta; class Magnoliopsida; order Malvales; family Malvaceae; genus Gossypium; species Gossypium anomalum. The sequence goes on along the minus strand of CM046960.1, from coordinate 33,065,185 downwards.
AAATCTTACCAATGAATAGGTTTGGATATTGCTTTCTTATAGCATCCTCGGTTTCCCACGTAGCTTCTTTAACTCCGTGTCGATGCCATAATACTTTCACTAACGCTATTATTTATTTCTCAGCTCTTTGATCTCACGAGCTAGAATTCAGATTGGTTCTTCACTATACGACAAATCTGACTGAATTTTAACTTCTGTCGGAGAAATAATATGTGAAGAATCAGATCGGTATCGTCGGAGCATCGATACGTGAAACACATTATGAATCTTTTCTAACTTAGACGACAATGCTAGCCGATAAGCTACTGGTCTGCCTCGCTCGATAATCTCGTATGGTCTGATAAATCACGGACTCAATTTGCCGTTACGGCTAAATTGAAGTATTTTTTTTCACAGAGGTATTTTCAAGAACACTTTATCCCCGATATGAAATTCAATATCTTTTCGCTTCAAATCTACGTAAGATTTTTGTCGATCGGACACTACTTTCAGACTATCACAAATTACTTTCACTTTTTCTTCTGTTTCTCTAATCAGATCAACACTGTGAATCTTATGCTCGCTAAGTTCAATCCAGTACAACAGTGTCCGACACTTCTGACCGTATAAAGCTTCGTAAGGTGCCATTTTAATACTCGATTGAAAATTATTGTTATATGCGAATTCAATCGATGAAAAATACTTTTCCCACATGCCTTCGAACTCAAGAATGCAACATCTTAACATATCCTCGAGTGTCTAGATAACTCGCTCAAATTGACCATCCGTCTGCGGGTGAAATGCGGTAAATGTAGTTTTGTGCCTAATACATCTTGAAATTTCTTCCAAAACCTCGATGTGAATCTCAGATCTCTATTCGAAACTATAGAAACATGTACTCTGTGTAACCTCACAACCTCAGATATGTACAATTCAGCTAACTTTTCAAGCGAATAGTCTGTTCGTACTGGAATGAAATGAGCCGACTTTGTCAATCTGTCAACTACAACCCAGATTGCATCTTTCTTACTTAGAGATAGGGGTAAACCTGAAACAAATTCCATAGTCACTCTATCCCATTTCCACTCGAAGATCATAATCGGCTGCAATAAACCGGACGATACCTGATGCTCAACTTTAACTTGCTGACAAATCAAACATTTCAAAACAAATTTTGAAATATCACGTTTCATACCATGCCACTAATAAAGCTGTTTCAAATTGTTATACATTTTCATGCTTCCCGGATGAACAGATAAACGGCTACTATGTGCTTCGTTCAAAATCATCTGAATCCACTCTGAATTCCTCGAAACATATATTCAGCCTCTGAATCTTAAACAGTCATCTGAATCCACTTGAAACTGTAAATCATGGTTCGAATCACATTGAGCTCGTTTTGCTAACATTTCATTATCAAAACTTTTGAGCCTCACGAATTTGCTGTAAAAATAACAGTCCCGCTTTCAACTTCCCTACAATCGAGCCGTCATCGGATAGAGCCAATTGAGTATTCATTGTACATAAAGCAAATAAAGATTTTTGACTTAATGCATCAGTAACAACATTTGCTTTTCCCGGATGGTAATCAATCAGTAGCTTATAATCTTTTAGCAATTCTAGCCATCTCCACTATTACAAATTCAAATTTTTCTGAGTCATCAAATATTTTAAACTCTTGTGATCTGAGTAAACATGGCATTTCTCACCGAACAGATGATGACGCCAAATCTTCAATGCAAACACAATGGCTGCTAACTCTAAATCATACGTCGAGTAAATCTTTTCAGGTGGCTTCAACTGTCTTAAGGCATAAGCTATGGGTTTTCCTTCTTGCATCAAAACGCAGCCCAGACCATTCAATGATGCATCACTAAAGATCACAAATTCTTTACTCGATTCTGGTTGTACTAACACTGGAGCTTCAGTTAAAAGAGCTTTCAACTGATCAAAACTTTTCTGACATTTCTCGGACCATTCAAACTTTACATCTTTCTGAAGTAATCTTGTCAACGGAGTTGTAGTTGTCAAAAAGCCTTTTACGATCTATCTATAATAGCCAGCTAGTCCCAAAAAACTACGGACTTCGGATATATTTCTCGGAGGCTTCCAATCTATTATTGCAAAAATCTTGCTCGGATTGACTTGAATACCCGATGCTGACACAATATGCCCTAGAAAATCAACTTCACGCAACCATAATTCACATTTACTGAACTTTGCATATAATTGCTTATCGCGCAGAGTCTGTAATACAATTCTCAAATGCTCGGCATGCTCAGTTTCATCTCGTGAATATATCAAAATATTATCAATGAATACAATGACAAATCGATCTAGGTACGGTCTGAAAATACGGTTCATTAAATCCATAAAGATAGTAGGTGCATTCGTTAGTCCGAAAGGTATAGCTAAATATTCATAATGTCCGTACCTCGTTCTAAAAGCAGTCTTTGGCACATCGGAGTCTTTAACTCGCAACTAATAATAACCTGATCCTAAATCTATCTTCGAAAACACTGTAGCCCCTTTCAATTGATCAAACAAACCATCAATCTGTGGTAAAAGGTATTTGTTCTTGATCGTCACTTTGTTAAGCTGTCGGTAATCTATAGACATTCTCATCATGCCATCTTTCTTTTTCACAAACAACACAGGTGCACCCCAGGGCGAGCAACTTGGTCTTGCAAAACCTCAATCGGTTAATTCTTGCAACTGAGCTTTCAATTCTTTTAACTCTGTCGGATCCATTTTGTATGGAGCTATTGATATTGGCATAGTTCCTGACATTAACTCAATACCAAACTCAACCTCTCGGATAGGTTGTAAACCCAATAACTCTTCCAAAAACACATCTAGATATTCACATACAACTGGTACTAATTCAATCTTCTTTTCAATCACTTTCGTATCAAGCACATAAGCAAAATAAGCTTCGCAACCGTTTCTCACATATTTCTGAGCTAACATAGATGAAATCACTGCTGGCAAGCCATTCAGATCATTTGACTCAATCCGGATAATTTTATTATTCTGACATCTTAAATCAATCGTCTTTCTTTTCCAATTCACAATAGCATCATGCAACGTTAGCCAATCCATACCCAAAATTATATCAAATTCATCAAATGGTAACAACATCAGATTAGCTGAAAAACAAATATCCCGAATTATCAATAGACAGTTCTTGCACACTTTATCAACCGACACACACTTGCCTAAGGGGTTTGATACTCTAGTTACAAATTCTGTAGACTCTACAGGCAAAGTCTTACTGGATACTAAATTCACACATACATATGAATGGGTTGATCCGGGATCTATCAATGTAATAACTTTAGTATCACAGAGAATAAAAGTACCGGTAATGACATCTGGAGATGACGCTTCTTCGCGAGCGCGAATAGCATAGGCTCGTGCAGGTGCTCTCGCATCAGATCTCGCAGCAGTGTCTCGTGTCGCACCTCTACCACCACTCACATTTCCCATGTTTCTGGGTGGTCTACCCCTAGATGTAGTGTTACTCGGCCTCATGTTTTGTACTGTATCTTGCTCAGCCAACTCAGGACAATCACGGATAAAATGATCCAATGATCCACATTTAAGACAAGCCTGATATTTCTATCTACAATCACCGAAATGTCATTTACCACAATGTTTATATTCAAGTAGGTTAGGTCTCGCACTCCCAACACTAGCTATCGAAGTAGCTGGAGCTTTGGAGCTCGACTGTTGTCTCACTCGATCTCTGTTTGAATATCCCATAGATGCATTGGAATGATTAAATGAGTCTTGGAATTTCTTCGATACAGACTGATAAAATTTACTTGTTGATCTCTTTCTTAAATCTCTTGCTTCAAAATCAACTTTTCTCTTTTCTTTGCTGAGATCCTCGGCTTTACAAGCCCTCTCACCCAATAGAACAAATTCTTTCAATTCAATAATTCTAACTAACAGTTTTATATCTTCGTTCAATCCATTAACGAATAGTTTACACATGATCTCTTCAGTAGACACATATTCTCGAGCATATTTGTTCAATCGCACAAATTCTCTTTCGTACTCGGCCACAGTTATTTTGCCTTGTTTCAATTCTAGAAATTCTTTATGTTTCAAATTAAAAAATTACCGACTTATATATTTATTTTAGAACTAGGTCTGAACGAATTCCTGGGTAACCCGTTCTCTCAGAACCACCGATGTCAACGTTTTCCACTAATGATATGCATTATCTCTAAGCAAAGATACTACACACTTGATACATTCTTCTGGAGTACAGGACAATTCCTCGAATACTCTAATCGTATTATTGAACCAAAACTCAGCTTTTTCAGCATCATTATCAAATGTAGCCCTGAACTCCTCAGCCCTTTGTTTCCAAATCTTATCCACTGGCGGCTTACTCAATCAAATTGAATTTATCACTTGTAGTACAACTGGGACTTGTTGAGGAATAGGTGGGGTGGAGGTTGTTGAGTAGCCAAATTCGTTCGAACAAATTTCAAAGACCACTTACTCATCATTTGAAAGAACGCTTGCTTAGCCTCTCCCTTGTGGTTACTAAAAATTGGCCTAGAATGAGCCGGCCCTGCCCCTTGAGCAAGCGTGGGTGCATTACTTTCAACACCATTGGCTATGGCTTGATCAGGATCCATTTGCTATATAAAAACACGTTTTTAACTATCAGAAATCATCACACTATCGCAGTTTATATATATGGCATGTATAACTAGACTCTCACACGCTACGTTAGTCTTAGAATTGACTAAACCTTAGCTTTTATACCAATTAAATGTAACACCCCTAGCCCGTATCCATCGTCAGAATAGGGTTACAAGGCATTATCAGATAATACACATCATTTACATGCTGTAAACACCAAAAATAATATTAAAATAATTTTATAACTTTGGATTTGTGGTCTCAAAACCACTATTCTGATTTAGCTAAAACTGGGCTATTACAGTCCCTAATACGAGCTTACGAAGCTCGAAGCATGCTTTGGAAGTGGTTTGGGACTAAAGCGAGCACTTACGAAATTTTTACAAAACTTAAAAAATTTTTGTTATGAATAGGGGTTACACGCTCGTGTGGCTTGGGACACACCGGTGTGGGCAGGCCATGTGGTCACGCATGCCCTTGTCCCTAACCCGGGTAACTCTTTGTTTTGTAATGCATGAACAAATTGATGTCACACTGTAACACCCTGAATTTGGGCCTAGAAGTTTTGGGCCTTGAGCATGGGAGCCGTTGAAGGCAGCTTTCAATATTTTGTTGTGCATGTACATTTCATTAATGAAGGCTTGTTTTAGTGGTTAAGTGTGCTGAGAAGTGTTGGAGAAGTCTTGGGTTCAAACCTGAACTCTAGCAAAAATTATTGGTTTAAGGTAAATCAAACCCTGGGTGTAGTAGGTAGGCCTTAAGAATATTGTTGGAAAAATTGTGCCACAAAAAGCCTTATGGTCTAGTGGTAAAGTAGCACCACATAAGAGGAAGGAAGGTGGCGTCATAGAGTTGGCAAGGAGGTCCAGGGTTCGAAACTCATGGCAATCAGAGAGTATTTATTTTGCTAACAGGGGCGGCAAGAGTTGGTGTTGAATTTAAACTCTGATGATGTAGGGATCCCACATCGGGAAGCTAGCATAAGAGTGGATGCGAAGCTGGCTTTAAGTAGAGAGAACCATGAGGAGAGTAAAGGTACCTTTCTTGGCTGATCCCTTTTGCTTTATGGCGTGCTCGTTTGGGTTGGGCGTCGGCTAAGAGTGCTCAGAGCGCGGATTAACTCTAGTCTCCTATCAGGTGTGTATTTCTCGCTACTCTAGCAGTAGGACGGCTATTTCAGGCCGCGATGGGCTGAAATGGGTCATGTGGTCCCAATGGGTCCGTAGGCCCAACTGGTTAAGTTGTAGAATTACTGAAATACCCCTGTAGGGTAGAATTACCGAAATACCCCTGTCGGGTAGAATTATTGAGATACACTTGTGGGGTAAAATTACCATTTTGCCCCTAGGGTGTTAAATGACTATTTTGCCCTTGTGGGCAAGTGACTGACTTGGACTATGTGGTTAACGGATTTGATTGTGAATATATGTTGGTGATATGAATGACTTGACTGTAATTGTTTGATTCAAATATGGGCATGATATTTTGATTCTGTATGTTGTATGCCATGACATATTATTTCTGTTGCATGGGATATGGGTTTATATTGATGGAGGAAGCATTCTGGTAGCCTCGCTGCAATCTGGTGGCTTCGCCACATATATATATATATATATATCTATTCTGGTGGCCTAGCCACAATATCTGTATCTAGTGACTTCGTCACAATATCTGCTAGCCTCGCTGCAATTTCTGTGGTGTGTAGCGGTTGGGTGGGTCGAGTAGTCTCCCCATATAGTGTAAGGCTGGTACAGGGGTGTTACGGATGGATTGGGTTGGGATTGCATTCACATTCTGATTCTGATTCTGTCACCTAATTCTGATTCTGATTCTCATTTTGATTCTAGTTCTGCTAGTGTTTCTTATTCTGTAATGGGCTAAGGCCCATCTGGTACTCTCTGTTATAATGAGCTAAGGCCCAATTGATACTGAAACTGTAAGTAGGGCTGGGGCCAGACTTTTAATTCTTTTATATGACTGACTGTTCCTTTTATATAGTAGGGGATTACACACTGAGTTTTCGTAAACTCACCCCGTTTATTAACCTTCGTAATTTCCACTTTTAGACGGATTGGAGTCATGAGGGGCTCGGAGGAGCCACACACTGCTTGCTTATGTTATAGTTTTGATTATTGCTTTTAAATTATTTTATGTGGGTTGTAGTAAAGCCGTTGTAATTTTCTGGATTTCTAATTTAGAATTTTATTTATTGTTCTTATAATTGCTAGTATTAGAGCATGGTTTTCCAAAGCAACTACTGTTTCCAAAACATCACGTATCCGCAATTGTTTTTAAATTAAGCTTCCGCAACTACCAAGATTTTTACAAAGTTTTAAGAATGTTATTCAGCTGAGGTTTTCTAACAAGGTTTAAAGATGGTATAATTTTTTAATTATTAAGAAGGGTTTTTAATGGAAACATGGTTTTTGAAAAATACTTCAATGTGACACGTCAGATTCGAGCCAAACTTCCAGGCCGGGTTTGGGGTGTTACATTCAATGGTATAAGAGCTCGGTTGCAATAACTCGGCTGTGGATTGGGTTTTCAAAGGTTGAATTTTAGAAAATTATTTTCAACCACGTGGTCTGTTTGAAGTATTTCTCTTAAAAAGTGTGGCACACCGAGTCTCCGGTGCCAAATTCGTAAGTCTTCTGAATACTTTTGTCTGTTTAGAAATTGAAATACTGTAGATTCCTTAGATATTGGTCTGAATTTAAATTTGGTATTTATTTTATGTGGATGTGATCTGTGGATATAGAAATTGTATATATGTGTGATAAATATGTGTCTACTTCAGTGAATAAATGTTGTATGTAAGAGATGTTTCAAGTTCTAGTTGAAGTGTGATAGTGATAGTAGGATCCGAGTGCGCAGCGGTAGCGTAGTGGGGTAGATGTTACACGACTACCCTGTTCGATGGAAATTTCGAGGATGAAATTTCTTTAAGGGAGGTAGAGTTGTAACACCCTAAATTTGGGCCTAGAAGTTTTGGGCCTTGAGCATGGGAGCCGTTGAAGGCAGCTTTTAATATTTTGTTGTGCATGTACATTTCGTTAATGAAGGCTTGTTTTAGTGGTTAAGTGTGCTGAGAAGTGTTGGAGAAGTCTTGGGTTCAAACCTGGACTCTAGCAAAAAATTTTGGTTTAAGGTGAATCAAACCCTGGGTGTAGTAGGTAGGCCTTAATAATATTGTTGGAGAAGTTGTGCCACAAAAAGCCTTGTGGTCTAGTGGTAAAGTAGCGCCACATAAGAGGCAGGAAGGTGGCGTCATAGAGTTGGCGAGGAGGTCCAGGGTTCAAATCATGGCAATCAGAGAGCATTTATTTTGCTAACAGGCGGCAAGAGTTGGTGTTGAATTTAAACTCTGAGGATGGAGGGATCCCACATCGGGAAGCTAGCATAAGAGTGGATACGAAGCTGGCTTTAAGTAGAGAGAACCATGAGGAGAGTAAAGGTACCTTTCTTGGCTGATCCCTTTTGCTTTATGGCATGCTCGTTTGGGTTGGGCGTCGGCTAAGAGTGCTCGGAGCGCGGATTAACTCTAGTCTCCTATCAGGTGTGTATTTCTCGCTACTCTAGCAGTAGGACAGCTATTTCGGGCTGCGATGGGCTGAAATGGGCCATGTGGTCCCAATGGGTCTGTAGGCCCAAGCGGTTAAGTTGTAGAATTACCGAAATACCCCTGTAGGGTAGAATTACCGAAATGCCCCTATAGGGTAGAATTATCGAGATACCCTTGTGGGGTAAAATTATCATTTTGCCCCTAGGGTGTTAAATAACTATTTTGCCCTTGTGGGCAAGTGACTGACTTGGACTATGTGGTTAACAGATTTGATTGTGAATATATGTTGGTGATATGAATGACTTGACTGTGATTGTTTGATTCAAATATGGGCATGATATTCTGATTTTGTATGTTGTATGCCATGACATATTATTTCTGTTGCATGGGAAATGGGTTTATATTGATGGAGGAAGCGTTCTGGCAGCCTCGCTGCAATCTGGTGGCTTCGCCACATATATATATCTGTTCTGGTGGCCTAGCCACAATATCTGTATCTAGTGACTTCGTCACAATATCTGCTAGCCTCGCTGCAATTTCCGTGGTGTGTAGCGGTTGGGTGGGTCGAGTAGTCTCCCCATATAATGTAAGGCTGGTACGGGGGTGTTACGGATGGATTGGGTTGGGATTGCATTCACATTCTGATTCTGATTCTGTCACCTAATTCTAATTCTGATTCTCATTTTGGTTCTAGTTCTGCTAGTGTTTCTTATTCTGTAATGGGCTAAGGCCCATCTGGTACTCTCTGTTATAATGGGCTAAGGCCCAATTGATACTGAAACTGTAAGTAGGGCTGGGGCCAGACTTTTAATTCTTTTATATGACTGACTGTTCCTTTTATATAGTAGGGGATTACACACTGAGTTTTCGTAAACTCACCCCGTTTATTAACCTTTCAGGTAATTTCCAGCCTTAGACGGATTGGAGTCGAGGGGGCTCGGAGGAGCCACACACACTGCTTTTATGTTATAGTTTTGATTATTGCTTTTAAATTATTTTATGTGGGTTGTAGTAAAGCCGTTGTAATTTTCTGGATTTCTAATTTAGAATTTTATTTATTGTTCTTATAATTGCTAGTATTAGAGCATGGTTTTCCAAAGCAACTACTGTTTCCAATACATCATGTATCTGCAATTATTTTTAAATTAAGCTTCCGCAACTACCAAGATTTTTACAAAGTTGTTAAGAGTGTTATTCAGCTGAGGTTTTCTAACAAGGTTTAAAGAGGGTATAATTTTTTAATTATTAAGAAGGGTTTTTAATGGAAACATGGTTTTCGAAAAACACTTCAATGTGACACGCTAGATTCGAGCCAAACTTTCAGGCCGGGTTTGGGGTGTTACATTTAGTGGTATCAGAGCTCGGTTACAATAACTCGATTGTGGATTGGGTTTTCAAAGGTTGAATTTTAGAAAATTAATTTCAACCACGTGGTCTGTTTGAAGTATTTCTCTTAAAAAGTGTGGCACACCGAGTCACCGGCGCCGAATCCGTAAGTCTTCTGAATACTTTTGTCTGTTTAGAAATTGAAATACTATAGATTCCTTAGATATTAGTCTAAATTTAAATTTGGTATTTATTTTATGTGGATGTGATATGTGGATATAGAAATTGTATATATGTGTGATAAATATGTGTCTACTTCAGTGAATAAGTGTTGTATGTAAGAGATGTTTCCACTTCTAGTTGAAGTGTGATAGCGATAGTAGGATCAGAGTGCGCAACGGTAGCGTAATGGGGTAGATGTTACATGACTACCCTGTTAGATGGAAATTTCGGGGACGAAATTTCTTTAAGGGAGGTAGAGTTGTAACACCCTAAATTTGGGCCTAGAAGTTTTGGGCCTTGAGCATGGGAGCTGTTGAAGGCAGCTTTTAATATTTTGTTGTGCATGTACATTTTGTTAATGAAGGCTTGTTTTAGTGGTTAAGTGTGCTGAGAAGTGTTGGAGAAGTCTTGGGTTCAAACCTGGACTCTAGCAAAAAATTTTGGTTTAAGGTGAATCAAACCCTGGGTGTAGTAGGTAGGCCTTAAGAATATTGTTGGAGAAATTGTGCCACAAAAAGCCTTGTGGTCTAGTGGTAAAGTAGAGCCACATAAGAGGCAGGAAGGTGGCGTCATAGAGTTGGCAAGGAGGTCCAGGGTTCGAAACTCATGGCAATCAGAGAGCATTTATTTTACTAACAGGGGCGGCAAGAGTTGGTGTTGAATTTAAACTCTGATGATGGAGGGATCCCACATCGGGAAGCTAGCATAAGAGTGGATGCGAAGCTGGCTTTAAGTAGAGAGAACCATGAGGAGAGTAAAGGTACCTTTCTTGGCTGATCCCTTTCGCTTTATGGCATGCTCGTTTGGGTTGGGCGTCGGCTAAGAGTGCTCGGAGCGTGGATTAACTCTAGTCTCCTATTAGGTGTGTATTTCTCGCTACTCTAGCAGTAGGACGGCTATTTTGGAACGCGATGGGCTGAAATGGGCCATGTGGTCCCAATGGGTCCGTAGGCCCAAGTGGTTAAGTTGTAGAATTACCGAAATACCCCTGTAGGGTAGAATTACTGAAATACCCCTGTAGGGTAGAATTATCGAGATACCCTTGTGGGGTAAAATTACCATTTTGCCCCTAGGGTGTTAAATAACTATTTTGCCCTTGCGGGCAAGTGACTGACTTAGACTATGTGGTTAACGGATTTGATTGTGAATATATGTTGGTGATATGAATAACTTGACTGTGATTGTTTGATTCAAATGTGGGCATGATATTCTGATTCTGTATGTTGTATGCCATGACATGTTATTTCTGTTGCATGGGAAATGGGTTTATATTGATGGAGGAAGCGTTACGCGCACCTCATTGCAATCCGTGGCTTCGCCACATATATATATATCTGTTCTGGTGGCCTAGCCACAATATCTGTATCTAGTGACTTCGTCACAATACCTGCTAGCCTCGCTGCAATTTCCGTGGTGTGTAGCGGTTGGGTGGGTCGAGTAGTCTCCCATATAATGTAAGGTCGATGCGGGGTGTTACGGATGGATTGGGTTGGGATTGCATTCACATTCGATTCTCGATTCTATCACCTAATTCGATTCTCGATTCTCATTTTGATTCTAGTTCGATAATGTTTCTTATTCTCACGAATGGGTTAAGCCCATCTGGTACTCTCTATTATAATGGGCTAAGGCCCAATTGATACTCGAAATCGTAAGTAGGTATTTGGGGCCGGACTTTTAATTCTTTTATATGACCGATTGTTCCTTTTATATAGTATGGGATTACACACTCGAGTTTTAGTAAACTCACCCTTTTGTTAACCTTTCGTAATTTCCACCCTTAGAGATTGGATTGGAGTGCGAGGCTCTGAGGAGCCACACACACTGTTTATGTTATAGTTTTGATTATTGCTTTTAAATTATTTTATATGGGTTGTAGTAAAGCCGTTGTAATTTTCTAGATTTCTAATTTAGAATTTTATTTATTGTTCTTATAATTGCTAGTATTAGAGCATGATTTTCCAAAGCAACTACTGTTTCCAAAACATCACGTATCCGCAATTGTTTTTAAATTAAGCTTCCGCAACTACCAAGATTTTTACAAAGTTGTTAAGAATGTTATTCAGCTGAGGTTTTCTAACAAGGTTTAAAAAGGCTATAAGTTTTTAATTACTAAGAAGGGTTTTTAATGGAAACATGGTTTTCGAAAAACACTTCAATGTGACACGCTAGATTCGAGCCAAACTTTCAAGCCGAGTTTGGGGTGTTACATATAGTGGTATCAGAGCTCGGTTGCAATAACTCAGCTGTGGATTGGGTTTTCAAAGGTTGAATTTTAGAAAATTATTTTCAACTACGTGGTCTGTTTGAAGTATTTCTCTTAAAAAGTGTGGCACACCGAGTCTCCGGCACTGAATCCGTAAGTCTTCTGAATACTTTTGTCTGTTTAGAAATTGAAATACTGTAGATTCCTTAGATATTGGTCTGAATTTAAATTTGGTATTTATTTTATGTGGATGTGATATGTGGATATAGAAATTGTATATATGTGTGATAAATATGTGTCTGCTTCAGTGAATAAGCATTTTATGTAAGAGATGTTTCAAGTTCTAGTTGAAGTGTGATAGTGATAGTAGGATCAGAGTGCGCAGCGGTAGCGTAGTGGGGTAGATGTTACACGACTACCTTGTTAGATGGAAATTTCAGGGACGAAATGTCTTTAAGGGAGGTAGAGTTGTAACACCCTAAATTTGGGCCTAGAAGTTTTGGGCCTTGAACATGGGAGCCGTTGAAGGCAGCTTTTAATATTTTGTTGTGCATGTACATTTCATTAATGAAGGCTTGTTTTAGTGGTTAAGTGTGCTGAGAAGTGTTGGAGAAGTCTTGGGTTCAAACCTAGACTCTAGCAAAAAATTTTGGTTTAAGGTGAATCAAACCCTGGGTGTAGTAGGTAGGCGTTAAGAATATTGTTGGAGAAATTGTGCCACAAAAAGCCTTGTGGTCTAGAGGTAAAGTAGCGCCACATAAGAGGCAGGAAGGTGGCGTCATAGAGTTGGCAAGGAGGTCCAGGGTTTGAAATTCATGGTAATCAGAGAGCATTTATTTTGCTAACAGGGGCGGCAAGAGTTGGTGTTGAATTTAAACCCTGATGATGTAGGGATCCCACATCGGGAAGCTAGCATAAGAGTGGATGCGAAGCTGGGTTTAAGTAGAGAGAACCATAAGGAGAGTAAAGGTACATTTCTTGGCTAATCCCTTTCGCTTTATGGCATGCTCGTTTGGGTTGGGCGTCGGCTAAGAGTGCTCGAAGCGCGGATTAACTCTAGTCTCCTATCAGGTGTGTATTTCTCACTACTCTAGCAGTAGGATGGCTATTTCGGGCCGCGATGGGCTGAAATGGGCCATGTGGTCCTAATGGGTCCGTAGGCCCAAGTGGTTAAGTTGTAGAATTACCGAAATACCCCTGTAGGGTAGAATTGCCGAAATACCCCTGTAGGGTAGAATTATCGAAATACCCATGTAGGGTAGAATTACCGAGATACCCTTGTGGGGTAAAATTACCATTTTGCTTCTAGGGTGTTAAATGACTGTTTTGCCCTTGTGAGCAAGTGACTGACTTGGACTGTGTGGTTGACGGATTTGATTGTAAATATATGTTGGTGATATGAATGACTTGACTGTGATTGTTTGATTCAAATATGGGCATGATATTCTGATTCTGTATATTGTATGCCATGACATATTATTTTTGTTGCATGGGACATGGGTTTATATTGATGGAGGAAGCGTTTTGGCAGCCTCGCTGCAATCTAGTTGCTTCGCCACATATATATATATCTATTCTGGTGGCCTAGCAACAATATCTGTATCTGGTGGCTTCGTCAGAATATCTGGCAGCCTCGCTGCAATTTCTGTGGTGTGTAGCGGTTGGGTGGGTCGAGTAGTCTCCCCATATGGTGTAAGGCTGGTACGGGGGTGTTACGGATGGATTGGGTTGGGATTGCATTCACATTCTGATTCTGATTCTGTCACCTGATTCTAATTTTGATTCTCATTTTGATTCTAGTTCTGATAATGTTTCTTATTCTGTAATGGGCTAAGGCCTATCTGGTACCCTCTGTTATAACGGGCAAAGACCTAATTGATACTGGAATTGTAAGTAGGGCTAGGGCCAGACTTTTAATTCTTTTATATGACTGACTGTTCCTTTTATATAGTAGGGGATTACACACTGAGTTTTCGTAAACTCACCCCGTTTATTAACATTTCGGTAAATTTCCACTTTTAGACGAATCGACTGAGCTACGAGGGCTCGGAGGAGCCACACACACCTTGCTTATGTTATAGTTTTGATTATTGCTTTTAAATTATTTTATGTGGGTTGTAGTAAAGCCATTGTAATTTTCTGGATTTCTAATTTGGAATTTTATTTATTGTTCTTATAATTGCTAGTATTAGAGCATGGTTTTCCAAAGCAACTACTGTTTCCAAAACATCACGTATCCGCAATTGTTTTTAAATTAAGCTTCCACAACTACCAAGATTTTTAAAAAGTTGTTAAGAATGTTATTCAGCTGAGGTTTTCTAACAAGGTTTAAAAAGGCTATAAGTTTTTAATTACTAAGAAGGGTTTTTAATGGAAACATGGTTTTTGAAAAACACTTCAATGTGACACGCCAGATTCGAGCCAAACTTCCAGGCCGGGTTTGGGGTGTTACACACACGACCAAGTCATATGCCCATGTGCCAGGCCTTGTGATAAATTATATTTTCATAAAATAAGTGCAGACTGCACACAGTCAGGACACACGCCCATGCCTGAGGCCGTGTCCCTCACACGGCTGAGATACACGTCCGTGTCTCTGCTTATGTGCTCAATTTTGAGCATTCTGTTTCTCAAAATTAAGGTGCAGGGGACACACGGCCAGAACACATGCCCATGGAACAGACCGTGTGTCACACACGGCCTAGACACACACCCGTGTAACTACCCGTGTGGACAAAACAAAGGCTATTTACCAAGCCATTTGTCACCCTTTTTTACACCTACACACACCTAAGATCAATGGCATAATCCATGGCATGTTTAAGCAACCAAAACATTCATAATCAATGCTAAATCATATCATTCATTACCAACACTTATCATATTTACTATAGCATAATTTTACCAAATCAATTCATACCAAACTCACATTCACAATTATCAACATGAATACTTTCATCATGCATAATTCTACTTAGACTTTCTAGCACACCAAAGGACCTATCTCATCCATTTCACAACAAGTCATTTAACCATAATAAACATATAGCAACCCATTGCAAAACACAAAAACACGAAAGCATTAACACATACTTATATAAATAGGCTTACAACCATTTTAGCCAAAATAAGCTAATTACATGGCCAAATACCAAACCACATTAAACAAATATAAGCCAATACATTTGGCCAAATCAAATGACACATATAACAAAATGAACCAAGTCCTTATACATTCCATACTCTCAAAATGTTTTAAAATTATCGGTACCTAAAGGACAGTTTGATAGTGTGATGCGACTTTCGACGATCTCCAAACCCGAGCTAGCTTGGTGACACTATAAAACATTGAAAATAAAATGGAGTAAGCTATATAGCTTAGTAAGCCAGTATGAATAAATAAACAACCTTACCATACATTAATCATGCAAGTAATATAACATAAGATGACATCATTTACCATAATCTCATGATCATAATTCACTTCTATCACAACTTACCTTGAAATCGTCATTTAACGAATTAATAATCCTAAGCTTCGAGTACATACCTATACCATCTCGTAACGAATCTACACTTATCTTCATCTTTGACATACCCGTGAACCACTTAGAATAATAATGTCGGATACTTGGGAATCTTGCACACTAAGCGCCACATATGTAGCCAATGCTACCTCAATCTCATATCGCATAATTGCTCGCTCTCGAGCTAATCAATGGGCCTGCTCACACAAGTTGCCGGTCAAGACATAGCTATTCAGTGCTACTTACACAAGCTGTCAAGCAACCGCAACATATGCTGGTATACTCAGCCACCAGTAAGACGTACGAGACCAACACCCGGATCACAGAATCTCATAACACATTGTAACCCTAGTGACATGTCACTTGTATCCTAATCTATTCCTATGGTTCAAACGAGATTTCTTACTTGTCGAACCGTCGTTGAACTCGTCCGTAGAGTTAAACTCGTCCACACAATCAATCATACAGGTCATGCAATATTAAAGCATTTAAATACAATTATATTAAATCTTATTTATCGGTTGCCAAAACGGCTATTAGTTCGATTGATTTCTTTCACCGGTCTAAACTCGAACTTCATTTTTCTTGATCTATAATACCAAATTTAACTTATTTAATCATCACATTACTCAATTCAGCCCAAAAACATACTATGGAAAAAATTCATTTTTGCCCCTAACCTTTTGTCATTTTTACAATTTAGTCTTTAAGCTCGTAAAATGAATTTCTTTCAATTTCCTCACAACCCAAGCCTAGCAAAATCTTTTTCACGCTCATGACAGCGTACATTTTTCATTTATTCACATTTTTCTACTCATTTTATAGACTTTTACAAATAAGTCCCTATTTGTCGTTTTTAATGAAAATCACTTTACAAAAGTCATTTAACAAACAACAAACATGCATTTTCTACCATCAAACATCAAAATACATACATGTTCAACATGGGTAAAATTTTAACCTTCACCTTTCTTTCAAATTAGTCCTTGAAATAGCTAAATCAAGTTAGAACGATTTGAAAAATATAAAAATCGTTAAAAATCGGACAAAGACGGACTTACAATCGAGCTTGGAAGTTGGCCAAACCCTAGCTATGGCTTCTCCTTGTAAAATTCGACTAGGGGGACTAACTTGAAGAAGATGAAAACTTTTATTTGTTAATTTTTTCTTTATTTACCAAATGACTAAAATGCCCTTAATGAAAAACTTTAAAAATTTACCTAACCATGTCTATTTTTGTCCATACAAAATATAATGGTCTAATTACCATTTAAGGACCTCTAATTTAAGAATTCATAGCAATTAGACACCTTCAACATAGAGAACTCAAGTTTTGCACCTGTTGCAATTTAGTCCATCTAGTCAAATTGGACACTCAATCGATAAAATTTCTTAACAAAATTTTCACACAATCATTCAATATACTGTAGACCTTAAAATAATAAAAAAATAAATATTTCTACTTCAGATTTGTGGTCCCGAAACCACTATTTCGATTTGACCCAAAAACGGGCTGTTACAATAAAACATAGAAAAATAAACGGAGTAAGCTATAAAACTTAGTAAGATCGTATATAAATTTGATATAATCATAACATATAATTCGACCATTGATCATAAGTATAAGACTTCATATCAACTAACAAACCTTTCAATAACTCATTCACTAAACTATATACTTTCTTCACCATTTCTTCGTGTCAAAGCTAATATGGTTTATGCACGTACCTACACCATCTCGTACTAATCTCATACACATTATTGTCTTTCATTTACCCATTGAACCATTCAGAATAGAATTCGGATACATAGGGATCTCACTCGATAAGTACCTATACCATGACCCGTAACGAAATCAAGGTAACTTATCTCCAAAATACTGATATCATGGCCCGAAGCCAAATCAGCTGATATGCATGGCCCGAAGCCAAATCAGCCGATATGCATTGCCCGAAGCCAAATTGGTATAACTCACACCCGAAGTGCTAATATCATGGCCCGAAGGCAACTCACTGTATCCCTTAATGACATGTCACTAGCATCCTAAAGTATTCCTAAGGTTCAACCGGGATTTTGAATGTCAAATTATCATCGAATCACTATCATTCATATCCACTGTCTCATATTTGTAATTTATGCAATATCAAAGCATATAAAATACATTTGTATTGAAATTTATCACATACGAACTTACCTCAGATGCTAAAATGGCGAATCAAGTAAACTATTTCGTAACTTTATTCTTTCCCCGATCTAAGTCCATATTTCTCCTTTTTTTATCTAAATATATTCAAAATTGACTTATTCAATTATCTATTTATTCAATTTAATCCAAAACACACTTTAAAACATATTTACACTTTTGCCCCTAATATTTCACATTTTTCACAATTTAGTCCTCATTTCATAAAATCACAAATTAATGAAATTTCAATTAGACCCATGCTAGCTAAAGTACTATTATGCCCCTAGTAGCCCATATTTTTCATTTATTGTAATAGCCCTATTTTGGGGCTAGTCAAAATAGTGGTTTTGGGACCACAAATTTGACGTAGGAAAATTTAATTTTATTAGATTTTTATGGTCTACAGTTCTATAAAACTATTCTCTGAAAATATCGTTCAAAAATTTTGACGTTGGACACTCAATTTAGTCAAAAGGACTAAATTGTAAAAAAGTACAAAAGTTGAGTTCTACTTGTTAAAGGTGTCCAATTGCTATGATATTTTAAATTAGAGGTCCTTAGTTGGTAATTAGACCATTAGATAAGTTAGTGGACAAAAATGGACATGAATATGTAAATTTTCAAAGTTATGCATTAAGGGCATTTTGGTCATTTGGTAAATAAAAGAATAAAAAGGGCAAATAAAGTCAAAATTTGTGTCCATCTTCTTCTCCTTGTCCGAAATTCTCATGTTCATCATAGCTAGGGTTTCTTCAACTTTCAAGCTTGATTGTAAGTACATCCTAACCTCGTTTTTAATGCTATTTACATTTATAAAGTCCTCGTAACTCGATTTACCTATTTGTACCATTATTTTGAAGTAGGGTTCATTTTTAAAAATTTACCTATGTGTGACATGCATGTATTTTGATGTTTGATGGAAGATATTGTATGATTAAGGTGTGATAAACAACTTTTACTAAGTGATTTTTAGTGAAAATGCATAAAAAGGACTTATTTGTAAAATTTGTGAAAATGGGTAGTATAAATGTGATTTGATGAAAAATTTGGGCTATTATGAGCATGATTTAGGTTTGGTTAGGCTTGGGTAACAAAGAAAATAGATACATTTCATTTTACGAGCCTAAGGACTAACATGTAAATATGTCAAAGTCTAGGGGCAAAAATATAATTTTTGCCATAAGTTTATTTTGGATAGAATTGAGTAATGTGATAATTAAATAAGTTAAATTTTCTATTATAGATCAAGAAAAATGAAGTTCGGACCTTGATCGGGGGAAAAACAAGGTTATTGACGATTAAGTTCAATTCCTACTATTTTGTACCGTGGTAAGTTTGTTTGTAAATAATGCAATGTTATATTATGTATTTAATGTTTAATATCACATAAATTGTACGATTGTTTTTATGGAAATATTCAATGAAGTTTCGACGATAAGAAAATCCCGGTTGAACCTTAGGAATAGTTTAGGATACAAGTGACATGTCACTAGGAAACCATGAGTTATGTGATTTATGTGAATCTGGGTGCTAATCATGTACGTCTTACCAGTGGATGGGTAGTCTGGCATATTTTGCGGATACCTGACAGCTCGTGTGAGCAGCCCATGTAGCTACATCTTGACTGACAGCTTGTGTGAGCAGACCCATAATTAGCTCGTGTGCAAGCCCTATGTGTTATGAGATATGAGGTAGCATTGACTACATATGTGGCACTTATGTGCAAGACTTTCTATGTATCCGATAATATTCCAAGTGTTCAACGAGTAATCCAAAGAGTAAGTCAAAGTTGGCAAAGTATGCAACTACGTTATGAGTTGGTACAGGTATGTATGTAAAACTTGTAACACCTCTCACCCGTATCCAACGCCGGAACTGTAACAGCCCGATTTAGGGGCAAAACAGAATAGTGGTTTTGAAACCACGAATTTGAGATTTAAAAAAATAAATTAAATTGTTATTATAATTATTTTGAGGTTTATGATATGATTGCATGATTGTGTGAAAGTTTCGTGATGAAATTCTATGCATAAAGTGCTTAAGTTGAGATTAGGGACTAAATCGAATAATTTGCAAAACTTGCATTCTAGAAGTTTTTGGTATGAAATTGCTTTGGAATATTAATAAGGAGGCGTTAAATAGCAATTTTACCAATTTCTAAGTCTATGGACAAAATTGGACATGGATGGAATTTTTGGAAAGTTTAGTAGAAGGGCATTTTTGTCATTTAGTTATTAAAATGAATTAAAAATAAAATTAAAAGCCAATTTTTGTCCATCTTCTTCATTAGGCCGAAATTTCAAGGGTTCTCCATAGCTAGGGTTTGTTTCAAGCTTTCAAGCTCAATAGTAAGTGCATTCAAGCCCCGTTTTTAATGTTCTTTACATTTTTGAAATCCTCGTAACTCGGTCAACCTATTTCTACCATTATTTCGAGTTAGGGTTTATGTTTAAAAATTTACCCATGAATGATATGCATGTATTTTGATGTTTGATGGTAGAATATGAAAGTTTGAAGTTAGGAGAACGATCTTTTCTAAGTGATTTTTAGCGAAAACGAGTAAAACGGCATAATCGGTAAAAATACCTATTGTTCATAACTATGTGTTAGAGTGAGAATTTGATGTTGCCATAGAAGAAAAAAATGATCAGCATGTCATTAAACATAAGAATAAGGGCTGAAATTAAATTTCTGAGCCTAGGGGCAAAATCATAATTTTGTAAAAGTTAGGGGGCAAAAATGTAATTTTTTCATAATGTGATTTTTGGATTGAAATAAATAGTATGAGTGTTAAATGAGCTAAATGTGTTGTTATAGATCAAGAAAGGCGTGGAATCGATCTCGAACGGGGAAGGAAAAGGTTTTAGACTAAATTGCAAAATTTTCATATTTTGCACTGGGGTAAGTTTGTATGTAAATAATACATTAACTTCATTTACATTTTTATATTTCTGCCTATTATATATGTAATTTAGCCGATTTTGAAGCATAAATTGACTATTGGAAAAATGGAAATAAGTAATAGAGAGAGAAATCCCTGTTGTACATTCGGAAAGATTGAATAATATAGATGGAGCGTGGCTAGGTCACATGTATGGTGCCGAGTGCAAATCATGTGTACAAGAAAGCTACGCGATACTATGTAGTAGCTAGGTCACATGTGTGATACGGGAAGTATCCCATGTAGACAAGAGAGCTACGGGAGAGATAAATATAGCTAGGTCGCATGTGTGATTCCAAGTGAAGGACACCATGTAGACAAGAGAGCTACGAGATAAATTGGCTAGGTCACATGGGTGATACTAAGTGTTCACCATGTGTACAAGAGAGCCGAATTATATGAAATATGATGGTGGAGTGTGTGTGTCAAAAACCATCAAGTATCGGGAATTGATCCGAATTGTTCAACGGGATGGCTTTATGGTGACATTGTAATCATGGACCTATACTTGTGATGCATGAAATGTGGTGAAAATGAATTGTGATATGCATGTTAAAATGAGATTAATATAAAGAAAGTGTGAAAGAGTGAATTAGCAATAATACTGTTTTGGAAAGACGCAGTAACGTGAATTTGAAAAATCACCAAAAATACTCGGAATTTAATTAGAGGCTGACTGAGATATGAATTTAAACCTTAACGAGTATATTTTCATGTAAAAGAGACAGAGTAAGTAAAGGAATCTTATATTTTGATAAATTTATATTTTTGTGAGACCTGTTCAAAATGACTACATGATTCCCTGTTCAGACTTTAAAAATTCACCATAAATTGTACAAAAATTATTAAGAGTAATACCTTACATGCATGGATTCCTTATTGAGCCTATTTTTAAGGGAAATAAATGTCATGGTCGTTGGAATTATGTACAGGGAGAAATTTGGTTTCTTAGTGCATAGAGGTTAGGGTAGTGGAACCCTGAAACAGGAGAGAATTTAACTAATAAACTGTACTAATTGGCTTGACCAAAAATTCTAGAAAAAAATTAGTATATAGATATATGAGTCTAGTTTCAAGAAAAATTTACGGAATTAGATTTTGAGTTTCGTAACTCAAGTTATGATTTATTTAGTGAATATGACGCAAGAGCGACAGCTTGACCAAAGTGGAGTAAATAGTGAAATTTAAAGTAGATACACTTAAGTTATTATGTAATCATATTAAATTCTTTATTCATTATTTATATACTTGATTACTAAGCTATAAGCTTACTTTATTTTCTCTCTTTTGTCTTATAGTGTCGTTCAGCTTGCACAGGAGTCAAGGATCGTTGAAGATCTGCCTACACTATCAATATTTTTGGGTATTTGAACTAAACATTTTGAATTATGGCATGTATAGTAGACTTAGTTATTTTGTTACGTGTCATAATTGCCTAGGCTTAAAATATTGGCTACAGTATGTGATCGAGTATTTTGTACAAAGCCATTGAAGTTGGCTAATATTCTTAAAGGCATATGTTATAATGTTTCATGATCCAATTAGATGCCATATTTTTGTCTCGGTTTTATTTAATGGTATATGTTATGTTCTGGTAATACCTCGTACAATATTTCGGTGCGAAATGCGTGTATGGGGCGTTACATTTAATGGTATCAGAGCCAAGGTTTAGTCGATTCTCGGACTAATATGGTGTGTGTAAAAGTCTAGCTATACATGCCATAAATATATTGTGATAGTGTGGTGACTCCTGATTATTTTAAACTGTGTTTTGTTTTAATATGGTAATGGATCCCGGCGTAATCATGCGGTGATGATGTTGCTAGTAATGCACCTCTCTGCACAAGGACCGCTGAGGAAGTAGACTTGAGACATTGAGACAGGGAGATGAGGCTCGGGATGCCTTTCTCGAAATGATGAACAATTGGTACACTGAGTTTATTCGAGCAAACCCAAATGCTCAACCTCCTCCACCCCCTCCCATACCTCAGACGGTTCCTGTAGCTGCTCAAGGCATAGATTTGGTAAGAATGAACAAGCCTCCAGTTGACAAGATTCGAAAACAAGGGGCCGAAGAGTTTAGAGCAAAGATCGATGATGATCCCGATAGAGCGGAGTTCTGGCTTGAAAATTCTACCCGTGTATTTGATAAGCTCTCTTGTACACCCGAGGAGTGCTTAAAGTGTGCTGTATCACTTTTGAGAGATTCAGCCTGCCACTGGTGGAAGACTTTGGTAGCAGTGGTGCCAAAAGAAAGGGTTATTTAGGATTTCTTCCAGGAAGAATTCAGAAAGAAATACATAAATCAGCGATTTATTGATAAAAAATAGAAGGAGTTCCTCGAATTGAAGCAGGGCAAGATGTCTGTGGCAGAGTATGAACACAAATTTGTAAGACTCAGCAAGTATGCCCAGGGATGTGTGTCCACCGAGGCCATTATGTGCAAAAGGTTTAAGGATGGGCTAAATGAGGACATTTAAGTGCTTGTGGGAATTTTGGAGTTAAAAAAATTTGTAATATTGGTTGATCGAGCTCTTAAAGCCGAAGAATTGAACAAAGAAAGAAGAAAAGTTGCTATTGAGGCTCGAGATGCCAGAAAGAGGCCGATAAGCAAGTCATTTCAATCTCAATCAAAGAGGTCCAAAGAGACAAATCCTCGAATGACAATTTCAACTGGGGATTCACATAGAGATCGTGGTAGGGCATATTCAGGGTCTAAAGCTCAAGCTACTTCAGTGGCAAGTGTGGGTAATGTACGATCTAGAAAGCCCGAATGTCAGCAATGTGGCAGGCAACATTATGGTGAGTGTTGGGGAAACGAGCGAGCTTGTTTCAGGTGAGGTTCTCGCGAGCATTTTATCAGAGACTGTCCGGAGAAAGTTAAAGAAGAAAAATTTCAGAGTGCTAGACAGAGTACTACCGCTAGCAGAGGTAGACCACCGAGAAATACTGGAAGTGGAGCTAGAAGTAAAACTGTAATGAAAGATTCAACGACGAGATCAGAAGCTAGAGCGCCTGCTAGAGCTTATACCATACGTGCCCGAGAGGATGCATCATCTCCCGATGTGATTACTGGTACATTTTTTCTTTATGATGCTGTTGTTGTTGCATTGATTGATCCCGGGTCTACTCATTCCTATATTTGTGTGAATTTAGTGTCTAATAAGAAGTTGCTTGTTGAGTTTACTGAGTATGCGATTAAAATGTCGAACCCCTTAGGCCAATATGTGCTAGTTGATAAGGTTTGCAAGAATTGCCTATTAATGATTCAAGGTCACTGTTTTCCGGCTAATTTGATGCTGTTACCATTTGATGAGTTTGATGTTATCTTGGAAATGGATTGGTTGACATTGTATGATGCCAAGGTAAACTGGAAACAGAAAACATTAGAGTTGAAATGTGAAAACGGTGAAATTCTGTGGGTTGAAACAGTTGAATCAAATAAATTGCCTATGGTGATTTCGTGCATGTCTGCACAAAAATACATAAGGAAAGGGTGCGAAGCTTATCTTGCCTATGTAATGAATACTGAAATGTCTGAATTGAAGCTTGAATCAGTGTCGATAGTTTGTGAATTTCCAGATGTGTTTCCAAAGGAATTACCTGGGTTGCCTCCGAACAGAGAGATAGAGTTTGCCATTGATTTGTTACCGGGGACTACACCGATCTCGATTGCTCCATATAGAATGGCTCCAACTGAATTAAGAGAATTGAAGGCTCAGTTGCAAGAGTTAACAGACAAGGGATTTGTGAGACCGAGTTTCTCTCCTTGGGTGCTCCCGTATTGTTCGTAAAGAAGAAAGATGGCTCAATGAGGCTTTGCATTGATTACCGTCAACTCAATAAGGTGACTATAAAGAACAAGTACCCGTTACCGAGGATTGACGATTTATTCGATCAGTTGAAGGGGGCAACAGTGTTTTCAAAGTTCGATTTGAGGTCTGGTTACTACCAGTTGAGAGTTAAGGAGTTGGATGTGCCGAAAATCACCTTTCGAACAAGGTATGGACATTATGAGTTCCTTGTGATGCCTTTCGGCTTAACAAATGCTCCAGCTATATTTATGGACTTGATGAACCGAATTTTTTGACCATATTTGGATAAGTTTGTGGTAGTGTTTATAGATGACATCCTAATCTATTCTCGAGATGAGTCTGAGCGCGCCGAACACTTGAGAACCATATTGAAGATCATAAGAGAAAAGAAACTGTTTGCTAAATTTAGCAAAAGTGAGTTTTGGCTTCGTGAAGTCAGATTTTTGGGACATATAGTCTAAGGTGATGGTATTCGGGTGGATCCGAGCAAAATTTCTGTGATCGTTCATTGGAAACCACCAAAGAATGTATCTGAGATTAGAAGCTTTTTAGGCTTGGTCAGGTATTATAGACGCTTTGTCGAGGGATTTTCGATGATTGCCTCTCCTATGACTAAGTTGCTGCAAAAGAATGTTGAGTTTGAATGGACTGATAAATGTCAGCAGAGTTTTGAAAAGCTGAAAGCACGATTGACTGAAGCACAAATTTTAGTACAGCCCGAGCCCGGGAAGGAGTTCGTAATTTATAGTGATGCATCATTGACGGGCCTTGGATGTGTACTAATGCAAGAGGGTAAAGTGGTAGCTTATGCCTCGAGACAGTTAAAACCGTACGAGAGAAACTATCCACCACATGACTTGGAATTGGTCGCTATTGTCTTTGCCTTGAAGATCTGGCGACATTATTTGTATGGTGAAAGATGTCGAATTTTTACTGATCACAAAAGTTTTAAGTATTTGATGGATCAAAAGGATTTGAATTTGCGACAACGGAGATGGCTTGAATTATTGAAGGATTATGAGCTAGTGATTGATTATCATCCGGTAAAAGTGAATGTAGTTGCTGACGCCTTGAGCAGGAAATCTCTTTTTACTTTGAGAGCCATGAATACGAGGTTAGCAATGTCTGATAATGGGTCAATCTTGGTAGAGATGAGGGTTAAACCGTTATTTCTCCAGCTAATTTGTGATACTCAGAAGAACGATAGTGAGTTACGAACCAAGAGAACTCAATGCGAATCGGGTTACGACTCAGATTTTTGAGTTGGACCAGATGACTGTTTGATGTTTTGAGATAGGATTTGTGTACCGAAAAATGATGAATTGCTTCAGAAAATACTACATGAGGCATATAGTGGTGCTTTTTGTCGATTCACCCCGTAGCACAAAAATGTATAATGATTTAAAGAAGTTATATTGGTGGCCGTGCATGAAAAGGACATTTCTGAATTTGTAACCAAGTGTTTGACTCACAACAAGTAAAAGCCGAGCATCAGTGCCTTCGTGATTACTACAACCGGTAATGGTGCCTGAATGGAAATAGGATAGGATTACCATGGATTTTGTAACCGGGTTGCCTCTGGCTCCTAAAAATAAGGATGCTGTCTGGGTAGTGGTTGATAGGTTAACAAAGTCGACTCACTTTATACCGATGCACGCACGATTACTCACTTGATAAATTAGTGAATTATATATTGTTTGAAATTGTGAGGTTGCACGGGGTACCTATGTCTATAATATCAGATAGAGATCTGAGATTTACCTCGAGATTTGGGAAAAAGTTACAAGAAGATTTGGGCACAAAATTGAACTTTAGTACCGTGTTTCATCCACAAACAAATGGTCAGTCAGAAAGAGTAATCCAGGTACTCAAAGATATGCTTAGATGCTGTGTTTTAGAATTTGAAGGCAGTTGGGAGAAATATCTATCTTTGGTTGAATTTGCCTACAATAACAGTTTTCAGTCAAGTATACAGATGGCACCGTACGAAGCCTTGTATGGTCGCAAGTGTTGGACTCCTTTATATTGGACTGAACTTAGTGAGAAACAGATTCATGGGGTTGATCTAGTTAAAGAAACCGAAGAGAAAGTAAAAGTAATTCGTGATTGCCTGAAAGCTGCTTCAGATGTAGATTTAAAAAGAAAAGAGATTGAATTTCAGGTGGGTGATAAAGTGTTCTTGAAGGTGTCACCATGGAAAAAGATTTTAAGATTTGGCCGGAAAGGCAAGTTGAGTCCGCGTTTTATTGGGCCGTATGAGATTACTGAGAGGATTGGACCAGTGGCATATCGGTTGGCCTTACCGGCAGAGTTAGAAAGAATTCATAATGTGTTTCATGTGTCAATGTTGCGACGTTATCGTTCTGATCCTTCACATGTGATTTCTCCAACAGAAATTGAGATTCGATCGGACTTGACCTATGATGGGGAACCGATTAAGATCTTGGCTCGAGAAGTAAAACAGTTGAGAAAGAAAAATATAGCTTTAGTAAAAGTGTTATAGCAAAGACATTGAGTAGAAGAAGGCACATGGGAACCGGAGGAAGCCATGAGAAAACAGTACCCAAATCTCTTTACGGGTAAGATTTTCAGGGACGAAAATCCCTAAAGGGGGGAGAGCTGTAACAGCCCGATTTAGGGGCAAAATGGAACAGTGGTTTCAAAACCATGAATTTGAGATTTAAAAAAAAATTAAATTGTTATTATAATTATTTTGAGGTTTATGATATGATTGCATGATTGTGTGAAAATTTTGTGATGAAATTCTATGCATAAAGTGCTTAAGTTGAGATTAGGGACTAAATCGAATAATTTACAAAACTTGCATTCTAGAAGTTTTTGGTATGAAATTGCTTTGGAATATTAATAAGGATGCCTCCAATAGCAATTTGATTAATTTCTATGTCTATGGACAAAATTGGACATGGATGGAATTTTTGGAAAGTTTAGTAGTAAGGGCATTTTGGTCATTTAGTTATTAAAATGAATTAAAAACAAAATTAAAAGCCAATTTTTGTCCATCTTCTTCATTAGGCCAAAATTTCAAGGGTTCTCCATAGCTAGGGTTTGTTTCAAGCTTTCAAGCTCAATAGTAAGTGCATTCAAGCCCCGTTTTTAATGTTCTTTACATTTTTGAAATCCTCGTAACTCGGTCAACCTATTTCTACCATTATTTCGAGTTAGGGTTTATGTTTAAAAATTTACCCATGAATGATATGCATGTATTTTGATGTTTTATGGTAGAATATGAATGCTTGAAGTTAGGAGAACGATCTTTTCTAAGTGATTTTTAGCGAAAACGAGTAAAACGGCATAATCGGTAAAAATACCTATTGTTCATAACTATGTGTTAGAGTGAGAATTTGATGTTGCCATAGAAGAGAAAAATGATCAGCATGTCATTGAACATAAGAATAAGGGTTGAAATTAAATTTACGAGCCTAGGAGCAAAATCATAATTTTATAAAAGTTAGGGGGCAAAAATGTAATTTTTCCATAATGTGATTTTTGGATTGAAATAAATAGTATGAGTGTTAAATGAGCTAAATGTGTTGTTATAGATCAAGAAAGGCGTGGAATCGATCTCGAACGGGGGAAGGAAAAGGTTTTGGACTAAATTGCAAAATTTCCATATTTTGCACCGGGGTAAGTTTGTATGTAAATAATACATTAACTTCATTTACATTTTTATATTTCTGCCTATTATATATGTAATTTCGTCGATTTTGAAGCATAAATTGACTATTGGAAAAATGGAAATAAGTAATAAAGAGAGAAATCCCGGTAGTACATTCGGAAAGATTGAATAATATAGATGGAGCGTGGCTAGGTCACATGTATGGTGCTGAGTGCACATCATGTGTACAAGAAAGCTACGCGATACTATGTAGTAGCTAGGTCACATGTGTGATACGGGAAGTATCCCATGTAGACAAGAGAGCTACGGGAGAGATAAATGTAGCTAGGTTGCATGTGTGATTCCAAGTGAAGGACACCATGTAGACAAGAGAGCTACGAGATAAATTGGCTAGGTCACATGGGTGATACTAAGTGTTCACCATGTGTACAAGAGAGCTGAATTATATGAAATATGATGGTGGAGCTGTGTGCTGAAACCATCAAGTATCGGGAATTGATCCGAA
The DNA here is from genome assembly GCA_025698475.1 of Gossypium anomalum. Taxonomy (NCBI): domain Eukaryota; kingdom Viridiplantae; phylum Streptophyta; class Magnoliopsida; order Malvales; family Malvaceae; genus Gossypium; species Gossypium anomalum. The sequence goes on along the minus strand of CM046960.1, from coordinate 33,036,618 downwards.
TTGTTCAACGGGATGGCTTTATGGTGACATTGTAATAATGGACCTATACTTGTGATGTATGAAATGTGGTGAAAATGAATTGTGATATGCATGTTAAAATGAGATTAATATAAAGAAAGTGTGAAAGAGTGAATTAGCAATAATACTGTTTTGGACAGACACAGTGACGTGAATTTGAAAAATCACCAAAAATAGTGAGAATTTATTTAGAGGCTTAATAAGATATTAATTTAAACCTTAATGAGTCTATTTTCATGTAAAAGAAACAGAGTAAGTAAAGGAATCTTATATTTTGAGAAATTTATATTTTCGTGAGACCTGTTCTGAATGACTACATGATTCCCTGTTTAGAATTTAAAAATTCACCATAAATTGTAAAAACAATATTAAGAGTAATACCTTACATGCATGGATTCCTTATTGAGTCTATTTTTAAGAGAAACAAACTTCATGGTTGTTGGAATTATGTACAGGGAGAAATTTGGTTCGTAGTGCACAGAGGTTAGGGTAGTCGAGCCCTGAAACAGGGGAGATTTTAACTAATAAACTGTACTAATTGGATTGACCAAAAATTCTAGAAAACAATTAGTAAGTATATATATGAGTCTAATTTCAAGAAAAATTTACGGAATTAGATGTCGAGTTTCGTAACTCAAGTTATGATTTATTTAGTGAATATGACGCAGGAGTGACAACTTGACCAAAGTGGAGTAAATAGTGAAATTTAAAGTAGATACACTTGAGTTATTATGTAATCATATTAAATTCTTTATTCATTATTTATATACTTGCTTACTAAGCTATAAGCTTACTTTCTTTTCTCTCTTTTGTCTTATAGTGTCGTCCAGCTTGCACAGGAGTCAAGGATCGTTGAAGATTTGCCTACAGTATCAATATTTTTGGTTATTTGAGCTAAACATTTTGAATTATGGCATGTATAGTAGGCTTAGTTATTTTGTTACGTGTCATAATTGCCTAGGCTTAAAATATTGGCTACAGTATGTGATCGAGTATGTTGTACAAAGCCATTGAAGTTGGCTAATATTGTTAAAGGCATATGTTATAATGTTTCATGATCCAATTAGATGCCATATTTTTGTCTCGGTTTTATTTAATGGTATGTGTTATGTTCTGGTAATACCTCGTACACTGTTTCGGTGTGGAATGCGTGTATGGGGCGTTACAGGAACAGGGTTTGAGGTGCTACCGAACTTAACCTTAACCAATCTTAAGAAATCGGGCCATAAAAATTTGATCAATTTAAAACCTTTCATTTCAATTTGTCCTTTAATAGGGCTTGCGTGGCCTAAAACATACATTCAAGGTAGTTCAGAACCAAATCGAGGGCTTAAGAAAAACTCGGAGAATTTCATTCTTTAAGGCTCCACATGCCCGTGTGCTAGGGACACGCCCATGTCCCGTACCTGTGTGGCCAATTTAATTCCATAATTTTTCATAAAACAATTGCAGACTTCACACGGCCTGGACACACGCCCGTGTCCTTTGCCCGTGTCCTCTCACACGACCATGACACGCTCGTGGCGCAGCCGGTGTGCAAAAACCTGGGTGTTCTGTTTCTGACGTCAGCATCACACGACCATGGTACACGCCCGTGTACTAGGCCGTGCCCTTCTACACGGCTGAGACACACAGCCTTGTCTCTACCCGTGTGGCCATTACCATGCATTCTGACTTGAAATTTCTAAGTGCAGGGGACACACGACCTTCTCACACGCCTATGGGGCTGTCCATGTGTCACACACGGCCTAGAAACACGCCCGTGTGTCTACCCGTGTGGACAATATGAAGCTATCTACCAAGCCTCATTGCCACCCTAGTGTACATATTCTCATGTCAATAACAACCAATACCAAAACAAGCATAATAGACATTCATTCAACCATGAAGATGCATCTTTTATAGACTCAAAATGGATGTTAGCCCTCATTCAAGGTTTAATGTAGAGAGTGGAATCTATTCTAGACCAACACATTTGGCCAATTCTTAGGACACAAAATAATAAGGTCTAACCCTATACATGCCATAATAAAAAATATAAATCCTACTATATCGAGTATTATGGCTAATAGTGTGATCGATATCTCTGACTTCAAGGGATCCTCGAGCTAGTTAAGCGGCACTGAAAGAAAAAGGGAAAGGAAAGAGAGTAAGTATAAAGCTTACTAAGTTGCATATAAATAAATAAACAACAACAATTTCACCATTAGTCATCATACTCATAGTTCAAAGGTAAGCATAAACTTGACTTACTCATTTCCGACAACTCAAGTCACATTTTCTAATTTGAGTTCATTACTCATGCATACCAATTAGGTACTTGTACCACTCACAACATTATTATACTTTCCTTATTAATAACTTTCATAACCTTTAAAGTTGAACCTTTCGGAATACTATCGAATATTCTATAAGCCTCAAACATGGGATAAGTTGTCGACGCCATGTCCCAGACAATGTGTAATATCCCGAATTAGGGCCTAATCGGAATAGTGGTTTTGTGACCACAAATCTGAGATAGAAATAATTATTTTATAATTATTTTGAGGTTTATGATATGATTACATGATTGTGTGAAAATTTCGTGAAGAAATTCTATGCCTAAAGTGTTTAAATTGAAAGTAGGGACTAAATCGAATAAGTTGCAAAATTTGCATTCTAGAAGTTTTTAGTATGAAATTGCATTGAAATATTAATTAGGAGGTCTTAAATAGCAATTTGACTAATTTAAGTTCATGGACAAAATTAGGACATGGAAGGAATTTTTGGAAAGTTTAGTAGTAAGGGCATTTTGGTCATTTAGTTATTAAAATGAATTAAAAACAAAATTAAAAGCCAATTTTTGTCCATCTTCTTCATTAGGCCGAAATTTCAAGGGTTCTCCATAGCTAGGGTTTGTTTCAAGCTTCCAAGCTCCATAGTAAGTGATTCCAAGCCCCGCTTTTAATGTTCTTTACGTTTTAAGATCCCGATAACTCGATTAAGCTTATGTTAGCAATAATTTAACCTAGGGTTTATATTTGGAAAAATACCCATAGGTAAAATTTGCGTATTTTGATGTTTTATGATAGAATATGAAGTTTTAAATTATGTTAGACAACTTGTACTACTCGATTTTAAGCAAAAACGAGTAAAAGGGCTTAATCGGTAAAAATACCTAATAGTCACAAGTACATGTTAGAGTGAGAATTTGATGTTGCCACAGAAGAGAAAAGTGATCAGCATGTTGTAAAACATAAGAATAAGGAATAAAGTTTAATCCCGAGCCTAGGGGCAAAAATGTAAATATGTAAAAATTTAGGGGTAAAATTGTAATTTTGCCAAAATTTGAGTTAAGGATTAATTTGATAATGTGAGTATTAAATAAGCTAAATGTGTTATTATAGATCAAGAGAAACGGGAATCAAGTCGCGATCGAGGAAAAGAAAAGATTGTGGACTAAATTGCAAAATCTTTATATTTTGGTACCAAGGTAAGTTCATGTGTAAATAATATAGTATAATTGTTTTTTTTTTTAAATTATTGATGTTAATTATATGATATGCTGATTTTTATCATGAAATATATGCTTTGTGGTTATTTTCGAATAAAATGCAAATTATTTGTATTATTTGTTAAATATAAAGTGTTACCGAGTATTGGTTTCTGGTATTTTTACTAATATGGCAAGGATATGTGTTCGAGGAAAATCCCGTTTGAACCTTAGGAATAGATTAGGATACAAGTGACATGTCACTAGGATGGTTGAGCATCCGAGCTCGTTGAGTTGAGTCCGAGTTCACTTATGGATGCGAATGTCCGAACTCGTTGAGTTGAGTCCGAGTTCGTGAGATGTAACTAGGCATCCGAGCTCGTTGAGTTGAGTCTGAGTTCACTTATGGATGCGAATGTCCGAACTCGTTGAGTTGAGTCCGAGTTCGTGAGATGTAACTAGGCATCCGAGCTCGTTGAGTTGAGTCCGAGTTCACTTATGGATGCGAACGCCCGAGCTCATTGAGTTGAGTCCGAGTTCGCTTATGGGCGGGTTACATGATTGCTTGATTGCATATATGGCACTTATGTGCAAGTTATCCATGTATCCGAATTATATTCCGATGTGTTCAACGGGTAAAGTTATACTCAAATGGAGGAATATTCGAGATGTAAAGAGACGTATTGGTAAGTGATGTGAAATGGATATTTTGGACAGTATGTATTTAACCCTCGGGTTGAGTATTGATACAATCACGATAAGGTAATAAGATGATGAAAAATGATTAGAAATGTGATATGTGTTTTAGTGATGCATGCTAATGTTGATTGGTATGACCGTTTGTTATGTTACTTATTATTTGCATATGAACTTACTAAGCATTTATGCTTACTCCCTCCTTCTTACTCATTTTAGTTTTGGACAAGCCACTTCGTGAGTCTCGGATAGGTCGAAGGCTCAATCACACTATCCTAAGACTTTTGGTAAATGGCTTGTAAATTTAAGTATGGCATGTATAGCAATATACCTATTTTGTGTAAATGATCTTATGATATGGTGATGGAATGCTTGAGAAAATGTTTGATAATGATAAATTATGAAAATGGTTAGTTTAGATTATGTTTGATATTAAGGAAAATTATTAAAATACTTAGTGCATAAAAACTCATAAAAGGGATGAAATTTGCCATAAATAGAGTACTGCAGCAACACTGACACGAGTTTGAAAATTTACTAAAAATCATAGAAATTTAATTTGATGATGGAGTACATATCAAATTGAAGATTATTATTTCTAGTTTCACATGAAAAAAATAAAACAGGTAAAGGAATTATATGTTAAAAGATATTTGAATTTTGGTGAAACAGGGTCATAGCAGTTTCTGAATCCCCTGTTCCAAATTTAGAAATTCACCATAAATTGTAAAGATATAATTAGGTGGTGTATTTTATATCCTCAGAATCCTTATTGAGTCTAGTTTTAGTAGAAATAAACCTCATAGTCATATAAATTTTTTACAGAGAGAAATGTGGTTCGTAGTAAACAGAGGTCAAACCAGTCAAGTCCTTAAACAGGGGTAACTTTAACTAATAAACTGTACTAATTGGCTCAACCAAAAATTCTAGAAAAAAATTAGTAGATAGGTATATGAGTCTATATTCAAGGAAAATTTACGGATCTTGATTTCTAGTTTCGTAAATTGAGATATGATTTTTCTTGTGACTATGACGCAAGTAGCTTAAAAGCTGTGAATGTAGAAACAAATAATCCAAAGTTCTAAAAATGTTAAATTAAGCTTAGTAACACCTCATACTCGATTTCGGCGACGGTCTCGGGTGTGGGGGCGTTACATTAAGTGGTATCAGAGTAGGTTTAGTCGGTTCTCGGACTACGTATTGTATGTACGGATTTTGCTATACATGCCACATGTATAAATTGTGATAGTGTGATGACTTCTGACCATTTAAATGATTTTTTTTTATAGTAAATGGATCCCGATCCAGCTGCGGCAGAAGAAGTAGAGAGTAATGCGCCAGCCCACTGAAGGAGCAAAGACTGATCGAAAATCCACCTCCTACTGTTGGTCGGGAGGAGGAGAAAGGGGTTGGGAAGCCTTTCTCCAAATGATGAGTGCATGGTACACCGAGTTCGCTCGTCACGAACCCAAATGTACAACCTCCCCACCTCCCCAATTCTCTCAACCTGCACTCGACGCCTCAAGGTATGGATCTAATGAAATTTCACGAACTCCAGTTGATAGAATTCGCAAGCAAGGGGACGAATAATTTAAAGCAAATATTGATGATGATGCCGAGAAAGCAGAGTTCTGGCTTGAAAATTCTATCCGGGTATTTGACGAATTATCTTGTACACCTGAAGAATGCTTGAAATGTGCTATATCTTTGTTGAGGGATTCAGCTTATAATTGGTGGAAGACTTTGATTTCAGTGGTACCGAAAGAGAAAATAACTTGGGAATTCTTTCAAGAAGAGTTTCGGAAGAAATATATTAGTGAAAGATTTATTGATCAGAAGCGTAAAGAATTTCTTGAGCTGAAGCAAGGTAATATCACGGTTATAGAATATGAAAGAGAGTTTGTTCGATTAAGTAAGTATGCAAGAGGGTATGTTCCTACAGAGGCCAAGATGTGCCGACGATTTGAAGACGGGCTCAACGAAGACATCAAGGTATTTGTTGGAATTCTTGAATTAAAAGAAATGGTAGTATTGGTTGATCGAGCTTGTAAGGCCGAAGAATTACTTAAAGAAAAGAAAAAGGTAGAGGCTGAGACTAGAAATTGGAAGAAAAGACCGATGAGTAGTTCATTTTCACAGCAACCTGGAAAGTCAAGGAATATGAATCCTCGTTCCCAAGCTTCAGCTGGGCAATCATATGGGAATTATAAGAAGCAAAATGTGGGTCCTAAATCCCGCACTACTTGCAGAATTGAGTGTAGGGAACTCGAGATTTGTTAAACCCGAGTACCAAATGTGTGTGGTAGAAATCATTTTGGTCCGTGTAGAGTAAATGAATGTTTTCGATGTTGTTCTCCTGATCATTTTATTAGAGATCGCCAGAGAGAGAGTGAAAAAAATTTGAGAATACAAAAACAAGTGGGGCGATTCAAGAGAAAGATATCCAAGAAAAGTTGGGAGCGAAGCAAGCGGTAAGAATGTAGCCGTGATGCACCAGTTAGACTCAAGGAAGGGCTCAGCTAGAACTTATGCTATTAAAGCGCGTGAAGATGCTTCCTCACCGATGTGATTACGGTACATTTTCTCTATAATGTTAATGTTATTGCTTTGATTGATCCCGTTCTACTCATTCATATGTATGCATGAAATTGGTATCTAGTATGAATATACCGTTGAGAACACAGAATTTATGATTAGAGTGTCGAATCCGTTAGGCAAATGTGTGACTATTGATAAAGTATGTAAGAAATGTCCTTTAATGATTCGGGATCATTACTTTCCGCCAACTTGATGTTGTTGCCGCTTTGATGAGTTTGATGTTATTTTGGGTATGGATTGGTTGACATTGCATGATGCTAAAATAAATTGCAAAGAAAAGGTTATAGAATTAAAGTGTGAAAATGGTGAAACTCATGGGTTGAATCGGATAAATCGAGGCATTACCTAGTGTGATTTCTTCAATGTCGGCTCAAAGATATCTGAGAAAGGGTTATGAAGCTTATTTGGCGTATGTAATTAATATAAAAGAAGTTAAAAAGAAAGTTGAATCAGTGCCGGTTGTGTGTGAATTTGCGGACGTATTTCCAGAAGAATTGCCGGGTTTGCCTCCAAATCGTGGAAGTAGAATTTGGTATTGATTTGATACCGAACAACTCGATTTCGATTCCTATAGAATGGCACCAAAGAGAGTTGAAGGAATTAAAGTTGCAGTTGCAAGAGTTGACTGATAAAGGTTTTATGAGACCAAGTTTTTCACCTTGGGGTGCTCCCGTGTTATTTGTGAAAAAGAAGGATGGTTCTATGAGGTTGTGTGTTGATTATCACCAGTTAAACAAGGTGACAATCAAAAATGTATATCCGTTGCCAAGAATTGATGATTTGTTTGATCACCTAAAAGGAGCGACATGGTTTTCAAAGATTGACTTGAGATCCGGGTATTACCAATCATGGGTAAAAGAGTCGGATGTGCCTAAAATCGCTTTTAGAACAAGGTATGGTCATTATGAATTTTTAGTTATGCCATTCGGGTTGACAAATGCTCTCATTGTGTTTATGGATTTAATGAATCGCATATTCCACCATACTTGGACAAATTTGTTGTGGTGTTTATAGATGATATTTTAATTTATTCAAAAGATGATACAGAGCATGCTGAGCATTTGAGGATAGTTTTACAAACTTTGAGAGATAAGCAGCTGTATGCTAAGTTTAGTAAAAGTGAATTTTGGCTACGGGAAGTTGGATTTTTGGGTCATATTGTTTCAGGTGATGGTATACGGGTTGATCCTAGTAAAATTTCAGCCATTGTTGATTGGAAACCACCGAAAAATGTAACTGAAGTTAGAAGTTTCTTGGGGCTAGCTGGGTATTATCGGCGGTTTGTAAATGGATTTTCTATAATTGCTGCTCCTATAACTAGATTACTCCGAAAGGATGTTAAATTTGAATGGACGGAAGAATGTCAACAGAGTTTTAAAGAATTGAAAAAGTTATTAACAGAGGCACTAGTGTTAGTACAAATTCCAATCGTAAAGAATTTGTGGTGTATAGTGATGCTTCTCTAAATGGTTTGGGGTGTGTGCTCATGCAAGAAGGAAAAGTGGTGGCATATGCTTCGAGGCAGTTAAAACCTCATGAGAGGAATTATCCTACTCACGATTTGGAATTGGCTACGGTGGTGTTTGCTTTGAAAATTTGGCGACATTATTTGTATGGTGAAAAGTGCCGGGTATATACCGACCATAAAAGTCTTAAGTACTTGATGTCACAAAAAGACTTGAATTTAAGATAGCGAAGATGGTTGGAGTTATTGAAAGATTACGAGCTTGTTATTGATTATCATCCGGGAAAAGCGAATGTGGTTGCTAATGCTTTGAGCGAAAGTTACTTTTGCTTGCTTTGAGAGCTATGAACACTCGGTTAAAGGTATCGATGATGGTTCGATTCTAGCAGAGTTAAGAGCAAGACCGATGTTTTTACAAGAGATTTGTGAAGCTCGTAAAAATGATCAAGATTTGCAAGCCAAGAGAAAACAAAGTGAAGTTGATATAGAGTCGATTTCGAATTGGTTCTAATGGATGTTTAATGTTTAAAGATCGGATTTGTGTACCAAAGAATGAGGAATTGATTCAAAAGATCCTGCAGAAGCACATAGTGGTTATTTCTTGATTCATCCGGTAGTACGAAAATGTATAATGACTTGAAGAAAATGTATTGGTGGAATGGAATGAAAAGAGATATATCGAGTTTGTGTCCAAATGCTTAATTTGTCAACAGTGAAAGTTTGAACACCAAGTGCCTTCGGGATTACTTCACCTATCATGGTTCTGAATGGAAATGGGATCGAATTACCATGGATTTTATATCGTGGTTGCCGTTAACTCCGAGGAAGAAAAATGCCATCCGGGTAATAGTTGATGGATCGACTAAATCGGCTCATTTTATTCCTAGATGCGTGCAGATTATTCTCTTAATAAGTTGGCTGAATTGTATATCCGTGAGATTGTTAGACTTCATGGAATACCTTTGTCAATCATTTCGGATAGAGATCCGAGATTTACTTCACGGTTTTGGCAAAAGTTGCAAGAAGCATTAGGTACAAAGTTAAATTTTAGCACTGGCTTTTCATCCACAAACTAATGGACAATCGAAAAGAGTAATTCGATTCTTGAAGACATGCTCGGATGTTGTGTATTGGAATTTCAAGGAAGTTGGGAAAGATATTTGCCGTTGGTAGAATTTGCTTACAACAATAGTTATCAGACGAGCTTGAAAATGGCACCTTATGAAGCATTGTATGGTCGTAAGTGTCGAACGCCTTTGTATTGGACTGAGCTCAAGGAAAATCAGATTTATGGAGTTGATCTAATAAAAGAAACTGAAGAAAAGGTGAAAGTGATTCAAGATTGTTTGAAAGTCGCTTGAGATAGACGTAAATCGTATGCAGATTTGAAGAGAAAAGAGATTGAATATCAAGTTGGTGACAAAGTGTTTTTGAAAGTATCCCCGTGGAAGAAAGTCCTTAGATTTGGATGGAAGGGCAAATTAAGTCCGTGTTTTATTGGGCCGTATGAAGTAATTGAAAAAGTTGGACCGGTAGCATATCGGCTAGCATTACCACCTGAATTAGAGAAGATTCATGATGTGTTCCACGTATCTATGTTACGTCGGTATCGTTCGGATCCTTCACATGTAGTTTCACCGACAGAAATTGAACTACAACTAGATATGACCTACGAAGAAAAACCGATTAAGATTTTAGCTCGAGAGGTCAAACAACTAAGGAATAAAAATGTTGCACTTGTGAAGGTGTTGTGGCAAAGGCATGGAATAGAAGAAGCTACATGGGAATCTGAAGAAACTATGAGAAATCAATACCCACATTTGTTTACCGGTAAGATTTTCGAGGACGAAAATCCTTAAAGGGGGGAGAGTTGTAATATCCCGAATTAGGGCCTAATCGGAGTAGTGGTTTCGTGACCACAAATCTGAGATAGAAATAATTATTTTATAATTATTTTGAGGTTTATGATATGATTACATGATTGTGTGAAAATTTCGTGTAGAAATTCTATGCCTAAAGTGTTTAAATTGAAAGTAGGGACTAAATCGAATAAGTTGCAAAATTTGCATTCTAGAAGTTTTTTAGTATGAAATTGCATTGAAATATTAATTAGGAGGTCTTAAATAGAAATTTGACTAATTTAAGTTCATGGACAAAATTAGGACATGGAAGGAATTTTTGGAAAGTTTAGTAGTAAGGGCATTTTGGTCATTTAGTTATTAAAATGAATTAAAAACAAAATTAAAAGCCAATTTTTGTCCATCTTCTTCATTAGGCCGAAATTTCAAGGGTTCTCCATAGCTAGGGTTTGTTTCAAGCTTCCAAGCTCCATAGTAAGTGATTCCAAGCCCCGTTTTTAATGTTATTTACGTTTTTAAGATCCCGATAACTCGATTAAGCTTATGTTAGCAATAATTTAACCTAGGGTTTATATTTGGAAAAATACCCATAGGTGAAATTTGTGTATTTTGATGTTTTATATAGAATATGAAGTTTTAAATTATGTTAGACAACTTGTACTACTCGATTTTAAGCAAAAACGAGTAAAAGGGCTTAATCGGTAAAAATACCTAATAGTCACAAGTACATGTTAGAGTGAGAATTTGATGTTGCCGCAGAAGAGAAAAGTGATCAGCATGTTGTAAAATATAAGAATAAGGAATAAAGTTTAATCCCGGGCCTAGGGGTAAAAATGTGAATATGTAAAAGTTTAGGGGTAAAATTGTAATTTTGCCAAAATTTGAGTTAAGGATTAATTTGATAATGTGAGTATTAAATAAGCTAAATGTGTTATTATAGATCAAGAGAAACGAGAATCAAGTCGCAATCGAGGAAAAGAAAAGATTGTGGACTAAATTGCAAAATCTTTATATTTTGGTACCAAGGTAAGTTCATGTGTAAATAATATAGTATAATTGTTTTTTTTAAATTATTGATGTTAATTATATGATATGCTGATTTTTATCATGAAATATATGCTTTGTGGTTATTTTCGAATAAAATGCAAATTATTTGTATTATTTGTTAAATATAAAGTGTTACCGAGTATTGGTTTCGGTATTTTACGGAATATGGCAAGGATATTTGTTCGAGGAAAATCCTGTTTGAACCTTAGGAATAGATTAGGATACAAGTGACATGTCACTAGGATGGTTGAGCATCCGAGCTCGTTGAGTTGAGTCCGAGTTCACTTATGGATGCGAATGTCCGAACTCGTTGAGTTGAGTCCGAGTTCGTGAGATGTAACTAGGCATCCGAGCTTGTTGAGTTGAGTCCGAGTTCACTTATGGATGCGAATTTCTGAACTCGTTGAGTTGAGTCCGAGTTCATGAGATGTAACTAGGCATCCGAGCTCGTTGAGTTGAGTCCGAGTTCACTTATGGATGCGAACGCCCGAGCTCGTTGAGTTGAGTCCGAGTTTGCTTATGGGCGGGTTACATGATTGCTTGATTGCATATATGGCACTTATGTGCAAGTTATCCATGTATCCGAATTATATTCCGATGTGTTCAACGGGTAAAGTTATACTCAAATGGAGGAATATTCGAGATGTAAAGAGACGTATTGGTAAGTGATGTGAAATGGATATTTTGGACAGGTATGTATTTAACCCTCGGGTTGAGTATTGATACAATCACGATAAGGTAATAAGATGATGAAAAATGATTAGAAATGTGATATGTGTTTTAGTGATGCATGCTAATGTTGATTGGTATGACCGCTTGTTATGTTACTTATTATTTGCATATGAACTTACTAAGCATTTATGCTTACTCCCTCCTTCTTACTCATTCTAGTTTTGGACAAGCCACCTTCGAGAGTCGGGATAGGTCGAAGGCTCAATCACACTATTCTAAGACTTTTGGTAAATGGCTTGTAAATTTAAGTATGGCATGTATAGCAATATACCTATTTTGTGTAAATGATCTTATGATATGGTGATGGAATGGTTGAGAAAATGTTTGATAATGATAAATTATGAAAATGGTTAGTTTAGATTATGTTTGATGTTAAGGAAAATTATTAAAATACTCAATTGCATAAAAACTCATAAAAGGGATGAAATTTGCCATAAATAGAGTATCTGCAGCACACTCGACACGAGTTTGAAAATTTACTAAAAATCATAGAAATTGAATTTGGTGATGGAGTACATATCAAATTGAAGCTTATTATGTCTAGTTTCACATGAAACAAATAAAACAGGTAAAGAAATTATATGTTAAAAGATATTTGAATTTTGGTGAAACAGGGTCATAGCAGTTTCTGAATCCCCTATTCAAACTTTAGAAAAGATATAATTAGGTGGTGTATTTTATATACTCAGAATACTTATTGAGTCTAGTTTTAGTAGAAATAACCTCATAGTCATATGAATTTTGTACAGAGAGAAATGTGGTTCGTAGTAAACAGAGGTCAAACCAGTCAAGTCCTGAAACAGGGGTAACTTTAGCTAATAAACTGTACTAATTGGCTCAACCAAAAATTCTAGAAAAAAATTAGTAGATAGGTATATGCGTCTAGATTCAAGGAAAATTTACGGATCTTGATTTCGAGTTTCGTAACTCGAGATATGATTTTTCTTGTGACTGTGATGCAAGTAGCTTAAAAGCAGTGAATGTAGAAACAAATAATCCAAAGTTCTAAAAATGATAAATTAAGCTTAGTAACACCTCATACTCGACTCCGGCGACGGTCTCGGGCGTGGGGGCGTTACACAAGGTCTTAGACTGGCTATCTTCATTGAGGCCGATGCATGTCCCTGACATGTCTTACACTAGCACTCGTCTCAATGCCGACGCCATGTCCCAGACATGGTGTTACACTGGTTCTCATTATGTGGCGGATGCATTTAACACCCTTAACTCGTATCCGTCGCCAGATTAGGGTTATGAAGCATTACTGGACAAAAACATAATCTCAAACATTCACATATTCATGCAAGTCATATTCATACATATTAAGCACATGGCTAATTAAATGTAATACATGCATTATTAACACATTGTAATTAGGAATCATACCTCAAATTTTAACCAAATCCATGACATTCAAACAATCATATTTTCAACCTAATAATCATACGCATCTTCAACTAAATAATAATATCACAAATCATTTATTCATTAGCAAATATCTTCAAACATATATACTTTCATTATAAACCAAAACATTATGGCAAGCTTCATTCGAATACACAACATGTACGTGTATATATATATACATAAATAATTAACATCTTGTTAAAATTCATATAACTCCCAAAATGCATTATTACTCAAATCACTATTCATTTGGTAAATATCTTTATCTCTTTTACAATCTATATTAAACAACTAATCACTTAAATACACACACACTTTACATGCAAACCGAACTAAGTTCTTTTCATAAAAACAAAACATACACTATATCATGCATATCAAAATATATACTCTAAATGAGCTTAACATATGAACTTATGTTTATAACTAAATGAACATGTGCCATAATCGAATTATCCAACACAACCAAGTTTAATAAACCATTTCCAAGCTATTTCCAAATCGTATATCACCAATCACATTTACTTTTCATTCATTTCACATAACTTTAAAATCAAAATGGAATAAACCATTGCCAAACTTAACCACATCCAAACTTTGAAATTAAGCTATATTCGCATGGCTAAGTTTATACATATAAAAAATTTAACAAAATACTTATTAGCCTATACATGCCATAAGTTTGAAAATAGACTTTTAAATGTACTGAAAGCTGACGATAGTGTGGATGACTTTGATAATGATCCCCGAGCTCGTGACTTACAACCAAAATCCATAAAACAAAGTAACAAAACACACAGAGTAAGCTAACTTAGCTTAGTAAGCTTTAAGCAAAATAAACAACTCAATGAATATTCAAAATATTCAAACTAACCGAATTATATCAATAATATTATACTTTAATATAATAAGATACCTTGGCCGAATGTTCAAAATCAAATATATGTCACCACATATATATTTCCTATATAGCCGATTATACAAGAGCAAATATATTATCACATAGGCACTTACTTATATGGCCGAATACACAAGATTCTTTATAAACTCACATGTGGCCAAATATAAAATTAAATAAAACATCACATGTACCCTATAGTTCAAATTAAATAGAACATCACATATGGCCGAATATGCACATTCAAGATAAGTTCACATATGCCCGGATACATAAATTCAATATAAACTCATATGTAATCGAATATTCAAGTTCAATATAAGCTTACATATACTTACCTATGTGGCCGAACATATACAATGTCATTCAACTCAATTTCACTTGCTCAATATCCATAATAACTTGAACTCTTATAATCATAGACTTGAAAACAAATCACCGGTATAAAACCTGCTAGGCATAAGCCTGAATTACACACCGACACAAAGCCTGCTAGACCCAAGGTCTGATATTTATTCACCGGCAATAAGCCTGCTAGGCACGAAGCCCGATCAATGTCACCAGCACAAAGCTTGCTAGGCTCAAAGCTTGAATATTCAAATCATAGAATCATTCCACAACATTTCACATATCGAATAGTTCAATATTCTATGTAACACATACACACTTTCAGGGTTTTCAAATCAATCGAATAAAACTCAATTACATTAAATCATTGAGATATATATATATATATATATATATATATATATATATCACATTTGGCTAACATAATAATAGATTATAAAGTTTGTATCATCATAGTAAAACATTCTATGTTTAAAATAAACCATGTTTAACTGCTTAAAGATTTACCTCAAATATCGACGGACGTTACAAAACGGCTATTCGACTATTTTTATTTTTCCCTGATCCAAGTCCGGTTTCCTTTGTTCTTGATCTATATAATTTCAAATTAACCTTATTTAAACAAAATTTCATTCAATTTAATCCAACAACATATAAATGAGTAAATTACCATTTTACCCCTAACATTTCATACTTTTACAAATTAGTCCTAATTGCACAAAACACAAAATACTCAAAATCTCACAACAATATAGTTGAGCTGAATTTTCCATATAACCATACTAGTCCATATATTTCATCTTTTTCACATTTTAATCCCTCAATTTATTATTTTTGTAATTTAGTCCTACTAACTCAAAATCATCAAAATCTCCAATACAAAATATGTTAATCTAAAACGTATTTTTGATATTTCATCATCAAACATCACAAAACACAAATATTCATCAATGGCATAACACAAAATATTCACTGAAATAAAAAATTCAAACATGGGTCAGGTAGTATTCGAAGCAACGATCTCAAAAACGTAAAAATTATCAAAAACCGAAACAAAACATACCTTAAAATTGAATCAACAATGGCCGAATACCTTGGTTCTTTTTCTTTTCTTTCTTCTTTTATTTTCGCAATCACAAAGTATTATGAAACTTTATTTTATTTATTTAACTTATGATATATTATATGTTATTTCATAAGTTACCATTATGACCTTTATAAATTAATACAAACCATTATACATAAAGGTCATAGCCGTCCATGCTAATATTAAAAGGAAAAATTGCAACATAATTACACCATATTAAAAAGCCACTATCAATTCAACCTTTATGAATTAAACTATCAAGATTTCAACTTCCGCGATTAAGTCCTTTTTATCAAATTAAGCATACAAACAATCAAATTTTCGTATGAAACTTTCACACATTCAAATTCACATATAATAAACATGAAAAATAATATTTAAATATTTTTTTTACTCAGATTCGTGGTCCCAAAACCACCATTTCGATTAGGGTCTAAATTAGACTATTACAATGCATGTCCCAGACATATCTTACACTGGCGGACAAATAAGTTGAATGTCGTGGCATGAATATCTGGTTTGTTTACTAGGGTTCCAATGGGATCTTTCTATTATCTCAATCATTAATATGTATTCTCAGTTCACAATCTAGCAATTCATAATATATCAAACCAATAACAATTAAAATACATGCATTAACAATGTAGTTATATTATTTACATACAACTTACCTCGGATTACAAAATACACACGACTAGTCGGTTTAGTCGATTTGCTTGGCTTTCCCCTGGTCTAGGTTCGAATTTGGAAAATCTTGATCTATAATAACAAAATGCACTCATGTAGTCACTAATTACAATTAGGTAATCATAAATTCATATCTTTGGTAAAATGACCATTTTGCCCCTAGACCTTGGCAAAACGACCATTTTGCCTCTATGCTCGAAAATTAATTTTTATCAAATTTCTTCGTATCTCAAGCCTAGCCGAACCTTTTTTACTCTTATAGCAACTTCAAATTCTCACTATTTCACATGTTTATCAACTATTTTACAACTTATGCATAATAGCCCCTTTAGGTGTTTTCATGCTAATACCTTTCACAAAAGTTGTTTATAACTCAACTAGGACTCATATTCTTCCATTAAAACTCAGCAAATATCATAAATCCATTCATGGAAAAACCCTAAACTCTTAATCATTTTGCAAAATAGACCCCTCATTTGAAAGCTTATGCTTTAAGGAGTCAAAAAATGAGAAAATCATCAACAAGGGACATGGAAATCACTTACTTGTTGGGGTGATAAATTGCTGAAATTTCAAAGCTTCAAAAACCCCTCTTTTGCTGATGATATTTTCAGTGGAGAAAGAAATGGGAAGAAGATGATATCATTTTTTTCTTTATTTTAGTCCAAATAAGTCACCTAACATACCAAACATAAAAATTTTGTCCCTCTTTGACTCTATGGCCAGCCAAGCACTCTAAAAAAGGTCTAATTGCCCTTTAAGGACCTCCAATTTTAATTCTCTAGTTATTTAACACATTTTGGCACTAAATTGCAACTTTTACCTTTTATGCGATTTAGTCCTTTTTCGCAATCGGGCTCACAAACATCAAAATTGACTCACCAAATTTTCCATACACTAATATAATCATGTCATGACTCCATAATAATAATAAAATAAATTTTCTAACTTCGAATTTGTGGTCCCAAGACCACTGTTCCAACTAGGCCCTAAATCGGGCTGTTACATTTCTCCCTTTTAGGGATTTTTGTCCTTGATCTTACCGGTGAGTAAATTCGGGTACTGCTCTCTCAAAGACTCCTCAGGTTCCCATGTGGCTTCCTCGACCCCATGTCTATGCCACAAAACCTTCACAAGTGGTATATTTTTATTTCTTAACTATTTGACCTCTCGAGCCAAAATCTTGACGGGCTCTTCACCATAAGTCATATCCGGAAGAATCTCATCTTCAGTTGGCGCAATTACATGCGAAGGGTTGATCTATACCGGCATAACATGGAAACATGAAACACATCGTGAATCTTTTCCAACTCTAGCGGCAATTCCAAGCGTTAGGCAACAGGCCCTACCCTCTCGATAATCTCATAACGTCCTATGAAACGAGGACTCAAGTTGCCCCTTTTTCCAAACCTAAGAACTTTCCTCCACGAGGAAACTTTCAAAAATACCTTATCACTGACTTCAAACTAAATTTCCTTTCGTCTCAAATCCGCGTAGGATTTCTGTCTATTTGAGGCAGCTTTCAGGCAGTCACGAATCACCTTAACTTTTTTCTCAGCCTCTTTGACCAAATCGACCCCATGAATTTGATTCTCTCTCAACTTAGTCCAGTATAAATGTGTTCGACATTTTCGCCCGTACAAGGCCTCATAAGGCACCATTTTCAGACTCGACTGATAGCTGTTGTTGTAGGCGAGTTCAACCAATGGCAAGTATTTCTCCTAACTTCCTTGAAATTCGAGAACACAACATCTCAACATGTCCTCTAAAATCTGTATCACTCTTTTCGATTGTCCGTCAGTTTGCAGATGAAATGCCGTGCTGAAACTCAACTTGGTTCCCAAAGCCTCTTGTAACTTTTTCCAAAACCTTGAGGTAAACCTCAGGTCTCTATCTAACACAATCGACAATGGCACTCCATGAAGCCTCACAATCTCGAAAATATATAAGTCGGCTAATTTCTTGAGGGAGTAGTCAGCACGCACTGGTATGAAATATGCCGACTTAGTTAGTCTGTCGACAATAACCCATACTGCATCTTTCTTTTTCGGGTTACAGGCAAATTGGTCACGAAGTCCATAGTAATACGATCCCATTTCCACTCAGGGACCATAATAGGCTGAAGTAAACCCGAAGGTACTTGATGTTCAGCCTTTACTTGCTGGCACATTAAACACTTGGAAACGAACTCTGAAATGTCTCTTTTCATACCCAATCACCAATACATTTTCTTAAGGTCGTTGTACATTTTCGCACTACTCGGGTGAACAGATAAACAACCACCATGTGCCTTACTCAAAATCTTCTAAATAAGTTCATTGTCCTTGGCTACGCAAACTCTATCTTTGAACATTAAACATCTATCGGTACTGATACGAAAATCTGATTCAATTTTTGATTCACACTGATTTCTCTTGGCTTGCAACTTCTCATCACCTTTCTAAGCTTCTCGAATTTCTTGGAGAAAAGTCGGTCTGGCTTTCAGCTCTTCTAGGATTGATCCATCACTAGATACAGTCAACTGAGTGTTCAAGGCTCTTAAGGCAAACAACAACTTCCTACTCAAGGTGTCGGCAACTACATTCGCCTTTCCCAAATGGTAGTTGATAATTAATTCATAATCTTTTAACAGCTCTAACCATTAGCGCTGCCTCAAATTCTACTCCTTTTGAGTCATCAAGTACTTTAAGCTCTTATGGTAGGTGAATACCCGAAATTTCTCTCCATACAAATGGTGTCTCAAAATCTTCAGCGCGAACACCACAGCCGCTAGCTTCAAATCATGGGTCGGATAATTTCTCTTGTGTGGTTTTAACTATCTCGAGGCATAGGCTATAACCTTGCTTTCTTGCATGAGTACACACCCTAAACTATTTAAGGAGGCGTCGCTATAAATCACAAACTCCTTGCCTGGCTCTGGTTGCACTAACACTAGGGCTTCCGTTAACAGAGCCTTTAATCTCTCAAAACTTTGTTGACACTTTTCCGTCCATTCAAACTTGACATCTTTTTGCAGCAGCCTAGTCATCCGGGTAGCTATCATAAAAAATCCATTTACAAACCGTATGTAGTATCCAGCCAAACCCAAAAAGCTTTGAACCTCGGTTATATTCCTCGGCGGTTTCCATTCCACAATAGCATAGATCTTATTTGGATCAACTCAGATTTCGTCACCGGACACAATATGTCCTAGAAACCCAACCTCTTTAAGCCAAAATTCACTTTTGCTGAACTTGGCATATAATTGTTTGTCCCTCAAGCTTTGTAACATAAACCTCAGATGCTCTGTGTGCTCGCCCTCATTACGCGAATAGATTAGTATGTCATCAATAAAGATGAAAACAAACTTATCCAGATACGGTCTGAATATGCGGTTCATCAAATCCATGAATACTACCGGGGTGTTAGTCAAACCAAATGGCATGACAAAAAACTCATAATGCCCATATCTTGTCCAAAACGCAGTCTTCGGCACATCTCACTCCTTAACCCTTAACTGATGATAACCAGACCTCAGATCGATATTAAAAAACACGGTAGCTCCCTTCAACTGATCAAACAAATCATCGATCCTTGGTAAGGGGTATTTGTTATTCACTGTTACTTTGTTGAGTTGCCTATAGTCAATGCATAATCTCATCGACCCATCTTTCTTCTTCACAAAAAGTACCGGAGTACCCCACGGAGAATAACTCGGTCTCACAAAGCCCTTGTCTGTCAGATCTTGCAACTATGCTTTCAACTCTTTCAGCTTAATTGGAGCCATCCTATATAGAGTAATCGAGATAGATGTCGTACCAGGAACCAATTCAATTTCAAACTCAACCTCTCTCACTGAAGTTAGTCCAGGTAATTCTTCCAGAAACACGTCTATGAACTCGTAGACTACCTGCACTGATTCAATATTTAATTCTAACTCTTGAGTATTTAGCACAAAAGCTAAATAAGCTTCATACTTCTTTTTCAAATATTTCTCAGTAGTCAATGACGGTATTATAATAGGCAGGTTATCTCACTCGTCTGGTCTAACTCGAAGAATACCCCTATTATCACATCTTAACTCAATCACTTTTCTTCCACAGTCTACTACAACACCATGGAAGGTCAGCCAATCCATCCCAAGAATTACATCAAATTCATTAAACGGCAACAACATCAAGTTGGCTGAAAAACTATGGCCTCTAATCATCAAAGGACAAGTTTTACATACTTGGTCCACTAACACATACTTGCCTAACGGGTTGGACACTTTTATGACAAACTTAGTGGACTCTACTAACATATTCATACAAAGTATCAATTCCATACAAATGTAAGAGTGGATAGATCCTGGGTCAATTAAAGCAACAACAGTTATATCATAGATAAAAAAGGTACCCGAGATCACGTCAGGAGACTCTACTTCTTCCCAGGCACGTATAGCATAATTCCTCGCTAGTGCTCTACCTTCATACCTCGCCGTGGTATCTCTTGACACGCCTCTACCACTAGTCCCTCTCCCGGGGTTCTTTTGTAGCCTACTCCTCAAGGGGGCACTACTTGCTTTCACATCTTGTTTTCTCCCTCTCTCATCCATCTCAAGACAATCACGAATAAAGTGGTCAAGTGACCCACACTTGAAACAGCCCCTCTCATTTACTCGACATTCACTTAAGTGTCGTCTCCCACATTGCGGACACTCTTGCCTAGTTGACCAAGTACTACCAACGCTAGCGATCGAAGTAGTCTGGCCTTTAGATGCCATATTCTATTGATTCTTGTTTTTCCTTGAATACCCCGCCGAAGTATTCGATCGGGTAGTAAATTCTTTTGATCTCTTAGATGAGGACTGATGTGCTTTTCCCATCTATCTTTTCTTCAAATCTCGCGACTCAAAGGCTGTTTTCCTCCTCTCTTTTACCAGCTCCTCTGCCTTGCACGCTCTCTCAACGAGTACCACAAATTCTCTTATTTCTAAGATGCCTACAAACACTCGGATATCTTCATTGAGGCCATCCTCAAATCTTTTACACATGGTAGCTTCAGTGGATACACATTCCCGCGCATACTTGCTAAGTTTCACAAACTCACGTTCATACTCCGTCACAGTCTTATTGCCCTGCTTCAACTCTAAAAATTCCTTCCTTTTCTGGTCCATGAACCTCTGGCTAATGTACTTCTTTCTAAATTCTTCTTGGAAAATTCCTAGGTTACTCTTTCTCTCGGTACCACAGACACGGGAGTGTTCCACAACTGATAGGTCAAACTTCATAGTAGTGACGTTGCACACTTCACGCATTCCTCAGATGATATTTTCTAACCAAAACTCTGCCTTCTCCGAGTCATCATCTAAGTTAGCCTGAAATTCCTCGGCCCCTTGTTTCTGAATCTTGTCTACCGGAGCCTTCTCTTTTCTAAACATGTCCGCACCTTGCGGAGCTACCGGGGCATACTGAGGAATCGGAGGAGGTGGGGGAGGTGGAGTGTTCGGATTCACACGAACAAACTTCGAAAACCAAGCATCCATCACTCGGAGTAGGCTTCTCTAGCCCCTCTGTTTTGGCCCATACTCACGGGTTTGCTCTCTATTGGCGCGGTCCCCAGGGCGGGAGTCGGCGCATTACTTTCCACGTCATCTTCCGTTGTTCTATCAGGATCCATTTACTATATAAGAAAATCATAATTCATAATCGTCAGGAATCTTCACACTATTAATATATTTTTATGGCATGTATAGCTAGACTCATACCCTAGCTAGGTTAGTCCTAGAACTGACTAAACCATAACTCTGATACTACGAAATGTAACACCCCTTGCCCCTATCCAATGCCAAAACAGGGTTTGAGGTGCTACCGAACTTAAACTTAACCAATCTTAGGAAATTGGGCCATAAAATTTTGATCAATATAAAACTTTTCATTTCAATTTGTCCCTTAATAGGGCTTGCGGGGCCTAAAACATACATTTAAGGTGGTTCAGAACCAAACCGAAGGCTCAAGAAAAACTCAAAGAATTTTATGCTTTAAGGCTCCACACGCCCGTGTGGGTATAGGGCACACGCTCGTGTGCTAGGGACATACCCATGTCCCTTACCCGTGTGGCCAATTTAATTTCACAATTTTTCATAAAACAAGTGTAGACTTCACACGGCCTGGACACACGGCTGTGTCTTTTGCCCGTGTCCTCTCACACGGCCATGACACGCCCGTGGCGCAGCCCGTGTGCAAAAACCTGGGTATTCTATTTCTAACGTCAGCATCACACGACCATGGTACACGCCCGTGTACTAGGCCGTGCCCTTCCACACGGCTGAGACACACGACCGTGTCTCTACCCGTGTGACCATTACCATGCATTCTGACTTGAAATTTCTAAGTGCAGGGGACACACAGCCTTCTCACACACCCATGGGGCTGTCCGTTTGTCACACACGTCCGTGTGTCTACCCGTGTAGACAATATGAAGCTATCTACCAAGCCTCATTGCCACCCTAGTATACCTATTCTCATGTCAATAACAACCAGTACCAAAATAAGCATAATAGACATTCATTCATCCTTGAAGATGCATCTTTTATAGACTCAAAATGGATGTTAGCCCTCATTCAAGGTTTAATGTAGAGAGTGGAATCTATTCTAGACCAACACATTTAGCCAATTCTCAGGGCACAAAATAATAAGGTCTAACCCTATACATGCCATAATAAAAAATATAAATCCTACTATACCGAGTATTACGGCTGATAGTGTGATTGATATCTCTAACTTCAAGGGATACTCGAGCTAGTTAAGCGGCACTGAGAGAAAAGGGGAAAGGAAAGAAAGTAAGCATAAAGCTTAGTAAGTTGCATATAAATAAATATACAAAAATTTCACCATTAATCATCATACTCATAGTTCAAAGGTAAGCATAAACTTGACTTACTCATTTCCGACTACTCAAGTCACATTTTCTAATTTGAGTTCATTACTCATGCATACCAATTAGGTACCTGTACCACTCACAACATTATTATACTTTCCTTATTAAATCACTTTCATAACCTTTAAAGTTGAACCTTTCGGAATACTACCAGATATCCTATAAGCCTCAAACATGGGATAAGTTGCCGATGCCATGTCCCAGACATGGTCTTACACTGGCTATCTTCATTGAGGCTGATGCATGTCCCAAACATGTCTTACACTAGCACTCGTCTCAATGCTGATGCCATGTCCCAGACATGGTCTTACACTAGCTCTCATTATGTGGTCGATGCATGTCCCAAACATGTCTTACAGTGGCGCACAAATAACTCGAATGTCGTGGCATGAATATCCAGTTTGTTTCCTAGGGGTCCAACGAGATCTTTCTATTATCTCAATCATTAATATGCATTCTCAGTTCACAATCCAGCAATTCATACTATATCAAACCAATAAAAATTCAAATACATGCATTAACAATGTAGCTGTATTATTTACATACAACTTACCACGGATTTCAAAATACACACGACTAGTCAGTTTAGTCGATTTGCTTGGCTTTCCCCCGGTCTAGGTTCGAATTTGGAAAATCTTGATCTATAATAAAAAAAATGCACTCATTTAGTCACTAATTACAATTAGGTAATCATAAATTCATATCTTTGGTAAAATGACCATTTTGCTCCTAGACCTTGGCAAAATAACCATTTTGCCCCTATGCTCGAAAATTGATTTTTATCAAATTTATTCGTATCTCAAGCCTAGCCAAACCTTTTTTACTCTTATAGCAACTTCAAATTCTCATTATTTCACATGTTTATCAACTATTTTACAACTTATGCATAATAACCCCTTTAGGTGTTTTCATGCTAACACCTTTCACAAAAGTTGTTTATAACTCGACTAGGACTCATATTCTTCCATAAAAACTCAAAAAATATCATAAATCCATTCATGGAAAAACCCTAAACTCTTAATCATTTTGCAAAATAGACCTCTCATTTGAAAGCTTATGCTTCAAGGAGTCCAAAAATGAGAAAATCATCAACAAGGGACATGGAAATCGCTTACTTGTTGAGGTGATAAATTGCTAAAATTTCAAAGATTCAAAAACCCCTCTTTTACTGATATTTTCGGTGGAGAAAGAAATGGGAAGAAGATGATATCATTTTTTTCTTTATTTTAGTCCAAATAAGTCACCTAACATACCAAACACAAAAATTTTGTACCCCTTTTTACTCTATGGCCGACCAAACACTCTATAAAGGCTCGAATTACCCTTTAAAGACCTCTAATTTTAATTCTCTAGTTATTTAACACATTTGGGCACTAAAATGCAACTTTTACCTTTTATGCGATTTAGTCTTTTTTCGCAATTGGGCTCACAAACATCAAAATTGACTCACCAAATTTTTCATACACTAATATAATCATGTCATGACTCTATAATAATAATAAAATAAATTTTTTAACTTTAGATTTGTGGTCCTGAGACCACTGTTTTGACGAGGCCCTAAATCGGGCTGTTACAAAACTCATGAGTATGGATTTTAGTATGAGATGAACTCTTGGTAAGAATGCTAATGAGTAAGTTAAGCCTAAGATACATGATGATAATTATGTTAACTTATGTTGAGTAGTTATATGATTAATGTATGGTTTATGTTGCTTATTATTTGCATGCAAACTTACTAAGCTTTAAATGCTTACTCCCCCTTTTCCTTCTATTCCTTATAGTGTCACCAAGCTAGCTCAGAGATCGAGGAATGTCAGAGCTCAATTCACACTATCAAACGATTGCTTTGGGTATACTTGGTTTCAATATTTTACGTATGGCATGTATAGGGACTTGGTCATTTTCTTACGTGTCATATTGGTTTAGCCAAGTGTGTTAGCATTGTAATGGTTTATGATTCATTTTGTATATGGCCATTGGAAGTTGGCTAATATTATTCTTATTGGTCATTGGTATGTTTAAGTGATGATGGTTATCATGAAAATGAAATTGACATGAATGGAAAAGAAAGTATGTGATGTTTATGCATGATAGTTGTTAGTGTGTACAAATGATATATTGATATCTTGTTTGTGGCTGATTTGGTTGTATGTATATGCTTAGATTGGTGTTGCTAGTTGTTGTGTAGGTTGGTGCAAGTATGGGTGGCAAAATGGCTTGGTAAATAGCCTTATTTTGTCCACACGGGCAGAGACACGACCGTGTGTCTCAGCCGTGTGAAGGACACGGCCTAGGGACATAGGCGTGTGTCCAGGGCATGTGAAGTCTGCACCTATTTTATGAAAAATTTTGAAAATTTAATTGCCCACACGGCCTAAGCACATGGGCGTGTGACCTGGCTGTGTGACTTCAACTTGTTGATGACGTTATAAACAGTGAGTTACACAGGTTAGAGACACAGACGTGTGTGACCACACGGCCTACCCACACGGGCGTATCCCAAGCCACACGATTGTGTGACCCTTGCTTTGATGAAAAATATTTTAAGTGTTGGGAAATTTTATAAAGTTCTCGATTTAGTCTCGAACGACTCTTAATGCATGTTTTGGGTCTCGTAGGCTCGCTTAAGGGACGATATGAATGTTTTTGAAAAGTTTTAAATTTGAGTGGAAATTCATGTCTCAGTTTTGAATGTTTGTTTGAGTTTAAGTCTGGTAATGCCTCGTACCCTGTTCCGGTGTCGAATACAGGTAAGGGGTGTTACATTTATTTCACATTTTAACCACTAACTTTACATATTTTACAATTTAATCCTTATTTTGCATTTTCACTAAAAATCACTTAACAAAACTTGTTTAACTATCAACAACTATTCAAAATTTATCATCAAACATCAAAATTCATACATATTCATCAATGGTAAATTTCAAAATCTTTAACATTTTTGCAAATTAGTCCCTGGGCTAGCTAGTACTAGTTGCAATGATCTCAAAAACATAGAAATCACTAAAAAATGAACAAAAATGGACTTACAATCAAGCTTGCATGTGGACGAACCCTAAAATGGACAAAAATGGCTTCCTTCCTTGTTATTTTCGGTTGAAGATGAAGAATTAAAGATGAATATGGTTTTTGTTTTATTTTTTTAAGCTTATTTTCAAATTTATTTATTTAACCTTAATTAATAAACATTATAATCACTAATTATATGCCCAAATTTGTCCACTCATGCTATTAATGGTCTAATTACAACATAAGGACCTTTACTTTAAGGTTCTATAGCTATTTAATACCTTTAGCTAATAGAACACAAGTTTTGCACTTTATGCAATTTAGTCCTTTTTCTCAGATTGACCAATCAAAAGATAAAATTTCTTAACAAAATTTTCACACCAACATAATATCATACTATAAGCATTAAAATAATAATAAAATAAATATTTTAACCTCAGATTTGTAGTTCCAAAACCACTATTCTGATTTGACTAAAAACGGGCTGTTACAACTCTCCCCCTTAGGGATTTTCGTCCTCGAAAATCTTACCAGTGAATAGGGTAGGGTACTGTTTTCTCATAGCTTCCTCTGGCTCCCACGTAGCCTCTTCGACACCATGTTGCCAAAGTACTTTCACGAGAGCTATGTTTTTATTTCTCAGATCTTTTATCTCTCGAGTTAGAATACTGATCGGTTCTTTGTTGTACGTCATATCGGGTTGAATTTTGATCTCAATCAGAGAAATCACATGTGATGGATCTGATCTATATCGACGCAACATCAATACATGAAACACGCTATGGATCTTCTCTAATTCAATCGGTAATGCTAACTGATATGCTACTGGCCCAATTCATTCTATAATCTCGTACGGCCCGATGAATTGCGGACTCAGTTTACCTTTGTGACCGAATCAGAGTATTTTCTTCCATGGAGATACTTTCAAGAATACTTTATCACCGATCTGAAATTAAATGTCTTTTCAT
This sequence comes from Gossypium anomalum, assembly GCA_025698475.1. Taxonomy (NCBI): domain Eukaryota; kingdom Viridiplantae; phylum Streptophyta; class Magnoliopsida; order Malvales; family Malvaceae; genus Gossypium; species Gossypium anomalum. Next base: position 33,009,424 of record CM046960.1, on the reverse strand, counting down.
TTCAAATCCACATATGATTTCTGATGATCTGAAGCTGCTATAAAACAATCACGAATTACTTTCACTTTCTCTTCAGTTTCTGTAACAAACTGATTTTGGGTCTAGTCGGAATAGTGGTTTTGGGACCACAAATCCGACGTAAAAAATTTTATTTTTATTATATTTTTTATGGTCCACAATTTTATGAAATGATTTCGTGAAAATTTCGTTTGAAAATTTTAACGTTTGGGCACTCAATTTAGTCAAAAGGACTAAATTGTAAAAAGTGAAAAAGTTAAGTTCTACATGCTAGAGGTGTCTAATTGCTATGAAATTTTAAATTGGAGGTCCTTAAATGGTAATTAGACCATTGGTTAAGTTATTGGACAAAAATGGACATGGTTAGGTATGTTTCTAAAGTTTTTCATTAAGGGTATTCTAGTAATTTGGAAATGAAATGAATTAAAAATCCAAATTAAAAGCCAATTTTTGTCCATCTTCCTCACATTACCGAATTTTACAAGTAGAAACCATGGATAGGGTTTTTCAAGCTTCCAATCTCGATTGTAAGTCCGTTCTAGCCTCGTTTTTAATGATTTTTATGTTTTTTGAAATCCCTGTAACATGATTTATCTATTTCTACCACTAATTTAAGTCATAATCAAAGTCTAAAATTTTACCCTTGATGGATATTTGTGTATTTTGATGTTTAGTGGTAGAAAATGCATGTTAGTTATTTGATAAACGACTTTTGCTAAGTGATTTTCGATAAAAATGCCTAAAAAGGACCTATTTGTAAAAAGTTGTAAAATGGGTGTTAAAATGAAAATAAAAGAAAAATTTGAGCTACTATAAGCATGTATAAGGTTCGGCTAAGCATGAGCATTGAAGAAATTGAGTACATTTCATTTTACGAGCCTAGGGACTAAAATGTAAAAATGTGAAACTTTAGGGGTAAAAATGTAATTTTTGCCATAATGTGATTTTGGGTTGATTTGAATAGTATAATGATCAAATAAGTTAAATGTGATATTATAGATCAAGAAAAATGAGGTTCGAAATTAGAACAGGGGAAAAACAAGTATTTGACGGTTAGGCCCTTTTCGTCATTTTTATGCTGAGGTAAGTTCGTATTTTTAATAAGCATGAAATTGTATTTGTATAAATGCCTAATTGATATAATTGTGGTAAATTCTATATTATTGAAATTAAAATATGAATGTTATTGAGTACGACACTACGGAAATGACCGATGGAGGTTCGATATAGTGAAAGTCTCGATTGAACCTCAGGAATAGATAGGATACAAATATCATGACATTAGGATTACTGAGGTTACATGTAAGACCATATTTGGGATATGACATCGATATGAGACTTCGTGTAAGACCATATCTAGGATATGGCATCGATACGAGACTTCGTGTAAGATCATAACAGGGCTATTGGCATAGATACGAGATTACATGTAAGACTATATCTGGGATATGACATTGGTACGGTACTGAGTGTACGAGATTCTCAAGTTTCCTTTAGTATTCCAAGTGGCTCAACGGGTAATTTAATCGGTATGTCAAAGAAGAGAAAGAGCATGTAAGTACTACGAATTTGTACATGTATGTACATAAAGTTTATAAGCATTGGCTTCATGATATTGTGAGTTCAAGGTTTCCATGAGAATGTTTTTGCGAAAGCCTTGTGATTATTGATATATACTTGTGATGTACGAAATATATGGTAAATTTGGTTGGCGATCATGTAACTGGGTTTCGGGCCAAATTGAGTTATGATCTAGCATTTTTTATTCACACAAATTGTAATTTATCGAATAGAAGAAAAAGGAAAGATTGGCATAATTGCCTATTAAAATGATTATGAGAAGATATAGGCTTTAAACAATTGAAAGATGTTAGAATATATGCTTGAAAAGTGAACACTCATAATTAATGTGCATGTTTATTATGAGGTTTGAAATGATTGGTTGATTGTGGTAAACGGTTATAATGGAGAGATTTTGATTATTAGGCTAATGTCTAGACATGTTAAATTATGCTTGCAAATTGATAGAACAAACAATGTGACTGAATGAGTTATAACTGTAAGTTTTAAAGTAATTTATATTATCTTGTGTTTATATCATTGGATTTGGTAAATGATTGGTAAGAGTTACTTATTATGTTCATACGGACTTACTAAGCTATATAGCTTACCCACTTCCTTTCCCATGTTTTATAGTGCCATCAAGCTAGCTCAGGTTGGAGATCGCCAGAGATCCTATCACACTATCAAGCTATCATTTGGGTACTGATGAATTCAAGTATTTTGAGTTTATGGCATGTATTGGGACTTGGTCATTTTGTTATATGTTTCATTGTGTTTTGGCCAAAAGTATCGGCTTGTAATTGTCAAGGGTTTGCTTTGATATTTGGCCATGTAAATTGGTTTATTTTGGCTAACATGGTTGTAAGTCTAAGTATATCCATATGTATGTCAATGTCTTTGGTGATATGATCATGGTATGCTTGGAAAATGTGAATTGCTTGGAAATGTGATTTATGACATGAATGTGAAATGTTTGGTAATGTGGTCTATTGATGAGATGATAAATTTCTGTGTACGATAAGGTAACTGGAAAGTAGTTAAATGAAGCCTAATGAAGGTAAAATCGACATGAATAATTTATGGCATGATAAATTTTGTGTGTATGATAAATGTTGATATGGTATTGGTATGTGATGTTAATCATTTTGAATGGTTTGGTTGATCTTACATGCTTGAATTTGTGCCATGTGATGTTGTGTAGATGTGTACAAGTAAGGATGGCAAAATGGCTTGGTAAATAGCCTTGTTTTTGTCCACACGGGTAGGCACAAGAGCGTGTGTCTAGGCCATGTGTGACACACGGTCAGCCCCATGGATGTGTGATCCAGTCGTGTGTCACCTGCACCTAAATTGTTGCAAAGCAGAATGCTCAGTACCGAACACACGGGCATGAGAAAAGACCGTGTGAAGGACATGGCCTCGGGACACTGGTGTGTGTCTTGGCTGTGTGACTTCAATTTGTTCTTGGGTGACAAACAGAGAGTTACACGGGTTAGGGACACGGGCGTGTGTGACCACACGGCCTGCCCATACTGGCATGTCCCAAGCCATACGGGTGTGTGACCCCTGTTTTAGCAAAAATTCTCTAAGTGTCATAAAATTTTCTAAAGTTTTCAGTTTAGTCCCGAACTACTTTCAAAGAATGTTTTAGGCCTCGTAGGCTCGTTTTTGGGATGATGTGGTTGATTGTTAAAATGTTTAAATTTGCTGCCAAATTTTATGGCTTAGAAGTGTATGTTTGCTTGTGTTTAAGTTCGGTAATGCCTCGTACCCTATCCCGACGTCGAATACAGGTAAAAGGTGTTACATTTAATGGTATCAGAGCTATGGTTTAGTCGATTCTCAGACTAACCTAGCATGTGTGTGAGTCTAGCTATACATGCCATATATAACCTATGATAGTATGATATCTCCCGACTCTGATGAAATTGTTTTGTTGAGTCAGAGATGCTTTCCAACCGAGCTACTTTCAAAAATGCTGAAAGTGATACTAAGATATTTGAAAATGTGTTTTTGATGAGTCGAAATTTGGAAAGGTATGAATAAGAGTTCATGATATGTATGTGATGATGTACAAAATGAAATAACCTTAAGTTGAGAAATATGGGTAAAATGTCATTGTTCCAGTTGAACGTTGTGTTTCAATGGATTATGGTGATTTTATGAAAAGCAATGAAAGTTTATATTGTGATAAACTCATCCATGTTTGTGTGGCATTCATATGAAAGTTAATTTGCCTGAAGTGAATTATATAACTGTGATGATATTATGATGATGATGAATGTTAAGTCACATGTGTGCATATATGAGACTCAAGTTAAAGGCTTTACGACCTTACCCTCTTACCAGTATGGTATTTTATGATGAAACTTCACGAGATTTATGTTGAATGAATTCACAAGTGAGAGACTAAAGAATTCTGTAGTGGAATAACTAATAATATGGTCAGAGTTGAGAATAGTTTGGCAATTGAATATAGTTTTGGAAAAGATGCCAGGTTATTCTAAAGATCATTTGGATTTCGCAATGTCACGGTTAAAGAAAAAGTTAATCTCAGCTAATCGACTCCTTCAGGTATGATGTCTAAGGTATGTATTTGTTGGAATTTCTTTCGGATTGATTTTCGTTAGTGAATAGAGTAATAAGGGATTAGTGATGACAGAATTAGTAAGAGAAATGATATTTGAATTGTAAAGATGTTTGAGTGTAACGTTGAAATTGAATAGATTATGATGATCTCTCTTGGGTATTTTATATATTCATTTATCCTCAAAGATATATGTGATTGTTCATTTTCTGATGAAATTCTTATCTATAAGACTGCTAACTGATTTTAATGTTAGATGAAAGCACTGCTGGTCTGGTTGGTTGATGATCAGCATATCTTATCTCTCTTACTTTGGGATTCTATCCTATTATGTTTGGAATAAAAGTTGTTGGTGAAAATTTATGTGAGGCTATTTTTCTGTTTCTACTGGATGTTGTTTTGTTTTATATTTATAGTTGGAAAATATATTATCTCTATTACAATTGATTTCAGAGCACGTAAACATTGTTTTTCTTCGAGTTTTCTTTGAGAAATCATCAAGATCTTTATTATTTTCTTATGAGTTGTGTTCTCGGACTTTCGGTATGATACCGCATCTTGGATTTCTTTATCTCAGTTTTCTTATCAACTTTATTTCGTAGATTATCAATCATGACTCACCTTTAAAGTGTGTTCTTTGGCTTATGATAACTATGTCTATTATGGGTGTATTTCTGGTTCGATCATAGGAACGTGGTGATTCAGTATCAGGATTTCTCTAATTTTCGTGAAAGGAATTGACATCGGCAAGGGTATAGATCGTGGAAGCTCAAGCTCAAATTGTATGATGGTTTTCTTTTCCCAGGTAAGTTGATTAAGGTCAATGAGTTCAATCAGGATATTCTGTTTCCTTGAGCTAATGCAGTTGTAAAGATCTTTGATTATCATGTTAAGGGAATTATAAAAGATTGTATGTTTGAGCTGTTTAACAGCATGAAGAAAGGAGTATTTTGATATGTTACTATTTGATAGTTGATATCGACTCAGTTGTTTTATCTGAGTGAGTTGGTCAGTTGAAAGGTAATTTGAGTTATATGCATTTAAGTTTATCCTTAGGTAAGCAAATAAAATCTTGTACATTCCTGGGTGAATAGACAGACAATTTGAAGGAATTCATATTCTAGAAAGTATGATACAGAGGTATACGTATTAGATTTGTTCTAATTGAATGATGTTATTATGAGTTAAAGTTGTTCCGATTGATAAAGTTATCACATTTTTGAAAGTTTGAATGGTCCGTTGCATGTTAGTAAAGTTGAAAACAGTTGAAGGTGTTATTAACTGAAGCACTAGTTCTGGGTTCTATTTGAATTGAGTAAAGAATTCGTGATTTTTCAGTAATGCACTATCGAACAAATTGGAATGTGTTTTAATACAAGAATATGAAGTGACAGTTTATGCTTTCTGATGATTAAAATCTCATTAAAAGAATTGTCTGATAGGTGATTTAGAGTCGAACACTATTATGTCTGTGTTGAGAGTTGATGACATCATTTGTTCGACGAAAAATGTCATATGCGATTTTAAAGTATCTAATGTTACGAAAAAAATCTAAAATTAAGACAACATTGATGGCTTGAACTATTGACAGATTTTGAATAGTTAACGATTAAGCTTTGGGGAAGTAAATATAGTTACAGATGCTTGAATGGAAAACCTTTGTTCATTTGATGAGTGTTGGTTACATGATTAATCTTATTCGATGGAAGTCTAAATCTAGCTAAATTAAAAGCCTAAAGCGATGTTTTCTTTGCAAGATCGAGAACCTCAGGAATGTGATAGTGAATGGTAACCTAAATGAGTATAGTGTGAGATGGCCTATGATTCTGATTTCTGTTATTATTACTCCGAGATAGAATTCACGCAATGAATTATTCAGAGCTTATGCAGGAAATGTTGTACGAGACTCAGTAGTAGCTTGTTTGTTCATTCAGGGAGTAATAAATATGCAATCATCTAAAAAAGGTGTTCTGATGATCGAAAATATAATCTGAGTACGCAGTTGCATCTTGGAAATGTAATTCATCGTTAGATTGATGGTAAGCTTGAGAGAGTAATTCAGATCTTTGACGATATGCTTTGACACTATGTTTAAGAGTTCAAAGGTGATTGGAAAGAGATATACGAAGTGGAATTGATTTGTGATTCTAAGTAAAAAGGTGAAAGTGATTCTAAGTAAAAAGGTGAAAGTGATTCATGAAAGTTGAAAGCAACTTCAGGCTGACATAAGTGGTATACAGATTTGAAAATTTAAGATATTGGATTTCGGATCGATGATAGAGTGCTTCTGGAAGTATTACCCTCGAAGAGGACTCTTCGATGAAGTAGAGGAAACTACGAGAACGTTACTCTATTCTCTTTTATGGTAAGATTTTCGAGGACGAAAATTTCTAAAGGGGAGAGAGTTATAATAGCCCGATTTTGGGTCTAGTTGGAACAGTAGTTTTGGGAACACAAATCTGACGTAGAAAAATTTATTTTTATTATATTTTTTCTGGTCAACAATTTTATGGAATGATTTCGTGAAAATTTCATTCGAAAATTTTAACGTTTGGGCACTCAATATAGTCAAAAGTATTAAATTGTAAAAAGTGCAAAAGTTGAGTTCTACATGCTAGAGGTGTCTAATTGCTATGCAATTTTACATTGGAGGTCCTTAAATGGTCATTAGACCATTGGTTAAGTTATTGGACAAAAATGAACATGGTTAGGTATGTTTCTAAAGTTTTTCATTAAAGGCATTTTAGTAATTATGTAATTAAATGAATTAAAAAGCCAAATTAAAAACAAATTTTTGTCCGTCTTCCTCCCATGGCCGAATTTTAACCATGTCTAGGGTTTTTCAAGGTTCCAAGCTCGATTGTAAGTCCGTTCTAGCCCCGTTTTTAATGATTTTTATGTTTTTTTGAATCCTTATAACATGACCTATCTATTTCTACCACTAATTTAAGACATAGTCAAAGTCTAAAATTTTACCCATGATGGATATTTGTGTATTTTGATGTTTAACGGTAGAAAATGCATGTTTGTTGTTTGATAAACGACTTTTGCTAAGTGATTTTCGACGAAAATGCCTAAAATGGACCTATTTGTAAAAAAGTTGTAAAATGGGTGTTAAAATGAAAATAAAAGAAAAATGTGGGCTGCTATAAGCATGTACAAGGTTCGGCTAGGCATGGGTATTGAAGAAATTGAGTACATTTCCTTTTACTAGCCTAGGGACTAAAACGTAAAAATGTGAAAATTTGGGGTAAAAATGTAATTTTTTCCATAATATGATTTTGGGCTGATCTGAATAGTATAATGACTAAATAATTTAAATATGATATTATAGATCAAGAAAAACGAGGTTCGGAATTAGAACGGGGGAAAAACAAGTATTTGATGGTTATGCCCTTTTCGCCAATTTTATGCCGAGGTAAGTTCGTATGTTTAATAAGCATTAAATTATATATGTATAAATGCCTAATTGATATAATTGTGTTAAATATTATATTATTGAAATTAAAATGTGAATGTTATTGAGTACGATACTACAGAAATGACCGATAGAGGTTCGATACAACAAAAGTCTCGGTTGAACCTTAGGAATAGATAGGATACAAATGTCATGACATTAGGGTTACTGAGATTACGTGTAAGACCATATCTGGGATATGACATCGATATGAGACTTTGTGTAAGACCATATCTAGGATATGGCATCGGTACGAGACTTCGTGTAAGACCATAGCAGGGCTATTAGCATCGATACGAGATTACATGTAAGACCATATCTGGGATATGACATTAGTACGGTACTGAGTGTACGAGCAACCACTATGTGCCTCGTGTAAAATTTTCTGAATCAACTCTGATTTTTTGATACGCAGATTCTATCTTGGAACATCAAACAATCATCGAATCTGATTTGATACTCTGAATCACTATTCAACTCGCATTGCACTCTTTTAGCTTGTAACTTAGTATCACACTTTTGAGCTTTGTAAATTTGTTGAAGAAAAACCGGTTTAGCCTTTAATTCAGCTAATTTCGAACCATCATCAGATAATGTCAACTGTGTATTCATTGCTCTCAAGGTAAACAACGACTTTCTACTCAAAGCATCTGCGACTACATTTGCTTTTCCCGGGTGATAATCAACCACTAACTCGTAATCTTTCAATAACTCGAGCCATCTCCGTTGTCACAAATTCAAATATTTCTAAGTCATAATATACTTTAAGCTTTTATGATCAGTAAAGATGTGACATTTTTCACCGTACAAATGATAACGCCAAATTTTCAATGCGAAAACTATAGCAGCCAACTCTAAATCGTGCGTCGGATAGTTCTTTTCATGCGGCTTCAACTATCTAGAAGCAATGGCTATCACTTTTCCTTCTTGCATCAACACGCAACCCAAACCGTTAAATGATGTGTCGCTGTAAATCACAAATTCTTTACCCGACTAAAGTTGAACCAATACTGGTGCTTCAGTTAACAATGCTTTCTATTGATCGAAACTTTGTTGACATTTCTCAGACCATTCAAACTTTACATCTTTCTGTAGCAATCTGGTCATCGGTGTTGCAATCATCGAGAACCTTTAATGAAATGTCAGTAGTAACCAGTTAATCCTAGAAAGCTTCTGACCTCGGATACATTTCTAGGTAGTTTCCAATCAACAACTGCAGAAATCTTGCTCGGATCAACTCAAATGCCATCTACCGAAACAATATGTCCCAAAAATTTGACTTCCCGAAGCTAAAACTCACACTTACTAAACTTAGCATACAGTTTCTCATCTCTCAAGGTTTGCAACACAATCCTCAAGTGCTCGACATGCTCAGACTCATCTCATGAATAGATCAATATGTCATCGATGAACACAATAACAAATCTATCTAAATACGGTCTAAATATCCGATTCATCAAATCCATAAAAATGGCAAGAGCATTAGTCAATCCGAAAGGCATAACAAGGAGTTCATAATGTCCGTACCTTATTCTGAACACAGCTTTCGGCACATCTAATTCTTTAACTCGCAACTGATAATAGCCAGATCTCAAATCAATTTTTGAAAATACTGTTGCACCTTTCAACTAATCAAACAAATCGTCTATTCTCGGCAACTGATACTTATTCTTTATCGTAACTTTGTTGAGCTGGCAATAGTCAATACACATTCTCATTGACCCATCTTTTTTCTTTACAAACAACACAGGTGCACCTCAGGGCGAAAAACTCGACCATGTAAAACCTCTATTTTGTTAACTATTGTAACTGAGCTTTCAACTCTGTCGGAGCCATTTTATAAGGAGCTATAGATATCGGTAAAGTTCCCGGTACTAATTCAGTAGCAAACTCAACCTCTTTGACCGGTGGCAACCTAGGCAATTCTTCTGGAAATACATTCGAATATTCACAGACTACAGCCACTGATTCAATCTTCTTTTTAGACACTTTGGCATCTAAAACGTAAGCGAAATAAACTTCGCAACCTTTTCTCACATATCTCTAAGTTGACACAGTCGATATCACAACTGGTAATCCACCCGATTCATCATATTCAATCCAAAGAATTCCATTATTATGACATTTCAATTCTATAATCTTTCGTCTACAGTTCACAACAGCATCGTGTAGAGTCAACCAATCCAGTCCCAGAATCACATCGAACTTATCAAATGGCAAAAGCATCAAGTCAACTGGAAAACAATAACCTCGAGTCATTAAAGGACAGTTCTTGCATACTTTATCAACTAGAACATACTTGCCTAAGAGGTTCGATACTTTAATTACAAATTCTGTAGACTCAACAGGCAATTTCTTATGAGACACTAAATTTTCACAAACATACGAATGTGTCGATCCAAGATCAATTAAAGCAATCATATTAGTGTCATAAAGAGAAAATGTACCGCCAATAACATCAGGTGATGAAGCTTCTTCGTAAGCGCGAGTAGCGTAGGCTCTAGCAGGTGCTCTAGCCTCGGACCTCACAACGGAGTCCCTAGTCACACATTTGTGACTAGACATATTCCCCGTATTTCGTGGTGGTCTCCCTCTTGCAGAAGTATTGCTTGATCTTGTATTCTAAAATTTATCTTTCTCGGATAACTCTTGGCAATCTCTAATAAAGTGATCTGGCGAGCCACATTTAGAACAAGCTTTACTACTCTTATTCCAGCAATCTCCAAAATGTCATCTCCCACACTGTTGACACTTGGGTTTGATATTTCTCACACTGCCAACACTTGAGATAGAAGTAGCTTGGGCTTTATGACTCACATGTTGATTTCCACGATCTTTATTTTGGTGTACCACTGATGCATTCGATCAACTATATGGATCTCGGGATCTCTTTGATGAAGAATGATAAGGTTTATTAGTCGGTCTTTTTCTCGAATCTCTACCCTCTGAATCAGCTTTCTTTTTTTCTCGACTAAAATCTTCAGCTTTGCAAGCCCGGTCAACCAATACAACAAATTCTTTCAAATCTAGAATCTTGACCGGAAGTTTAATATATTCATTAAACCCGTCAACAAACTACTTACACATAATCTCTTCGGTAGAAACATACTCCCTAGCATATTTACTCAACCATACAAATTCTCTATCATACTCAGTTACAGTCATATGTCCTTGTTTCAATTCTAGAAACTCTTTGTGCATTCGACCCAGAAACTGTTGGCTTATATATTTCTTCTTGAACTCGGTCTGAAAGAACTCTCAGGTGACTCTCTCTCTCAGCACCACTGATACTAGCGTATTCCACCATTGATACGCGGTGTCCCTCAACAGTGATATAACACATTTTAAACATTTAGCCAGTGTGTAAGAAAGTTCTTCAAACACTCGAATCGTATTCTCAAGCCAAAATTTAGCTCTCTCAGGATCGTCATCAACATTAGCTCTAAACTCTTCAACCCCATGTTTACGAATATTGTCAACTGGGGATTTATTTAATCTTAAAAGCTCGACTCCTTGAGGAACTATAGGAACCGGTTGAGGATTAGGAGGGGGTGGAGGTTGTTGAGTAGCCGAATTCATTCGAATATATTGTGGGAACCACTCATTCATCATTTGGAAGAAGGCTTCTCTAGCCTCTCTTCCCTGGCTACCCGACACGGGTCTAGACTTAGACGGCATTGTCCCTTGAGCGGGAGCGGGGGCATTACTTTTAACCTCATCAGCTATAGCTCGATTGGGATCCATTTACTATGAAAACATATTTTAAAATGTCAAGAGTCATCACACTATCACAGTTTATATATAGCATGTATAGCTAGATAATCACATACGCTACGTTAGTCCTAGAATCGACTAAATCGTAGCTCTGATACCAATAAATGTAACACCCTTCACCCGTATTCAATGTCAGAATAGGGTTACAGAGCATTACCAGACTCACAATATAATTAAACATTCATTTAGCATACATTTTCTCAATTCAACCATTCATCATTCAATCTCAATCAATTTGTCACTAATACGAGCCTACAAGGCCCTAAACATGCTTTGGGAGTGGTTCGGGACCAAACCGATAACTTATAAATCTTTTACGAAACTTAAAAAATTTTCCTCAAAATAGGGGACACACGCCCGTATGGCCAGGCCGTGTGTCTTACACGGCCACCAGACACGCCCGTGTCACAGGCTGTGTAGACATTCGAAATGGGAGCACATGGCTGTGTCCCAGCCCATCTCTGACCCTGTGTAACTCTCTGACTTGGGTCACACGACCAACACATGCACTCGTGTGGCTAGCCTGTGTGCCCTAAAAATGGCCACACACGCCCGTGTGCCAGGTCGTGTGCTAGGTCGTGCCAAGCCTATAGGGTATACTGACTTAAGCCACACGGCCAAGTCCGTGTGTGAGGCTGTGTGGAGCATATTGACTTAATTTAAAAATCAACACCAGGGGACACACAGCCGTGTACTTGACCGTGTGTCACACACGGCTGAGACTCTCTGCCTGTGTGGACAAAAATAGGCTATTTACTAAGCCATTTTGCCACCCAAATAGTCACACACCTACACCACAATTCAAAGCATCAACTCAAAGCATAATAGGCATTAAATCCACCTTAGCCAACTATCATTTAAACCATTTCAATGCCAATAATATACAAGACACACAATATTCCAATTTGCCATTTAGTTCATACCAAATATCAGCTACTTTAAACAATCAACACACAACCATCAACCAACTCAATTCATAAGACATATTTATACATATATGTACATGATTCAAACATACCAAATATATTAAAATCAGCCATCACTCATGGCTATTTTTACATACCAAAACATATACATCTACAAGCCAATTCATTTGGCCAAAATCATTATTAAGTCATAACCAAAATAACCAAAATCCCTATACATATACTTAAAATACCAAGTTCATAGGTTCCAAGAGATAGGTGGATAGTGTGATGATGTCTTCGACGATCCCCAAATCCGGGCTAGCTTTGACTTCACTATAAAACATAGAAAAATAAACGGAGTAAGCTATGAAGCTTAGTAAGCTTGTATGATATAAATTTGATATAATCATAACACATAATTCAACCATTGATCATAAGTATAAGACTTCATAATTCAACTCATTCGCTAAACTATATACTTTCTTCACCATTTTTTCGTTTCAAAGTAATATGGTTTATGCACATACCTGTACCATCTCGTATTAGTCTCATACACATTCTCGTCTTTCATTTACCCGTTGAACCATTCAGAGTAGAAGTCGAATACTCAAGGATCTCACTCGATAAGTACCTATACCATGGCCTATAGCCAAATCAAGGTAACTTATCTCTAAAATACTGATATCATGGCCCAAAGCCAAATCAGTTGATATGCATAGCTCGAAGCCAAATCGGTATAACTCGTAACTGAAGTGCTAATATCATGGCTCGAAGCCAACTCACTATATCCCCTAATGACATGTCACTAGCATCCTAAAGTATTCCTAAGGTTCAACCGAGATTTTGAATGTCAAATTGTCATCGAATCACTATCGTTCATATCTACTATCTCAGATTTGCAATTTATGCAATATCAAAGCATATAAAATACATTTGTATTGCAATTTATCACATACGAACTTACCTCGGATGCTAAAACTGTAACATCCCAAAATAGGGACTAGTTAGAATAGTGGTTTCGGGACCACAAATTCGATGTTGAAATATTTTTTTATAATTATTATAAGGTCTAGAATATGAGAATATGCATTTTTTAAAGTTTCATGAAGAAATTCTATGAGTAAAGTGTCCAATTGGAAAGTAAGGACCAAATCGAATAAATTTCAAAACTTGGATTCTAGAAGCAATTTGTATGAAATTGCTTTAGATTATTAATTATAAGGTCTTAAAGATCAATTTTCCTAATTTCTAAGTTTTTGGACAAAAATGGGCATGTACGGATAAAATTAGAAATAAAGGGCTTAAGGGCATTTTGGTCATTTGGCTAATTAATGAAATAAAATGGGAAAATGAAGGCAAAAATCATCCATTATTCTCCCTCATCCAGCTGAATTTCTCAAGCCCTCCATAGCTAGGGTTTTCAACATTTTTAAGCTGAATAGTAAGTGCTCCCAAGCCCCGTTTTTAATGTTCTTCATATTTTTGAAATCCCGATAGCTTATTTTCTCCATTTCTACCCATATTTTGAGTTAGGGTTCATGTTTGCAAAGTGACCCATGTGTGACATGTTTATTCTTTGATGTTTTATGGAGGAATATGAAAGTTGCATGTGTGTTAAACATCTTTTCGTAGGTGATTTTCATGAAAAACCCCAAAAGGGACCTTTTTTGCAAAAGGTGTAAAATATGTGGTAGAAATGTGAAGTAATGGAAAAATGAGGGCTGCCATAAGAGGAAAGAACATTCGGCTAGGCTTGGGTAAGGTAGAAATTGCATGCATTTCATTATACGAGTCTAGGGACTAAATCGTAAAAATGTGAAAGGTTAGGGGCAAAATGGTCATTTTGTGTGGGGGTGAAATTTAGACTCGAAAGGAATAATGTGAGGTATTAATGATTCATTTTTATTGTTATAGACCCTGAGGAATAAATTTTGGAGGTCGATCGAGGAAAAACGAAGGTTTCAGAATAATCGAAACGCGAAATCGAAACGAGTACCATGTAAGTTCGAATAACTTAAGTAAACTCATAATATGCCTAAATGCATGTTTTATGAATGAGTGATAATTATATGTAATGATGACATGAAAATCCTTGAAATGTGTTAATAATACTAATATGATAATAAATGCCCCGATTGAGGTTAAACGCGAATTTCGATGGGTAAACCATGGTTTATATGTGACTTGAGATCCTGCATGTCTTGCAGAAAGGATTTAGCCCAGACGGGTAAGCTGTTGATCTCAAATATAGAAAGGATCTAGCCCAGACGAGTGCTCCTTGAGTGATCAAGCCTCCCAAAAAATACGTGTGCATTAAGGATTTAACCTGAACGGGTAATTCGATTAGGGTCTGAATTAGCCTATACTGGAAATTCAGATCCGAGCTTATTAAGGGTGTTTGTCGCTATAAGGGATTTAGCCTGGACTGATAATCTGGACATCACCCTATGAGTTTACATTACGGGGGATCTAGCCTAGACTGATAATCCTGTCGTAAGATGTGAGGTTCGTGGGAGTGCATACAGGAGATGGTCGCTCTTATGATTTGACGGTAAATGGATAATCCATTGGGATTTCCAAGAAACTCAACGGGATTAACATGAGATATAAAAATGAAAATGTTAAATGATGAGCTCATCTAAGACAAATTACATGGTGTATTGTTATGAGACTAACTTGTTGATTGAGTGCATGTGCTAGGGAAACCATTTCATCCTTGTCGGTTTTATTGCCTAATATGGTTGTATGCTAATTAATCGGTAAGTTTACATTCCAATTATTCGGGCTTACTAAGCATGTAAATGCTTACCCCTCCCTTTTTCTCGTCTTATAGAGCTCGAGGACTCGTAAGGATTGGAAGACGGTCGGAGATTCAGCACATTATCATCTTGCTCAGCTTTGGTATATAGATACTTTTACTTTATTCAATGGCATGTATAGGGCTTTTGTTTATTTTGTTATAGGTGTCATTTGATTTACCAATATGAAGGCTTGTAAAGGTATACATATGCACTTGCATATGGCCATGGGAATTGGCTCATTTTGATGTAGGTTATGACCTACAAATTTATGCATGCTTATGTTCAATTGTTCTAATAAGGATGAAATATGGTATATCACATTTAGACACATGTAATGTGACAAAATCACATGGGATGACTAGGCCACAATTGGCAATGAGTTATAATAATGAGCCAATCTTAAAAATGTTATAAGGTATAGAAATCTTTAGTACAATGGGATCAACCTAGCATGTGTAAAACTGATGAGATGAGGTTTACATGTAATTAGGTTTAGCAAGGCCATGTTATTTATCATTGGAGTCTATAAGTGAGAATGGATGTTAGAGGGTGACCAAAGGCTTGGAAAATAGCCTAATAAGGTCCACACGGGGCGTGTGTCTTGGTTGTGTGTGACACACGGATCGCCCTATGAGCGTGTGGTATGGCCGTGTGTCCCCTACACTTAAATAATTTAAGTCAGAATGCATGGTAGTAAACACACGGGTAGGGACACGGTCGTGTTTCTCAACCGTGTGGAGGGCACGGCCTAGTGCACAGGCGTATGTCTTGGCCGTGCGGCCCTAAATGCATGTTGACGTCATAAATAGAATGTCCAGGTTTTTGGACACGGGCGACCACACGGGCGCGTCTAGGCCATGTGAAGGGCACGGGCCAAGGAAAAGGGCATGTGCTTGGCCGTGTAAAAACCCCTGTATGTTCAAAATAGGAAATAAATTCAATTTATTCCATACGGATAGGGGACACGGGCGCGTCCAAAAGCACACGGGCGTGTGCATCACCTCCACACGGGCGTGTGAGGCATGACTTAGAAAATTTTCCACAAACTTTTACAAGTTCTAGGTTTAGTCCCGGACCTTTCTCAATATATGTTTTGGGTCTTGTAAGCCCTTAATAGGGACATTAAGATGTCGTTTGATTGGTTTTAAATTTGAATGAAATTTTATAACCCGTATTTCCTGAAAATATTTGAGTACAACTCTGGTAATGCCTCGTACCTAGTCCCGATCTCAGGTACGGGTAAGTGGTGTTACATTTAGTGGTATCAGAGCTATGATTTAGTCGATTCTAGAACTAGCGTAGAGTGTATCGAGTTTAACTATCATCCCATTATACAAACGTTGATAGTGTGACATCTCCCAACTGTTTAATTGTCTTTAAATATAGTAAATGTCTTCCAATCTAACATAAGATGAGTCTGAGGGAGCCGAGATCCATGCTCCAGCTTTCGTACAACGAGCTATTTCTAGTAGTAGAAGAATTATGTCTGAAGATCAGAAAGAGGCCAGAGCCGCCTTCTTTGACATGATGGATGAGTGGTTTAGGGATTATTTAAGAAATCACTCCAACATACCATAACCTCCCCTGCCCCGTAACCAACCTGATGAGGAATTGCCACCAGGAATGGCACCGATAAGAATTGGTAAAGCCCCTGTAGACAAGCTTAGAAAGTATGGGGCTGGAGAATTTAGGGATAAGATTGATGATGATGCTGAACGAGCTGAGTTCTGGCTCGAGAATATTACACGAGTATTGGACAAATTATCGTGCGCACCTGAGGAGTGTTTAAAGTGTGCCATGTCTCTCCTGAAGGATAGTGCATACCACTGGTGAAAGATTGTATCTTCAGTGGTGCCAAAGGAAAACATCACTTGAGAGTTCTTCCAAGCAGAGTTTAAGAAGAAATACATCAATCAAAGGTTCTTGGACTTGAAGTGAAAGGAGTTCCTGGAACTCAAACAAGGAAATAAGACTGTAGCAGAATACGAAAGGGCATTTGTAAGACTAAGTCAGTATACGACTGAATGGATGCAAACCGAGTCAGAAATGTGTAAATGCTTCGAGGAAGGTTTGAATGAGGAAATCAAGCTGTTGATTGGGATCCTTGAGATATGAGAGTTTTTTGCATTACCTGATCGGGCCAAGAAGGCCGAGGAGCTCAATAATGAAAGGAAGCAAGCTAAGAGAGAAGCTCGAGTTTCGAGCAAGAGATCCAGTGGTAAGACGCTCTCATTTCCCACAAAGAAATCAAGGAGCCAACATGAGCGCTCCACTTCGTCGGTAGGATATTCAGGTAGAGAGAGAAGCTCCAAATGACATAACCAGAAGTCTTCTTCCCTAATGGTGACTAGTGTGGGGAGTGTAGATTATCAAAAGTCAAAGTATAAAAGCTGCAATAAATTTCACTTTGGAGAGTGTCGAATGAAGATTGGTGCGTACTTTAGATGTGGTTTTCTTGACCACTTCCTCAGAGATTGCCTAGAGCGAACTGATAAAGAGGTGGAAGTAGCCCCGAAATTGAGTACTCCTATTCCACGAGGTAGACCTCTGAGATATCCGGGGAGTGCTAGTGGCAGTTGAGTTACGACCAAAGACATTACAAAATCAGAGGCTCGAGCCCCGGCAAGAATGTATGCAGTACGCGCTCGAGAGGAAGCCTCTGCTTCTAACGTTATCACGGGTATCTTTTGTGTTTTTAATACTTGTGTTGTTGCCTTAATTGATTCGAGATTGACGCATTCATACATTTGCATGAGTTTGGTGTCTAGTATGAACATATCCATTGAACCTACAGAATTTATAATCAGAGTGTCGAACTCATTAAGCAAGTCAGTCCTGGTTGATAAAGTCTGTAAGAATTGTCCTTTGATGATTCAGGGTTATTACTTTCCTGCTAACCTTATGTTATTGTCGTTTGATGAGTCTGATGTAATACTTGGTATAGATTGGTTAGCCCTGCACGATGTAATTGTAAACTATGGTAGTAAGTATATTGTATTGAAGTGCCTAGATGGTGAGATTCTACGGGTTGATTCAAGAGAATTGGGTGCACTGCCGGTTGTAATTACCTCAATAATGGCTCAGCGAGATGTGAGAAAAGGGTATGAAGCCTACCTTGCTTTTGTACTAAACACTAAGGAAACAGAGTTAAAGATTGAGTCCGTACCAATAGCATGTGAATATCCAGACGTGTTCCAGGAGGAATTACCCGGATTATCTCTTGAGAGAGAGATAGAGTTTGGTATTGAACTGGTGCCAGGAATAGCTCCTATTTCTATTGCTCTGTACAGGATGGCGCCAACCGAGTTGAAAGAGTTAAAAGCACAGTTGCAGACAGATAAAGGTTTTACAAGGCCAATTTTTTCACCTTGGGGTGCTTCTGTATTGTTTGTAAAGAAGAAAGATGGTACAATGAGGCTATGTATAGATTATCGGCAACTGAATAAGGTAACTATCAAGAATAAGTATCCTTTGCCAAGGATTGACGATTTTGTTCGATCAGTTGAGGGGGCCACTGTATTCTCTAAGATAGACCTGAGATTTGGCTACTACCAATTGCAAGTTAAGGAATCAGACGTGCCTAAGACAGCTTTCAGAATGAGGTATGGCCACTATGAATTCCTTTTCATGCCATTTGGGTTGACGAATGCACCGACCATATTTATGGACCTAATGAATAGGATATTTCGACCATACTTGGACAAGTTCGTCTTTGTGTTCATTGATGACATTTTGATTTATTCCAAGGATGAGACAGAGCATGCGAAGCATCTGAGAATCGTGTTGCAGACTTTACGGAAAAACAATTGTATGCTAAGTTTAGCAAGAGTGAGTTTTGGCTCTAATAAATAGGGTTTTTAGGTCATATTATTTCGAATGAATGCATCCGAGTTGATTTAAGTAAGATCTCTACCATCTTTGAATGGAAACCACCCAAAAATGTAACTGAGGTTAGAAGCTTTTTGGGCTTAGCCGATTACTATCGAAGATTTGTGAAAGGATTCTCCATGATAGTGACTCCAATGACGAAGTTGCTACAGAAATATGTTAAATTTGAATGGACAGAAAAGTGTCAATAGATTTTCAAAAAGTTGAAGACATTACTAACTGAAGCTCCAGTTCTAGTATTACCTGAGTCGGGAAAAGAGTTTGTGGTTTATAGTGATGCATCCTTAAATGGACTGGGTTGTGTGCTTATGCAATATGGCAAGGTGATAGCCTATGTTTCACGGCAGTTGAAGCCACACGAGATCCTACACACGACTTAGAGCTTGCCGCTATTATTTTTGGCTTGAAAATTTGGAGGCATTATCTATATGGTGAGACTTGTCGTATATCATAGACCACAAGAGTTTGAAGTATTTGATGACTCAAAAAGAATTGAACCTAAGACAATGGAGATGGTTAGAATTAATTAAAGATTATGAGCTGATCATTGATTACCACCCGGGAAAGGTGAATGTGGTCGCCGATACGCTAAGCAAAAAATTTTTGTTTGCATTGAGGGCCATAAACGCTCGATTGGCGTTGGTTGATGATGGTTTGGTCTTGGCTGAGTTAAAAGCTAGGCCAACATTTCTTTAAGAACTTTATGATGCTCAGACTAATGATAGTGACCTGCAAGCTAAAAGAACTGAATGTGAGTCGGGCATTGAATCAGATTTTTACATTAGTCCTGATGGATGTTTGATGTTTAGAAATAGAATTTACATACCGAGGAACGATGAAATTATTCGAAGGATTTTGCAAGAAGCACATGATAGTCTTTTGTCTATTCATCTGGGAATTACCAAGATGTATAATGATTTGAAGAAATTATACTGGTGGAACGGAATGAAAAGAGATATCTCCGAATTTGTGTCGAAATGCTTGATATGTCAGCAAGTCAAAGCTGAACGTTAAGTACCTTCAGGTTTGTTACAACCTGTGATGGCTCCCGAATGGAAGTGGGACAAAATTTCTATGGACTTCGTGACAGGATTACCATTGACCCCGAAAAAGAAAGGTGCTATATGGGTTGTGGTGGATAAGTTGACGAAGTCAGCTCATTTTATCTCAGTGAGGACAAATTACTCTCTTGATAGATTGGTCGACTTATACATATCTGAGATTGTGAGATTACATGGGGTACCACTATTGATTATTTCAGACAGAGAGCCGAGATTCACTTTGAGATTCTGGAAGAAGTTACAAGAAGCCTTGGGTACTAGGTTGAGTTTTAGTACAACTTTTCACCCACAGACTGATGGTCAGTCTGAGCGGATGATTCAGATTCTTGTGGATATGTTGCGATGTTGTATCCTCAAATTTCAGGGTAGCTGGGAAATATACTTGCCATTGGTAGAGTTCACTTACAACAACAGTTTTCAAACGAGTTTGAAGATGATGCCTTATGAGGCCTTGTATGGCAGAAAGTGTCGAACTCCATTGTATAGGATAGAACTCAAGGAGAATCAGATTCACGGAGTTGATCTGATCAAGGAAACTGACGAAAAGGTTAAAGTGATACGTGACTATTCAAAAGCGGCATCAGATAGGTAAAAGTCATATGCTAATCTGAAAAGAAAAGAGATCAAATTTCAAGTTGGAGATAGAGTATTCTTAAAAGTATCTCCATGGAAAAAGGTGTTGAGATTTG
Source organism: Gossypium anomalum (assembly GCA_025698475.1). Lineage (NCBI taxonomy): Eukaryota > Viridiplantae > Streptophyta > Magnoliopsida > Malvales > Malvaceae > Gossypium > Gossypium anomalum. The sequence continues at coordinate 32,988,678 of CM046960.1, read as the reverse complement.
GCTGGAAAGGCAAACTAAGTCCGTGATTTATCAAACCATACGAGATCAGTGAAAGAGTTGGACCATTAGCCTACCGTTTGGCATTGCCACTAGAACTAGAAAAGATTCAGGACGTGTTTCATGTATCTATGTTAAGGCGATATCGATCAGATCCCTCTCATGTGATTTCACCGACGGAGATTGAAATTAGATCAGACATGACTTATGGTGAGGAACCGGTCAAGATTTTGGCTCGTGAGGTTAAACAACTGATAAATAAAGATGTGGTTTTGGTAAAAGTCTTATGGCATCGACATGGTGTGGAAGAGGCTACAAGGGAGCCGGAAGAAACCATGAGAAGCCAATGTCTAAACTTGTTTACTGGTAAGACTTTCGAGGACGAAAGTCCCTAAAGGGGAGAGAAACATCCCGAAATAAGGCCTAGTTGGAACAATGGTTTTGGGACCACAAATCCGACATTGAAATATTTGTTTTATGATTATTATGAGGTCGAGAATATGAGAATATGCATGTGTTAAAGTTTCATGAAGAAATTCTATGAGTAAGGTGTCCAATTGGAAAGTAAGGACCAAATTGAATAAATTTCAAAACTTGGATTCTAGAAGCAATTTGTATGAAATTTCTTTAGATTATTAATTAGAAGGTCTTAAAGAGCAACTTGCCTAATTTTTAAGTTTTTGGACAAAAAAGGGCATGTATGGATAAAATTAGAAAGAAAGGGCTTAAGGGTATTTTGGTCATTAAGCTAAATAATGAAATAAAATGGGAAAATGAAGGCAAAAATCAGCCATTCTTCTCCCTCATCTAGTCAAATTTCTCAAGCCCTCCATAGCTAGGGTTTTCAACATTTTCAAGCTCAATAGTAAGTGCTCGCAAGCCTCGTTTTTAATGTTCTTCGTATTTTTGAAATCCCGGTAGCTTATTTTCTCCATTTCTACCCATATTTTGAGTTAGGGTTCATGTTTGCAAAGTGACCCATGTGTGACATGTTTATTCTTTGATGTTTTATGGAGAAATATGAAAGTTGGATGTGTGTTAAACATCTTTTCCTAGTGATTTTCATGAAAAACCCTAAAAGGGACCTTTTTAGCAAAAGGTGTAAATTATGTGGTAGAAATGTGAAATAATGGAAAAAATGAGGGCTACCATAAGAGGAAAGAACATTTGGCTAGGCTTGGGTAAGGTAGAAATTGCAAGCATTTCATTATACGAGTCTAGGGACTAAATCGTAAAAATGTAAAAGGTTAGGGGCAAAATGGTCATTTTGTGTGATGGTGAAATTTAGACTCGAAAGGAATAATGTGAGGTATTAATGATTCATTTTTATTGTTATAGACCCCGAGGAACAAATTTCGGAGGTCGATCGAGGAAAACGAAAGGTTTCAGAATAACCGAAACGCGAAATCGAAATGAGTACCCGGTAAGTTCGAATAACTTAAGTAAACTCATAATATGCCTAAATGCATGTTTTATGAATGAGTGATAATTATATGTAATGATGGCATGAAAATCATTGAAATGTGTTAATAATAATAATATGATAATAAATGCCCCGGTTGAGATTAAACGAGAATTTCGATAGGTAAACCATGGTTTATATATGACTTGAGATCCTGCATGTGTTGCAGAAAGGATTTAGCCCAGACGGGTAATCTGTTGATCTTAATTATAGAAAGGATCTAGCCAGGACAGGTGTTCCTAGAGTGATCGAGCCTCCCAAAGAATACGTGTGCATTAAGGATTTAACCAAAACGGGTAATCCGATTAGGGTCTGAATTTAGCCTGGACTGGTAATTCAAATCCGAGCTCATTAAGGGTGTTTGTCACTATAAGGGATTTAGCCTGGACAGGTAATCCGGACATCACCCTATGAGTTTACATTACGGGGGATTTAGCCTGGACTGGTAATCCTGCTGTAAGATGTGAAGTTCGCGAGAATGCATACATGAGATGATCGCTCTTATGATTTGACGGTAAATGGATAATCCATTGAGATTTCCAAGAAACTCAATGGGATTACATGAGATATAAAAATGAAAATGTTAAATGATGAGCTCATTTAAGGCAAATTACATGGTGTATTGTTATGTGACTAACTTGTTGATTGAGTGAATGTGCTAGGGAAACCATTTCATGCTTGTTGGTTTTATTGCCTAATATGGTTGTATGCTAATTAATCGTTAAGTTTACATTCTAGTTATTCAGGCTTACTAAGCATGTAAATGCTTACCCCTCCCCTTTTCCTGTCTTACAGAGCTCGAGGACTCGTAGGGATTGGAAGATGGTCAGAGATTCAACACACTATCATCTTGCCCAGCTTTGGTATATATATACTTTTACTTTGCTCAATGGCATGTATAGGGCTTTTGTTTATTTTGTTATAGGTGTCATTTGATTTGCAAATATGAAGGCTTCTAAAGGTATACATATGCACTTGCATATGGCCATGGGAATTGGCTCATTTTGATGTAGGTTATGACTTACAAATTTATGCATGCTTATGTTCAATTGTTCTAGTAAGGATGAAATATGGTATATCACATTTAGACACATGTAATGTGACAAAATCACATGGGATGACTAGGCCACAGTTGGCAATGAGTTATAATAATGAGCCAATATTAAAAGTGTTATAAGGCATAGAAATCCTTAATACAAAGGGATCAACCTAGCATTTGTAAAACCAATGAGATGAGGTTTACATGCAATGAGGTTTATCAAGGCCATGTTAATTACCATTAAAGGCTATAAGTGAGAATGGATGTTAAAGGGTGACCAAAGGCTTGAAAAATAGCCTAATAAGGTCCACACAGGTAGACACACTGGCGTGTGTCTAGGCCGTGTGTGACACACGGATCGCCCCATGGGCGTGTGGTATGGCCATGTGTCCCCTGCACCTAAATAATTTAAGTCAAAATGCATGGTAGTAAACACACGGGTAGAGACACGGCCGTGTGTCTCAACTGTGTGGAGGGTACGGCTTAGCGCATGAGCGTGTGTCTTGGCCGTGCAGCCCTAAATGCATGCTGACGTCATAAACAGAATGTCCAGGTTTTTGGATACGGGCGACCACACGGGCGTGTCTAGGCCTGTGAAGGACACGGACGTGTGCTTGGCCGTGTGAAAACCCCTGTAGGTTTGAAATAGGAAATAAATTTAATTAATTCCACACGGGTAGGGGACACGGGCATGTCCAAAAGCATACGAGCGTGTGCATCGCCTCCACATGGGTGTGTGAGGCATAACTTAGAAAATTTTCCACGAACTTTTGCAAGTTCTCGGTTTAGTCCCAGACCTTTCTCAATATATGTTTTGGGTCTCGTAGGCCCTTAATAGGGACATTAAGATATTGTTTGATTGGTTTTAAATTGAAATGAAATTTTATAACCCGTATTTCCCAAAAGTGTTCGAGTACAAGTCTGGTAATGCTTCCTACCTGGTCCCGGTCTCGGGTACGAGTAAGGGGTGTTACAAAAACGACGAATCTAGTCAACTATTTCGTAACTTTATTCTTTCCCCGATCTAAGTCTGTATTTCTCCTTTCTTGATCTAAATATATTTTAAATTGACTTATTCAATTATCTATTCATTCAATTTAATCCAAAACACACTTTAAAGCACATTTACACTTTTGCCCCTAATATTTCACATTTTTCACAATTTAGTCCTCATTCATAAAATCACAAATTAATGAAATTTCAATTAAACCCATGCTAATCGAATTACTATTATGCCCGTAACAGCCCATATTTTTCATTTATTTCATATTTTAACTACTAACTTTACACATTTCACAATTTAATCCCTATTTTGCATTTTCACTAAAAATCACTTAACAAAACTTGTTTAACTATCAACAACTATTCAAAATCTATCATCAAACATCAAAATTCATACATATTCATCAATATTAACTTTCAAAATATTTAACAATTTTGCAAATTAGTCCCTGGCCTAAGCTAGTACTAGCTGAATGATCTCAAAAACATAGAAATCTCTAAAAACTGAACAAAAATAGACTTACAATCAAGCTTGGATGTGGCCAAACCCTAAAATGGAAAAAAATGGCTTCCTTCCTTGTTATTTTCAGTTGAAAATGAAGAATTAAAGATGAATATGTTTTTTGTTTTATTTATTTTAAGCTTATTTACAAATTTACTTATTTAACCTTAATTAATAAAATTATAATCACTAATTATATGCCTAGATTTGTCCACTCATGCTATTAATGGTATAATTACAACATAAGGACCTTTACTTTAAGGTTCTATAGCTATTTAATACCTTTAGCTAATAGAACACAAGTTTTGCACTTTACGCGATTTAGTCCTTTTTCATAAATTGACCAATCAAACGATAAAATTTCTTAACAAAATTTTCACACCAACATAATATCATACTGTAAGAATTAAAATAATAATAAAATAAATATTTTAACCTCAGATTTATGGTCCCCAAACCACTGTTCCTATTTGACTAAAAACGGGCTGTTACATGGAATGTGTTTATTTGAATTATATGAATGTTATGGATGTATAGAATAATCACATGCCTAATAATGCTTGAGAAGAATGTTTAAATCTTGATTGAATAAATGAAAAATTCGATGGATATGTGATTTCCAGAAATGAATGAGGTCCTACATTTGTTGCGGACAGATAATCCAAATCAAGCATATGTTATGGATTGTATTTAGCCCGAACGGGTAATCCAGATCAAACTCTTTAGAGCATCTGTCATACAAAGGATTTAGCTTGAACTGTTAATCATGTCGTATACATGTGTGGCTCGAGAGTGTGCTCTCTAATATAGTACCCTATGGGTACCATTGGACATGAATTGACGAATTCTGATTCATACACCTCGAGTGTACTACCTTCGTATCCATCGATAGTTCAGATAAATTCAATGAGTAAAAGTTCTTGACATGAGAATATATGAATAAGAAGTGAGTTATTATACATATCAGCCTGAAATACATGAAAATGATGATACGCGATAATTGGTATATGGAAATATGAAATGATGATATTGTACATGGAATTTATTTGGTGAGTACATCCTTGATTCTAGACTTGTACACCTTGAGTGTACTAATCGTGACCTTGATATTCCAAGTAATAAGGGTAAAGTTCTGATATAAAATGATCTGAACTCGAGATGAACTATTATGAAATTATACTTGTAATATAAAGAGATGATTTATACATGTTAAATGAATACATGTTGTGGATAGCATATGTGCATGGAAACTTGATTGTTGTTGAGCCCATATATGTTTGTGATGTTATTATGGATTATATAACTAACAAGGGTAATGAGGATATGTGTAGGGCTTGAGAGCAAATTGATTGAATAAGCCTTACATATTTACCTCAAAATAGAATGAATGGTAAGTTAAGTACCATATACAAACTTATTAAGCATTATATGCTTACTTAGTTTTATCTCCTTGTTTTATAGTGAATCTGAAGCTCGCTGGGTTAGAAGCTTGGCGGAGATCACTCACACTATCCATCGGCCCATGTCAGTACAATATGGTAAATCAATTATGGTTGTAATGGCATGTATAGGATATATTGGCCATATTGGCATGTAAATGTAAATGATGCTTGTAATCTAGCCATTGGAATGGCAAGTAATGGTTTGTTTTGATATATTTGTAACGTCATACTATGGTAACTACATGTGTGTTAAGTAGTTGATTTATTCTGTCTAACATAATATGGACTAGACTAAGGCAAGATTATGAATAGGTATGCATGTAACGATATGCCATGTTGAATGATAGAGTTTGCTTAACTTGACTGCTTGAAATGGTTGGTATTTGGATGTGAGTTTAAGTGCAGGTCATTGTTGTGATTTTGGGTGAGAAATGAAGTTAGAAGTGGCTTTATTTTGTCCACACGGGCAGACACACGTGCGTATGTCTGGATCATGTGTAACACACAGCCTAGTACATGGGCGTGTGGTCCGGCCGTGTGCCCCCTGCAACTTTAAAAAATGAGAAACAGAATGCTCAAAATTGGGCACACGGACAGAGACACAGGTGTGTGTCTCAGCTGTGTGGTTGACACGGCCTTGAACACGAGCATGTTACACAGCTGTGTGAAAATTGCACCTAAAATTCAAAAATAAAATTCACCACACGACCTAGCACACGAGTGTGTGACTTTAATTTCTTCATGCCTTAAAAGTCTAAGAGTTACACGAGTTAGGGATATGGGCGTGTGTAGTACATGGCCCGATCACACGGGAGTGTCTCTAGACCACACGGGCATGTGAGCCCTGTAGCCTTGGAAAGTTTTTCAAATGTCGCGAAAAATTTCATGAGTATCCGATTAAGTCCCGACTTAATTTTAATGCTCGTATTAGGCCTCAAGGGTCCAATTAAGGGACGTTTTGAATAATGTCAGTAATTGAATAGCAATTTATGTAAATAAATTGTAAAGTATTCTGATTGTGTTGGTAATGCTCTGAAACTCTGTTCCGATGACGGATACGGGTTAGGGGTGTTACAATGCATGCATCATCTTAATGCATATCGTAATGTTGTAAGTCATTTTCAAACATTTGCTTGATACAAAGATATTAATATATGAATGTTTTGTTTTCAGTTTGAAAATGACACCAACTCCTTTATTGAACATACTCACTAAGAACAAACTGAATGAAAATAACTATAAAGGATGGAAAAGGAACCTAATAAGTTTCTTAAGCTGTGAGAAACTTAAAACAGTTTTTTTATAATAAGTGCCCACCGACCACTCAAGCTGATGCTAGAAAATGCTAGGAGGAGTCTGATGAGATAGCCTGTTACTATAAATTGGTAAGCGTGACCAACACTTTATATAAGGAACTAGAGAGTTGTAAGACTGCCAAAATGATTCTAGATAAATTAGAAGACATGTTCAAAGGCCAAGCTGCCTTGGCTCAACAGTTTGCTATAACCTGCTTGATTAGTGCCAGACAAAAACCCAACACTCCACTCAAAGACCATATTATTACTCTTATGGGATACTTTGTTGAGGCCATGGACAATGAGGCCAATTGGACCAGAACACTCAAATTAAGGTGGTGTTCAAGAGCATGTCCAAGGATTTTGTTGGCTTTTAGGCCACATATAACCTTAGCAACAAAAACCTGATGCTTACACAACACATAAAGGATAGAATGGTGGTTAGCAGGTTCGAAGAGCATAAGCAAAACATAGCTATTGTTTCTTCCTCAAAAGGGAAGGGAAAGCGCAATAAGAAAGGCAAGACGAAGGTCTCTCAGCCACTACAAGTGGAAAGGAAGAGAATCAGGAATCCTAAAGACTTATCTAAGTATAAATGCTTTTTTGTAGTAAAAAAAGGTGCTTCAAGGCAAACTGTAGAGAGTGGATGGAATGCCTATTGTAACAGCCCAGATTAGACCTTACTCAGAACAGTGGTTTCGGGACCACAAATCTGAGTCAAAAAATATTTTAATATTATTTTCTATGCTTAAAGTATGTGAATTGATATGTGTGACATTTTCGTATGAAAATTTTATCGTTTGAGTGTCGATTTGTGAAAAAGGGCTTAATCGCGTAAAATGTAAAAGTGGCCTTCTATTTGTTAAAGTGTTATATTGCTATGGCTTTTATTATGTGGGGCCTTATCTTGTAATTTGACCATTGAAAATATGCATGGACGGTAATGGGCTTATACTATAAGTTTTATCATTAAAATCATTAAGGTTAGTTTTGTAATTAGTTAAAAATGTTATTATAATAAATCATAACATAAAAAGAAAATAAAAACACATGCAAATGCTTATATTTTGACCAAAACTTGAGAAAGAAAAAAAATGGTTTAAAGCTTTCAAACATTCAGCCATGGTCCAAGCTTGATTCAAGGTTCGTTTTTGCTCAATTTTTGAGATTGTTGTTTTGAGTACTAGTAAACCCATGCTTGAATTTTTTAATTTGATGATGATTTTTTGTTTTTCCATTGTTGAAAGCTTGATGATTTTTGTGTTTGATGATGAAAAATAAATATGTGTTAATAGATTTTCATGTTTAATTAAGTGGTTTTTGATAAAAATGTGTATTAACAACTAAATTGAGAAATTTGTAAATTGAGGGGTCAAAATGTAAAATAAATGAAAGAAATGGGACGTTAGATACCTAAGGTAAATTCGGCCTAATATGGGTTTGATGAGAAATTGTGAAAATGTGAAATGTTAGGGGCTAAAATGCAAAATGCCCAAATTATGTGTTCTTGGATAAAATTTAATGAAATGTTGAATACGTAAGTTAATTTTGATATTATTTAGATTGGAAAAAGCAGAATTCAGATTTAGATCGAGGGAAAATCAAAGTATCGAATTAGTCGACTTAATTTGTCGTTACTGTGAACGAGGTAAGTTCGTATTTTAATAAATGTTACAAAATCATATTATAAATGCATACTATTTGTATGATTGAATTCAATGCCGAATGATAATACAAATATATGTATTTTGAATAAGTTATATATATGTTATTATCATATTGAATTGTTCGAGAAGCAGAATATATGAATACAAGAAAGTTTCGATAATGTGACGACGTCCGAAAAGCCTCGTACGAACCATGGAAATAGTTAGGATACATATGTCATGACATAGGATTCCGATATGTGTTATCGTGTAAGATCACGTCTGGGACGTTAGCATCGATTTGTGATTTATGTGTAAGACCATGTTTGGGACATTAGCATCGTATTTAGTTTCATGTAAGACCCTGTCTGGGACAGTGGCATCGATACTTGTTTACATGTAAGACCATGTTTGGGACATTGGCATTGTACGAGCTTATGAGTTATCTGAGTATCCTTATTGATTCCGAACGGTTCAACGGGCATTCCGAGAAACAAATGATTAAGTGAAAGACATTTCGATTCAGGTACATTGAAATGTATACAATATTTGAAAATGAAAGGTAAGTTTATATGTGCAAAGAATGTTATGTGATGTATATAGAAATGAAATGTGAATACTTGTAAATAAAACATGAATAAATGAATAAGATATGGTTTATAAAGTGGCATACGTGAAATTGTCAAATGTTATATGTATGAAAGGTGAAATTGAGTATAAATGATGATATGAGATTTATGTATATATATATATATGATTAGATGTGTTATTTCCATAATGTGCTCATTTGGCTATATGAAAGTGTGAATTGAATGATGTATGAGAATTGAGTTGAATAAGTTTGTGAAAGCTAAAGTTATTGAAGTAAGTAAGTATAATATTGAATGATGATAATTCGATATGAGAACATGTTTTATAACTTGGAAAGCCATATGAGATAACATATCATGCATATGACTTTGTAATAAAATTATTTGTTATATTAAGTTTATTAAGATACGAGCTTACTAAGCTTTAAAGCTTACTTTGTATGCATTGTTCCTATATTTATAGAGTTTCGAAGACTTGCTTAGGTTGGAAGTCGAAGGAGATCTCATCACACTATTCGGTTATCGTTTCGGTAAATTAAAGTTATGACTTTTAGTTATGTGGCATGTATAGGCTAGTTTTGATATAGTTGATTTTGGAATTAGTATATGTATATAGCCATGCGAAAATGGCTCGTTCATGATGTGAATGTTGGTGTTTATATTCAGTTACATTTTAAGGTTAATTTAAGAGGTATGATTCATAGTAAATATGTGGTGATGTTGGTTACATGAAATTAGTTTTGAATAATGATATGTAAGGTTTATAATTAGCTTATTATGGTAAACTTGATTCATAGTATGTCTTGCATTTATGGATTAATATAATTCGGTTTAAGTGAAGTAAATATGACTGATGTATGTGATTAGGTTGTGGTTTATTATTGACTTGTTTTGGTTGTATAAATTATCTTGTGAATTGGTTTGGAAGTGGTAAATAATGAGCATGCTTTGTGGTCATAAGGTTATTTTATAATGTGTCGTGACATTAACTTAGCTAGTCGAATTGATGAGAAATGAATTGGATATGTATAGGTAATATTGACAAGTTGCTTAGCACATAAGTTTTGTATATTGGTTCGGCAATTGAGCTAGAAAATAGCTATTGGTAACATGGTAACTATGCACTTATATATATAGATGGTATCTTAAGCATATTTTTCCATTTGGTAAGGTTGGCTAATGGTTCATGTATGGATGCTTGTTTAGCCATATGTTATGTTTTGTTTTGACTTAGTATTAAATGCACATATGACTATGTTGTTAAAATATGTACTTGATTATTTTGTGAAGTGGGTTATGCCAAATATGCTAAAGGACCATAAGCCATGTGATATAGATTATTTTGTTTGATATGTGCATGAATTGAAGTAATAAGTTCGATAATCAGCTTATGAAATATATGTAATGATATATGCCCGGTTATAAGTTAAGCATTAGATAGTTGTGATTCGTTGGATATAATGTTTGAATATTACTTTGGGAAATATATGAATGGCTACCTATTAATTAGTTTGAAATGATTCATAATGAGTTGGATTAGATATGCATGCTAGGGGAAGTGGCTTAAATCAAGCCAAATTTTATACCACACGGTCTGGACACACGGGCGTGTGTGACTGCCCGTGTGACTAAGTCAGTATGTATGCCTTGTTTTGCCATGGCCTAGACACACGAGCGTGTCTAATGCCGTGCAAGGCACACAACCTGTTCACACGGGCGTGTGACCTTTGTGACTTTGAAAAATGTTAAGTTTCGGAAAATTTTTTGTATGTGTTCAGTTTAGTCCTGACCCCTTTCTAATGCATGCTTAAGGTCTTGATGACCTATATAAGGGACTCTATAATGATGTGTGATTATGTTAATATGATGATTATGAAATGTTTGTGAATTATTCTGATTTGTTCGGTAACACCTTTAACCCTAGTCTAGCGACGAATAAGGGTTAGGGGTTTTACACCTAGCCACCAAAGGTAAAGGTATAAAACTCTTTATGATATAAGATTGTTTAGTGGAGGATTCGATAGGCCATTGGTTCATTAAGTTGGAAGCCACTAATCATGTTTGTTTTTCTCTACAGGGGTTTGTAGAGACAAAAGATCTTAGAGATAATAGCTAATCATTGCGGACCGGGAACGAGACATGTGCTGTAATTGAAGCAATGAGAGACATACATCTTTATTTTGATGATTTTAGAAAGATTATTTTAAGAGGCATTTTCTATGTACCAAATTTCAAAAGAAACTTAATTTCTGTTGCATGTTTATATAAAGATGGCTTGATTGTGACTTTTAATAATGAAATTACAATATTTAGAAATCACAATCTTCTCTATATTGGATGGATGTCAAATAATCTCTATTTTATCAAACCAAAGATGTACACATTGCTTGAGACTAAAATATCGAATAAAAGACTTAAAACTTCTCACTCTAATGAGGTGTACCTTTTACATTTTAGACTTGGTCATATTAACCAATAAAAAATCACTAGAATTTTGAAAGGCTACATATTAATTTCGCTTAAAGAAGTTGATCTTCCACAATGTAAACCTTGCTAGGAAGGTAAGAAGCAGAGGTAGATTTAGGGGGGCTGGCAAGGGCCTTGACCCCCCCAAATTGGAATATTTGCCATTTTGGCCTTTTAAATTTTTAAAAATTTTAAATTAGTACAGGTAAAATTGCACTTTGGGCCCCCATAAAAATGATAATTTCATTTAATCCCTTAAAAATTATAAATATATAGACAATTTAATTTCAACCCCCCCAAAATTTTTTTCCTAGCCTCACCCTTGGTAAGATGACTAAACTATCTTTTAATGCAAAAGGAACAAGGGTCGAAAAACCCATAAAACTTGTACACACTGATGTATGTGGCCCTATGAGTGTTAGTGCAAGAGGTGGTTACGAGTATTATTTAACCTTTTTTGGTGACTATTCCAGATATGTGTATGCATACCTAATGCACCACAAGAGTGAAACCTTTGATAATTTCAAAGAGTTTTGTACGGAAGTGGAGAAACAACTAAGTTTACCCATAAAGATACTTTGGTCAGATCGAGGTAAGGAATATTTATCTGGTGAGTTCTTAGGGTGCCTTATAGAGAATGGGATTCTATCCCAATTAATTGTGCCGAGCACTCTGATCGTGATTTTCCGTGATAAGTTTTATAAATTTATAATGAATCGTTCTTGAAACTAACTATTATCAAGAGGTAGGCAAGTGTACCTATCAAACAGTAGTATAGCTTTAGCAAGACCGGATTGTCGAACCCAAAGGACTAGAAGTACTAGTAATGACTGTCTTTTTATTATCTAGCCGAAGAAAAGACGTTTGTTTTAACTAACTAATTAAACTAAGAACTTACAGAAAATAGAATTGGGAAATTACTTTTGGGGAAAAATGATTGATTGAGACAATACCTAAGGAAAAATCCACCTAGACTTGTACTTGTTATTCTGGCTCCGAACCGGACGATTTATTCATTTAACTTGTTCCGCAGAAGTCCCTAAGTTATGTTATTATCCCCATTCAAGACTAATAATGTCTAATCCCTAGGTTGAATAACTGAGACTTTTCTCTATTTAACACCCTAGGGTTGCATTAACTCGATCTATGGATTCTCTTATTAGGTTTCACCCTAATCCAGCAAAATCTTGTCACCTTATCTCTAGGCGCGCAATCAACCTACTTAATTATGACAAATTTATTCTTAGTCAGGGTCTATTCCTCCTCCAACTAAGAGTAGTAACTTGAAGTGATATCCTAAAATACCAAAACAAGAATTAAGAACACATAATTAAGAACAAGTCAAATATTTATCATACGATTCAGAAATAATAACAAGATTTCGTCATAGGTTTCATCCCCCTTAGGTATTTAGGGGTTTAGTTCATAACTAAACAAGAAAACATCTCAGAATAATAATAAATACAAAACATCCAAAACTCCTGAAGGGAAATTGATGAGAGATCTTCAGTCTTGCTAGTGGATCCAGCTTCTGAGATGGATCAATCGGCTTCCTTGGAGTAATTCCTTACTCCCTATTCTCCATCTCCCCTTTTTTTCTCTTCTGGGGTGTATTTATAGGTTTTGGAATGCCTTAGAACCCTCAAAAGTGGCCTTTTCCGAATTAGACTCAACTTTGGTTCGATAGGGACACTCTATGTGACACGCCCGTGTGCGATAACTTTAGATCGTGTTCGAGCCTGTTAGATTGGCACGGGCGTGTGTTCTATCCGTGTGAGTCGTGCTTCAATTTTTCAAAATTGACACGACCGTGTGAGCTACCTGTGTGAAGAGGTCCAAGCCGTGTTCATTTCGTACTTTGGTCCATTTTCTCCGTTTTTGGCCCGTTTTTTGTTCCTTTCACTCTCCTATGGTTACCTAAGGATAAAACATGAAATTAAGGAATTAGGAGCATCAAATTCACTAATTCTAAGGAAAAATCATTCATAAAATGCGTTAAGCACGGGGTATAAATATGTATAAATTATGGTTTATCAAATACCCCCATAGTTAAGCATTTGCTTGTCCTCAAGCAAAATCCTCTAATCATAATTAAAAATTCCTTTTTCTCAACTTATAATTCCTACCAATAATATCTCAAACCATCTCATAAGTAATCATACATTAAAAATTCAACTAAAAGAACATTAAAGCTTCAAACATTCCAAATTGAGTATTTAATCATGAAAAACTTAGGCATCTCCCTTCATCTAATTAGTTATCATTGATTCGGAACCTCAAAGAGTTTACCATCCTCACTAAAGATTCACTCAAATCACTCGAAGTGTTTAAGGACAATGAAATTAGCACTCATCAGTCAAATGAAAAGTTATTACCATAGGCTTGCATGAAAATCAAATCTCCACCACTATAAATCGAGATGATACATCAATCAAAAGGTCCTTAAAGGGTTGTAACGAGGCTTGATTAGTGGGTGTGGTCACAAGCTGAAAGAAAAAGGTTAGAATCGAGATTGACTTGAAAAATTACTTAACTAGAAAATTATTTAATCATCACTTGCGTACAACAAATCTTCTTCTCTGACTAATAGAATTTGAATACTGATGTTTACAAATAAAAGATTACTACTAATATATATACATTTTTTTTAAGAACAAATCAAATAACATAGACTAACTATTAAGAACAAGACATAGCTAAGCAATTTATTCAACTCAAATCTTGAAAAAAATAGGGATCAAGTTAATTTAGGGGATTTCAACAATAATAGGTTAAGGGTTAATATTAAGGGTCATACAAGGAATAGTTTGTTAGGTTCAAAGGGGTTTACTAAGGGTTAATCATGGAGGTAGGCTTTTCATGGCATGAGTGGGTTAATCCTAAGTGCCTCTATCATCTTGATATATCAAATCAAATGGTGTGGTCTTGACATGCATAATCAGGCAAGTTCTAGAATAATAATTCAATATTGACACACTCAAAGAAATAATGAAAGTGAGCATGAAAGAATTAATAGATGCTCAAAGAGGCTCAAAAATCTCACAAAAATTATGGCTTTTTGATGTTTAAACCTGTGGGATTCAATTCACTAAAGATGTTAAACTCAAGCCACATCAATATTGAGTGTTGACTAAAACTCAAGCCACACCAATTCCCTTCACTAAAGATGTTAAACTCAAGCCACATCAGTATCGAGTGTTGACTAAAACTCAAGCCACACCAATTCCCTTCACTAAAGTTCTAGAATAAAACTCTTTGCCAGAACCTTGACTAGATTGATCGGCTGCGATCTGCCTATGTAACTCGAAATCTGACGTAGTTCCCCTTCTGCATCCAGGCAAAAAGTCCCAAACGGCTGACACCTTACGTCGCTTAAACTTGGGATCCTCTATCCCAACCTATCTGCTAGAACCCGTTTTTCCCATCAACTAATACTTAGCCAGCGATCACACTCTTGAATGAGAGGGAGAAAGAGAAATAAATGAAGAAACCATAGGTTAAGGAAAGTAATGGTATTGGAAAAGATAAAGAAAAAATTGGCTTTTAAGAGTGTAGAAATGAAAGAACTTAGAAATATTTAACAAAAGCCGAAGAAGATCTAATTCACTTACCGATCACGAGATCACTTGCCAACAAGAAATCATCAAACCCCCAAAGTGTATGAATCGGCTTTTAAATGAAAAAGAAGCAATCAGCTAAGTTAAAGAGGGAAGAGGTTGATTCGATTAAAATAGGGAAGAAAAGATCAAGAGTTTGGCTTAAAGAAAAGAGGAGATGAAGGGCTTAAGATTACTCAGGTATTTGCAAAAAACAAAACAAAAGAATCAAGAGGTTAGAAGAAATTTCCCCCAAGAATATGCGATTGAAGCACACAAAAACAACAAATTCCCTTACTTACCCATACACTAAAATAAATAAATAAATAAAATACAAACCTACACTCTCCAATCGACTTAAACTCGTCAAGTTAAATTCCTTTCAATTTCTCCAATTTTATCACCATCATATCCACACTTAATCCTCATCCTTATCTCCACCGTAACCTTGATTTTAGCCAACTATTCCAATTTGAATTGCATTTAAATCGCTTCCACCAAAATGGAAATCCTTCCTTGCGTTGAGCAGCAAAATTGAATTCCCTTTTGCTCATGAAACCACTCGAACTCTACCCCTCCAACTTCCCAACACGCTGCTGGCCACTGCACCGCCACCTATCTTGTGCTACCATTCGGTCACAATTAACTATAAGCTTCTATGCCTAAGCCTCAGTTTCATTAAAGAATAAAAAATTAAAACTTGCCAGGCCTGGGATTCAAACCTGCAACCTCTTAGATCCATAGCATGCTTCTCGCCACTGCCCCCATGCGCTATTGTGCCATATTTCATCCCTAACTATTTTTAAGGCCTATTAACCCGCAACCAGGTTATCCTATTCATATTCGAACCCCCAATCTCTTGGCTGTGCTATACGTCCCTTGCCACCACGGCACCTATCTTATTTGTGTCGTTTCTTCTCCCCAATTAATTATAAAGTCTTTCTGCCGACCTCTAGGTTGTTTTAAAAAAACCACCACAATTTTTGCCAAGGCCAGGACTTGAACCCTGGACTTCCTGCTTGCTACCAATGCCTTTTGCCACTAGGCCAAGCATTCCTTGTGTTAGATTTTACCAGGCCTTATTAATAAGCCTTCCACCTAATGCTCAGGGTCCTTTAGAGAAAAAAATGCAAAATTTTGCTAAAGCCCTGGATCGAACCCAGGACTTTTTCCACACTACCAACCCTTCCTAAATCATTTAACAATTAAACTAAACATGCAATTATAAAATATTTAAACACGTTTAAGTTATTTAAACCGCCTTCTAACTGATCCCAAACTCAAGGCCCATTCTTCTAGGCCCAAAATTCAGGGTGTTACAGACTTTCCTTGTAAAGTCTACTGAATTTGTAATTAGAGTATCGAACCCCTTAGGAAAGTGTGTGTTGGTTGATAAAGTGTGCAAGAACTGTCCATTGATAATTCGGGATAATTGCTTTCCGGCTGATTTGATGTTGTTACCATTTGACGAATTTGATATAATTCTGGGTATGGATTGGTTAATGATGCATGATGCTATTGTGAATGGTAAACGAAAGATGATTGATCTAAGATGGCAGAATAATAAGATTATCTGAATTGAGTTAGATGATTTGAATGGTTTACCAACAGTGATTTCATCGATGTTAGCTAAAAATATGTGAGAAAGGGTTGCGAAGCTTATTTTGCTTATGTGCTTGATATGAAAGTAACTAAAAAGAAGATTGAATCAGTGTTAGCTGTGTATGAGTATCCAAATGTGTTTCCTAATGAGTTACCGGGATTACCACAGATCCGAGAGGTTGAGTTTGGCATTGAGTTAGTGCCAAGAACAATGCCGATATCGATAGCTTCGTATATAATGGCTCCGACAGAGTTAAAAGAATTGAAATCTCAGTTGCAAGAGTTGACTAATAGAGGTTTGGAAGACTGAGTTTCTCGCCTTGGGGTGCTCCCATATTATTTGTGAAAAAGAAAAATGGTAGCATGAGAATTTGTATTGATTACCGATAGCTTAATAAAGTGACGATGAAGAACAAATATCCTCTACTGCGAATTGATGATTTGTTTGACCAATTGAAAGGGGTTACAATGTTTTCAAAGATAGATTTGAGATCGAGTTATTATCAGTTGTGAGTTAAAGACTTTGATGTGCCAAAGACTGCATTTAGAACGAGGTATGGTCACTATGAATTTTTGGTTATGCCTTTCGGACTAACGAATGCACCTACTATTTTTATGGACTTAATGAACTGAATTTTCAGGCCATACCTAGATCAATTTTTTGTTGTATTCATTGATGACATTTTGATTTATTCACGTGATGAAACTGAGCATGCCGAACATCTGAGAATTATATTGCAAACACTTCGTGATAAACAACTATATGCAAATTTCGATAAATGTGAATTTTGGTTGTGCGAGGTTGGTTTTCTGGGACATATTGTATCAGCATCGGGTATTCGAGTTGATCCGAGTAAGATTTCTACAATAATGGATTGGAAGCCTCCGAAAAATGTATCTAAAGTCTACAATTTTCTGGGACTAACTGGCTATTACCGACGATTTGTGAAAGGCTTTTCAATGATTGCGACTCCGTTGAGAAGATTACTCCAGAAGGACATAAAGTTTGAATGGTCTGAAAAATATCAGAAAAGTTTTGATCAGTTGAAAGCTATATTGATCGAACCTCCAGTGCTAGTTTAGCCAGAATTGGGTAAAGAATTTGTGATATATAGTGATGAATTGTTGAATGGTTTGGGTTGTGTTTTGATGCAGGAAGGCAAAGTCATAGCTTATGCCTCCAGACAGTTAAAGCCGCATGAAAAGAATTACCTGAAGCACGATTTAGATTTAGCAGCCATCGTGTTTGCATTAAAGATTTGGCGCCATTATTTGTATAGTGAAAAATGTCATGTTTATTCAGATCACAAGAGTTTAAAATATCTGACAACTCAAAAAGATTTGAATTTGCGACAGGGATGGCTAGAATTGCTAAAATATTACAAGCAAGTGATTGATTATCATCCGAAAAAGGCTAATGTCATTGCTGATGCTTTGAGCCTAAAATCCCTATTTACTTTACGTACGATGAACACTCAAATAGCTTTGTGTAATGATGGTTCAATTGTAGCTGAATTGAAAGTGAGACCATTGTTTTTGCAGCAGATTTGTAAAGCTCAGAAAGTTGATAATGAAATGTTAACAAAATGAGTTCAGTGTGATTTGAACCCTGACTCAGAGTTTCAAGTTGATTCCGATGATTTTTTAAGGTTCAGAGGCCAAATATGTATTCAAAAAAATTCAGAGTTGATTAAGATGATTTTGAACGAAGCACATAATAGTCATTTATTTGTTCATATGGGAAGTACGAAAATGTATAACGATTTAAAACGGCTCTATTGGTGGCATGGTATGAAACGTAATATTTCAGAATTTGTTCCAAAATGTTTAGTTTTTTAGCAAGTAAAAGCTAAACATCAAGTGCCGTCTGGTTTATTACAGCCGATTATGATTCCTGAGTGGAAGTGGGATAGGGTGACTATGGATTTTGTTTTAGGTTTGCTCCTATCTCCGAGTAAGAAAAATGCAATCTGGGTTGTTGTTGACCAATTGATGAAATCAGCTCATTTCATTCCTATGCGTACAGATTATTCGCTTAACAAGCTTGCTGA
Organism: Gossypium anomalum; assembly: GCA_025698475.1. Taxonomy (NCBI): domain Eukaryota; kingdom Viridiplantae; phylum Streptophyta; class Magnoliopsida; order Malvales; family Malvaceae; genus Gossypium; species Gossypium anomalum. The sequence goes on along the minus strand of CM046960.1, from coordinate 32,969,988 downwards.
GTTGAACATTTCAGAAATTGTTTGATTACACGGAGTACCTGTTTCTATTGTTTCGGATAGAAATCTGAGGTTCACATCGAGGTTTTAGAAGAAATTGCAAGATGCATTGCATACAAAGTTACATTTTAGTACCGCATTTCACCCTTAGACAGATGGTCAATCCGAACGAGTTATACAGATACTTGAGGATATGTTGAGAAGTTGTATTCTTGAGTTCGAAGGCATGTGGGAAAAGTATTTGCCATTGATTGAATTTGCGTATAATAATAGTTTTCAATCGAGCATTTGAATGGCACCGTACGAAGCTCTATACGGTTGTAAATGTCAAACACTATTGCATTGGACCGAGCTAAGTGAGAATAAGATTCACGGGGTTGATCTAATTAGAGAAACAGAAGAGAAAGTGAAAGTTATCCGCGATAGTTTAAAAGCAACGTCAAATCATCCGAAATCATGTGCAGACTTGAAATAGAAAGATATTGAGTTTTAGATTGGGGATAAAGTGTTTCTAAAAGTGTTTCCGTGGAAGAAAATACTTCGATTTGGTCGTAAAGGCAAATTGAGTCCGAGATTCATTAGGCCGTATGAAATTATCGATCAAATTGCACCAGTAGCTTATCAACTAGCATTGCCATCTGAGTTAGAAAAGATTCATAATGTGTTTCATGTATCAATTTTGTGAAGATACAGATCTAATCCTTTGCATGTTATTTCCCCGACCGAAGTTGAGATTCAGTCAGATTTATCCTACAGTGAAGAACGATCAGAATTCTAGCTCGCGAGATCAAAGAGCTGAGAAATAAAAGAATAGCATTAGTAAAAGTGTTATGGGTAGAAGAAGCTACGTGGGAACCTGAGGATGCTATGGGAAAGCAATATCCAAGCCTATTCGCTGGTAAGGTTTTCGGAGACGAAAATCCCTAAGGGGGTAGAGTTGTAATAGTCTGATTTTAGCTAAATCAGAACATTGGTTTTGGAACCACAAACCTGAGGTCGTAAAATTATTTTAATATTATTTGTGATGTTTATAGCATGTGAGTCTGTATGTGTGAAAATTTCGTGAGTTAATTTTATCGTTTAATAGCTCAATTTGAGAAAAAGGACTAAATCGCGTAAAATGCAAAAGTTGCATTCTACTTGTTAATGGTGTCAAATAGCCACGATTTATTAAGTTAAGGTCCTTATGTTGTAATTAGACCATTTGAATGGTGAGTGGACATATTTGGACATTAAATGGATGATATAAATGTTTTATTATTAAGGATAATTTGGTAATTTGTCAAATTAAGTTATATTAAATAAAATAAAAACCATTTTATGCTTAATTATTATCATCCATAGCCGAATATCAAGATAAAAATAAGAGGAAAATGTTGTTTTAGGTTTCGGCAACTTAGAAGCTTGATTAAGGTATGGTTTTAACTTGGTTTATGATGATTTCTATGTTTTTGTGATAGTTGCTTTGAGTACTAGCTAGCCGGTGCCTTAATTTTTGAGTTTGCTGATGATTTTGTAAAGTGTCATTGATGAATGTTTGAGTTCTTGAATGTTTGATGTTGGAAAATGAATAATTGCTAATAGTTTTACATGTTTTGTAAAGTGATTTTGAGTAAAAATGTCAATTAGGGGCTAAATTGAGAAATGTTAAAAATGTAACACCCCAACCCTGCCCAAACGTTATGGCTGAATCTGGCGTGTCACATTGAAGTATTTTTCAAAAACCGTGTTTTCGTTGAAAACCCTTCTTACCATTTAGAACGTTTTTTCCATTTAAAACCCCATATTTCGTTTGCTTATTTTTAAAATATGGTTTATTAAACCTTCTTTGTTGTGGAAGCTTAATTTAAAATAGTTGTAGAAACGTGATATTTTGAAAAACAGTTGTTGTTTTGGAAAATCGTGTTCTACTTCTAGTAATTATAAAACAATAAATAAAATTCCAAAATTTAAATTCCAGAAATTATAAAGGCCTTATTACAACCCAAAAATAATAAATAAGGTAAATAAAATCCAAAGCAAATTTAAGAGTGTGGCCTACTCCAAGTCCCTCGCAGCACCGAACCATCTATGTTTGGGGATTACCTGCATAGTT